>JANUYF010000005.1:105836155-106436155 GCA_026167975.1 Phrynosoma blainvillii | reverse complement strand
TACAATTCCCCAGCCAGCATGGGCCATGATAACTGATGTATACCAGGCATTGGAATCCTAAAAGTAAATTTCTCAGGCTATGACAATAGTTTATCCTCCTTAACTAATTCTGCTGTTTGGCTATTGTGGCAACAGTTGGAGTCCTCCTGGTTTGAACATGTCATGTGTGGAAGTAACTGAAAAGTAGTGGCTGGGAAGAGTTTCAAGTGCTCTTAATCTCTATGATTCTCTTTACTACTAATCAGTTTTGCAGGTGTCTGAAAGTTCAACTGAGACTTCATCGTTCTCAAACATGGCCACATTTCCCCTTTCTTGCTTTTATCATTCCTCTTCCAGAGGTTGGAGAACTCTTGGAATCTCCAAGCCAGCATGACTGGTGGTAATCATCTGAGCTGAGGGATTCTTGGTGCATTAGTAAAACAAGTACAGTGGGGTACAATGATTGGGACATGAGCAAATGACAGGAGGGATTTTCCCCCAGGGATCTGAATGATTCAGTCATGGCCTCTGGCCCTCTCTTCTCCTTTGCATGTTATGGAGAGGCCTGGCTTTTCCCCAATTATTGACATGCCCAATTATTGACATGCTACTTTTCTGATGTGCCAAAATCAGCATGGGATTTTACCTTAGTTTGGAAAAGTTATGCTTTTGGACTACATGGCAGATGGCTGGTGGCCATCCTAGCTGAGACTGTAGTCCAAAAAGTAGCTTTTTGCCTTCTTCTCCATTGAAGAACTGGGCTTCAATCTCTCCAGGTGACCTGGCTGCACATCATTTGGGGAAAATTGGGGGCTCCATCACCTTATAGTTTTGCTATAGTGAGTGTGATTTGGTCTTGGATTGGGTAAGTTTGAGTGTAGGCTATAGATGGCACTGTGTTTGGTAGGGCTATTTGAAAGGAGGGAGTTAATTCAGCTGGAAGACAGGGCAAAGACAGCATTCAGGAGCTGTGCGGGAGGGTAGTGTTAGATTGTTTGGAGGAGACACTCTGTTTTTTGAATGGTAGAGAATAGGCTCCTTGTTTGATTGTTTTGCATGGATTGGCACTTGCATGGATGAAGGAGGAGTGCAGCATGACTCAAATAATGGTGGTGGGGAGAACATTGGTATGGATGTGGAGTGGGATGTGAAGTGCACAGTAGATGCTATTCTCTAGGGTACCCAACAAATAGTGAAGGAATGAGCTGCTGGAACCTCAGAGCTGGCTCTCCAAAGTGAATGATATCCTACCTTGAGCCCCACACCCAAGATCTTCCCCTCCCATATAATTAATTGCTGGTATGGTATAATATGGTATGTTATAAGTGCTCTACAGTATTGCATTGAAAGCAAGGCACATCTGACTCAGCTGCCACTGCTATTTTGGACACTGGAAGGAGGGAGAGGTTTGGGGGGATAGTAGGGGAAAGCGTTTTAGGCCCTTTATTTTCTGCTCCAGATAGATTACCATCTTTGTTCCTGGTCTGCAACTTTTTCTCTGGAATTAATGAGCTTCTTCAGATGTCATATTTTCCACTTCCCCAGTTACTGGAATCACAAGTATTGTGAATTTTCTTGTTTTAGATTTATTTTTTTAATGGTGACATATGCCATGAGTTTAGAAATGTATATTTTGAGGAAAGGGTCGGTTGCAAAATTTGGATTCTTTCTCTGCCTATTTATTTTTGCCCTCTGTTGGGGAAGGTTATCCAGGGACTGCTAGAACCATGGGATAAAGGAATTCAGAGGAAACAATCTATGCAAAGGAACAGTGGCCCAAGAACACGAAAAGAGTCATGAGGAAAACAAGGACCCTTTGCTAGGAGGGGAAAGAAATAATTGTTCCCTAATCTGTTTGAAAATTCAAATGGCTCCCCTCTAGTTTATCCAGAGACACCACTGAGAGTGTTGAGCATGGAAAGTCCAAGTAAAGCTGCTCCTTCTTTCTTGACATTTCCACAAACCTCCCCCTCTCCTCCTGTACCTTGCCTGCACACCTTTTTAAGTTCTGGCAGGAGCTGTGATGGCACCCCAAGAAACAGGGGTGGTAGGACCTCTCTACACCAAAACTGTCCTGGATGGTAAGAAGATGTTGCATGCATGGCTGGGTTTTTGCATTACCGACCATGGCATGTGGCACAAAGACTTGGAGATAGTTAGGCCAAGATATTCCCAGCTGAAGTTACCTGCTAACCCCCTTTCCCCCTCTCTCTTTCCTTCTCTTTCCTCGGCTTGCAAAGGAACATTCGCAGAGGAAGGTATGACCCAGCTCAGCAGGGCGTGTAGCATCGCTTTTCACGACCGGTACTGCTCCATCACCCACCACCTCCATTCTGCCACCTCCTTATTGTCTCCCGCACCTGCTCTCCCTTGCTTGCGGTATTCATGCAGCTGGCAGGGCCAGATCTCCTGCAGAAGCCCTTCTTGTCAAAGAGGATCTCGCTTACACCATTGCTTCTCTGTGTTCACCCATCCATTCGTCCATCCGTCCTGCTAGCAGCTTCAGCAGCAGCATTTCATTCTCCCATTTCTTCTGTTGTTTTGTGTTGTAGGGACCAATGTTTGGGGCATGAGCAAATGGCAGGAGTAGTTTGTCTTCTGGGATTCTAGGGACGTTATCACACGGGGGTCTAAAGCAGTCCCATCCCTGCGCCATCCCTGCGCCACCGCGGTTCCTTTTCCCTTGCGGTATAGAAAGCTGCATCATTCCGGCATCAGCAAAGTAATTCCCA
Source organism: Phrynosoma blainvillii (assembly GCA_026167975.1). NCBI lineage: Eukaryota > Metazoa > Chordata > Lepidosauria > Squamata > Phrynosomatidae > Phrynosoma > Phrynosoma blainvillii. Next base: position 106,433,444 of record JANUYF010000005.1, on the reverse strand, counting down.
AAAGAACCTGGCATTCAAAAGAACGGGGATGATGCCGGGTGATGCCGGAATGGCGCAGGGATGGCGCAGGGATAGATGAGGTTTCTCTGCGACGTCGTGTGGAAACACGGGACAAGGATCAGCGATGGTGCAGGGATGGCGCAGGGATGGGTGGGGTTTCTCTGTGATGTCGTGTGGAAACACGGGACAAGGATCGGCGATGGTGCAGGGATGGCGCAGGGATGGGCGGCGTTTCTCTGCGACGTCGTGTGGAAACACGGGACAAGGATCGGCGATGGTGCAGGGATGGCGCAGGGATGGGACTGCTTTAGACCCCGTGTGATAACGTCCAAAGAATTTTCCACCATCCAATGTGGCATCTGGTCTGCTCTCCTGCATCTGATGCTATGAGGTCCAGTCACTTGAGGCCCATCTCTCAAGCCCAGTTATTGACACACTGGTTTTCTGAGGTGATAAAACCAACATTGAATTTTACCAGAGGCTGTGAAAGTCACACTTTTGGGCTACAATTCCCAGAATCCTCTATGCATTCTGGCTATTCAGTCCAAAACATCCAAACTCTGGATTTTACTACACATTTTACCATTTAAAAAAAATCAGGTTTGCTTTCATAGGGAGACCTTATATTTACAGTAGGGGTGGAAACCCTCCCCTCCATGTTTGGTTTACAACTCCTACTGTCTCTTACTCCTGACTGTGCTGAGTGAGGCTAATGGGAGCTGTAGGCCACAGCATCTGGAGGTCAAAAGGCTTTCCACCTCTGATTACAGCAAATGGTGTGATTTACATCTGATGAAGTAGACTAGGTCTACAAAATCTTATTCTATAGACTGCTTTCAGTTAGTCTCAAAGATCCCATTATGTAGTGTAATTGACGGTCTAGGGCAGTGGTTCTCAACGTTTGGTCCTCTAAGTATTTTGGACTTCACTTCTAGAATCTGTCAACATTGGATGTGTTGGTGGAGGCTTCTAGGGACGTTATCACACGGGGAGTCGCGGGGAGAAAGTGGAAATAAACGGGCATGAGCGGAAGTCTTTAATTTACGGGATTTGTCCCATTCTGCCTCGTCTGATAACTAAATTCGAATTTAAAAGGGGGTTAATTCGAACGAAAACCTGATCTTTTCATTTTCGGGATTTTTGAGGATTTGAAAAGATCAGGTTTATGTTCGAATTAACCCCCTTTTAAATTCGAATTTAGTTATCAGACGAGGTGGAACAGGACAAATCCCATAAATTAAAGTCTTCCGCTTGTCCCGTTTATTTCCACTTTCTCCCCGCAACTCCCCGTGTGATAACGTCCTTAGAGCTGACGTCCAAGACACATGGTAGATTAAGGGTTGAGAAACCCTGGTCTATAGTGTTATGGAGCATTTTGTTTCAGCTGAGGCCCAAAGTATATATCAGTGGTCCCCAAACTGTGCCCTTTAAGAAATGTTGGACTTCAGCTCTCAGAAGCCTCAGCCATGTTGGCCAATAGTCTGGGATCCTGGAAACTGAAATCCAAAATCCCTTAAAGAGCACAGTTTGGGGACCACTGCTATACATGCTCTTCAGTTGCAAGTGGCTTCAATCCTGTTGTTAGCTCATGTCAGAATAAGTGCATTGAATCAGTAGTAGCTTGGTAAGCCATCACTTCCATTAATTCAATTGGTCTACATTTGTTGGAACTAACAATTGGATGGAGTTAGGATTTCCCTGATTTCCCCCCAAATATGGCCTCAGAGACTGCAGTGCTGATGTTGAGAGCTGGACCTCTTTAACCCTTCTGGCAAGGCTATTTTTCTGCTCAGTTCCCAGGTTCAGGTGGAAAGAATATGGACACCCCATATCCTTTTTCCCTTGAAAAAGAAAACAGCTTTTTGAAAGCTATTTTGAATGGGAAAGCATACAATGTAGTAAGGGTCAAGCCAGGCTGTCTGAGTTGCTCCTAAAATCTCTCAGAATTAAGTAGCTGCTTTTGGAAGGAAAAAACGAAAGATATTCATACAATTGAATGCAGGGTAGGGAGGTTCATTCAAGCAGCTGCTATCCCAAAATGGAATAATTCATGGGACTAGTATGAATTGTATGCAAATGTACATGCACTGGCTACAGATCACATTAAACTTTCAATGCACAATAGAAGAGACCCTGGAAAAGTTACTTTTTGACTCACAAAATGCTTGATTGGGGAAATTGGAATCCACCCCCCAACACTCTGTAGTGGAGATGGTGAGACCTGACCCATCATGTGCCAAACATACCATGATGGGACCTTATGTAAATAAGCCTTCTATTATAATTTGAGGAGAAGGAGAGAAAGGCAAACTCCCTCTCAACAAATCTTGGCAAGAAAGCTCCATGATAGGTTTGCCTTAGGGTAGTCATAGGTTGGAAACAACTTGAAGGCACAGCAGCAACAGCAAAGTTGTGTGTATTGGTCATGATGACTCGCATGGTTAGGAAAATTTCCACATGAAGAAATAACTTCAGGACCAAACATCTTTCACTACATAATTCCAATCTGGAGTCTTTCAAATGTGTTGGGATATAGCCCCCAACTTCCGTTGGCCATACTAGGTGCAGTTGATGTGAGATGTAGTTCTAAAATATCTACCTTAGTTTAAAAACTTTTCATTCAGTACCTGTTAATGTTGCCTTGCCCAACTTGATGTTTTTCAAAGGTTTTGTACTGTAATTCCCATTAGCCTCAGTTGGCATGGCCAGTGGTTAGGGATTTTGGGATCCTTACACCAAGCACACTTGAAGAGTGATGTAATATGTACCTGGACATGTCATCACAAAGTTTTAGTTCTTGCACACAAAACCTAATTTCTTACCATGTTGGACTGCAAATAGGGACTAAGGGGATTCAGTATCTTCCATGTTAAAAGTAAAAAAATCCCAGCACATAGAGAGCTAGATATTAGGGAAAGAATTAACTAAAACCATTCCCTTTTGTGTGTGAACCTTTTATGTGTGTGCAGAGAGGGATTTTATATTGGTATGGACTGAAGGAATGTTTGATCCTATGAATGGATGACCTGTAGTTACTCCCATGCTTACCTCCTAGCTGTACATTGCATACTATTGTTTTGTGAATGTGGTCAACCCATTCTCTTGGCATTCCTTCCATTTCATGGCTTCCCTGTTCCTTGCCAGTTTAAAAGAGCCAGGGGTTGGTGGGAAAGGTACATATTGTCTTCAACGAGAGGGGTGGGGATCTCAAATAGTGTTGGTTGTGGGAAATATTTCTTAAATGAAACAAGTGAGCTTGGGTTTGGTTTACTGTTCAGAAAAAAATCTTCCCCTCCCCTTTCTTTTAAAAAGCTTAAAATGCACATCCTTTTCTAGATTGTAGTAATATGGCACTCATTTCTATTGCTAGATCTCAGCCCAAAGGCATATCAAATGGTAAAAAGAAGAAAGTGCCTCTGGCATACACCAAGTTCATTTCACAAAATAATGGGATAGATCTCTGCCTATGTCAGTTGAGAGGAGGTGCTCTCATTCAGAAGCAGGTTTTTCAAGGAATCAGTAAATATCTCTGTTTAAAGAATTTGTAGGGTGGAAACCTGTCATATAGTTAAGACCATGTTACTAGGCCATTTTAAAACAAGAAGGCTACTGGAGAGATGCTGTTTACCCAACGAGTTGAATTGCTACTTTTTATGATTTTTTTTTCTTGACCTGGCTCCTTTGAAAGACAGACAAGCATCTGGTCCTTTCCAAAGCCTGAAGATGCAGAAGGGAGAAACAACACTTGCTGAATTTCTACCTGCGACAAGGAGATGCTAAGGCAGGGGTGGAAATCATGTGGCCCTCCAGAAGTGTTTGGTTATGGTGGCTGGGACTTGCAGTCCGCCATTATCTGGAAGATGTCATGATTCCTACCTCCTGCATTAAAGGCTCAGGAATAGGGCCAGCCTGAGACTTTTTATTGCCTGAGGCACAACAGCAAACAATGCTCTAGTTCCAAATGGCTAGCCTAGTTACTTTGGCACCTGAAATACAAACATCTATAAGCACTTCTCACTTGGAGTAAAAATACAGCTTAAAATAAGTAACCATGTAGTGTCCTTTCCTGACACCCAAACCCATCTGCTAGAGGTGGCCACCTTATTGCTTAATGGTAGGACTAGCCTGGCACATGAGTCTGGCCAAGAAGAAAAGCTGATGGCCATATCTATGATCTATTCTGATCAGAGCAGGTGTGGAAATACATATGTAGAGACAGAGGCTGTTTGTGTGAACTACAGAGAACTCGGGGCTCTACATACAAATAAGCATTACTCTCCCTTTTGGGTATGAACAGACTAGAAGTGAGGATCATTTTTGATTATGGTAACAAGGAGTTTACATAATGTATGCATTCCACCACTTAGCTCCCAAAGTGCATTTCCACACTTTCACAAAGCAGGTACTTTTTATCTCGGTGTGTAGTATCTCATTGCTACAACTAACATTTTGAAAATATCAAGATTCAGTCTGTATTAAGAGAGGACCTGGTCCATTTCCCAAGTAAGAGCCTCGCACTGTCCACATAGCTTGATAGATATGAAACTAATAACCTGAAACACAAAATGTTTTAAACTTTTACCTTAAATTTATGTTTTAGACAGGCACTTGTATAGAAATGTACTTGCTATTGCTAGCTGAATCTGATTGTTAAATTTAATAACAACAGCAGTTGAGCACCCATAAATTTACCAGGTTTGTCACTATCTTGATTGAAAACAAACAGTAGGCAAAAAAGTCATCCAAGTGCATCCTATGTTTCTAAACTGCACAATAGCTGTAACTAGCTGTAATATTGCAAAAGGAGGGGATGAATGGGAAGCCACATATTTATTTATTTTCAAGCTTATATGAGTCATGAAGAATGACACTGAGAACTTTTTATTCCATGTAATGCACACAGTAGCAATAGTAATTCCACAGATAGGTAGAAAATACCAGATAATGGCACTATGTTGAAAGGTTTGAAAGAAGGTGATTAACAGTACACTGTGAAATGTTTTTACTCAAAAGTAAGAATTACATCCCATGAGATTTGCTCTCTAGTAAGTGTGTTACCGAAATTCCAGACTTAGAACTACTAGAAGTCTGAATTAGCTGCTCACCTCATTCAACTATAAATGCAGTCTTCCACCAGTGCTGTGGAAGAGAACTTGGGATTTCTACCTTTTTTTCTGCACTGCTGACATTAAGAAAAATTGGCATGGGTATGTAAAATAGCTATTGACAGGGCAGCTAAAATCACACTGAACTGGGATAGCTGGCTTCTGAGGATGACAACATACTTGCTAGATTCCCAAGGCTGAAAAAGGCCTGGCCCAACAGAGTAGCAAAGCAGCTTAAGAGCAACAGGTTGCAAACCTCATCTTTAGGATGCCTTACCAGACACCTCCCCAAATCCTGGAATCACAGGAAGTCAGCTACAAATAGGGTGGTGGTTATTTGAAGTGCTAAATGCCTGGTTACTGTTTTATGAGGCTTGCCGAGGACTACTAGGTGCTGTAGGCTATATTTCAGAAAGGAAAGCAACAGCAAACCACCTCTTAGTATTCATTGCTTGAGAAAACCTTATGAAATTCATGGGGTTACCACAAGTTAACAAACAACTTGAAGGCATATATACTCCCCACACCCACAGAGATATACCAATAGCCAGTGGTTCAGCCACTGGAGTCACACATGATGCCACCCTTGCTGAGTATCTACCACTCGCTGTTCATGAAAGCATTCCCAAATATTCACATATTGTATTCTAAAACTAAATGATTTCAAACATTTTATCCTGCCCTTCGTCCACTTGTTATTTCAGAGCAAGCTACCATAAATAATCAGTAAACAAGAGCTGTGCAATTAACTTATAGCTGATTTCAATGCCATGGTAAACAATATGCCCAGATTTTCATCTTTTAGTGTTTTTCCATTTGTAATACAAATGTACATCTTCCAAGGACAGGATGTTTCAGAGTGATTTTCCTCCCTCTTTGGTTGCATAAACATTTTTGCAATCCCCAATTTACATAAGAGAGGACAATAACACTTTTGGTGTTCTTTGTGATATCCAGAAGTGTAAAGTGACACAGTGGTGCACTTGACAGGGTCAGTCCAAGTCATTGTGGTGAAGGACAAGATGGGATTCTTTCCCATTATATGCACACAAACTGTTCAAGCTGAATTGGGCTGATGCATACGTCGGCGGCAGCAGACTAGCTTGGGGTGCATGGCAGGTCATGTGGGTGCACATGCACAAACACAGGGTGTCCTCCAACAACCACTACACACCCCAAGGCAGCTGCCCTGATCTTGAAAGCAGCTGCTTCGCTTTGCCTAACAGTACAAACACTTCAGAAGACCAAGACCAATTGTGCCTTCATAGCCATCACACATCAGTATGCCCTCTGCAGTGGCAGACAAATTGAAAAGATTGTACAACTCAGACTTCAGTGTGCAACATGGAAAGAAGAGAGCCACTGTGGAACAGGTGGCTTTAGAGCAAATACCTCCAGGCTCCTCAATAATATACTAAGAGATGAGGGAGACAGCATGGAAATATTACTCTTTTGGACTACAGCTCTCACAGTCTTGCAGCCAGCTTGACCCAATGGCTGGGTGGTTGTGGGAGCTCTAGTCCAAAAAAGGAACATTTCCAAGCTGAGGGAGAAAGGGTATATCTGGCTCTTTTAATCTCACTGGGGAATCATTCAATCGCCTCCATGTTGTATTCTTCTCTTACTCGTGCACTGCCACTAAACCACCCCCTTGCTTCTGTGTTACAGGTCGGGAGGGGCTTAGCCCCAACTCATAGCCCTGATCTTTGCGCTGCTGGGTCTGTATTCTCACACCATAGGGTGGCGAGGAAGGTCATGGTGCCTTCCTTTCCTCTTCCTGATCAGCAAATAACCAATATCCCAAGCCACCAAGTCTTCCATTGCCTCTTGGATGGATGTGGGCAGGAGAGATGCCCTCCCTTTTGGAGGGGGCAACCTGCCCTGCCTTGCCTTGTACTGTGGGAACAAATCCCCCTGGACATCCTCCGGCCTTTATATCTTGCCGAGTGCTCCGTGTGTCGTCTCCTCACAACCTTTCCTAGGGGAACGGAAGGCTGGAAACGGGATGCTGCTTTTACCCCTAATGGGTCTACATCTGTGCCTCACTTTGCTAAGCCCACCAAGGAATGTTCCATGTTGGATTCACCAAAAAGCCACGTAACAACCCAGGGGCATAGCATTGCTTCTGTGCCTGGAAGACCTCCCGTCTGCTCCTCCCCTTGAAGTGGACTGAGCCTTGGAGGCCATTTGGAATGTGTGTGGAGTCAACTGGGCCATGTTTTCTTCCACAGTCCTCCCTCCCCATGCATCGGTGCCACTTATAATTCTCATAGGCCCCACTGTTTTTTCCTGGATAGATGCATCCTACAACAGCACAAGCCTGCTTGGGGGCACTGTGGCATATAGGCTCCACTTTTTAATACCCACAAACCTAGCCACAGCGGTGACACAGGGAATTGTACCTTTATGATCAATGCTTGCAAAGGTGCTGTCATGTATTTGCTGATGGGCGCCATCCTCTCCCTTTTCATACTTCAGTTTCGAAAACCTTGAAAGAGGAATATATTTCCATGGTGCTGTCCACAAGCTCAACTACAAGAGTCAGCCATCTTAGGTTTAGGAGGCAAAACATCATCACTGAAAGCAACTATAGATGTGTCAAGGTAGTCTTCTAAATAGGCCCATTTTGAAGCTGAACAGAGCTCCAGATTAGTGAGTGGGTCAATACTATAAATCCCTATTCCCATCATTAGCATAATATCCCTCTAGGATGCTAGACATTTCCCCCTTTTTACATAAGCTCATTATTCAGAGGTAAACTTTGGAAAAGCCTCACCTAACACAACTGCTAATATCAGAATGTGGCTTCAGGAATTTTGGTCCTTGAAAGCAACTGGGTTTTAGTGGCTTCCCTGAAGCATGGCTTTCTTGCGATAATACATAGGCAAAGCCCATGGAACTATGGGAACCATGCCAATGGATTCAAATCAGATGCTTTAAAAAATCATTGGTGAGCTCATAAATCAATTGATAAAATTTATATTCCTTTTCAAAAGGGAATCTGTAGACACATTTGATCTTTTAGTTCCCCTTAAAAGAGATTCATGTACGGAAAAGGAGGACTTTGAGATACCTAATGCTGATACATACAGCAGAGGCAGAAGTTACCTTGTGGGGTTCCCCCCTCATATATAGTAATGCTTCTCATGCATGCACATGAATAGCCAGACATCACCAAAAATAATGATGTTGGAAACATGGTATTCTGTCCTAGAAACAATGTCATCTGCATGTGTTTGAAGCAGAGGCAGTCTCTGAGCATGTTCTGGTTTTATCACTAATCCTGCCTCTCCTCCCACGTGTATTTGATATTAAGACTTTTTCAAGTCTAACAGTAGCCGTCTGTTGCAGCATAAAAAAGAAAAGGTGACAGGAAGAAAAAAAGAAATCTAGCAACACCTTTAAGACTAAGGACCTTTACAGACTGCCAGAAATAATGCAGCTTGAGGCCACTTTAACTGTCCTGGCTCAGTGCTAAGGAATCATGAGAACTGTAGTTTACTGTGGCACCAGAGCTCTCTGACAGAGAAGGCTCAATGTCCCAGAAAAAAATACAATTCCCATGATTCCCTAGCACTGAGCCAGGACAGTTAAAGTGGCCTCAAGCTGCACTATTTCTGGCAGTCTGTAAAGGCCCTATCTGATTTATTTTTTGGCATGAGCTGTTGTGGACACAGATCCTCTTTTTCAGATGCAATGAGAGGTGATATTAAAGCCTCAATATCAGTCCATAATTGCAGCTGAGGAAGTGAACTGATATCTATGAAAGTTTATGGCAAAATATTAGCCAGTTAGTTTTAAAAGTGCTGCTAGATTTCTCTCCCCCCCCCCCTTTCTATTTTCCTGTTTAGTGTTTCTAAAATGGATTTTTTCCAACTCAGGGCAAATTTGATGTAGATTTGATGTAGGAACAGCAAATGTATTGCACCCACTTTTCTTTCCATTCTGCAGCTAACTATAGCTGGAGGTGGTGAACTAAATCAGGGAGATGGCATAGGGTTTACTTCCTCTCTCCTCTATTGGGGCCATAATTTCAGACCCACACATACTCAATAGGAACATTTTGGCACTTGGAAATTTTAATTTTTTGGACTGCAGAAACCCTCAGCAGTCACTCACTGCCAACTACATCTCTGGCCTTCATTTCTTCCAATTAAGAAGCATGCCCAGTTCTGTGATTCACAGAATAACATTGTGGAGTGGCATGTGAATGTGAGATTTGCGGGGGGGAGGGGGGCATTTTCTAAAAGCAAGTCATTCTGGGTATAGGAAGGGAATATGTATATGGTTACCTTTTCTTAAAGTAAGAAGAATGTAGACCTCAACTAATGAAAAGGTGAGAATTAATAGCGTTAAAAAAAACAACACTTTTCTGGATGTGTGCTCCACTGCCCAATGGTTGTGCAGGTGGGGATGATGGGAAGTCTTCTACAATAGCACAAGGCTGGCCTAAACCTAGGGACCTACTACAGCTGCACCATAAGACATCTCTAATAGATAGAGAGTAGTAGCCCAGACTCTTCTGGTTGAAAATTACAGCCCTATTAAGAAAAAAAAATTAGCATTTCAGAGTAGCTAATAATCCCCTACAGGCAATTCTTTGTAAACATCTCTCCTCCCAACCCTTGCAGGCAAGATGCCAATGGAAATGACATTTTAAGCTTCATAGGGTGGTGGTGGGGCTTTCTGTCCTGATCATGACATGGAGGGAGGGATAAACTTCCCACCCTCTATATTGCAATCGATAAAACAATTCCTTCACACCACTAATTACTGAAAGAAAAAACCAGAGACGTTTTGCATTAAGTGGTTAGTTTGGTATAGATGCAGTGGCTCAAGTGGTTAAGATGCTGGCTGTTGATTGCAAGATCAGCAGATTGGAAGTTCGAGGCCCAGGTGCTGCAAGATGGGGTGAGCTCCTGTCACTCGTCCCAGCTTCTGCCAAACTAGCAGTTTGAAAGCACGCAGATGCAAGTAGATAAATAGGTACTACCGGTGGGAAGGTAAACAGCATTCTGTGCAGTCGTGCTGGCCACACAATCATCTTTCCCCATCTCTCATCTTTCCCCATCATTTCACATTCAAGCCCCATAGCTTCACAAAACAAAGTGCCAGGCAGTTAAAGGACCAAACCTACCCCATTACTTCCCCTTGCATTTGCTACAACTCCTTCCCTCCTCACACTGTTGAGATGACAGCGGTAAAGAAATGTTGCTGGTGGGATGTATAATTTCTTTTGTCCCCATTGAGGTCTGACTGTTGGCAAAATTGACATTCAAACCAGGTAAGGCAATTTTCTCCTGGGACCAAAAGGTTGTTCATTTTTGGAGATGCAGAAAGGATTGCAGGTTGCACAAGAACTCAGGTTACCCTGACTGGTTTATTTTGGAATTGGGGCTTTGCTCAGGTATATCTGTTTTGTTGTGAAGTTTATTGTGGGCGTGGATTTGGCTTAGACTGCCTTCTAAAATGCTGTGTGTGTGTGTGTGAGACCACTGTGAATGTGTGTTTGAAGGTTGTGTGTGTGTGTGTCTGCACAAATGTTTGTAGTTGCTGGTGCAACGGAGAACTTGAACCCTTTTTTAACATCCGCACAGTAGCAAGGATCAAGGCTCCTAAAAGCTTCCAGGCCGAGCCATGAGGAAGAGGAAGAGCAGGACGGCTGCATCGCAAGAAAGAGCACAACAGCAAAGGAAGATGTTGACTTTTGTGCTGTGGGTGTGCTCACCTTGGACTCCTGCCATCTCCAGCACTCTCTCCAGCCTGTGGAGACTTAGGACTCTAATTTATCTTGCACATGGGTTGTACATATGGGCCTCCTTCTGAGTAGGGAGTCCTTGTCTACATATTGACTAACTCCAGTGCCACTTATAGGCACTCCTGTAGATATACATTGTACTTTCATTGCACACGCTGAATGTTGAAGGTTGGGCAAAGGAGAAGGGGTCTCTAAGCCACCGAAGGTACCATTTGGGGTCTTCCGCTCAGGCAAATGCCATTGGCTGGATGCCAAGCCTTCTTGTTTTGTGTTCCCTGCTACGCTACGCACATACCTGCTGATGTTTGCTCATTTTTTTTAAATAAGAGAGTTGTTTCAGCTCTGCTCCTTGACCCCTGAAATCCTGGCCATCAATAAAATAAGGGCCAATATTTTAAGGTTTGAATTCCTTCAGAATTCTGTTAATCCTAATGTATACTACATGGAAAAAATGCATCCAACTGCCATATCTTAAGACCAAAAAGTAAAATCTTTTCCCACCCTTTTCTTGGTTGAACTCTTGTTGTTGTTGACTTACATTTGATTTCTTGCAGAGATTAATTTGTAGAGAAGCTGAATTCTTCCAAGGATATCTGGCTTGAGCTAGCAAACCAGGGTTTTGCTTAGCTTGATCAGCTTGTTGAGGAGAAGAGTTCTTTTGAAGGGTTCCCCTGTAAATGGTATTTGTATTTGTGGTCCAGCTTTCAGGGGATACAGTAGCCTGTTCAAGGACTTTGTGGTCGATTTTGCAATTTATGCCTGGGAACACTTATTTTGTGGCTCTAGTGGATTTTATGGCATTCCAGTCCTATGCATGTTCACACAGGAGCATCTCTCACTGTATTAAATGGCATGCACATCCAGGTAGTTGTATCTGCATAGGATTGGTGCTCCCCTATACATGTAGTGTTTCTAAAACATGAGGTATTGGGGCTTAATTGTAACCCTATGTTTGGTAGGCTTTCTCCTTAATTCACAGTTATTGAGAGAATGATTGAAGACATTATGTGCTAAGATAAATGCTGATTCTGTATTGGTTTAGCACTCACTCTACTTATGCTTAGTGACATGGTCTTTTTATGATTATACCACATGATGCAGGCTGAGCTGTCACAGATACAAACAAACAAAAAGGCTCAGGGCTAAATGAAATCCCTATACCCTGCAACAGCCTGCATAAAGCAAGACAATTTCCTTTATTCGCCCCACTTCCCCTACATGTGAACCTGGCATTTTTAAAAAAGGCTTTACAAGACCCTCCTCCCAGTTATGGTTCTAAATTAACTTTTCCATTCCAGTGATCTCTAGTGTATTTTATAGCATCTCTAATTTCTTTGTCGGGGGTGTGTGTGTGTGGTTGCAATCCCTGTGCCATATAGGGGGGACCAGATTGGGGAAAGCTGCCATACTACAGTGCTCAATACCACACCAGCCATTTGGCTGGCCTTGCTTCCTGTGTTGGAATTCTCTCAGGTTCTTCCTGAAATAAAAAATTACACAGATTCTTGTATCTGTTTGTCTATGTATGCACATTTTTTAAAGTTCCACTTCAAGTTGTTCTGATTCTCTTTTTCACAAACTCTGAAAGATATATCATGACAAATATGAAAATCTAATAGGGGTTAACAGAGGAAAATAATATTTGAACAAGACTTTTTGACACACACCCCTCCCGTTTTGCCTGGGAGACAACTAATTCCAGCACCCGCTTTGTTTTGCAGATATTCCTCCTAATTGGCTGTATACTGATCACTAAAACTTTTTGAAACAATGCTGTTAACTTGAATAAGCAAAGGGATCTTGCAACACCTTTAAGACTGACTGAAAGATAGACGTTGGTAGCATAAGTGTTCATAGATTTGAGCCTACATCCTCAGATGCATGTGGTGGAGCGGAAAGCCGAGGACAGACCTATATAGCAGTCTATGTGAGAAAGTCCATAGAAGTGCAAAACCTTGTTGGTGTAGAGATGAGGTAACAAGTTCAGTTTTAACTGTGGTCCTATGCCACAAATAAGGCATTAACAAGGCCAGAGTGTGCCTAAAGCCAAGGTTGGTAGATAACTATATGAATAAGTATTGGGATGTAGTGTGGGAGCCAAAAATAAAATGCGATGAACTGGTCAAGAGAGCTACCATGAGGCTGGGGGTTAGCTAGTAATATATACTAGGAAACCATTGTTTCTGTTGATGGACTGCAGTTTGTTGATATATTCTAATTCTGCTGTTCCTCTTTCCAATCTTCCTTTGTAGTCTTTTTGTTCAAGGACTGTTGTTTTGAAGTCCAAGATGGAATGCCCAGGAAGATTGAAGTGTTCTGCAATTGTATTTTGTATATTCCCATTCCTAATGTCTGATTTATGTTCATTTATCCTTTGGCACAGGGACCGGCTTGTTTGCCCAATGTAGAGTGCTAAAAGGCATTGCTGATATGGCATAAATCACAAGCCTCAAACAGTTACTTACCTACAGAATAACACACAACACAGATGTGGACATGTGGCCTTGCCACAAACTCAGATGCTTACTCTGCCCACACATCTATTCAGGAAGTGTAATCACAGGACCTAATAACATCATCCACAATATTAAAGGGACTTTCACTTGCTCATCCTCCAATGTGATATATGCTGTACTATGTAAACAACTGGATTATTTCTGCAGTGTGGATGCAGCCCTAGTAGGTGAAGTGTGTGCAGTGATGTCATTAGGGGGTGTGGGGTGTGTGACCCGCACCAGGTGACACCCCAGAATTGGGGTTACACCTGGTTGGGCTCTCCTCTCCCTGTGCCTCTCCCAGCTTGCTGTGTTGGTGGCAGCAGCCTCCTCATGGGGAAACCTCCACTGCTGCAGCAAAGGAGTGGGCCAGACAACCATCTCCTGGCTTGCCGTGGTGGTACATGAGGAGACCTCCATCACCACAGCAAAGGCGAGGGCCCAATGCACTTTTTTGTCTGCTGTTCCCCCCACACCAAATGACACCAGGGGTTGGGATGTTACTGTGTGTGTGAAGGTCTGTATCTCTGGCAGAGTGATAATAGCAGCAGTTTCTTTAAATGTCCAGCACCCAGATCCATTTCCATTTACAATCCCCTTTAAGTTTGTAAACTCAAATCTTTTGGATACCTTGGATCAAATATTGATCAGAATGGAGATTGCAGTCAAGAAATTAGAAGACTAGGTTGGGAAGAGTAGCTATGAGAGAACTGGACAGGATCCTAAAGCGTCTGAACACTAAAGTGAGGATTGTCCAAGGCCATCATATTCCCCATCACCATATACAAATGTTAGAGTGACCAGTGAAGAAATCCAATAGGAAGAAAATAAACTCATTTGAGATGTGGTGCTGGAGAAGAATACTGAGGATCTCATGGATGGTCAAGAAGACAAACAAATTATAGAACAGATCAAATCCGAATTTAGCCTGGAAGCCCAGATGACTAACAAAGACATAGCAATGCTAGTCTGGAAAATCAATATGCAAAGGGATCTTGTAGCATCTTTGAGATTAACTGAAAGAAAAAAGTTGGTAGTATGAGCTTTCGTAGACTTGAGCCTACTTCCTCGGATGCAACATGCATCTGAGGAAATAGGATCAAGTCTATAAATTCTCATGCTACCAATTTCGATCTTTCAGTTAGTCACAAAGGCGCTACAAGATCCCTTTGTATACTAAACGGAGACTGTTGTACTTTGTCCACATCATGAGAAGGCATGAATCATTTAAAAAGTCAATGATGCTAGCAAAGGTAGAGGGCAGTAGAAAGAGAGGAAGCCCACATGCCAGATGATTAGACTCAATCAGAGAGGCCACAGGCCTGAGCCTGTAGAACCCAAGCAGAACGGTACAAGATAGGGGTTCTTGGAGATGTCTTATCCATAGAGTTCCCATGAGTCAAGGTTGACTTGAGGACAGTTAACAACACCAACAACACACTTTCACCTAGGTAGGTAGGTAGGTAAAAATGTATCTTTCCTCCTCCTTTAGTTTTCTCTTTTTATTTGGATGGGTGGGTTGTGTGGGTTTGTGCATCTGTAGCACTGCCACCGTGTGTTGTTGTTATCCAACACTGGGTGTTTTCTCATCCGGCTTGGAAAGGTGAAGAACTGTTTATTAACTCTCTTGCAGGATCTGATCAGGGCAGTTAATGACGAGGGGGCTTGGAGCTGTCTCATTCACAGGGTCTCACAAGTCGAGGCCGATTTGGGGGCAGTTAACAACAACAACAAGCAACCACTTGGGCAATTTTCCCATCTGAACGAAACAAGCACAAGGCCATATTCAAGACCCAACATTGTTCACTAGTTAGATTATGTACTATGAAGACACTTGTTCTCCTCTGGAGAGATGGTTGCACTTCTTATGTATACCAGAAGGATACAGAGAGCTTTGGAATAATTTCTTACTTTTGAATCTGTTGTATAAATCTGCCCCTCTAATCTGACCTGCCTTCTGATACATTTTTGTTCCTTTGTGCCTTGTTTTCTGACTTCATAACCCTTCAAACAATAGCCCTTCTAACACCACTATCCCTGAAGATGAGGAGCTTGTTTGGAAACAAACAGATGCATTATTTTCCCTGGTAACTGTCCTCTTTTAGAACAGAACTGCCAACAGTAAAGATTAGCAAAAGATTAGCAAAAGACACCATAATGTCACCTTCAGACTTCATATTCTACTTGATGGACTAAAAGGCTTTTTATAGACTGGATACTCTATTTTTGGACTATTCCTGTGCACACAGGAAATGAATTTATGTCCACAAATAATGCCAGATTTACATACAAGTTATGTTAATTATAGTTTAGGGGCTCAGGTTATCTGAAGCCTCTAAACACAAACAAGCAAACAAACAAACAAACAAATACTCTTTAATACTATAATGCCTATGGAACCTGACATAATTTAAGGCTTCCACACGCCCATATTGTCAAAGTAGGCCATATATTTCAAATGTGTTTCAATAGATTATACTGTGAGCAATTGAAGATATGTTTTCTGACATTGTCTGGTGCTGCCTCTTTTTCCAGGATTTGGATGAGCCTTTAACAGCTTCTCTTATGTTAACCAAAAGGGGGATGGAAGGGGAAAATCTTGTTTAATTACTACTGAACAGAATGCAGGCTAAAGTAGCTTTTTATTAAAGCTGGAAATGAAATTCTGTAAGTATTAGGACGTTATCACATGTGGGCCACAAACCGACAATAAAGTGGAAATGAGACATCCCGAAAATAAACCGAAAATAAACCTTGATTCCGCAAATGGCTTTCACACGTAATTACCTTAATTCCGAAATTACAGTAAGCTCATGCTAACACCGCATTTAACGTTCACACACAAGTGAGAAAAGCCCATAAATGTACTAGAAATGATCTTCTAGCACATGCGCAGATATAGCTATGCTTGCCGCGGCTGTCACTTGCCTCGGTTGTCACCCCTTCCCCAGGTCGTCCTCGGAGCAGCCGGCCCTCCGCACGGCTGGTGCTCCAAGGAGGACCTCCTGCCACAGCGTTTGCACACGCTGCGGCGGAACAGTCGCTGAAGGTGCGCCAAAGCCTTTTGCGGCACACCTTCGGCGACTTGTGAAAGGAGCGCCAATTTAGCGCTCATTTCAGGGGCGGCAAAGCTGCGCCGTGGGGCCGAGGTGTGGGGATACCTCGGCCCCGCAGCGCAGCTTCCCGGGGCGGCCCATGGCCGCCCGTCCTTCAAGTCACCGAAGGTGTGCCGCAAAAGGCTGCAGCGCACCTTCGCCGACTCTTCCGACACAGCGCGTACAAATGCTGCGGCGGGAGGTCCTCCTCGAAGCGCTGGCCGTGCGGAGGGCCAGCTGCTCCGAGGACAACCTGGGAAAGGGGTTGGGGCGCCGATCGTGCGGCTGCCCCTCCCCTTCCCTGCCACCAAGACGGCTCAATTAGACGTCTGCTGAGGGGGAAGGAGACACTTACGCTGCCTCCAGGACCCCGCGGAACCATGGGAAAATGCGGGGAAATGCTTCCAAATGTGCATTTGCTTTTCACATTACGGCAAATGCAAAATTACCTTAATTTCGCATTTGCATTTCCTCAAAACAACCGAATTTCAAAAGATCTTGGTTAACACCAGTTTCTGTCCACTTTCTGTCCAGTTTCTGTGCGACGTTGTGTGAAAACGCGAGGCACAAATCCAGTTTCTGTTTGGGATTTGTGTGGATTAACCAGCAGATTTGACCCCGTGTGATAACGTCCATAGTCGATTTACCACATCACATTAATGTACTCTTTCTGGCTTAAGTTACACACATCCTCCTCACTTCTGACAGTTCAGACTGGGAGATCAGGAAGAAATGTCAAACCAAATAGTTCAGGCTGCAGTTTTAAATACGTGGGAATCAGTCAATCTGAAACCAGTGAAACCTTTGGATAAACACATTTATTGAGGGAATGCGAGAAACTTAACATAGAGGCTACAATCATTACACTTAGATGGTCATTTCTTGTTGTTGTTGTTGTTGTTGTTGTGTGTGCCTTCAAGTAGTTTCCAACTTATGGCATCATGTTCTGAGGCGAGGAGAGCGTGTGCAGGTGTTTGACTGCACAACTTTCCAGACAGCACTCCATATAGCCTTTGAAGCCAAAAAAGCTGTCCATCCCAACATACAGGATCAGTGATGCAGTGGAGGAAGCATGCAGGGGATTCGTATTTGACTGGGATTTTTTCAGAGCATGAGCGATGATGTCACAAACCATAGTGACTGGCATCTTACTGGCCAACATCTGGATTCCCCTGGATTTTGAGGTTTTGACCATAAGAAACAATATAGATGTTTAATGTTAAAGATACACCCAGACACAACCTACACACATATAGATAAGTGTGCATGCACTCACATGAGAGATACTGCTGCAGGTTTTATCAAGGTCTTCAAGCTTTACTAATTTCACTGAAGCAATTAGTCCATCAAATTAAAATTTTAGTCAGTTTTTATAAATACACATACATACATCTACTCATTGCATCAGCAAAATCACTAGGAATTTTTTTGTTGTTGTAAAAAGGGATACAGATCTAAACGGAAGAAAAAAGGTATACCTGTCCCAGACATACTGGTGCCCAAGGGAAACTAACTTTATTTATTTGTCTATTTTTTAAAAATTTATATCCTGGCTTTCTCCCAAACTGGGACTCACAACAAGGTGGCTCACAACAAGATTGGCAAACAGCTGCAAATAAAAAGAACAAGTTCTAACATTCAAACATATTTAAACAATTTATAATATTAAAATATAATTAAATTAGAAACAATTTAAAAAGTGTGTTAATGGAAGTGTACACATAACACACACACGACTCCACCTTAACTACTGTGGCTGCATCCAATGGATACTGGGATTTCCAGTCTGGTGACGCATTACAGCTCTCCAGCTGAGAATTCTAAATGGCCTTCCCTAATCTGCAATTCCCAGGATTCCATAGGAATGAAATATGGCAGTTGAAGTGGAATCAGAGTGCTATAATTGTGTGGTATGAAAGAGCCCCAAGAGTATATCCAAACTATGAACCTGTGTTTGCATAATTTCTTTCACTGATTCCTACCTCCCTGAAAGAAGAGTCACTATGCCCTTATCAGCAGCATCATATCACACAGATAACCACAGACAGAAAAGGAACCAGTATTGCTTTTCTGTTATGTACTATCAGTAAGGAAGGAATGTTCTTGTTGGATCTCATCACGCTGCTATCAAAGGCACACAGAAAAAGTTTCTAGTAAAGAGTTCCAAACTAGCCCAATACACACACAAACACACGCACAGTATTTCACTTGTCAGTACAAATAAGCTGGCAGAAGTTTCTCAGAAGTTTCTGAAAATGGGAGAATGAAGCCACAATTTAGGAACTTTCAGTCCCATAAATTAAGCAGAATATGCTAGTTTGGTTTGTGCACTTTACAGATTGCCTTTCTCTTAATTTAATCTCAGGGAGAGTTAACAGCAGGAGACTTGCTTTGTTGATTAAACCAGACTAGGTCATAATTATATGGTTCAGACATATAAATGTTTCTTAGTAGGATTGGAGAAAGATGCTTATTCAGCCCTGATAGTCACACTTCTCTAAATATTTTTATGACGTCCATCAATTAAAAAAAAATAGTATTGGTATTAAGGTAAAATGTACACTTAGTGAAAATGTATCTTAATGAAGACAACATACAAAATTGGATTAAGGAAGGCTGTGTTATACAACCCATACATAAGCCCCCCGGGGACCTCCATGGGCCCTTTTATTAAAGAGGTCCAGTAGTTTAAAAGCACAAAAGGTCAACGTGACAGCTTCCAAGCCAAATATCCACTATATGGACACACATGCATGCACATACACCTTTCTTTCTTTCTTTGACATAATCCTTCATTTCTTCCAAAACTGAAACTAAAGGCTATAAGATTAGAAAATAGGTTAAAACCCCCAAAATAAATTATAATAGCAAAATATAATTAAACAAATCATAATATTAAAAAACAATTGAATCAGAATCACTTGTTTCCACCCACCATTATTTATTAAAAAATCAGTAATGTACTGGGTTAACCTCAGGGTGCCTGAGGATGGCACTGTGATGGCACTGTGATCATATCCTTCTGCTGGGCTCTAACATTGGATATAGTGGCAGAAGAATGAATAACAGCCTTGCGCCTAAGGTACAACCAAGGGAAACCAAACACAGGGCTCATTCGCACTTGCATTTAATCCGGTTCCTGAGTTGCTTCAATACGGGAGTGCAAAATCAATTCGAACCAATACATAGTTCACAGTAAATTTTCCATTACTAAATGCATTCATGTCTATTTTAAACATGCATCTCGTTCACACTGACATTTGCTCTGCCTCAGAATGGATTCTTGCGATCGGTCCATCCCACTTTTTTTTAATGTCAGTCATATGATGTGCATGGACGTGTGTTTCTGGTTACACAAGCACTCAGAGGTGTGGCCGTGCACATCAACTGTCGCGATTTCCATGGGCCTCTGTGTGTGTATGTGTTTATGTATGTGTCTGTGTGTAAGATGCACACCCTCCTTCTCCTCCACTTTCACTCTGCGTGTGGAAATGGGCTCCTAGAAGCTGAGAGGGTGCAGGACTCTTTCTATGGGGGCAAGAGCTGATCATACACATGCACCTCTCTCCTCCACTTTCTCTCTGTGTGGGGAAATGGGTTCCTAGAGAGAGCAGTGACCCCTGAAGAAGAGGAAGGGCCCCCTTTGGTCCAGAGCTCTCTCACCTCAAGGACCTCCACCTCCATGTGGGTCAGGAACCAGGGGGCTGAAAGTGAGGGAGGAGGAGGAGGAGGAGACTGGGAGGAGGAGAGCCCATCATCCACGACACACATCCTCCTGGGCACTAATGCAGCAGCAGGAGGAGGAGGATCCAAAGTTACTCTTCCTCCCTTTTTCCTCCCTCCCTCCTTCTTTCTTTCTTCCTTTCCTCCCCTGCAGCCTGGCGCCTCCTCCTCTTCCTCCTTCTCTGCAGCCAAAGCAGCTGATGCAGACCCAGGGGAACTTTTATTTCTATGGGGGCAACGGCTGATTGGAGTCGGAAAAACACACACAAATGCGTCCGATTGCATAAACTGTCATTTATTTTTTTTTAAAAATCCACTGTGCAGCACACCACTTGGCTGTGATGGAGATCGAAATCCACAGCCCCACATAAGCCCAACCACAGCCCCACAGCAGCACTGAGAGGAGAGAATTTAAGCGACAAGCGGTTTGCCCAAGACCTGTGATGGGATGGGTACCACCCCTCTGCCCACCCTCTGCCCATTGTCCCTTCCTTCCAGTGTGTTCCAATTGAGATCACAAATGCATTCACATTTGTTCAACACACTGCAACATGATTCTTTTCAAAAGAACTGCCAAAAGATCCATTTTCGAAATAAGTGATTCTTTTTGAAATTGCATCGTTTCACCATGATTCACCACGATTCAGACCAAACACAGTCGGGTCTGAAATCGATGAAGAAGGCACATATAAACCGATCTGCAAATTGTTTCAAATCATAGCGTGAATGACCCCACAGTCTTCAGCTTGTCTGAAGAAACAGCTAGGAGTTTTCCCCCTGCTTGTTATCTTTAATTAACTATTAATTATATTGGTGAATCTAACTAGTGGGAATTTGAGGGCCCCTTTAGGGGTTGAGGTAAGTTAACCAGAGGTTCAAGAATACGGCTTACATTTGAAGCAGGACTGAATGTACCTCTAGAATGTACAAAGTAATAAAGAGTGACTCTGAACATGTGCTAAGGGTATTAGCCATGTTTGCTGTTTTTGAGCACACACTAGTAACAGACAGGTAAATGTAATGGCAATAAATGACACATTGACTGTGCCACTTAATTCAATTTATGGCACGGGGATTAAGCATTCCTTAATTGTCACTGATTGAAATAAAAGATCCCTTTGGTATCTTAAAAAGCTGTTTTATTGAAGCATGACTTTTGTGCAGAGCTTATGCATGACATAGACTTGGAAGGTGGTAGGGAGAAATACCCATGTACTTGGCAGAATAATTTGCTTATTTATTTTAAAAAAGCCTGTTATTAAAGTCAATGTAGAATTTATGGGGAAAAGCTGATACACTGAAAGAATCTATATTGCAAACATTTTTGGGATTACTGGAGCATCAGGAGCGCAACGCTGAATGGGAGACAATTACTTGTTGTTGGATGTTTAACTTTTTAAAAATTAAGGTTTAAGTGAAATTAGAGGAACTACGAGTTTGACTTAAATAGTGGAGGGGTGATGAGGGTGGTTGATCAATCCCCCATTGGGCATTTTCCCCATTAAAACTGCTTCACCTCCAGTTTATTGTCTTCCTTTGGAGGAAGACATAATTTTTCACTATTTATTTGCCAGTAATATGATAACAAACAAGCCTCTTGCTTCTGTTATTCCAAATCATTAGTGATAAATCCTCAGGCTTGTATACTGTAATTTGTCGGGGTAGAGTAAGAAATACTGACATTATGGGGAAATTAATCACTTCCCAGGCACTTTCTTTATTGTAACGCCAGACATGCTAATGAAGAGCCCTGGTGGCGCAGTGGTTAAATGCCTGTACTACAGCCACTAACTCATAGACCACAAGACATCCCATAGCGTGATATGAAGCGATATATAAATGAAGCTGCTTTGCTTTGCTTTTATTTATTTGGACAAATCAATGTTGGGAGAAACCTAGCAATAACAGTACAGGAATAACTAAGAAACAAATGTCACTACAAGTGGGCTCAGATGAGGTTTTTTGTTCTGAGCTCAAATTTTATGGGTGTTTCAGATAATTCCACTAATAATAACCCATAATTGTTTGTTTCTTTGTTTGTTTTGGTCCCTTCTTTTGTCTGTTTTCTCACCACAGAAAATGTCAAAAGCAGGAAAAGAATGAATAGCTGTACAGTGTCTTCCAATGGCCACTGATCCCCATTGGGGCTAGTGATGAAGAGAGTGGACTCACCAGGGGCCCATTCACACTAGGGAATTATAATGCTGTCATTCCACTTTACTTGCCAAGGTTCCATCCTATAGAATCCTGGGATTTGGAGTTTGGTGAGGCACTACATTTTTTTGACTGAGAATTTTAAATAAAAAGGTAAAGGTTCCCCTCTGATAAGGTTGTCAAGTTGTGTCCGACTTTAGGGGGTGGTGCTAACCTCTGTTACTAAAACAAAGAGCCACCGTTGTCAAAGATGATCCCATGGTCATGTGGCCAGCATGACTGCATGGAACACTGTTACCTTCCCACTGAAGTGGTACCTATTTATCGATATGCATTTGTGTGCTTTCGAACTGCTATGTTGGCAGAAGCTGGGATTAATGACGGGAGCTCATACTGTTATGTGGCGCTTGGGTCTTGAACTGCCAACCTTCCAATCTTGCGATCAACAGAGTCAGTGTCTTAACCGCTGAGTCACTGTGGGGGGAAGCAGACAGGTGGCCGTGGGCCGCCCCGGGAAGCTGTGCCGCGGGGCCGAGGTATCCGCACACCTTGGCCCCGCGGTGCAGCTTCGCCGCCCCTGGAAGGAGGGCTAAAATAGCGCTCCTTCCACAAGTCGCCGAAGGTGCGCCGCAAAAGGCTGGCGGCGCACCTTCGGCGACTCTTCCGCCGCAGCGTGTGCAAATGCTGCGGCGGGAAGGCATCGTCAGAGCCCCGGCCGTGCGGAGGGGCTGGCGCTCCAACGATGCCTTCGGGAAGGGGTTGAGGCACCCACCGTGCGGCTGCCCCTCCCCTTCCTTGCCCCCCAAACGGCCCTTTTAGCCGTCTGCTTCCCCCCTGTGTCCCTCTAAATCCCCTTCCCTAAACTGCCATCCCAGGATTCCATAGGATTAATAAAGTGGAATAATACACTTGTCCCTCCACATTTCCTGGGGATAGGGGCACAGTACCCCCGTGGACATGTAAAAAAACACAAATAAATAAACAGTACTTTTTTAACCTGAGAGAACACTTCTCTATGAATTTCTACGTCCTCCAGCAGAACTCTGTGGTCAACATCTGCCAGAATTTGACCATAGAATCATGTGGCAGGACCTACAATGTCTAGAGAAATGTTTTCTCTAGGAATCTTTAGGTCCTCCAGTGCGACTCTATGGTCACCTTCCAGCAGAATTTATCTGGAAGACCTAGAGAGAACATATTGATGAAATCCATGAATAACCAAAGCCGCAAAAGTCAAAGCTGCAAATGTGGAGGGCCAATTGTAGTGCTATAATTCTGTAGTGTGCATGGGCCCTGTGGTGAAGCCAAGGGGCCATCAGAACTGAAGCCAATGACATACAATTTGCTAGCATTGCAAGATCTAAGTATTGCCCTGCTGGATGGGAAGAATGTTGAGCATAACCTTAGTGGTGATTCATCTATCTAGTCTAGCTACAATGGGATTCTTCTCCTTGCAGTTAGTGTGAGGAGTTGTGTATCATCGAGCTGGAAGTGTCCTAAAAGTGACAAGTGGTGGGAAGAACAAGTAAAATCTGTTCTTAAATAGGTTCACTAGCAGAACTGCCAACCTACCAGTATTTTATTTCTTTGGTTAGTCATGTTCTGCCAAGAAACAAGTGGTTCTTAGTAAAAGCCAAATATTACTTTACTGATAAACTACCAACTTCCATCTCGGCTTCATTGAGTGCCACCAGGTTATGCTTTTACTGAGCTTCCAAGATCCCCCCTGGGTTGCTTTAAATAAATAAATAAAAATTTGATACCATTCTCTCACTTGAAGCACCAAGCTAATTGTTTACTCATATCATAAATCTTATGAGTAGATGTATCCATTGGTAGATACACCCAGGGCTCCCCAAATATCCAGTAATTTGGAATACTTTTGTGGGGGTTTTGGGCTAATTTGGAATAAGCCAGGATCTTCTCCCCACCTCTGTAGGGCTGGTTTAAACTAGGCCAAAGCTAACATACCCTCAACATTTTCACAGATGAAACTGGGACATGTTGAGCAACACCAGAGTGTGTTAAAAAAGTATGGCCAGACAACAAGAGGTCAGAAATTATTAATTTATTTTTTTAAAATAAATTTTAATTTATACACATACAATAGGTACACATACAATAAAAATATACAGACAAAATACCAAAAAAACCGAAAAAACCAACAACACATTACACATTAACATAAAACAAAATTAAAAGACTTCCATTTAGCCACTTATCAACCATATTCTTTCTTTTCATATATCTTATAGCTTATCCTATAAAAACTCAAAAATTTTCTATATAGTTGCCTAGCTTATTATTATAAGCTCATCTTTTTATATATTATATACATCATATTATATATTCCTTTTTCTTTTCTTATATTACCTTAACATCTTCTATACAATCATCTTACTGCTTCATATTGCTGATTTTATTACAATGTTATATACATATCCTTATTTCTAACTTGTATATTTAACTATGTGTCGTATATAATATACTATATATCACATATATTTGAATCTTCTTTTTCAATCTTCATTCCTTTAATATAGAATCTTCTATTTGGAGATTCGGCCATTTCTGTTTCATATATCTTATGTATGGCCAGACAACAAGAGGTCAGAAATTATTAATGAGGAAGAATGCACAAAACTAACTACTTAGAACAGAGAAAGTATGGAATTTAGGTACTGGGAGTTTAGCAAAGTCTGAAACCAGACCAAACCAAACCAAACAAAGGAGTCTACTGCAAAGGGCAAAGTCCTCTCCTCTCCTCTCCTCTCTCTTCTGCTGAATTAAGGGAATGCAAACTACTATTGCACTTTGAACTCTGTTTATGATGAATGAAGTAAGCAAAGGTTGAAAGATTAAAGTGGGAGGAAGAAAAACTTGGACATCTTAAAAGCAACTGAGAAAGTGGGACGGCAGAGACTTTCAGGACAGTCCCTGCCAAACTGAGACAGCTGGAGAATAATGAGCTTATCTTTCTGTCTGAGAAATCTTTGTGTCAGTTGAAATGATAAAAGCAAGGCGGGGGAGCTGTATTTAGTAAGAAAGGAAAAATTGGGCAAAATGTTTGGACAGTCTCAAAAGCAAAAATGGGGTTTGAGTTGTTTTATAAAACTCAAAAGATTTCCCCCAAACCTGAGCTTTTTTCCACGGAATATTTCAGGCTTATGTATGACCTACACTCATATGGGTTAATATGGCAGGAGTTTGTTCAATTTGTACCTTAATGTCGGCTGAGGATTTACAGCGAATTGCGATTCGCTATATATGTGCCTTGTTCCCACTGTGAGCGGTTTCAGAAGCGACTCTGATTGTTCGGAGTCGCTTTGAACAGCCACAAATAATAATAAAAAGAAAAACCTGCACTTTTTGAAGAGTAGTTTTCTGGCGATCTTTTTGGAATAAACCGATTCAGAACCATGTTCAACAAATGTGAACGACAGACCTGAATCGTATTTTACTGAGGGGCCGCTCAACTGCTCAGCCTCCAGTGCAGCAAGGGTGCCTCCCTCCTGCCCTGGCAGCATAATCCTCCTCCCTGCAACCTAAAGCCCCCTCACCAAGGGTCATAGGAGTTTATCACATGGGGAGCCCCGTGCAGAAACGGGCTTTAAAGTAAAAAAAAACTGCAAAAGCGGAAGCTTTCAATGAACAGGATTTCTCCCGTTCTGCCCTGTGTGAAAAGTGAAAGCGCTGTTAAAAAAAGGAGGTTAATCCGAACGGAAATTAGACAAACACTGGACGTTTTCACACTAGACCCACCAAAGCCGCCTGGAGCCGACTGTGCCGCTCATTCCGGAATGGCTCCGGCGGCGGCAACTTAATTCCTTTTTAAAAAAGGAATTACCTTGCCGAGGCTGATGCCGGAGTTAGCACTGGATCGGCTGGAGTGAAGCCGGACTTGCTGCGACGTGAGTGTGAACACACGGAGCAAGGAGCCGGACTGACGCAGGGATGGCACTGGAAGGGGCGGGGTTTGCTGCGACATGAGTGTGAACACACTGGAAAAGGAGCCGGACTGGGGCCGGAGGGAGGTAGGATTGCGTCCGCCTAAAGCCCTGTGTGAAAACGCCCACTGCTTCTTTTTACTTTTGGGATCTTCCGAAAATAAAAAGAAGCAGTTTTTGTCTAATTTTCGTTCGGATTAACCTCCTTTTAACAGCGACGTCATCTGAAAAAACACCCGCTTTTGCGGGTTTTTTCTAATTTAAAGCCCCGTTTCCACATGGGATTTCCCCCGTGTGATAAACTCCATATTGGCTTCGGCTGCCAGGCTGCAGACCCAACTTCGCCTCCCAAGCTATCTTTCTCTCCTTCTCCTCTTCCTGGATCAGGGCCCTGCTGCCCGGAGGGGCTTAGAGCGGGACCCTGCCATCCCAGAGCTGGTTCCCCCCCCCTCCCCCGAAGCATCACAAATGGCACTAGTGGGAAGTACTAGTGCCATTGCTGCAATTCAATTCATAGTGGGAACTGTGCCTCAGCCTCAATTGCTTCAGCCACCCGCTGTCAACACGATTCACAAGCCAATGTAAAGGTAAGTGGGAACGGCCTCTGAAAAAGCTGAAAATTGGGCCTTTTAAAACTTTGACTCAGAATCCTCAGCTTACTGGGGTCGCTGGGAGATTCTGGGAAATGCAGTAAAATGTAACTTTTCCAAACTTTACTCCCAGTTCATTAAGTAACTGTTTCCCTTTATTTTAAAGTTATTTCAGCTTCCTGGCTGCTGGCCCAAGATTATTATTGTTGTTTCGGAGTACTTGCTTGGACTACAGAGAGGAAACAAGTTCCTAAGGCTGGTGTTTTACTCATTTTCCTGGGACTTAGCCTTACAGTGTTCAAGGGGATCTATTTCTGAACAAACACAAATAAGGTTGCTCTCCAAATGGCCCACCGGTAGGAAATAGACATTAAAGGGCCAGTTCTGGAGTGCCACAAATAAAGAACATTATTAATTAAAGCAGAGTCAGTGTAGTGTAGTGATTCGAGCCTATCACTCTGGAGACCAAGGTTCAATTTCCGGCTCAGCTATGTAAACCCACTGGGCAACCTTAGGCAAGTCACACACTCTCAGCCTCAATGGATGGTAATGTCAAATCTTCCTGAGGAAACCTGCCAAGAAAACCCTGGGTTCACCTTAGGATCGCCATAAGTCAGAAATGACCTGAAGGCACACATCAATTAATTAAGGAGAAGCAAAGGGACTTTTGCTGAATGGGATTCATTTCTATATAAATATCTTGTTGAGAAGGGAGGCTTTTTGACAATTATAATAAGGGATTTTGAAGAATAAGAACCATATGAAGTGTCATATGGAACAAATCACCCCTAGAATTTCACTTTGAGCTAACTGCAAAAGGAATGTCTCAGCAGCACTAAAGGATTTCATGAAGAAGAACCTCTGGAGTACCCAGTGCTCTGGGAAAAGGAATAAGTTCATCATCCCATAGGATGTACATTGTTCAGGAGACAAAGGAAGTTGACCACTCCCAAATCTCTTTGCTCCATATTAAAGGATTCCCCCGAGCTGTATTGGACCAGACATCAGAAACGTAAATGTTCCTTTGTGTGTTTTCTTGGATGGCTGTACCATCCACCCAGACTACAAGATGGAGCTGCAGAGTTGCAGGAACTATCTGATACTTGACCAGCTGCCCAGAGGGGGTGAGTGCCAAAACCAAGAGAAGATGATGCTACCTGAAGAACCCTCCGGTCCTCAGGTTTCAGCGTGACCATTTGAAGGCAACAGCAGCTGTTCTGCCAACAGGCAGCAGCTCGGCCTGAGACTCCCACTCTTGACAAGTCTGTGGGGAACGAAAAATTGGACCCTAAAAGGGCCTTTCTTTGGGATATTGCTCACTCCATCGAACAGTAAGTAGGCAATGAAATCCCCAGCTGCTGCCTGACAGGTTTTTCCCCCCTTGCCTCCAAAATGTCTCTTTGCTCTTTTCCCTCATTAGAGTGGGATGACTTAATAACCACACGTTCTTGCCTCGCTGGATATATATATATATTTTAACTGGCTTTTACTGACCTGTGGAGAGTTATGTGTGATGGCTGCTGCTGTTGTGACACCTTTGGGTAAAAGAGTTTTTGGCTGTGTTCCCCGGCTCCCCAAACTCCAAATAACTGCTGGCTTCCTTCAGGTCCCTGTCTGGCATGTATGAAAAACAGAGAGAGAAGGGGTGTGTAAAGGGGACAATGTTAAAGAGAGTTTGTGGGGTTGAAGGGGAGTATACCTGGGGCCATAAACAAATCTGACAGGCAGGAGGGACTGTGTGGTCAAGATTTAAGTGACATAGCTAGGATGGGAGCCGCAAAGAGACTGTTGAGGGCTTATGAAATTGGCATGGCTGTAAGGCGAGATGGGTTGAGTGTCCATCTTCTCCGTGCTTCGGAGGATGACTAGAATCTTGGCCTTAAAACCAGAAATGCACCCAGCTCCTGTCGTCTTCATCTATCACTCTAAATATAAACCTAGGCCATGCTGGGGGTTACATGAAAGGACTCTGCGTTGCTGTTTGCTAGGGCAACATTGCGAGAGGAGGAACTGTTCTTAACCTTGAAAGCTGCATTTCCAGCTCGGTGAAATAGACTGAGCATACTAAAATGCAAGCTTTCTTTCATGGTCCTGAACTGGAAGCCTAGATAATGTGTGAGCCAGTCAGCAATGATTACTTGAGAAGGAAAAGGCACTCTGCCCATCCTCAGACACACTATTCTCTCGCTGTATTATTTATTTTGCATGTCCCAACCCAACGCTGAAAACAGATCCTAGGAGTGCAACCAACATTAGTTTGAAGTCCTGAAAAAGATAAAAATAAATATTTTCACAATATGAAAATGCATTTTCTGCCTTGTGCAGAAATATTAACTTAAAAAACAAAACAGAAATATGTCCCAGATTCCTAGCATAATGTAGAAGTGATTCTGTTTGTCCACAATTTGGTTATGAGTGTGATTGGTGCTTAAAATAGAATTGGTGGACCTATTTTCTGCCATCCAGTGGTTGAGGATGTTACATGCCTGGTCTTTGCTCTTTGGCCTGATGATTTAGAAATGTTTCTGTGTGTGGCCCAAGGGCTTAGTATCCATGATGTAGCAGGAAAGGCCACCCTGCATTTGAAGCAGAAAAGCACTAACTGATGCAATCAGCTTTTGCACAAGGAGAAGGGAGGGGGAGTTGAAGTTGGAGAAAACATGGTAGAGCAACTTCTAAAAGTGAGGCACTAGCTACCTGCCACATCTGGGGTCCAGTCTGTGATGTGAAGGTTTATTTTCTACAAGTCACTGCAACCCACACAGCATGGTTGAAAGGATGAGATTTCTTATTTAGTATTTATTAAATTTACCAGATATGTGTGGAAGCTCATGTTTGCAGTAAGTGGCAACACCTAAGTAGAAGGAAATATAATTATTATAGGAACTTAAAAAGAAAGTGAAATAACACTGAGGAGAGGAGAACTATAGAGAGGAGAGGAGGAAACGAAGTCATCTGAAGATTATCAATCTAGGTAAAGAAGTGACACATTAGAAAACACAAAGAATCAGGTAGCTTTAACTACAACATAGACATAGACCTTCTACGATATAGACTCCAATCATACATGGAGAGAGAAATCCCAGAGGTACAAGCAGGATTCAGAAAAGGAAGAAGCACTAGGGACCACATTGCAAACATATAATGGCTAATGGAGCATACCAAGGAATTCCAGGAAAAAAAAATAGCATGTGCATTATATACTGTAGCAAAGCATTTGACTGCATGGGTCACGAAAAAATATGGATGGCTCTTAAGGACATGGGAGTGCCACTACATCTGATAGTCCTGATGGGAAATCTGTACTTAGGACAAGATGATACTGTTAGACTAGAATATGGAGAAACAGAATGGTTCCCAACTGGCAAATAGATCAGACAAAGCTGCATTGTATCACCTTGTTTATTCAGCTTGTATGCAGAAAATGTAATATGAAGGCTTAGATTCCAAAAAAAGGAGTGAAGATAGGAGAAAGGAATATCAATAATCTAAAATATGTAGATGACATCATGGACTTTGAACAATTATTAAGAAATCGTAGGCTTTCATGGCCGGCATCCATAGTTTTTTGTGGGATTTTCGGAATGTGTTTTTCGTGCTGACGTTTTTCGAAACGTCAGAAAGAAACTCTTCTAGAACATGGCCATACAGCCCAAAAAACCCACAAAAAACAATTATTAAGAAAGATCAAAGAAGTGCAAAGGCAGGCTTACTGTTGAAAATAAAGAAAACAAAATAAAGTCCATGAAGGACCTACATACATTCAACCTAGACAATGAGTAAACTGAACTAGTGAAAGAGTTCTCATATTCTCATACAGGAAGGAGACTGTAGTCAAATAAGACTAGTAATGGGAAGGGCAGATTTGAAAGATCTAGAAAAGACCCTAAAGACTAAGGCTACACAACTGAGCACTAAAGTTAGAGTCATCCAAGCCATTGTATTCCCCATCATCATGTACACATGTGACAGTGAATAAAGCAGATAAGAAGAAAATCAATTCATTTGAGATGTGGTGCTGGAGAAGAATGCTGAGGATGCCATGGATGGCCAAAAGACAAACAAATGGGTCCTTGAACACAGATCAAGCCTGAAATCTCCCTGGAAGCCCAGATGATCAAACTGAGGCTGTCGACTTTGGCCACATCATGAGACGGTATGACTCACTAGAAAAGACAATAATGCTAGGAAAGGTGGAGGGAAGTAGAAAGAGAGGAAAACCTAGATGGATAGGCTGTATTAAGGAGGTCATGGGTATGAATTTACAGGACTTAAGTAGTGGAGGACAAAAGGACTTGGAGATGTCTCATCCACAGGGTTGCCATGAGTCAGGGTCGACTTGAAGGCAGTTAAGAACAACACAGCCTTAACTATTGGCCTCTCCCACTGTTGTCCCCTGTGGGCACACATTTTCTTGTTCCAAAGCAGTTGTACCCACTTCCACTCATTTTACATCCTACTTACATAGTTAACAGCAAAATTAAGATAAAAACAAATGCAATTAAATCAGAAAGACAAGTTTAAAAATACTTCTACCAACCCCCTCCCTGCCCCACTAGCTGTCAACTATAACACAGTTTACATGCCAAAAGTGAGGCTGAATAAAAAGATATTCGCCTGCCAGTGGAAGTAGATTGTGTGTGTGTGTGGAGGGGCAATCTAGCCACATGCACCTCCCTCTATCCCAGTGATTTCCAAACTTTGGTCCTCCAGTTTTTTGGGTTTTTTTGGACTTCAGACTCCAGAATTCTTGACTATTCACCAAAGAGTCTGGGGCTTCTGGGAGTTGAAGTTCAAAACTTCTGGAGACCAATGTTTGGGAATCACTGCTCTAGTCTGCACCCTCCCTTTGATGGACAGAGGGAGAGGAGGAAGATGTCACAAG
The DNA here is from genome assembly GCA_026167975.1 of Phrynosoma blainvillii. Classification (NCBI taxonomy): domain Eukaryota; kingdom Metazoa; phylum Chordata; class Lepidosauria; order Squamata; family Phrynosomatidae; genus Phrynosoma; species Phrynosoma blainvillii. The sequence goes on along the minus strand of JANUYF010000005.1, from coordinate 106,401,692 downwards.
AACCTGTCTCTGCTCTGTTCATTGGTTTCCCTCCTTTCTCCTTGCATGGCAGTGACTGGGAGAGCAAGCAGTATCCAGGAACCCTGATTTGCTGGTGGCACAGGGTTGTGGTCCTCGACTGTTCAGCTTGTCTATGCACTTGATCCTCACAAGCTTTGCCTTTGATGGCAGTGGAACCAAAAGAAGAGCTTCTCCCAAACAAGCTTCCAAGATCTCAGGATGTGGCTCTGCGTTTTAGGGCCTAGCCACATTCCTGAGGGTGCCAGAAGAAATGTCAGGGTGAGAACATTGCCCTGAACAGCTTTTAACTTGTTGCCGCTGGCTCCCATTACTATAGCAACTGCCACAGCATCTCTTGCTGGAGTTATTCTGAACTCGTTCCTGCTACATCCTTTTTTGTTTTCTGTATAACACAGACTCTCTACTTCTAGCCTGATGTGTTTTGCAGAGCAGGTGGGTCTTGGAGACCTAGGGCTGAAGATTACCTCTTCTTTTCTTTTTTTCTTTTGGTAGACATGTGAAATAATATTTAGCACCTTGAAAAAAGAATGTTGCATCTCTCCTGAGATAGTTTTAATTCTTGTCATTTTAAATTCCAGATATGTAGGGAGACATCATGGTTGTCAGTGAGAATAAATGATGCTTTTCATATGGTCAGAGGCATAGAGTGATTTCTTGCTATATTGTGGGATCTAACACTGGTAATGGAAATGAGTTCTAAGGTTGGACACAAATTATACTCTGTTCTTGTGCCTTTTCATTTTATGTCCAGGGAAAGAGGCTATCAGAAGTGTGTATGATGCTATTCCCTATACAAGGTTTTATAGGTTTTGTAACACTTTAATTGACATGGCTTCACTTAAAGAATATTTGGAGTTGTAGTTTGGTGAAGTGTCAAGAATTTCTTCACTCAAGTAATGATTTCCAGAAGGTTTCACAAGGTTTCCTAAGGACAGCCATTTGGGAAACATGGTAGTGCAGCCTTGGATATGAGCAATTCTCTGTTAAATTGTTTGGACCTTCTCTCTCCAACCCTTTTCCATAGCTTTAGGAAAAAAGATTCCCATTACTCTTCTACAGTATATGGAAAATACATTATAATAACTTGTTACAATTTTGACAAAATTGTTATAATAATCGATGAAATCCCTTCTTACACCTATTAAAGATACAGGAGCCCTGTCCCTTATTTTTACTGGCAACACTAGGCAGAATGAGAAAACCACCTCAGCAGATGCTGAGGGTCATCAGTGGCAGACCCACAACCATCCCTCCTGGTTTCCCTATTCCACTGCTTGGAGGCAAGGTCTGTGTATAGCACAGACTCTGTCCTAAACCAGCTTTATACTTCAGATGGAGTGGACAACACTCTCCCATCTCCAGTGTTGAAGTAAGAGTCAACTGCCATTTCATCTAACATCTGTACATGGAATGCAATGTGGCACCACTTCATCAATTGCCTCAGATTGACACTGGAAATTGCAACAGCAAAAAACTTTTCAGAGCACTTATTTGCCTTAAATATGTAGAGAGATCTTGTAGCACATTTGAGACTAACTGAAAGAACAAAGTTGGCAGCATGAGCTTCCTCTAAAGCAGGGGTCCCCGGACTTTTTGATCCGGGGGCTGGTTCGCTGGCCCCCATATCTTCCGGGGGGCTGGAGGTGCACGCGCATGCACGTGTGCATGTGTGCACGTGTATGCACACAACTCCGGGCGCCATTTTAGAAGCCAAAATGGCGTCCGGCGGTGACCACATGTGTGCGGTGTCGTGCGCGCATCACGACTCCGAACGCCATTTTGGCAGCCAAATTGGCATCTGGCAGTGGGCGCGAGCGGCGGTGCCATGAACGGTGGCCACGGTGGTGCCGCGAACGGCAGCAGCGGCAGTGGCGGCAGTGGCGGCAGGCCAGTAGGAAGGCCTCAGCGGGCCGGGTCTGGCCCGTGGGCCATAGTTTGGGGACTCCTGCTTTAAAGCATCTGAGGAAGTAGACTGAAGTCTACTAAAGCTCATGCTGCCAATTTCTTTCTTTCAGTTAATCTGAAAAGTGCTACAAGATTTCTCCATATACTGATCCTACAGACTAACACGGCTATATCTTTGAACTTTGCCTTAAATATGTTTGGTTTGAACTAGATAGCCCTTGTGGCCCCTTGCAACTCTGTGATTCTATGATTATGTGTCCAAAGGACAAAAGAACTTGTCTTGAGCTGGCCCTCCTTGTTGTTAGGATCCAGGAAAGGAAGAGACACTGGGGGGGGGGGTGCAGACAGGTGGCCCTGGGCCACCCTGGGAAGCGGAGGATTGGGGCCGAGGCTGCCCCACGCCTTGGCCCCAATCTACCCTTTTGCCGGCCCTGAAAGGAGCGCTAAAATGCCAGTCCTTCCAGAGTCAGAAAATAGGGCACCGGAAGAGCTACCGTGCGGCTCTTTTGCATCCCTTCCAGCGCAGCGCATTAACAGCGCACGCCGTGAAGACGTCCTTGGGAAGGGGTTGGGCCACCCAGAGTGTGGCTGCCCCTTCTCTTCTCCAAGACGGTGCAAAGAGCCATCTGTAGAGGCCCTAGGAGTCATATTGCTAACATGTTGGGTAATGGATTGCATCAAATAATTTCAAAAGATAATCAACCTGTGCTTTATAGATTATAGGAAAGTCTTTGATTGTATCAATAATAAAAAAACTATGGGTTTCACTGAAAGAAACAAGTGTGTCACTACATTTGATTGTTCTGATGTGTAACCTGTACTCAGGACAAGAAACTACTGTTAAGACAGAATATGGAAAAAGAGAATGGTTTCCAATTGGCAAGTGGGTCAGGCAAGGCTCTATTTTATCATCCTATCTGTTTAACTTGTATGCTGAGAATATCATACGAAAGCAGGATCAGAATCTAGGGAAGAAGGTGTGAAAATTGGAGGAAAGAACACCAGCAATTTAAGATATGCAGATGATACCACACTACTAGCAGAAAATAGCAGTGATTTTGAAATATTACTGAAGAAAGTCATGGAAAAAAGTGCAAAGGCAGGTTTACAGCTGAACATCAAGAAACCAAAAATAATGACCAGAGATGTTTTACATAACTTTAAAGTAGACAATTAAAATCTTGAAATAGTTCAAGATTTTCCATACCTAGATTCAGTCATTAATCAGAATGGAGACTGCAGTCAAGAAATCAGAAGAAGACTAAGCAGCTATGAAGGAACTAATAATAATAATAATAATAATAATAATAATAATAATAATAATTTTTATTTATAGCCTGCCTCTCTGCCAAGCAATCGAGGCGGGTTACACAAGTTAAAATAGACAATGTAAAACAATCCCAACCCTAATCCCTCCTCCCAACTAGACACAATTCTGAAGTGTATATATAAATATATAATTGAATACTAAAATTAGGATTGTCCATACCATCGTATTTCCTATTTCTATGTATGGTTGTGAAAGCTGGACAATGAAGAAAACTGAAAGGATCACCTCCTTTCAAATGTGCTGGAGAAGATGGATACCATGGACTGCTAAAAAGACAAATAAATGGGTCCTAGATCGTGGATGGCCAAGAAAACAAACAAATGGGTCTTATAGCAGATCAAGCTAGAGATTACCCTGGAAGCCAAGATGACAAAACTGAGGCTGTCATACTTTGGGCACATCCTGAGAAGGAAGTTCTCACTAGACTTTATAAGTTTGAGTTTACAGGAGTTAAGCAGAGCAGAGTAGGAAAGGGAGTCTTAGAGATGTCTCATCCGCAGGATCGCCATGAGCTGAGATTGACTCAAGAGCAGTTAACAACAAAAAAAGAGCAAATCAAGCCTGAACTCTCCTTAGAAGCCAAGATTACTTAACTGAGACTGTTGTACTTTGGATATATCATGAGAAGGCATGACTCACTAGAAAAGACAATGGACGTTTTCACACGGGGCTTTAGGCGGAGGCAATCCTACCTCCCGCCGGCCCCACTCCGGCTCCTCTTCCAGCTTGTTCAAACGCACGCCGCAGAAAACCCCGCCCCTTCCGGTGCCATCCCTGCGCACGTCCGGCTTCTAGCTCCGTGTGTTCAAATGCACGGAGCCTTAAGTCCGGCGTCCTTCCGGCGTCCCTCCGGCCTCAGCACGTCCAACTCCGGTTTCAGCGGCGGAAAGGTAATTCCGACTTTTAAAAGGAATTAGCCTGCCGCCGCTGGAGCCATTCCGGAGTGGGGCTCGCGGGAGGTAGGATTGCCTCCACCAAAGCCCCGTGTGAAAACGTCCAATGACACCACTGTTCCCCAGACATCTGCCTTTTGGAAGAAACAGGCTGTGGCATTTACTTCATCCCTTTGAAAAACTGGACCTCAGCAAAAGAGATGGTGTGAGTGGGGCGAGGCTGAGTGGGAGGAAAAAAGAGAGGCCTTGGGTTTTTTTAAATTAAATTTTGATTTTTTTTTAAAAAAAATAATTTTAAAAATTATTTTAAATTTTTATTTTAAAAATCACACTTTAATCACATGAAATTATGTACATGTAAATACATTTAGGCTATGCATATGATATTGTAATTTAAAGATGTAATTTAAATTTTGCCAGTTGTTTATATCACAACTATAACCACTATATTCAGTGATATATTAGGAATTACAATTTATGAGTAATATTATTACCATAAACATTACTAAGGATTCTGTATGGTGTGGTGTGGTATGGGAAGGGACCAATGGTGTGTATGTGTTACCATAAATTATCACATTGAGTGACGCTGACCCTAGTGATGCCATTGCCAAGCAGCTTGAAGATACATGGAGCCCTACAGAAATTACAAAACATATAACACTACTTGGCTTCTGCTCTATTCTCCAATTCTCCTATTTGGATTCATCTGGTTGTGATCATCCATTATGTCTGTGATCAAAGTCCAGAATGAGAAGAATATTATTCCTTCCTCTCATGCCAGCAAATGCTGAAGTTTGTCCCAAATGGAAAAACACATGTGCTCATCAGGCTGTGCCTCAAATCCTTTTCCAAATGGGGCAAATAGTTGTGGGGAAGGGATTTTAGTGGAAAAACACTGCCTGGACAAAGGATTAACTTGCACCATGTTTCTCAAAGTGTATGGCTTCTATTAGTGAAAATTCTCCACAGCCCCCTTGTTTAGGAATAATGAGTAAATACTAACTGTTACACTTTTTTTTTTTAAAAAAAAAAGGGGGGGTAGTGGTGCTACAAGTAATTACATTATTTTTAAAAATGATGTAGTTGTCCCTTTGTTACTACCAAAAAGGAATGCATTGTATAGTTTCTTTTGACACATTATTTCCAGGTTATTTGAATAAGCAATTCTGTTGCCTGTCTAAGGACATCCAAGTATTATTGTTTCATTTCTCTCTCTACCCACTCTCAAATTTATATATATATATATATAATTTATAGATATTAAGGTAGGGGGGAATAGGGCAGGAGAGCGAACCAGGCTTATAGACTATCAATGCAAGTTTCAAAACACCATAGATTTCTTTCTGCCTGTGTCCTAAACATACCCATGCATTGTGCAGCTCTCATGCTTCCCTTCCTAGCAAGCTCGAAAAAGTCACATGCTTTTCTTTCTTTGGCCAGATTAAAAAACTACAAAGCCTTAAGATGAGGCTTTAGCTCAGAGTCAGTTTGCGTAAAAAAAGTCCCAGCTCAGAGTGGTGTCTTAACTATTGCCAAGAAAAAATAAACACATTGCCAAAAAAAAGGAAAACAAACAATAGCACAGATTTGCATAAAATATGCACATGCTAATTAATAGATGCAAATAGAACTTAAAGATATAGCCGTGTTTGTCTATAGAATCAGTAGGTAGATCCTGTAGCACTTTAGAGCCGAAATAAAGAAGTTGGCAGCATGAGCTTTCATAGACTTTTCTATGTCCTAAATGCATCTGAGGAAGTAGACTGAAGTCTACAAAAGCTCATGCTGCCAACTTCTTTCTTTCAGTCAGGGCCTTTGCAGACCGGCCCAAAGGGCCGGCCTGGAGGCAGAGATGGGGTAGGGCAGCTGCACGCTGGCCACCCCAACCTCACGCCGATGCTGTCGTGATACCACATGCCATTATGCATGGTGCGCGGCGTCAGGACACCCTTCCAGCACGGCATTTTGATGCACTGTGCCAGAAAGAGTGCTAAAGAGCTGCGTGCCGGCTCTTTCAGGGGCAGCAAAAGGGAGGATTGGGGCCGTGGCATGCGGTTGCTGCAGCCTTGATCTGCGGCTAGCTGGGGTGGCCCAGAGCTTGTCTCAAAGGTGCTACAAGATCTCTTTACCTACTAATGCATGCAAAGACATAAATTGTGAAATAATATACTGTAAGTTGAAGATAAATGCAAGACACATCATACCCTCCAGCATTTCATAGATGAAAATTGGGACAAGCGTGTGAGAAACATTAGAATGTGGTCAAGACCACAGAAATTATTAATGAGGAAGAACACACAAGGTGGAGAAGCTGCTGCAATTTGCTTTTGCTTGGGTCTACAGGGAAGAACAAGATTCTACCCCCTTCTTTTTTTTCTCACCTGCTGAGTTAAATGACTACAAACTACTTGAATTAAGCTTAGGATAAAGGAGGTAAGTGGGTGGAGAAGAGAGAAGCTGAGGCATTTTAAAAGTAGTCACTGCCCAAATGGGACAGTTGGAGGGTATGCACATCCTGGCAAGAAAGACTAACTATGGGTGACTGCAGACAGGTGGCTCTGGGCCGCCCTGGGAAGCGGCAGATCAGGGCTGCGGCAACCCCACGCTGCAGCCCCGATCCTCCCCTTTGCCGCCCCAAAAAGAGCGGCAAAATGCTGCTCCTTTTAGGGGCAGCAAAAGGCCACCCTAAGAGCCAGCGCTCGGCTCTTCAGCGCCCTTTCAGTGCAGTGTCCTGACGCAGCGCGCCGTGCATAATGGTGCATGGCATCAGGATGCCGTCGGTGTGGGGTTGGGGCAGCCAGCATGAGGCAGCCCTGCCCCAACTCTGGGGCTTTGCAGACAGGTGGCTGTGGGTGCCCTGGGAAGTGGAGGATTAGGGCCAAAGATGCCCCATGCCTCGGCCCCAATCCACCCTTTTGGAACCTAGGAAAGGAGCGCCAAAATAGCGCTCCTTCCTCAAGTGGCAAAAAGGGTGCCGGAAGAGCCGTTGTGTGGCTCTTACGCATCTGTTTCGGTGCAGTGCATGCAGAGGCTGCGCTGGGAGGATGTCATCAGGGCGCTCACCATGTGTAATGGCGCACACTCTGATGATGTCCTCGGGAAAGGGTTGAGGCGGCCACTGTGCAGCTGTCCCTCCCCTTCCCTGCCTTCAAGATGGCACTTTGCGCCGTCTGCATCCCCCCTCTGCTGTCAGGCCGGCCCTTTGGGCTGGTCTGCAGAGGCCTTATGTAACCTGTATTCTTGCTCAGTCTGCTGTAAAGGTGTTGATTGTTGATGAGCAACTTCAAGAATTCTGCTCTCCCTTCTTATGTTTCTAGGGGCATGTCTATATTTACACTGGTTTCCCTCCACTCTCAAGTTGCCCTCTCCACACAAAACAGGCCCCAAACCCCAATAAAACTCTCTTCACATGGAAATACCAGTTCCGCACCAAATCCAGGCCACCCCTCCTTTAAATTGAATTTTTAGCAAATTACCTTTCACTCTGGATTTTTCAGCAATATCCAGAGCACTCCAGAGTGATGCTAATTTCTGTTTACATGCCCATTTCGCTGTGCCGCCTAGTGCCACCACTGCTGGCATGAATCGCTTCCCTTGAGGTCACAGTGAGGCACCCAGCCATGTTATGGGCACTGAGCACCTCATTTTTGACCTCAGGGGGAGTGATTTGCACCAGAGGCGGTGATGGCAGCACAGTGGGATGTGTGTACAGACAGCTGTCTGGCATCACTACAGAGTGTGGAGGTAATGGGGGGAATTCAGCGCAGTTTGGGGGCAGAATACTCTGGGAGTAGCCTGGAGTATTCTGTCCAGTGTAGACCCACCTTTGATTTTTAAACCAGGTCTGGATTGTACACCTTTTGCCAACAGTGACTATCCTCTGTAAAGCAGAACACATGATCATCCTATCCCAGCTTCTATCCTGGCCATTTTGAAATGAAATTTCAGACAGTAGATTTGGAAAACTTTGAAGAGTTATAACAATGTTTGCATGTCATGATAGGCCATCAACCTTGGCCTTATAAACTATGATATACACATCTATAAATGCTAAAAGGGTTTAAAGTTGGTTACCTAATCCTAGCTTGTTCAAAAGCAATGAATCTTACATCATTTCTGGCGGGCACTGAAGGCTGTGGTTTTGCATAGCTGCTCTGGCCTGCACCCTGGACCACCTTGGGGGCATCTGCTTTGGCTATTTTATAAAACTATTTGATGGTTTTAGATTATTTTAAAGAAGAGTTTGGTCTTTTTACAATTGTTTTTTAATTGTTTATTTCATATTTTATTGATTGTGCATTGCTTCAGGAGCACTAGTGAGTTGAGAGGCAAGAAATAAATGTCTAAAATAAATAAATACAGCAATTCCTATTTTGGACATGCATTATTTACCTGGTTGAACAAAGGAAAGAGCAAAAGGGATGACTGGGTGAAGCAGCAGAAGAGCTTGTGTTTGTGATGTTTTATTCTGGCAGAACAGATGACTTTCCATGACATGTGAACACACCCTTTTCACATATTAGTTATTTGTACTCCACCCTTAAAAGAAGCGTCTGCAGCGCAGCTTGCAATAAAAGCAAAATCACAGATGGGAGGAGAATCAAGTCCAGAATATTTGTTCCATGTGGTGATCAGTGATCCAGCTGTTTTGATGCCTGACCTTTAGCACGAAACAGCAATCTTTTTTTGTCCCAGGAGTGGAGAAAGGTGCACAAATACAATACTAAAATACTAAAATATATACAATGGCATGCCAACAATACAATCTGAAACAGCAGATGGCAGAGCAGTACTAAAAATGATTTTTTAAAAAAAATTATAGCAGTTGGTGTAGAAAGAAAAGGGGCAAAATGGAACAATGGCTCCCAAAGGAAGCTCTAAATGTATTCTGTACAACGGTATTTTGGAGATGTAAAACCATTCTGGTTGTAACCACTGCCCTGGCAGGAAGGTGGTCCCTACATCCAGGTGTGCTTGTTTCTTTAAAACACTTCTACAGCATATCCCCCTAGAACAGTGAAAGGCAATTTTGGCATTTGGAGTGGGAGGATGCTTCCTTTTGTAACACCATTTTGAGAATCACACTCTTTCCCCCACCACTGTTGCCATGAAACTCAGCTGCAGTTAAATGGCTCAATGGGCAGTGGTTAAAAGAAAATCTTTCTTTACCATACAGCTCTGTGATAATGCAGGGAAAATTGTATTTTGCTGGTGTGGCTCACAACAGAGATCTATTCTGTGGTATTAGTAGCTTCCGTGAGGTCCACAGAAAAGGTTACAAAGCTCATCTGTGTTTCACAGGCCTTATGGTGCTCAGCTGAGCACTAAAATGTCCAGGAAGGGTAACAAGAATTTAAAGCAAATAGCAACAAAGAACCAACAGCTGAATGGTTAAAAATATCAATAAAACTTTTCACTATATTTCGATCTGAGAGCATCAGCTCACGGTTATTAATGCCCATTCAAGAAATCCAATTTAGCTATGATAGAAAACTTTTGAGAGCCATTTTGCACAGCAGAATAGGATGGCTTTAACATTTGTTGTGGCAGCTGCATACCCCATGCTTTCTCTATGGCAGTGGTTCCCAAACTTTGGCCCTTCAGCTCCCTCTGACTGTTGGCCAAGCTGACTGGGATTTCTGGGTACTGAAATCCAAAACACCAATAGGACCAAAGTTTGGGAACCATTGCTGTATGGGCATAACCAGCTCTCTGTCGCACCTTTGTCTTGGCAGGTGAGGAGCTAATTGACTGTTGTGCAACAAATGAACTCAAAGCCATAGGACTTGCACAACTGTGAGGTATAGCGTAACTACAGTGGTGTATATTTGTATTACACTAATTGCATATAGGATGTTGGCATTAATTATTCCATAATTCACAAAGAGTTATGTATAGTTTGTTAAAGAATTCTGGAAGGAGTCTACAAAATCAGAGGAAATAGAAGGAGAATATTCTGTGGTTTTAGTCTAGGAACATGTTGGAACAAAGGATCCCAACAAAAGTTTTCTCATCACTGGGCATACAGATATATATGTGCTCTTTAGCTTGGCCTGAAAGCATTTGTCTTTTTTTTTTTTTTTTTTTTAGCGTTTACATTTTTGGACTCCTTTTTGGAGAGGGAGAAATTGCACAGAAATTAGTTGTCTCTTTGACACAGTGTTGTTTGTTTCAAAGAGACTGTTTTCTTCACAAAGCATTGTTTTTGGTACATTTTTTTTTGCACAAATGTAAATGTAGTAGTCTCTCCACCCTTTTCACCATGGCACAGATTAGCTAGCCATAAGACTCCCAGTCCAATACTCAAAGCACTAAACCATGCTATCTCTCATAGGTTTTCTCTGCAAGATGTATTCAGAGGAGGTTTGCCATTGCTGTCCAATTAGGTTGAGAAAGTGTGACTTGACCAAGGTTACCCAATGGGTCTCCATGGCTGAGCAGGGATTCAAACTCTGGTCTCTCAGAGTCCTAGTCCAACACTCAAGTGGTCAAGCTGATATAAAAACTATTAAAAAGAAGCTAGTGGAAAAATTGAGGACCCCACCTATAAAATTCCAAAATCTGGCACAACTTTAATTAGGACATGCACAATATTACAGGAAAGCGATTGAGATCCCCACATTTCTTCATCCGGCAAGATAGAAGTAGGAAGAGAAGGAAGAGGCAGGAGGAAATAACTATAGGATGTCTGTTCTATCGGTCAGCCAGTTTTTGGAGAATCATTTGGGTGTGTTCATTTTTATATGCAAATAGGTTATACTAGTTTGCAGCAAAACTGAGCCTAGACAATGTGCAGAGGATTGTCAAATATATAATAATAATAATAATAATAATAATAATTTATTCCTTATATTCCACCTTTTGCCTCAGCAATCAAGGTGGCTTACAAATATAAGATACAAATTAAAAACAAAAATTAAAAAAATTGTACTGTTTTACTCATATTTAAGCATATACATAATAAATAAATAATGAAATTGAATTAGAGTGAATGATATGGAATTAGAGTGAATATGAAATTAGAGTAAACTTTTTATTACTAGCCCATGCTGATGCCATGCTGGAAAATCAGCCACTGAAGCTTTTAATGACATACAGATAATAAAAACTTACTACTTGATAATATCTATTGATGAAGCTGTTGTTAAAGGCATAGGAGCAGAAGACTGGTGATTCTAGTTGTGTCATTTGACTCCAGAATAATTTCTGTCTAAGTCTTGTGTATCATGCTTACATGATCAAGAAACAAAATTGGGGGTTGGGACCCAGAACTAGTAAATAACCTAGCCAGCTGCAAAAGAAAACAAGGCTCCTGCACATGGTAACAGTTGGACAGAGAAGATAATTTCAGCTAATTTAGCTAAATATGCACACAACTGTCCTCTTTTATATTTGACCATGCTGTATAAAATAAGAGTAGCTGTTTTGTTTGTAATGTTGCTACAGCTGAGTTCTGAAAATAGCTAAGAAGATGGAAACAAAAACAAAAAAAAAAACAGCCCAGTGAAGTAGACTGAAATGAGTGCCAGGGCTAGAAGGGGAAAAATTGAATTACAACAGAGGAATCCTAGGATTTGTACTTTGTTCAGGCACCAGAGCTCTCTGACAGAGAAAGTGAAATCTCTCACAAAAACTACAAATCCCAGAATACCATAGCATTGAGCCTTGGCAGTTAAAGTGGTGTCAACCTGTATTAATTCTGCAGTGCAGATGCAGCCAGAGGGCATGTCTACATGGGTCAATTAAACCAGTTTATCCCCACCCTCACCATAACCTGACTACACGACACAGGACTAAATCCCTAATTCAAGGGTATACTGTCTTCATATTGTGAGGCCAGTTCTACCAACAATGTTTTTAAAATGTCACCTTTTGCTCCTGATTTTGCAGGAAAATCTGGAGCACTCTGGAATAATATTGGGCGGCTGTTTACAAATGCTTCCTGCTGGCATGAGTTGTTACCTCTGAGATCACAACAAGGCACCCAGCCATATGATCAACAGTGGGTGCCTTGTTTTGGATCTCAGAGGTGCTGGATAGCATAGTGGGATGTGTGTGTAGACATCCTATTACTGTTGCTCCAAAGGTAACAGGGAATCCAGGGCAGCTCCAGAGCCAGAATACTCCAGGAGCAGCTTAGAGTATTCTGGCCAATGTAAACCCAGAGCCTGCTAGAAATAGTATTGATTCATGGACAAGACATGTCGATGTCCACCAGTAGCACTGAGTTGGTGACACCATCAGAGGAGGTGACACTGGGCAGTAGTGAGACATCCCAAAGTCCCTCCTCCTGGAAAGAAAAAGGGGACTGTTCTTGGCTTGGCCACTCTCCTTTGGGTCATGACAATGGGGGTGCTCTCTGCTCTCTCCCACAGTCTGTTTGGCTTTTTTCTGCCATTGTCCTCTGGGAGGAGGGGCAAGATGTTTGCTGTGACTGCCTCTTTCCTTGAGGGTGGAGAGATTTTGTAATAATAAAAAACATTCTTGCTCAGGGTGGCATCCCATCTTTGCTGTCTTGGTTGGGGAGGGGATGGCGGCAGCAGGATGCTGGGTTCCCTGCGGTGAGACCCTCCTACCCATCCATGTCTTCATCCCAGGAGGTCCATGAGGATGACACCATGGGTATCTGCACTCAGTGACACCAACCCTAGTGATGCCACTGATGTCCACCACCACTAATATTGTGTGATTTGGCTTCCACTATTAACAGTGTGTGTTCATAATGTGTGTTATTATCCAAATGTCTTGTTCATAGGTTTCCCATGGGGATCTGACTGATCACTACAAGAACAAAATGGTTCACTACACTGGTAGTTTTTAAGTTAGATCCAATGGGCCTCTTCTTATATCCATGTATCTCTATTGGTACAGTCCTCACAGTATACAAGGAACCTTACAAAATATGCAGCAATGTTTCCTTACAGTACATACTCCATACATCATATGTGTTTTTTAGTAGTTGTGGATGGACTGGCATCACAACATAGTGCGTAGGGCAGACCTGCACAACTTGATGTCAGTAGGAGGCCAAAATTAAAATAGGCTAAACTTCTTCAGGCCGCAGATAGGTCTTACTTAAATATTAATTAATTAACAATATTAATTAATATTAATTATTAATATTAATTCTATCCTCCCCCTCCTATGCCTGGACATCTCCTCAGGAGAAAGCTGAGCAGCAAAGGAGCCTTTCCTGTCCTTCTATTTCTCTGCCCGGACCTCTCCTCAGGAGAAGGCTAAGTGACAGAGGAGCCTCGAAGGGCAAGTGTTTGCCCCTCTTCCTCCTCTGCTACCCAGCCTTCTCAGAAGAAAGCTGAGTGAAGAAGGAGCCTTGCAGGGAGAGAATTGGCCTATCCTCTTCCACCCATCCTTCTCCTCGGGTGAAAGCCAAGCAACAGAGGAGCCTTGCAGGGTGGGTTCTTCCTTCTCCACCTGTCCTCCTCCACTACCACCACAGGCCTTCTCCTCAAAGTAGGGCAGTGGAGGAGCCTTGAAGGGCAAGCATTTGCTTGTCCTCCTCCAGTGCCGTATGGCCTTCTCCTTGAGAGAAAGCCAGGCCATGGAGGAACTCTGAGGCAAGCATTTCCCCATCCTCCTCCTCTACCCCCCTTCTCCTCAGAAGAAAGGGCAGGTATTCACCCTTCCTCCTCCTCCTCCTCCTCCTCCTCCTCCTCCTCCTCCTCCTCCTCCTCCTCCTCCTCCTCCTCCTCCTCATTGCCCTCTCCTCAGAAGAAGACCAAGTGAAGGAGGAGCCTTGAAGTTGTTCCCCATCCTTGTGGACCATCCAATATCCTTTGGTGGATTGCATGCGACCCCTGGGCCATATGTTGTGCAGGCCTGGCGTAGGATATGTATGTGCTACTAAAGATTGAAACTATTTGTTTTCAAATTCTTAACAATTTCCTGAAAGAAGAATTTGAACTGAGATGTAATTGTTTTTTTGCTGCAGTCTGATAGGTAGTTGTGTGAAATGAGGTGGTGAAAGATTGAGGTGCAGGAGATCTGACTTTGCCAAGTGTACACTCCAGTCCTAAGCACACACACTTGGAAATAAATCTCATGGATTTCAAAAGGCCTTCCCATCCTGTTAAGCATTCCTAAGACTGTAGCTTTAACATCCTTCTGTCATGCACAAAGCTGAGTACAATTTATTCTGTGACTAAGTCCTCGAGACCTCAAGGGCTATGTCCTGCTGTTGCTTTTTAAACCTATGTTCCGGATGGGTCTTTTAATACTATCTCTTGTTTCACCTCCAAGGATATCATTCTTAGCTACTAGCAGCTAAGTCAGCTTCCTTCAGGGCATCAGATTAATTCCAGAAAGTGGAGGGAGGTTCTTTGTGAAGGTTTTAGAGCAGGAAGTTTGACAGAATAATGTATGCTATCAAAACCACAGAAGGAAATTGACTCAGCCAAGTGGCATTGGGTTACGGAGACAATTTTAGGTGTCGGAGAAGCCTATATTTTCAAGTTGCTTTTAACCTACTGGTTAAGATGAGCAAGGCTTGGGGTTCAGGTCCACCTGAAAACCTTGTCCTAGCAGCCCTTACAACTGGATCCAAGATATGTGGCCTGGCTATAGTTACAAAGAGAAAAGAGAAATGCATAACTGTCCATGGTGAGAATAGCTGGGTATGTTCTAGCTCTGCTTGAGCAAAGCAGACCATAGTTGTATACACAGCAGGAGCTGTCAGATATTGCTTTTCAACACTTGTCTGGAATCAGAATTCAAACAGTGACTTCACATGACACTTATATAATGCTGTGTTATCTATTATTGTTTGTCACCATAAATTAGCTCAATCTATAATGTTTATTCAGGAGTAATTCTGCTTCAAAAATTGCATGTAATGTTAATTATCAGCTTCCTCCTTATAACTTTTTATCTTTTTTGCTTCTTTGTGTTTGGTAGATTGTTACTGATAATTAGACAGTTCACATCCCCTGTGAGGAGGGCTTTAATTGGTTTATTCCCCTTCTTTCCTCCTTTGTTTCTAAAGCACTATTTCACAATAAAAAGGGGTGGGTGGGAAATTACCTAGGAAAATCGGTAATTGTGAGACATTTTCTGACTTCATTGGAATTTCAAAAGAGTCAGTCCGCTGTATTCACAGATTCTGCATCCATGGATTCAACCATCCAAGGCTTGAATACATACATATGTCCCAAAGGCAAACCTTGATTTTGTCATTTTATATAAGGAACACCACTTTACTACCCCATTGTATATAATGGGATATGAGCATCCATGGATTTTGGTATCGAGTGTGCGCGTGCTGGAACAAAACCCCAGCGGATACCAAAGGCCCACTGTATATACTAAGGGTGAGTATGTCTACATTTGTGGTTAATGTTAATGTAGGCTTAAACGTACACTTTTATTTCTTGAATCCTCTGAAAATCCCAATGTCCGTGAATGGAGCCAGCCTTCTGACAATCAGAGTATGTCACTTTTGCTTCTTGGCATCACGGTTCACTGAAAATGTTACATGACATCTCTCCCATCTACAACACACACACACACACAAACACATTCCCAATATGCTATATTGATTGAGCAAAAAGGTATTCCAATGACAAAAAGTAATTGTTTGGTCATTTAATGTTCTAGAATGTCACTGTCATATGTCTAGTTTTGTCTTGATTCTGCAACATAATGTTGTTCTAAAATCCTGGTACATGAGGTTTAATGGCCTGTCATTGCAGAACCAATGTAAAGCTACATGGCACATCAAGCAATTAGAGGAACAAGCCACAAGGAGGAAGCTTCTCATTAGAAGCTCAGTATCACTAAACAGCTTCAATAGCAGATTGCCACTGTACACTGGATAGGCTCATGCTCTATTTCTTTTTAAAATGATAATAATAATAATAATAATAATAATAATAATAATAATAATAATAAATCAAAGTTGAAAATACAAGTGCAAACACATACCAAAAAAAATGCTATAAAGGACTGCCAACAGTATAATGTGGTTTTTGTGGGTTTTTCGGGCTGTGTGGCCATGTTCTAGAAGAGTTTCTTTCTGACGTTTCGCCAGCATCTGTGGCTAGCATCTTTTTTCTCTGAAGATGCTAGCCACAGATGCGGGCGAAACGTCAGAAAGAAACTCTTCTAGAACATGGCCACACAGCCCGAAAAACCCACAAAAACTATGGATGCCGGCCATGAAAGCCTATGACTTCACAGTATAATGTGGATTACCCACATAAATTAGTCTGCATCCTATTGATTAATCCCAATCAGTTGCTGACCAGGGTGTAAGTACATAGGCAAACCACACTGATTACATTTATTTATTTATTTTTAAATATTTATTTAGTTTAAATTTTAATTTTTGTAAAAAAAAAAAAAAAGACAACTTGGGCTCTCTCCTTTCTCTTCTCACTGAGCCTCGTCCACTCACCTCATCTCTTCAGCATTTCAAAGGGACATAAGAAAATGCCATAGCCCATTTCTGCCCAAAGGCAGATGTTTGGGAAGCAGTGGTGTTACCCCCCTTTAGGGTGTCACCTGGTGTGGTCCACATCCCCCACATCCCCCTAGTGATGCCCCTGGGGTCCAGTTAATAAATACACTACTATATTTTTCACTAATTGTAGTTTCTGAACAGCCTGCAAGGGTAGCCCCACACGTGGCATGTGTGTAGTTTTCCAGCTTGTGTGCCAGACAAAGTTGGTGAAAGGTATTTCATGCCACAGAGATTCTCAAAGTTAAGACTAGATCTAACAGGACCCCTAGGCCTTGAACCTGGTATTTTCAGGGGAACAACAACAACAACAACTCATAGAGTTAGAGGATACCTATCAGACATACCTGTCAGGATGCAGTGGCTCAAGTGGTTAAGACGTTGACTTGTTGATTGCAAGATTGGCAGGTTGGCAGTTCGAAGCCTGGGTGCTGAGTGATGGGGTGAGTTCCTGTCGGTAGTCCAGGCTTCTGCCAACCTAGCAGTTCGAAAGGATGCAAATGCAAGTAGATAAATAGGTACCGCTTTGGTGGGAAGGTAAATAGCATTCTGTGCAATCATGCTGGTATCATGATCACAGAGTAGTCTCTGATAATGCTGGTTCTTCACCTTATTAATGGAGATTAGCACTGCCCCCTACGGTCGGACATGACTTGACAACCTTGTCAACGGGGAATAGCTTTGCCTTTACCTTTTATCAGACATATAGTTTGACCCA
This sequence comes from Phrynosoma blainvillii, assembly GCA_026167975.1. Classification (NCBI taxonomy): domain Eukaryota; kingdom Metazoa; phylum Chordata; class Lepidosauria; order Squamata; family Phrynosomatidae; genus Phrynosoma; species Phrynosoma blainvillii. The sequence goes on along the minus strand of JANUYF010000005.1, from coordinate 106,384,350 downwards.
CATTTACAAGGAATAGCCATTCACCCACCAGCTCTATCTAATCGGTGTGTGTTTGTGTATGCCACAAATTGAAGATGCTGTGACTGTGATGAGCAAACCATTCCACATGATTCAAGGATGGAAAACAAGTCAAGTGTCATAGGAAAGGCCTGAAAATCCCAGGATCTACACAGTTGATTCTAAAAGAAAACTTCTTCCAGATCCCAGGAATATTGAACAGTCAAGTCTGAATGTGTCTGAAAGCAAAGACATTTCCACACCATTGTAATATATTGGGATAAGGGACAGGGCCTACCCAAAGCATGTTACTACCTAAGGCAGAGCAGAAAATGTTCCTCATCTCTGTAGGCTAAGGTATTGGGCATCCAAGATTTTGACATCTGAGGAGTGACACCTGAGTAGTGGCAGATGATGGCTTTCATATCCCTGTGGCAATGAATCCACCCTGGATTAAATTAACACTTTTTTGAACTATCCCAAATGCCAACCTGTTTGGGGAGTAGGGTTCAGCACTTTACATAAATACTTTGAAATTCAGACTAAAATCTGGAATGAATTCACCACCCCACTGACATGGTGGCAATTGGCCACCACTGCATGGGAGGCAGAAGCTCCCTCAGTCACCTCTCCTGAGATACCCTGTTGTGACACCACAAAACACTCTGCCTGATAGTAGCACTGACGCTGTGGTGGGTTTCATTTTTCAGTGTGTGTTTGACTATGCTTGATTCTAAGAGGGTTTAGAAGTTATTCATGTAGCATGCTCAGGGGTAGGCAACCTTTCCCCTTTAAGGGCCGAGGGACTTCAGCTCCCAGAATCCCAGGAGCTATTGGTCAACATGGGACTATTGGCAAACATGGCTGAGGCTTCTGGGAGCTGAAGTCCCTCGGCCCTTAAAGGGGAAAGGTTGCCTACCCCTGAGCATGCTGCTTGGGTATCTGGCAGCCAGTTAGATGTCTACTGTTGAGGGACATCTAATCTGTACATTTCATACTATCCAGCTTGAAAACAGATGTGCTGGTAAATCCAAATTCTCAAAAAATGTTTTACTAAGTTCTTAGAGCTTCATCACATGTTACCTTTATGATGTGTTTCCACTCCAGATCTGCTGCAGAGATTCATGGGATGGAAACGAATTGTACTGCACCTTGCTTCATTTCTGCAGTAATCTCGCAATTAAAACGCTGCATGCACAGATTTCTCTTCCGCAGTACAGGCACAGTACGGCATCACAGCCTCTACCTCTATCCCACCCCATAGCTTCATGATTGGCTCGTTTTTCCCTCTCTTATTTTCTTATATGCTGGGCATGCCGGCATGCCAGCATACCAGAAAGACATCATAATAGCACCTAGCTATTTCATTTTGAACAGGAAAGGTGACCACATTGCCCTACACCATTTGTTTATTTCATGTGTGGATGAAATAACTTGTCCTCATTAGAATGCTTCTATGAACCTTTAAAAATCTTACAATGCATACTTTAGTATTTCAGGGAGTGCTTTGCTATCATGCCATTTTAGTGTTATAATGTTATGGTGTTTCACCATTGTGGGATTTAAATGTTGATGTGATTTTCCTAGAACAGGGGTAGGCAACCTTTTTGAGCTGGGGGCTGGGTTGCTGTCCTTCAGACAATTGGGGGACCAAAGCACCATAAATAAATAAATAAATAAATAAATAAATAAATAAATGCACACTCTCTCAGCCCCAGAAAAGCCATGGCAAAACCCCTGTGGAGATTTTGCTAAGAAAACCCCAAGAACAAGTAATAACAACAATAATATCATCATGGCGGGGGGCGGCAGCAGCGATGGCAGGACCGGCCTCGGGCCAGTCCAAAGGCCTCGAGGGCCCGCATCCGGCCCCCGGGCCTTAGGTTGCCTACCCATGTCCTAGAACAATCACCAGAAGTAGCCATGCAGCCCTCCACCATTTCTTTATTCATGTGTGGATGAAACAACTTGTCCTCACCTTTTCACTGGAATGCCTGTATGAACCCCCTTTTTTAAAAAAATAGTGCATACTTTAGTATTTCAGGGAGTGATGTGCTGTTGTGTTGTGTTAGTGTTATAGTGTTATGGTGTTTTGCCATTGTGGGGGGTTAAACATACTGACACGATCTTCCTGACACAGTCATTTGAAGTAGACTGTGTACCACCAGCCAGTGCTGTCCCTAGGGTTGGTGTCACGGTAACTCATGGTATCATCCACCATTGACCTTCTCCCATTTCACACCATACAGAACCCTTAGTAATGCTTTTTTGCACTAATGTTACTCCTAAATCATAATTCCCATATACCACTGAATGTAATGCTAATAGTTGTGACATAAACAACTAGCAAAATTAAAATTATACCTTCAAATTAAAATATCATATGTGCAACTTAAATGTATGTACATATACATCATGAAGATTTGGTTAAAATGTGATGTTTTAAAAGAAAATTTAAAAAGAATATTTAAAAAAAATCAAAAACTTTTTTAAAAATTAAATTTGAATTTTGAATTTTGAAATTTTAATTTTAAAAAATTCTGGGGCCTCTCCTTTCTCCCCTCACTGAGCTTCATCCCACTCCCACCACCTCTTAAAGCATTTTATATGGAAACAGGTGAATCACACAGCCCGTTTCTGCCCAAAGGTAGGTGTTTGAGGAGCAATGGTGTCACCTCCCCTTTGGGTGTCACCTCGTGCAGCTTGCACCGCCCACACCCCCTAATGACATCACTGGCACTAGCTCAAATCTCCTGGGGAATTCTAAGGGAGGTACTAGCTGGCCACACTCCCAACCTGCCCACATCCCACCCAGTCATGGGATTCTCATGGAAGAAAGCGGGATCAGGGTTCCACACCCAAAAAACTAGTGTTTTGAAGCACAAGAGGTAACCATTAATGGATTATTTCCAACAGGCAAAAATGTGGATCTGCCATCACGATATGACGGTATGATGCCAGGACACATATGGCATCATGCAGTACAGCGGGCTTGCTGCTGGTGCTGTCACTCTGGCATACTGTTGTAATGTGATAAAGCTCTTAGTTGTGCATTACTTGACACGTGGTGTCTTGTGTCATATTTTAACAGAAGTCAGTCCTCTCATTGATAGTGTCTTCTGTTTGAAAGGCTTTTATACTGCAAGTTTAGTGTGAAAATAAAACACTTTTAAAAAATGAAATTGGGGGAGTCTGGGAGTTGTAATGCAAAGGAGTAACTTTTCTAAATTCAAGGATTAAGAACCAAAAGAAGGGAGGGTGGTGATCACTTGGTGTTGCCCAAACTGTTGGTGCCTGCCTAGCAGAGACTGATCAACTAGTTTGGGCAACTTCAAGTGATTACTACTCTCCCTTCTTTTGACCCCTGAAAACAGTTCACTGTTATGGTGAGCTACATTGGATTTCTGTTCAAATTATAGCAACTCTTTCTAAATGTGCAGCCATATCTATCTATCTATCTATCTATCTATCTATCTATCTATCTATCTGTCTATCTATCTATCCAAGTGTGTGTATGTATATATAGTAGATAGTATATTCTATGCAAATCTGTGTTTGCTTTAGTTTTCTTTTTTGGTGATACATTCCGTCTTTTGGTGCTGCCTAAATGGGTCATCATAAGTCGAAAATGACTTGAAGGGACACAACGCACATGCACATATCCATTCCAAATGCAAATCCTCTCCAAATGACTTCCACAGAATTTAAAGCCAAGATGGCGAGACGGATAGAGAGATGGACCAATATCCGATAAAAATGTGTAATATTCAAAATATGCCTTAGCACCTGCAGTGTGTGAAGTGGCAGCAGGCTGCATGGGTAGGAAAGTCAGTGAACGGCTGTGTGAAGAAGGGCTCTGGAATGAGGGAGGCCTGGATGTGGGAGAGGCCGCAGGTGTGGCTGGCAAGTGGCAGGCTAGTGAGCCTGAGCCTTGTTTTCATCATATGTGCCTCTCCGAGTCTTTCTCCCTCTTTGGTTTCCTCCCTTTTCTTGGGAGGAATGGCCTGAGTCATCCTGTTGCTGAAACCCGACTCCTTCTGTGATGGCCCACAGCAGCTGAAGAAACAGCCAAGCACAAAACCCGCCTCCTCAAGACTGACTAGTTGGCTCCACATGGGGAGGAAGGATGACCCCAATGGGAGCTGCTGCCACAGAGGCCAAGTTCGGCAAGCCCAAAGCAGGGAGAGTATTTAGGCACCTCCTCCTCCCTGCTACAACTTGTCCTCCTCTGTTTCTGCCCTTTACATGGTTTGCGTGCTTAGGGAAACAGAAAAGTGGCTTTACACAAGTTTAAAATCAACATGTTTGTTTTGTTGTTGTTATGTGACTTCAAGTGGTTTCCGACTTATGGCAACCCCAAGGCCACCCTATCATGAAGTTTTCTTGGCAGGTTTCTTTAGAGAGGGTTTGTCATTGCCGTTGCCATTCTCTGAGTATGAGAGAGTGTCGGGTTTACTTGGCTGAGCCAGAATTCAAACCCTGGTATCCAGAGTCATAGTCCAACATTCAAACCACTGCACCATGCTGGCTCCTGACATGATGGAGGACTTTATCACACGGGGAAAATCCCATGCAGAAACGGGATTTAAAAGGTGGGGAAAACCCGCAAAAGTAGGTAGATTTTCACACACATCGCTTTTAAAATGTGCTTAACCTGAATGGAAAGTAGTCAAAGGCCGCTTCTTTTTACTTTTGGGATTTTCCAAAAGTAAAAAGAAGCAGCTTTTGACTACATTTGGGTTAAGCGCATTTTAAAAGCGATGTGTGTGAAAATCTACCTACTTTTGCGGGTTTCCCCCACCTTTTAAATCCTGTTTCTGCATGGGATTTCCCCCGTGTGATAACGTCCTGTGTTAATTTACAAAGGGCTTTATGGCTTTTACTGAGCTCACACTCACTGTTGTTTTGATTCTAAAAATGGAGCGGTCAGCCTGAAAACAGTTCCAGCATGAAACTGGGAGTTGTTAGACAAGAAAGACCAAAAAGAAAAAAAGGGGGGGAAAACACACCATTTTATTTCTTGTTTGCTGTGTACAATTTGCATGAGTGCTGTCACACACAGTGGCTTGACAGTGTGTGAGCTGTGAAGCCCTTGTACTAATCTTATCCTAGTCATAGGCTTCCAACCTGGCTGAAGCCAAATTTGCCCCCTTTTCAGTCCTACATCTATAAATAAGGGAATAATAACAGTCAGCTCGAGAGCCAGTGTGGTGTAGTGTTTTGAGTGTTGAACGAGGAGTCTGGAGACCAGAGTTTGATTCCCACACAGCCATGAAGCCTACATGAAACCCAAGGTCATCACCTTGGACAGGTCACATGCTCTCAGCCCCAGGGGAAGGCAATGGCAAACCTCCTCTGAACAAATCTTGCCAAGAAAAAGCCCATGGTTTGGCTTAGGGTTGCCATAAGTCAGAAATGACTTGAAGGCACACAATATGCACACACATCTCATGGGGCTGTTGGATGGATTATTGTGAGAAGTGTTTTAAAATTCTTCTTCTACTACTACTACTACTACTACTACTACTGGAAGCCAGTGTGATGTAATGATTTGAGCTACGATTCTGGAGATCAGGGGTCAATTGTCCACTTGGCCATGGAAACCCACTGGGTGACCTTGGGTAAGTCACACAGCCCCAGAAAACCTCGTGATAGTGTCATCTTATCATCACCATAAACTGGAAACAAGTTGAATGCATGCAACAACAAAACTACTGCTACTACTTTTGTTGTATGCCTTCAAATCATTTCTGACTTATGCAGACCCTAAGGTGAACCATGGGGTTTTCTTGACAAAATTTGATCAGAGGAATTTTGCCACTGCCTTACCCTGAGGCCGAGAGTGTGTGACTTGTCCAAGGTCACCCAGCGGGTTTAATGGCCAAGCAGGGATCCTGGTTTCCAGAGTACCAGTCCAAAACTTAAACCACTTTGCCATTATGGCTCTCTTTACTACTACTACTACTATTTTTTATGGATGCTCCTTCTTCCTCTGCTCCCCTCAAAGATATTATTTTCCAGATGCTCATATTTTATCTAAAGTAACACTATAGTCTTTTTCCCATCCCAGCCTAAAAATCAGTATTTTGTTTAATATGTAGAATGTAGCAACAGAAAACATTCAGTAACATATTGGTAATTTGAGGTAATATTTTACTTATGTTATATTTTAGAATTACAAGGTAATGTGTTCAAGATTATTATTATTTTGGCTCTGGACATGTTTGTTGCATAGCTCCTGATATTCATCTATACAAGTTTTTTTTATAAATAGCTGCAAGTATTCTGTCCCAACCCTACCCCAAAACATATACAGCAGACTTTTAATGTGGCCAGATAGGTTATCCTCTATGGGGGCTGGCATATTCCATGTCAATGGGGGTAATGAAACCACAAACTCTTCAAAATATTGAATCCTGTCCCCCAAATAGGTTCAAAACCTTGGGTAGCTCATTTAACATTCACACCACAAAACAGAACAGATTTATCTCCCCACTGACACAGAAGCCACCAGCCACCACTGGCTATCATACTATTGTGATGGAAAATAATAGACATAAGGGGGGGGGAGGGGAAAGAAACATACAAAGGCAACTGCAGTGCTCTGGATGGCTATTTACTAATGACAGGAAGATGGATCAGAATTACTGTACAGAAAATTGTGTTTGCTGGGTGAATTTGCACATAAATAACTTATGACATCTTTTAGTTGGCCAGGAAGAACATGGCTGTCTGTGGCATTTTCCTCTTTAGCGATTATTCTGAAAGTATCTGCTCAATCACAAACATAAAGTTTTTGGAGATAATCAACCCACTGTCATTCCCACCTTCTATTTGTTAGAATACTGTCTATCTGTGGAGATTATCACAGCGCTAATTAAACCGGTTTAGCTGAGCTGGCTTAAAATTTAAAATGGGCGGCATCCTGATTTTATCACAAAGATTTTGCTGCTGAAATCGCTGCCCGGATCCAGCCCCGCTCCCAGGGCCACTTAGTGTGACTTTTTTCGAAGCCGGCATGCTGCCAACTTTTGTAATTATCTACTGACAATTAGGGCTACACACACACACACACACACACACACACACACATTATATATGAGAACTTTAAAAATGGCATGCCCACATCTTTGAACTGAAGTGTTGCAGTCCATTCTTTCTCTCCATTCTGTTGCATGTTTAATCTACTTCCTCTAGACAATTACAAGTACCCTGTGGTAAGCCTTTTAGAGGTTCTCCCTAGCAATACACAAATTTGTCCCACATGACTATTTTAGCAATGGAAGACAAGGGCATCTGTTGCAAAATGAAACCTTCTGCCCTTCATGTCTTCACAGATTTCCCATTATCCTGTGACGCAAAGCAGAAAAGCTCCAGGAGCAGAATGCCAAGATGGCACTCCCGCCACACATCCCTGGTCCTGACTGCCTGCGCCCATTCACTCGTGAGTCCCTTGCAGCAATAGAGAAGCGGATTGCTGAGCAGGAAGAAAAGAAATTGAAGAAGCACCATGAGGAGATTCATGAGGAAGAAGAAGAGCGCAAACCCCGCAGTGACCTGGAGCAAGGGAAAAACCTTCCACTCATTTATGGGGACCCTCCTCCAGAACTCATTGGGGTGGCCCTGGAAGACTTGGACCCGTTCTACAATGATCAGAAAGTAAGTGGGAAGAGCTGAATAGGAAGGAAAAAGGGAAGAACTCCACCACAAGTTGTGGTGGCATTATGGCACAGAGGTATGGAACAGCACTGATAGTATGAATCCAATGAAACTGTAAGAACAAAAAACAAGTTGGGATGGTGTGTGTGTGCGTGCGTGTTTGTGTAATAATAGGAGGGGGGTTATCTGTACAACTTATAATGTAAACATTTATAACTACAAAAATAAATAAGAGCAAGTACCTCGCTGGAAAAATGAACAGACAAAAAGATAATATGTAACAACCAACAATGTATGACCAATATCAAATCCATTTTGATAAAGCACTGGTAGTCTTTGAAGGTACAGCAGAACGTTGTAGTGCACAGATGGGGAATATCAGACACAGGCCAAATGTGGAGCTCCTGCTGTCTAAATGGCAATGCCTTCAACTTCACAATACCATTGTTTGGTAGTTTCCTATCTTTTTACCAATTTTGCCTATTGTGAAAAGTTGGAATGCCTCTTCTAAGGCTTAGTTACTTGCAAAAATACATTGAAAGCATTGGTTCCATCCTTTTTGGCTTGATCCCTTCCCACCATAGCAATGTAGGTCCAGAGGTTTGAGGGGAAGCTGATAAGCTTATTGCACAGCACTTACAAGAATGGAACGGAACGGGGCAAAAACACATGTTACTTGACAAGAGAATGCCACCGATGCCGCTGGGAGTCCTCAAGCCGTTCCCCAGCCGTTCCTGGCAGCTGATTTTGAAGAACAATTGTCCTTCAAAAATCAGCTGCCAGGAACGGCTGGGGAATGGCTTGGGGATTCCCGGTGGCATCGGTGGCGTTCTCCTGTCCAGTAACATGCGTTTTGCTCTGTTCTGTTCCTTTCCATTCCTGTTCTTGTAAGTGCTGTGTGATAAGCTTATGAATTTGAAAAAAGCCTTGTTCTGTAAATCTTTTAGCATATAACAGTCCTGACCCTGAAGCTGTTTTCTCCCAAGTCAGAGCAATGATCCACTGACTAAGCCTCTGGCACTATCCTAATATAAGATACTGATTATTCCCACCAACCAACGATGCTCAGAGGAAGCCATTAGTATATAATATGGTTTCAAAACAATTTTTGCAGTGTCAAAGTATTGTTCTTTTCAAAGATAATTTGCCATGGCCCATTTTTAACAAGCAGTTTTGTTCCTTTTTCCTTTCTTTCCTCAGACATACATCCTTCTCACCAAAGGAAAGGCCATTTTCCGGTTCAGTGCCACCCCTGCTCTCTATATGTTGGGTCCTTTCCATCCTATCCGGAGGGCTGCCATTCAAGTGCTTATACATTCATATCCTTCACACTGTTTGAGTTGGATATGCTGTGGTATCAACAGCAGATGAAGTTGTGGGGAGTTGTTGTTGTTGTTGTTGGTACTGTAAGATAAAATAGGGGAAGATACAGAGTCATTTCAATGTTTTGCAAATGGTACCAGTTAGGGACTGGTTGGTTTCACATGACAGACTCTAACTCTTTCAGTAATAGGTTGAGTGAGACTCTTCCCCATTACCATTTCCCTGTTCTGTGGAGTTTACCTCACTGTCTCCAGCTGAATGTACTTTGGAAAACTGCCAGTATCTGCCAATGCCTGAAAATCTAAAAGAAATTGGTGAGGCTCTTCTCCTTCCTGGAGGGTGGGTGGGAAGAAACCAAGATGTTTCACACTGACAAATTTTAAGTCTGAATGACAGAGTTTAACATTTATTTGAAATTACTAATTTATACCGAGCCAGCTGGCTGAGGTGCAAAGTTCTGGGTTCTCTTATAGGCATTTATTTTAGTTGAATAACAAAAGAGAAGAGTATTTACAAGAAGTTCAGCTTTGAACTTGCAACTCAAGGTCATGATATTTTCAGACTTACCAGCAAACTGAAAGTTGCACCAAAGCACCTTCTGTTACAGTGGTTCTCAACCAGTGTCATGAGTACCATCAGTGAAACACATTAGGGACCTTATCAAACGCTGGCCATGAAGCAAAGAAAAAGCGAAGAAAAACAGAAGTAGAAATAAATTCGGTTCCGTAGCGAAATCGCCCTTTTGGCCATTTCGCAATTAATACCAAGGCTCCCTTCTCTCCCGTCACAAAAAGCCGGGAGGAAAGGCAGCCATGGGAACCGGGGAGGAGGAGGGCTGGAGGACTGGAGAAGGGAAGGCAGCCCATGGAGAGAGAGAGATCGCCTCCCTCTTCCCTCTTCCCTCTTCCTCTCCTCCTCTTCTTTCCAATCCGGTTTGCCTTTTGCCAAGGCAATCGCTTCCCCTCGCTGGGATTTTCGCCCTGCCCACCAATTCGCCTTGCCCACCAATTCGCAATGAATGCGAAGGCTCCCTAGGTACATCCTCTACAAACCGAATGTCAAAATCTCCCTGCTCCTGACGGATTAGCTCCGTATTCTGCCGAGTTCTGGGGCAGCGTCGTGTGTAGACACGGGGAACAATACGGATTAGCTCCGTGTTCTGGGGCAGCGTCGTGTGTAGACACGGGGGAACAATACGGATTAGCTCCGTGTTCTGGGGCAGCGTCATGTGTAAACACGGGGGAATAATATGTATTAGCTGTGGATGCCCTTTGGATTAGCTTTGCTTCAGACCCCATGTGATAAGGTCCTAGGTGAGATACAAAGCTTTCATCACAATTGCTGACAATTCATTCTCCCCCATTCTGTATTTCCTCCTGCAAGTGTCACATTCCATCGTTATTTGTATTTTACAGTTAGCATGACAGGAAATACATACCTAACAATATATTATTATGCCTAAATACCCTAAAGACATCAGATTCTGTCTGATCTTGGAAGCTAAGCAGACTCAGCCCTGGTTAGTACTTGGATGGAAAGAATTCCAGGTGGTGTGGACTATATTTCAGAGGAAGGAACTGGTCAAACCACCTCAGAGTATTCCTTACCTAAGAAAACCCTATGAAATTTATGGAGTTGCCATAAGTCAACAGGCAACTTTAAAGCAACTTGAACTCCTTGGCTTTAAAAGATGAGTGTCATAACCACCATGAGCCCAACTGAGCTGGCTTTGGATTCCAGCCTATGTCTTGTTCTCTTTGATTTATCAAATGGTCTTGTCCTGGGAATTTTTATCAACAAAGATAAAGATGTGTTTCCTTGACTTTGTTTTCAAATTATTCAGCATGTTTATCATGATAACCATCTTAACCAACTGTGTCTTCATGGCCATGAGTAACCCACCAGCATGGGCCAAGAATGTGGAGTAAGAGTTTTTACCCTTCCCTCTCTTTCCCCCTTTCTTCTGCTCATTTGTTAAAAGTAGGGATGGGGCTGGAGGAAATGGGAATGAGGAGTAGAAAGAGGGAGGAAAAGTAAAAAGAGGAGTAGGGACAGGAAAATTTACTGTAATTCAAAAGGGAAGATGAATGGCTAGATGAAGAACCCTGTGTAAACTTAATGGAAAATATTAATGGAAGCTGCATTTATTCTGTGAGGAAGGTAGGATTCCTTATCTCAGAGTCAAGACAGGTATAATATAACAAAGAGTTCATAGTGTATCCTTCTATCAACATCTAGAACTGCTTTCTCAGTGAAGCAATAGATGTTTGTGTTCATACAAGCCCGCACTGAATGCTAGCTCAGCAATTAGTTTTCTTGTCCAAGGGTGGATTAAGGTGGTTAGGGTCCTGGAGCACTTCCCAAAACAGGGGCCCCTTTGACGCATGTGTGAGCTATTCTAGGAGTGCTTGCACAGAAATTAATTTAACAATAAATAAAATACAAAGAACATTACACAGTAGCACAAAAATCCTCATATGTGGCGGGGGGGGGGGGGAATTCAGCCCTGCTACATCAGCAAGCCTAACAGCTTAATTTCATGCATTTTTTGCCCAGCTGGTCATATATTGTTTGTCTGATTGATTTACATTGTGCCTTTTACCTTAATAAGACCCAGAATGGCTCACACATGGATCAAAACAAAGTGTATCTATTAAAAATGAGTAATAAGTTTTTAGAACCCAGTTAAATATGGATGCAGTGGCTCAAATGGTTAAGATGCTGACTCTGTTGACTGCAAGATCGGCAGGTTAGCAGTTTAAGGCCTGGGTGCTGCATGATGGGGTTTGCTCCTGTCACTAGTCCCAGCTTCTGGCAACCTAGCAGTTCGAAAGCATACCAATGCAAGCAGATGAACAGGTACCACTTCTCAGTGGGAAGGTAAACAGTGTTCTGTGCAATCATGCTGGCCCCATGATCACAGAGTAATCTCTGACAATGCTGGCTCTTCGGCTTTTGTAACAGAGATGAGCACCTCCCCCAACAGTTGAACGTGACTTGACAACCTTATCAATGGGGAATACCTTTACCTTTTTAAATAAGGTACCATTTTAAAACACAAATACTTTAAAATTATAAAAAATAATTTATTAACACACAAAATGAGGATGATATGAGAAACAAAAATCCACTGCAAAAAAGGACACAGAGAACATACTTGCAAAGCTGGGTGGGTGGACGTGGTGATGATGATGTTGATGACAACAACAACATCCATAGGACCACATAGACAAACAATATTTTGATCAGAAAAGGAAGTTCTAAGAGAATCAAGCATCCAGTCCTCTCCATTGTTAACCACATAAGATCGCCCAAACCACCTATGTTAAGTAAAAGTGATAAGCACTTCAGTACATAAATCCTGATTATGCATGCCTATTCAGAAGAAGGAAGGACTAGATTACTCAGCAGAAAGAATGGAAAGAACGCACCCCTTTTCATACAATAATAATGATAATAATTCACAAATCATGCAAAAACATTCCTTTCATTTTTCTATTTTACTAATATCCATTCTGCCTTACCATTCACACATATACACAGACATACCATGTCCCCTGAAAGCCGGTGTGGCACCAAAAAAAGAAGAGGCAAAGTATATTTGTAGGTGGGAAGACTCACATTCCTTATTGGTGGCAAACTGCAATATATATAATCCTTTCCCTCACCCCAGTTTATATATATATTTATATATGGGGTGAGGGGAAGGATTTTATATATATATATAAAATATATATTTTTTATATATATATAAAATCCTTCCCCTCACCCCATATATATATATATATAATCCTTCCCCTTCCCCTCACCCCATATATATATATATATATATATATAAACTGGGGGTGAGGGAAAGGATTATATATATTGCAGTTTGCCACCAATAAGGAATGTGAGTCTTCCCACCTACAAATATACTTTGCCTCTTCTTTTATATATATATATATATATATATATATATATATAAAAACATGGTATGTCTGTGTATATATATATATAATATATATATATAATATATATATATATATATATATATATATATATATACACACACACACAGACATACCATGTATATATATATATATATATATATATATATACCATTGCAGTTTGCCACCAATATCTATAAAAACTGGGGTGAGAGAAAGGATGTAAAAAGGGTTGAGAGATCATGCAATATGTGTGCTGAATTCCCCATCTATGACCCACCAAAATGAAAATATCTGAATGCATTTCTATGCATGAGAAGTCATTCAAGTAATGACAGGAGTCAAAAAATGTGGTGGTGGTGGTGGTGGGGGAAGTAGGTGGAGGAAGGATCCTTGTTCATAGTGATGCTTGTCTCCCTGGCTTCCCCAGAGCTGCCATCCCATCCACCCATCCAGAAGACACACAGAGAAAACACACACACCACTACCAGAAAACACTCACAAAGCAAACACTCATCACCCAGTTCAGCTTCCACTCTCCATTCCTACTTCAGTGACTGCTTCACTGAATTCTGGATCCTGCATAGCTGTTGGAGACTCCAGTATACCCATGCATGGAAAGCAGAGGCATCAATCCTTCCAGATGTTTTGCCTTTCCTGCTCCCTCTTCTGCCTTTCATTGCTAAGCTGGTGGACTGTACTGAGCATATCCAGGCACTGTGCATGCTCAGCAGTCAGCTTTTCAGGAACAGAGAATGGTCCAGCCACCAACTATGGTCAGTCACCCATCCAGCAAGCAATGGAAAACTTGAGAGATTCAGCAAATAAAGGAAAAGAACCAGGTTACATCTTTGTATTCAGCACCATGTCTTTTGCCAGTGAGAGGGCCTGACACAAATACATCAATAAAACCATTGATAATTCAACCCTTACTCTTCCCACTTTCTTTTGTTTCAGGAAGGGACTTCACAAAATAGCTGTTTATTCATTGTCTTATTTTTTTTTTTTTTTAAAGTTCACATCTACACCATAGTGGGGTAGAGATTTCTTACTGATATTGTGGAAGAGAACTACAACTCTGCTTGCATAGTCAACAGTTGCATTCAAGGACAAATGCCTTAAGGGGTTTTAGAAAAACAAGCTGTAATATATAGAACCTTAATATGCATTTTTTTTAAAAAAACCAACAAAAATATTTCATTGTGCTGCAGTTAATTCTGTTTCTTTTGCCCTCTAACCCTTTGCTATCCACAGATACACTTTTACTGGCATTTATACCTTTGAGTCTATGATCAAGATACTCGCCCGGGGATTCTGCATTGACAACTTTACATTCCTGCGAGATCCATGGAACTGGTTGGATTTCAGTGTCATCGTTATGGCGTATGTTACATTCAGGCAGAGCAATGTGGGAAACAATCTGCAGGAAACAAGAGAGTGTTAACAGTGGGAAAAAGTGATTCACATGTCATATGTCACTGTGTACTCCAGGAGTAGGCAATTTTTCCATTTTTCACTTTCTGCTATGCTAAAAGTAATTGTAGCAGGGAAGGGGGCAACAAAGGAGAACCATACAGGGGACTGGTGACAGGCATACATTTCCTGTACATCTTGGCAAACTCTTCAATCCTTGCAAGGGTTCCACACCAGGCCTGTTCAATCTGTACATTTCTAATTAAAAATTCTTATAAAGATACCACATGTCCATTCTGAGATGTTTTCCACACCAAACAATATTCACTCAGGTGATCTCTGGTACCCAAAGAAAGCTCATAGGGTAGGCAGATGCCATTAGTAGGCTGCTTGCAGACCACACAAGTTTCCCAATAACGCCTAAAAGCTCCAGCACCCCCATGTTAAAAAAATTAGATGCAGGCTCAGCTCCACTGGGCCTAGATTTGGACTAAGATGTAGAGGCCTCCCTCCAGTCAATCTGATACTATCCAGCCTCAGAGGGAGAGATGCCGGCAGAGCCCTCCCTCCAGTCCACCTCTCATGGTCCAGGCCGCAGAGGGAGAGAAGAACTGCTGGACCTGATCCCCTTCCCCACTGCCATTCCTTTCTCCTTTTGTGTCATGTCTATCAAGATTGTAAGCCTGAGGACAGGAACTGTCTAATTAACCATTTATAAGCCAGTCTGAAAGCCTTTGTGGCTGAAGAGCAGGGTATAAATACTCCAGATCAATCAATATTTTTCAGTCCACAAATAGTTGGAAACTGGCAAATTCCTGTTCCTGGAATGACAGTTTACCCTTATTTACACTCCCTCCCACCACCCCAAGCCCACCAAAATGGATTTACTTGAAACTGGAGATTGCAACTGGAAATACTCCAGTTGCAATTTTTAGTTGGTATGGCCCATTCCCGAAATTGGCTTCTGCATTTGCCACAGTTGCCCACTCCTGTCCTATAGAAAAAATGAGCTATAGGCAATAACAGGTTCTTCAGTCCTCTCCTTGAACTCGTTTTTGCTGTTAAAACTGAATCCCATCCCATCTTTCTACATGATTCAAGCAGATCCTTGTAAAGACTTGAAGGTTTGCTACCATGACCTCTAACCTCAGAGTTATGTTTCCATATCCTTGTTCCCAGAGTTGTATCTCACTGGTCAACTGATAGCCATTATTTCTGTTTTTATGAATTATCTCTTAAATAACAGCTCCCTTGCCATCTCTTTTCTAGTTATCTTACGGAATTTGTCGATTTGGGCAATGTCTCTGCTCTACGGACGTTCCGTGTTCTCAGAGCGCTTAAAACCATTACTGTCATTCCAGGTGAGTAATGAGGAAGAGTGTGTGTGTGTGTGTAGACACTGGCTGTTAGTGACATATACAGGTGTACGTGCAAATGACGTATATAGGTCTGTCTGTGGAATCTCCACTCCAGAACATGCATCTGAGGATATAGGCTCAAGTCTATGAAAGCTCATGCTACCAACTTTTTACTTTCAGTTAGTCTCAAAGGTGCTACAAGATCCCTTTGCATAGTGATTTTCCATACTAACACAGCTATATCTTTGAATTTTACTACCATAGAAAGTGCCAGATTTAGCTGGATGGAGTGGAAATCCATTAACCTCTTAAACAAACTTGCCCAGGTACAGACAGACATCTTTCTCAATAGGTGTAAGCAACAAGATCTTATTCCGAAGGGCCTGTGGGTGAAGAACCCACTACAGACTACATGTCACATAGACTACAGTGACAAAATTGACATTCTCACCCACAAACAATTTATATAGGTCTGTCTTTGGATTTTCCACTCCAAAACATGTGTCCAAGGAAGTAGGCTGAAGGCTACAAAAACTCACGCTACCAACGTCTTTCTTTCAGTTAAGGCTTGTACAGACTGGCCACAAAGGCTGGCCTGGGGGTGGAGTTGGAGCAGGGAGACTGCACACAAGCCGCCCTGACTCTGGCTTGATGTCGCCATCATGCTGCATGCCCCACCGCATGGTGCGTGGTGTCAAGGCACTCCCTTGGCGCAGTGTGTAGACACACTGTGCCAAAGGGGCTCAGAAAAGCTGCGGCGGTGGTAAGGGCGGCTTTTTGTCACTCTAAAAAGGAGCGGCATTTGCCAGCTCTTTTTGGAACATCAAAGAGCCCGATCAGGGCTGTGGCGTGTAGTTGCCACGGCCCCGATCCAGTGCTCCCATGGGCAACACAGAGCCGCCCTTTAGGGGACGTCTATATGGCCCCTTAGTCTCAAAGATGCTATCTTTACATACTGATTTTCAGAGTAACATTGCTATGTCTTTGAATTCTACACAGGTGTAGGTTAGGTTACCCATACAGAATGAAATTTGTGGGAAATGAGCAATAGTCATACCCTGCTGATGGTGGTACAAGTTGATTTCTGTATGTGAAACTGTTACGCATGTGTAACATATCAATGTTTAGAGAATAGCACTGAGTAGCATAGCAGCAAAGTCTACAGAGTAGCATTAGACATTGAAATTGAGCAACAGGATGTCAGTGTGATGTTGTAAAAATGTTAAAGTAAAATATAGTTATGTATGCAATGTGTAGTAGATATTAGAAGGATTATCATCTGTTGGGAGAGTGGGAGAGTGTGGAGTGTTGAGAGTGAGTGGTGATCTGAGTGGATTTTGGGAAAGATGGTGTATGACAGTTATAGATGGCGGAGAGTGGGGTCTGTCAGAGTGACAGTTTAGGGATTAATTTGTTGGGTTTAGGAGTTTGAGAGGCAAGGAGAGTTATAGTCTGAGATAAAAATAAGTTAGACTCAGGATCAGGATCAGTTAGGATATGAGTGTGATTGAGAGGGAGAGATGTGATTTAGATATATTAAGCAATCATTGTTATGTTCAATTTCTGTTTAATAAATCATTTTGAAATTATTATTATAATACGCTTTTGCCTGCAAGAACATTACAGAAGGCATATTGGAAAGATTAACTTCAGACACATGGTGTCTATGATGGTAGCATTTAATTAAGGGTGGTGTTGTCCGTGGGGTTATAAGAGCAATAACGTTTTGCATAGGAATTCCTCACAGTTGTGGGACAGGAGGAAGTCCACACAAAGGTGACAGAGGTCGGGATAAGTGGAAGCCCTCAAAGTTGGTGGCAGAGGTGGGTTAGATAAGTAGAAGACTCTCACAGTCAGCCATGTGCACTGACAATTTATTTACTGTGATGTGTTACGTTGGTTTTCAGTACGGGGTTGCATAATTAAAGTGACACATAGCATAACTCCCCTGGCAGATATTTATGTGACACTGAAGGATGTCAGCTGATCAGGTTGATTTTGAAAATTCACAGATTTCTACATAAATCTGAAATAACAAGATTTAACAAAACTGAATGTGGGGAAAAGCAGAACTGTCAAATTCAACCAGTCAGACCAAAATGCTTTGAGAGTTTAGTAATTCAGAAATGAGTTTATGAAGGAACTGACAAAACTACTTCTGTGTATTCTTTGCCTAAGAAAATCCTATGAAATTCATGGGGTCACTATAAGTCAATGAACAATTTTAAGGCATTTCATCCATGTTAGTGTTGATTAATTAGAATGGCCACATTTTCTTTTCTTTTTCATTTTGTCAGATTCCACATCATGATTTCAGGATGCCTATTGAATTTGGCCAGTGCAAATAGTTAAGAATATTGTCTCTTTTGTTTTTGAAATCAATATCAAAACACACACACACACACTTTGATAAAAGAACTCAAGATTTTGAACAATTCAAACATGGAAAAAAACACAAAGCTGATAGATATGTTCATTTCTACACAGTATGAGAGAAGCTATGTGTTATGTTGGTTTGAGGGTTGGACTAGGACTGTGAGTCAAGAGTTCGAATCCATTAAGCTTATCGTATGGCACTTAAGGAACAGGAACAGAAGGGAAAGGAAGGGAAGGAAAGGGAAAGGAAAGGAAGGGAATGGAATGGGGCAAAAACTCATTTTACTGCATGGGAGAACACCACCAATGCCGCCAGGAGTCCCCAAGGCATTCTCCAGTCATTCCTGGAAGCCAATTTTGAAGAACGATCATCCTTCAAAAATCGGCTGCCAGGAATGGCTGGGGAATACCTTGGAGACTCTCAGTGGCATCAGTGGCGTTCTCCAGTGCAGTAAAATGCATTTTTGCCCTGTTCCGTTCCCTTCTGTTCTGTTCCCGTTCATGTAAATGCCGTGTGATAAGCTTACATAATTGGGCACACATTCTCTGAGCCTAAGAGAAAGGCAATGGCAAACCTTCTCTCAATAAATCTTGCCTAGAAAACCCTATGCGAGGGTTGCGTTAAGTGAGAGTTGCTTTGAAGGCCCATTAGAACAAGAACCATAGTACTGTATAAGGGGAAACAGTTCCAGAAACTGTTGCTGATGGAAGTGTGGAAAAAGGAATATAAGATTGCTTTCATCTATGCTTTCTATTCATGCAATATAATTGTTTTTATATCAACTTAAGCATTGGGAAAAACAGTTTAGAACTATTACAATTATCAATAAGTACAGGAGTTCGTCAGCTGTCCAGGCTTACTTAACTGGCCTTCCAGTTCTTATTTAATTCAAAATTCATCCGCTTGGAATAGCTGTAGCAATTAAGGGAATTGGGGAAGCTGTTTTGGTTCTAAACTGGTACCTGTTATAAATAATGCAGACAAGGCAGAGATGCTTCTAGTCAATTGAAAGGCAGATTGAGGAATACAATTCATTCTACACTCTCCCTAGCTTTGTAACTTGGTTGTACTTCTGGATTCAACTGTCAGCCTGGAAACCAAAAGCTACAGTAGCCACGAGTATATTTTGAGAATTAAAGCTTACAGTGTGATGTAGCAGTTTGAGTTTTGACTGTGACTCTGGAGACCAAGGTTCAAATCCCCACTCAGACATGGAAACCCATTGGGTGGCCTTGGGCAAGGCGCACTGTCTCAGCCTCAGAGGAAGGTAAAGGCAAACCTCCTCTGAACAAATCTTGCAAAAAGAAAAAATCCTGTGACAGGTTTGCCTTAGTGTTACCATAAGTCAAAAATGACTTGAAGGCACACAACAACAATAAATCAGAGGCACCCATTCTTGAAGATGTTTGACCTGGCCTTGATTACATCCCTTTGGATAACTGTAATGCACTCTATATGGCCTTTGTTGAATGTTTGGAAATTTAAACTGGTCCAAAGAGCTGCAGATTGTTGATGGAGCCAGTTACAGGGAGAACACAAATATTTTGTTACAACAGCTTCACTGGCTACTTGTCTATTTCTGAGCACAATTCAAATTGCTGGTTACAGGGGGCCCTTGGTATCCACTGGGGTTTGGTTCCAGGACCACCACCACACCATTGATACCAACTTCTGTGGATGTTCAAGTCCCATTAAATACAACGGCACAGTAAAATGGTGTCCCTTATATCAAATGGCAAAACCAAGGTTTGCTTTTGGAATTTATATATTTTTTGAATATTTTCAAGATGTGGATGGTTGAATCGGTGGATAAAGAATCCATTGATACAGATGGCTGACTGTATAATTGGTGATTATAATTTTTTAAAACGATTCTACCTGTGACCCGCTTTGCATCCCTTTCTGGGCGAAAGGTGGCATATAAATGAAATAAATAAATAAGACCCATGGTGTCCTTCTGTTAGCGGGTGACAACTCCCCCCCCCAGCTGACCTTTAGGAACTTGCTGTAAGGAAATGGCTTTTAATAGTCTGCTACTTTGTTCTTATTCCTTATGATTTAAAATTGATATATTTTAATTGGTTTTAATTATATTTATAAGTAATTATGTATTTTGGTATGTTTTTAATATGAGCCTAGTTTTTTAAATTTTTGAGACTGAGGCTCAGTGCTGGGGAAAAGGTAGGAAATAAATAAGAGATGTTTTTCTTAACCATGATCTACCTACCTACCTACCTACCTACCTACCTATATTGCCAGAAGATCCGTCTTGTTGTTTATAAGAAATAGCAGTGACTGTTTCTCTCCCTAACCTCAACCAGGGCTAAAAACTATTGTGGGTGCCTTGATCCAGTCTGTGAAGAAGCTCTCTGACGTCATGATCCTCACAGTGTTCTGCTTGGCTGTCTTTGCTCTCATTGGCTTGCAACTTTTCATGGGGAACCTGCGGCATAAGTGTGTTCGGTGGCCACCATTTACCAATGACACACTGCAAGAAGTTGCCTTTGGGCTAGATAGTGATCCTTTTGGCAACACTACTCTGTATGACAATATCACTGGATATGATGGCAACACCATTTTGAGTAGCAATGAGACGACCTTTGACTGGAATGAATATATCAACAATGAAGGTGGGGTTATTAAAAGTCTCCTCTTAGGGCTTTTCTCTCTCTTTGATACCCTTCCTTCCTTCCTTCCTTCCTTCCTTCCTTCCTTCCTTCCTTCTTTGCTTTCTTTCTCATGCACATACACACACACACCACTTTCCCTAACACTACAATTATAAATTCTGAATGTCATTAATGTTTTGTCTTTTGTTTTGATTCTAATCAACTCTTTTAAATTTACAAGCTTCTTCCGAAGAACTTATGTTGCACAACATAATCAAACATTTATTTTATCTCTCTCTCTGTATCTTTCACATACACACACAGATAGGTTAGGTTAATAAGGGCCTAAGCAGACGGTGCAAAGCGCCATCTTCAAGGCCAGGAAGGGGAGGGGCAGCCTCACGTTGGGTGCCCCAACCCCTTCCCCAAAATGT
The DNA here is from genome assembly GCA_026167975.1 of Phrynosoma blainvillii. Lineage (NCBI taxonomy): Eukaryota > Metazoa > Chordata > Lepidosauria > Squamata > Phrynosomatidae > Phrynosoma > Phrynosoma blainvillii. The sequence goes on along the minus strand of JANUYF010000005.1, from coordinate 106,363,251 downwards.
CGTCGGAGCGGCCGGCCCTCTGCATGGCCAGTGCTCCGACGACGTACTTCCACTGCAGCGTCCACACACGCTGCAGCGGAAGAGGCACCGAAGGTGTGCCAGACGCCTTTTGTATGAGACTGTAATTTACCTCTGGCTACCCAATAATTTCTGTGGGTCAGGAAGGATTTTAATACATCTCATTGATTAGAAAATGAAACCCCAACTAGTACCCATGGCATGACCCAGGTTCTCATTACCTATCTAGGTTCTTGGCTTAGAACACAACTAGATCAGACATGGAGAGAATCACAACCACAAATTGTTTCATTTTTTAACAATTGTTTTTAAATTGATTTACAATAGTTTTGAAGTCCAAGTCTGGAAATTCTCATTTCTTCTCTTCTCTTATTTTGTCCTTGTAAAGAGAATTTCTATTTCCTCGATGGTGCACTTGATGCTCTGCTCTGTGGGAACAGCTCTGATGCTGGGTGAGTGAGGTCTGTTCCAACCATCTTTAGTGTGGGAGAAGGGTCATGATGTAGATAAAAATAGTCTCTTCAAGGCTCTCTCATTTTGTATCAGGCTGAAAATTTATAATTGTATGGGATGGTGAAGTGGGTTTCTCCTACTCCTATATGAATCACTGGATTGATAAGGACAAAACGCAGATCGAACCTAGGACATCATCACACATGGGCCAGTTTCGTTGTTAAAGAGATAATAAAGTGGAAATGAAGCATCCCGAAAAGAAAGTGAAAATAGAGCTTAATTACGCAAAAGCTTTTCACACGTAATTACAGTAATAACGGAATTAAGTTAAAAGCAAAAAAAAAAAAAAAGACGTTTTTAACTTTCATACACACGTGAAAAGAACCCGTACATGTACTGGAAATGGGTGTGTTTTGTGACAAGACTCCTCCTTTTCAGGGCAGGTCCTGCATTTCCCAGGTCCTACATTTGGGGTCATGTCCTCCTGCACAGGTCCTAACCCCCTTCCATTGGGGTTAGGACCTCTCAAGAGATCAGAGGAGGAGGAGGAGGCTGGAAAGGCAAGGCAAAGCAAGGCAAGGGAGGGATTGAGAGGGGGAAACTGGAGGTAGCTCCCATGGCCCCCCCATAAGCCTTTCCCCTTTGTAGGACCTTCAGGGCAGAACTTCACGGTGAGATGGAGCTCCAAGTTGCTCCACAAGCACACCCCACACTTGCACCCACATCCCCCCACAGCTGCTGCGAGGGAAGCCTTCTTTCCTCTCCTTTTCCCTCTATCCCAAATGCCAAGCTTCTCCTCCGTCCCAAACTTTTTTCTCCTGGGCTGCCTTCCCTTCCTTTTCCCTTTCCCTTTCCCTTTCCCTTTCCCTTCCCCTTTCCCTTCCCCTTCCCCTTCCCTGGCACTGAGAAGGAGCCCAGGACTCTGCCTCCCTGGAGGCTCCTCCTCCTCCTCCTCCTCTTTGCCCTCCTCCAGGTTTTAAAAGAGAATTGTCTGTGCGTATTTGCTTTTCACATTACAGTAAATGCGAAATCACTGTAATTTCGCAAATGCATTTCCTCTAAACTCCCGAAATTAAAAAGATCTCGGATAATACCAGTTTCTGTTCAGTTTCTGACCAGTTTCTGTGCGACGTCGTGTGAAATCGTGAGGCACAAATTCAGTTTTTGTTTGGGATTTGTGTGGATTAACCAACAGATTTCCCCCGTGTGATAACGTCCCTAGAATGTTTGGGTATTGGAATTGCTGGGGAAACTGCATATATTTTAGCCATTCTTAAAACTGGCAACAACCCTAAACATCTGTACAAGCTTTTGCAAACTTGATGATAGAAAAATCTTGAGTGTAGGCTCTACGTTGGTTTTAGGGACTGGATGCTTAGTGTGACCATGACACCATGTTGATGTCTTCTTTTCCCTCTTATTCTGTCTACTGTAGACAATGTCCAGAAGGGTATCTCTGCATGAAAGCTGGAAGGAACCCAAACTATGGCTACACAAGCTATGACACCTTCAGCTGGGCCTTTCTTTCTCTCTTCCGCCTCATGACTCAGGACTATTGGGAGAACCTTTTCCAATTGGTAGGTTGAGGTTACCTTATTATTCTCTATTCTGGGGAGTCCATGGAAGCCCATCAGGAATTCCACAATGAAAAGATCAGTAACAACACAAAAAACTTTCCTAAAACATACTTTGGTTACCATACCTATCTTTCCCTACAACCAGGAAATTTGAGTGTGTTTTGAGTGTGTTCTGCATTGCAGCTGTACATGCAGCATTGGTCCCAAACACACTGCAGAAATAATCTAGTTTGGACTACTTTAACTGCCCAGGCTCAATGCTAGGGAATTCTGGGAGCCTTCTCTGTCAGAAAGCTCTGGTGCCACAATAAATTACAATTCCCAGCACTGAGCTAGGGCAGTTAAAGCAGCCTCAAACTGGATTATTTCTGCAGTGGGTTTTGGACCATTGAAACCCATAGTGAAATACTGAAACTTGGCCAGTGTTACAAATTCTCAAATTACTAAAATATTCTGCAATATTTATGGGTTCCTGGCTGAAAGGTTTCTGGCAGTGAAATGTTTTAAATACAATGCCTTCATATTTACACCTAACTCCCCAAATGTCCAGATAGTTTGCAAACATTTCCAAACTATCTGGAAGCCTATTAGGAATTCTTCAGTCAGAAGATCAGTAATAGTGGGCAAGCTCTACTGGAAGCAATAGCATGCTTCCCTCAACCAATCCTACCTTGTCATGTGCAAGGTGGTCAACTGATATGTATCAGTCAGTATGTTTCTCAGCCTAATTTAAAATTGCCCCTTATAAACTGCTTAAAGATTATCAGTGTAAACCTTTATTACTTGACAACCTTTGAGAGCAGTCTGGCTGGCAGGTAGGATAAAGAAGGACTTTTCTTCAGCAACTCCTGTCTCTGAATTAATTGCAGTAAATCAAATATTAATTGCAGTATATCAAACCCCATCACTAACAGCCTCCAAGAAGGTGCTCTAGACTCACTTGGGTAAATAAATCACAACTTGCAATGGATGTTTCTCTTAGTATTTGGGGTGGGATTTTCTGCTATTTATTTGTATATTATTTATGTCTTAGGGGCTACCTTTTTGCCTTGTGAGCCACTCAAAAGGCAGCCTATAATGTTTTAAGTACAAAAACATCTTCAAAAGAAGAACTGGCTTAAAAAATAGAGGACAAGGAGGTATTGATTGCTCTGAATGCATTGTGAGAATGCAATGTGGAAATATAAGTGTCAGATGATAACAAATCAATCTGTCAGGGAGGGCAAAATGAGGGCATTGCCCTCAAAATAAAAATTTTGCCCACAGTATAATTTTCCTTCAGTCCTCAAATAAGTAGCATTGCCATTGAATACAGAAGGACAGTGTAGGTTTGTAAAGAAAAAAGCCAAAGTTTCCAAGAAAATGCAAACACATCAAGTGTTCCCACTTACATTAAGCCGTTTCGTGAATTGTGTTGACACTGGGTGGCTGAAGTGATGAGGCCAAGGCGCAGTTCCCACTATGGAACTGAACTGCAGCAATGGCACTAGTAGTTCCCACTAGTGCCATTGTGCCATTTTTTTTGGGGGGGGGGACTAGCTCTGGGGTGAGAGGGACCCGATCCAGGACCCTCTGGGTGGCAGGGGCAATGGAGGCTGAGCAGCTGGGCTTTCCCACCCGCCAGCAACCCTGCTTGCACTCTCACTTGCTCACCTGCCCACTCTCTCAACTGGTTTCTCTCTTACCTGCTCACTCTCTTTCCCATCCACTTGCTCTCTCTCTCGCCTGCAATAAAGAGCCCCCAGAGCTCTTCTCTCTGGAGAAGGAGGCTGAGCAGCTGAGCGGCCCCTCCAGTAATATGTAAAATGTGATTCAGGTCCATCATTCACACTTGTTGAACATGGTTCTGAATCAATTTATTCCAAAAAGACTGCCAGAAAACCACTCTTCAAAAAGTGCAGTTTTTTTGGATTTGTGGTGGTTCAAAGCGACTCTGAACGATCGGGGTCGCTTCTGAAACCGCTCACAGTAAGAACAAGGCACATATACAGCAAATCGCAATTTGCTGTAAATCGTAGTAGGAACGCCCCCCTAATAGAGGAGGTATAGTTGTGAAGGACTATCAATGTCTCATCCTCTGCACTGCTAGGAATTTGAGAACTGAAGGGCAATTTCATTTGGGGAGACAGAATTATTAATGGGGGCAATACTGCCCCCCATTGCTACATCCCTGTAGCACTGATTTTAATCACCATAGATTATGAGAAATAAACACACCAAAAAATTCCCTTGAGCATCATCAGAGTGTTTTTCATCCCTGACTGCTTACTAATAAAATTATCTCAAATTGGAGGTCAAGCCTTCCAAGCTAACAGAGTAACAAGAAACTCTTCTTCTTCCCATAGACTCTGCGAGCAGCTGGAAAAACATATATGATTTTTTTTGTTGTTATCATATTCTTGGGCTCCTTCTACCTCATTAACCTGATCCTGGCTGTGGTAGCAATGGCCTACGCTGATCAGAATGAACAAACATTGCTGGAGGAGCAAGAGAAAGAGGCAGAATTCCAGCTGATGTTGGAACAGCTGAAACAGCATCAGGAAGAACAACTTAGGCTGGTTGGTATACGTGTGTGTGTTTTCCCTTTCTTCCTTACCCAATTGCTGCGGATATATTGATACTGTCCTTGTGGCTCAGGATCAAATTTTTACAAAGTCTTTTTTTTTTTTTAGACACAACTTCTTCTTGAGCTATCAGAGTCCCCATTTTACTTTCCCACTTGCAGCAGCTATTTACATTTAAAAACATGTACATGGTAACTGTTTTCATACAAGACCAAATGGATGCAATATTATTTGACAACATAGTTGGACTGCACATTTTTGCAAAACTTGGAAGGGTTTCTTTTGTAGGCAGGCTAGCTAGGACATTCTCGGAGCTGCAGTCCAAAAGAATAGCTTTTCTAAGGACCTTATCACATGGAGGCAAATTGCTTAAACCCCGTGCAGAAACAGGATTTAAAAATCTGAAAAAAACCTGCAAAAGCAGGTTGTTTTTCAGACATATTTGTGTAATGGAGAAATAACGTGACATTAACCCGAATGGAAAGTTGCCAAAACCTGCTCCTTTTTATGTTTGGAAGTTCCTGAAAGTAAAAAGGAGCAGGTTTTGTCAGCTTTCCGCTTGGGTTATTTTCGCATTATTTCTCTTTCGCGCAAACGTCATCTGAAAAACAACCCGCAGTTGCAGGTTTCGTCTACTTTCTGTTTGAGTTAACCCCGAACATCATATGAAAAACAACCCACAAAAGAGGGTTGTTTTCACTTTAAATCTAGTTTCTGCATGGGATTCATCCTGTGCGATAAACTCCTAAATTCTGCACTTTTGTTCTGCAACACTAGTTGCAGGGAAGCCTGAGCAGCCAACTGTTTCTTTCTCAGTCATGGTCTCAACAAGAAACACCTCTCTGAAGCTGCTGTTGGCATTCTAAGGGAAGGCCCAAATGGTACCAATGAGAACTTCCCTTAAAACAGAGGTAGCAGCTGCAGAAAGTCAATTTTTGTCAGGACAAGATAATACCTTACTGTTCCAAAGTCTGCTCAGGCTTTTCCATAGATGCTATTTAAATAACAAAATAACTATATACATTTTTTAAATGGGCACATGAAATTGCATTCACACAATTAATGTCATGTCTGGCTTGTTCAACAATTCATGTCAAGTCTGCTTTGGCCTGGCACAAGTTAATAATAAAACAATCCTCCAAAAGAACTGCTTACCTCTAAAACCTGCTTGGCAATTCTGTGACCAATTTAAAACTGTTCACATTTCAGGTGTCTCGACAGGTATTCCTTTTTTTCTGATTGAAGCTCCAAAATGCTGTTTCCACAGACAGGCAGAGCTGACCCTTTTGTGTATAGACAAGAACTTGCCTATAGAAGACTTGAGATCCTTGTAATTTAAAGGGTCATAACCTTTATTGATTAAAGCTTGCATTTAGGCGGAACAAGTTATTTCATGCTAGAACACTCTATTATCCCCCCTTGGTACACAGTGTAAAAACCAAGCAGAAGTTGTCTTTTCCAGTCTGCCCCAGTCAGTATGACCAATGGTCAGCAGTGATGGCAACTGTGTCCAACAAAATCAGGAGTTTCAAGAGTATATTGGGTTGTTATTTTGATGTGACTGGTCCCAGACTTTGAGAATGGCTTAATGTTTGTTTGTTTGTTTCTTTGTTTGTTTTTTAAAAAATCTGGATCAGGGTGTATCCATTTATATAAGGTTAAAAAAAAACCCACATTGTTTTGCAAACTATCCCAAGCTGGTAGCATAGGGTGGGACAGAAGGCAACATTTATAAGGAACACCTGTACAAGATCCCACTACCTTGCAGCCCACAACGTAAAGCTGTGAGCCATCAGATTGTGCTCCATTCCTGAGCTGCTCTATCCTTGTTTACTCAGAACAGAAATATATCTGTCAGCAAGACTTGACTCTTATTTCCTGGAGCTGCTTAAACTGAACAGATATAGAAAGAGTCTTTCATCCTGTCAATCCGCCAGAAGAAATGCAACACTTCCAGCACGGAAGTCGAGGAGAGAGAGGGGAAAAACACACACTTAAAAACATGGAGCAGAACAACAGGGCCATTCACACAACTCTATTATCCACGACAACACCAGAACCACCCACCTGTTGTAGTCCAATGTGTTGACAATGGGAGACAGCTACAAAAGCAGCCAATCCATTTGTGGCATCTCTAATATGTATATGTTGGCCTGGCTCATAACAATAACTAGCTTTCCAGATGAGCCAGCATGGCACAGTGGTTTGAGTGTTGGACTACAACTCTGAAGACCAGGGTTTGATTTCTAGCTTGTCCATGAAACCCACTGGGTGACCTTAGGCAAGTCACACACTCTCAGTTTCAGAGGTTGGCAATGGCAAACCTCCTCTGAACAAGAAAAATCCATGATAGCTTTGCCTTTGGGGCACCATAAGTCGGAACTGACTTGAAAGCACAAACAACAACAACAACATGGATATATACTTTTGCAGCTGTCTTTTAGTGTGTGCTCTTTTTCTTTCTACTGAATGTTTTCAATCCTTTTTTGTCTACTTGCTTTGCCCTCTCTCCCTACATGATGTTTTGCTTTACTGCTTATCAGCTCAGTTTGCCTCACTGTTCTACTTCTAGCCTACTTCACACCATTCTGCTACTGCTCTCTGAGAGGTTTGCAGCCCCAGAGAGAAACTACTAGAAGCGTTACTGTTCTCCTGCAGCTCTTGGTGTTTGGCATGCAAAGCAGTGTGGGCATGTTAGGTGGATTAATAACTGGTTGACTGACCGAACCCAAAGGGTGCTCAGCAATGGCTCCTCTTCATCCTGCAGAGAAGTGACTAGTGGGGTGCTACAGGGTTCTGTCCTGGGCCCAGTGCTATTCAACATCTTTATCAACGATTTGGATGAAGGAAAAGGGGCATGCATCTCAAATTTGCAGATGACACCAAATTAGGAGGAATAGCTAATACCCCAGAGGACAGGATGGAAATTCAAAATGATCTTAATAGATTAGAAAGCTGGGCCAAAGCTAACAAAATGAATTTCAACACAGAGAAATGTAAGGTACTGCACTTAGAGCAAAAAAATGAAATGCATAGATATAAGACGGGGGACACCTGGCTTAATGAAATTACGTGTGAAAGGGATCTAGGAGTCCTAGTGGACCACAAGTTGAACATGAGTCAACAGTGTGATGCTGCAGCTAAAAAGACCAATGCAATTTTTAGGCTGCATTAGTAGAAGTATAGTATCTAGATCAAGGGAAGTAATAGTGCCACTGTACTGTGCTTTGGTCAGGCCCCACCTGGAATACTGGAATGTGTCCAGAGGAGGGCGACTAAAATGGTGAAGGGTCTGGAAACCATGCCCTATGAGGAACGACTTAGGGAACTGGGTATGTTTAGCCTAGAGAAGAGACAATTAAGAGGGGACATGATAGCCCTGGTTAAATATTTGAAGGGGTGTCATATTGAGGAGGGTTAGCTTGTTTTCTGCTGCTCCAGAGAACAGGACCCGGAACAATGGATGCAAGCTGCAGGAAAAGAGATTCCACCTTAACATTAGGAGGAACTTCCTGACAGTAAGAGCTGTTCGACAATGGAACACACTCCCTCAGAGAGTGGTGGAGTCTCCTTCTTTGGAGGACTTTAAACAGAGGCTGGATGGCCATCTGTCGGGGATGCTTTGATTTTGAGTTCCTGCATGGCAGGGGGTTGGACTGGATGGCCCATATGGTCTCTTCCAACTCTATGATTCTATGGTTCTATGTGGTAAGGTACAACCTGGCTTCCGTCTGTGTTAGAGATCTGATTTTGAACAGCAAGAAAAAGTAGCTGCAGCTCAGAATCTGTAAAGACGAACTCTTTGTAGATGTTTGTGAAGAAGCAATAGAAAAAATAAGAATTCTGTCATTTCACAGAAGTCTCTTTTAAATAAAATTGGTGGCGTCCGGGTCGTCTTTAGACGAAACAAAGTCACTAAGGCCAGTTACCTCTTCGGTCTCCTCTGTTGCTCCCTGTCGTCTCGTCTCTGAATCTGTTGCCATCCAGGGCTCCGACTTCAGGAACACAGGAATAGACCCACTAATCAGTTTCTAGGGTCCTCCGTACCCGGGGATCTCCTTTCTGACTAGTTAATTTCTTCTTCTTGAGTCAGAAGGCCTCAGTGATCTGATTGCCCCTCTGCTGTCACTTAAAGGCTGCTTTATTGGATGCCATTACCAACCGGAAGTCAGACGTTTTGTATACACCTTATACACATAGTGTGAATGTAATTTTATACACAATATTTATAATAATTTTGTGCATGAAATAAAGTTTGTGTACACTGAATCATCAGAAAGCCAAAGCTACCCATGAAAAACGTTTTGTTTTTTGGAATATTTCAGATATTGGAATTCCAGATAAGGGAGACTCAATTGGTACTAAGCATGGGTGACTTTTTTTAAAAAAAATCAGGTCAGCAGTGCTTGGGGCATTCACTTCTCCTCCAACTATAAAAACTCTATAGTTTTTTTTTGTGTGGGTTTTTTGGGCTGTGTGGTCATGTTCTAGAAGAGTTTCTTTCTGACGTTTCATCAGCATCTGTGGCTGGCATCTTCAGAGAATACTGGAATGGAAGAGAGTGGGTCTATATATACTGTGAGACGCTGGATAGGGAGGAGTGATTTCCATGTAAACTGTGTATTGTTCTGTGTTGAATAGGTATTGTTCTGTTGTTAATGGCATGGCTTCAGGGTGAGAGGATATGCAATCAAGGGTATTGTCTGCTATTGTCTGCTGGGAAAGCCCCTGACCCTGGTTGGTTTCCCATTTGCATTTGCTGAGTGCTGATTTTCTTATTTTGTAGGACTGGTAGCCAAACCTTGTTTACTTTAAGGGTTTCTTCTTTCCTGTTGAAGTTATCCAAGTGTTTGTGGATTTTGATGGCTTCCCTGTGCATTCTGACCTGATAGTTGTTGGCATGGTCCAGAATTTCAGTGTTTTCAAACAGCATTTTATGCCCATGTTGGTTTATAATGTGTTCTGCTACTGCTGATTTTTCTGGCTGGCCCAGTCTGCAGTGTCTCTCATGTTCCTTGACTCGTGTTTGGACACTGCATTTTGTGGTCCCTATGTAGACTTGTCCGCAGCTGCAGTTATGCGGTAAACTCCTGCGGCTGTGAGAGGGTCTCTCCTGTCCTTCGCTGAGCGCAACATTTGTTGGATTTTCTTGGTTGGTTTGTAAACCATTTGGAGGTTGTGTTTCCTCACCACTTTCCCTTTTCTGTCTGTGACTCCTTTGATGAATGGTAAAAATACCTTCTCTTTGGGTGGTTGCTTGTCTTCACTCCTCTGGGTTTTCCTGGGTCTGGCAGCGCTTCTGATGTCTGAGCTGGAGTAACCATTTGCCTGTAGAGCCCAGTCTAGGTGCTTCAATTCCTCTTCCAAGAAGTGGGGTTCACAGATGCGTTTTGCCCGGTCTACCAGTGTTTTTATTGTGCTTCTTTTTTGTCCTGGGTGATGGTTAGAGTTCTTGTGCAGGTATCTGTCTGTATGTGTAGGTTTTCTGTATACTGTGTGACCCAGACATTGGTTTGGTTTGCGGATGACTAGGACATCCAGGAATGGCAGTGTTCCTTCCTTTTCTTTTTCCATAGTGAATTGGATGTTAGGGTGGATGTTGTTCAGGTGATTCAGGAACACAGCCATATCTTCTTCTCCATGGCTCCAAATGGTGAAAGTGTCATCCACATATTGAAACCAAGTTGTGGACTTTTTCGGTGCTGTTTCCAGGGCTTGTTTTTCAAAGTGTTCCATGTAAAAGTTTGCTATCACCAGGCTTAGAGGGCTTCCCATTGCTACCCTATCTCTCTGTTCGTAGAATCCATTGTCCCACTGGAAATAGCTTGTGGTGAGGCAATGTTCAAACAAGGCTGTGATGTCCTCTGGAAAAATTTGTCGGATGAGTGTCATGGTGTCCATTATGGGGACTTTGGTGAACAGGGAGACCACATCGAAGCTGATTAGTATGTCTCCGGGTTTAAGTTCAAGGTTATTGATTTTTCTTATGAAATGAGTTGAGTCCTTGATGTAATGCGGGGTTTGTCCTATATGGGTTTGTAATTAATCCTGAATCCTGAAAAACACCAAAATCAAGACTCAGCACATGCAAGTGAACTTCCCCCAGGGCAGGGGTTTTCCCAACAGATAAGGGACCACAAATTAAATAGACACTAATCCTTCTTGCATATTCTCCCACCCTGAGGCCTTGTCTTTCAACAACAGAACAATACACAGATTAACATGCAAATCACATCCTCTGAACCAAGGGTCACACAGTATATATATACCCCAGCCACCATTTTCTGAAGATGCCAGCCACAGATGCAGGCGAAACATCAGGAAGAAATTCTTCTAGAACACAGCCTCACAGCCTGAAAAGCCCACAAAAACCCATGGATGCCAGCCATGAAAGCTTTCAATTTCACACTTACTTGGGGCTTTTTTGCCACATATTTTAGTCAACTTGTGATAAGGCACTGGTGTAGATGAATACATTCATCATGAAGCATACTGCCTATAAGGAAAAGTTTATACCCAACCATTTTATAACGTGGTGGTATAGCTGTGATAAGAATTTTGCTGCCTCTGAGATTTTAATGAAACAGGCCATCTTGGTATGATGTGATTCCATTGAAAGCATTCACCACCCACCAACCGCCTTAAGAGATCATAGTTCCAGGGCAAACTGAGATGCTAATGATTTTTCTAATGACTGTTTTAATTTGTGCAGATTACAGACATTCTTTGCACAAAACACTTGATGGCTGAAAGTAAAAGCATGAGACATTTATCGTCAGGATTTACAAGATTGAAGGGTGCTATGAATTTGGCCAGAGTATGGGGGACCAAGATGCTGTAGGCTGTATTTCAGAGAAAGGTACTGGCAAACCACCTCTGAGTATTCTTTGCTTAAGAAAACCTTGTGAAAATCATGGGGTTACTGTAAATTAACAAACAGTTTGAAGGCACATACACACATGGAGGTGGGAAGAATAAATACACATAAAGGGGAAAGGTTAGAGACAGATGGTTATTCCCATGCCATTCCACCAAAAAACAAAACAAAACAAAACAAAACAAAACAAACACCCTGAAAGTAATCTGGAAGAGGTTACTGATGGTGATGCACATGCTCATTCCACTTTTGGCCCAGGATAAACAGAATTTGCAAGTTTTACACAGTTTGAAATTCTGCAAAAATTATTTGGCTAGAGATTAGGCAAACACCACATTCCCCTTTAGGAATAGGAAGAATATGTGAAAATATAAAAAAAATAAAATAAAAATATGGCAAGAATAATTCTGGACTAATGAGAATCTATGTAGTTTAAGGGGGGTTGCAGACTGCCAGAAATAGTGTGAATTCAGTCCACTTTTAGGGTTAGGGTTAGAGTTAGGGAACCATGGGAACTGTATTTTATTGTGGCATCAGAGTTGTCTGACAGAGAAGGCTCAATGTCTCAGAAAAATAACAGCTCCCATGATTCCCTAGCACTAACCCTAACCCTAAAAGTGGACTGAATTCACACTATTTCTGGCAGTCTGCAACCCCCCTAAGACTTATTCTATGCAAACTTTACATGTGGTTGTTTTGTGCAGAAAACAAAATTTTTCTGTGGATAAATATTATTTTCCATGCAGCCTGTTTTCTGCACAGAACATGTGCACAAAATAAGCCCTAGTCTACATAGGGCCTTTACAGACTGCCAGAAATAGTGCAGCTTGAGGCCACTTTAACTGTCCGGGCTCTGTGCTAAGGAATCATGGGAACTGTAGTTTATTGTGGCATCAGAGCTCTCTGACTGAGAAGGCTCAATGTCCCAGAAAAAATACAATTCCCATGATTCCTTAACACTGAGCCAGGACAGTTAAAGTGGCCTCAAGCGGCACTATTTCTGGCAGTCTGTAAAGGCCCATAATCATCTTTTTAAATGACATGTTTTTGAAGACTTTTTTGCAGCAAGAAGAAATTTGCTAAAATTCCTTGTCAGTGGCATTTCATCCTTTGGTGTCACCTGCTGCAGTGACCGCCTCCGGCCATCCACTGCCCCTCCAGACCACTGCTGAGGTGGGCAGCCTAGGACTCTGAGGGCCCTTCAAAGCCTGGCATGGCTACCTTTTCTGACTCTGAAGGAACCATTCCTCCCAGCAATAGCCGCTGCTGAGGGGACAGTTCCACGATCTCAGGATGGCAGTTTGGGATCTGGTACAGTGCCTCAGGGGAGCAGCCATGCTAGATCCCAAACAAAAGGCACTGCCCACCCCAGCAGTGCCTGCTGCTATGGGGCAGTGCTAACAGCTTCACTCAGCTGTTTTGGGTCTGGCACAGCTGCTGGCTGCACTGCACCAGTCCCACTCAGTGTACCACCCCACTGGATATGCATCCACCACACACACCCTAAAACACCTCTGTTCCTTGTTGTTTCCTTTAAGAAGAAAAATGGCATATATATATATATATATATATATATATATTCCACTTGCATATTTCTAAAGCTGCCTCTGCCACCGAAGATCTGCAAAGTTGAAAAAAAAAAAGTCAGAAGAACTGCTTTGCTTGTGCATCTTTGCTACCCAATAGAGAAAGAACAGTGTGACAGGAAAGAGTGACAGGGCTGGCAAAGCATTATTCAAAGAAGGCTGAATTGAGGAAACCAATGGAGAACAAAAAGTAACCAACTACAACTTCCTCCTGCATGTATATACACAATAGGGATATTGTAACTCACATGGCAGGGCATGTGGTGTATATCTCTCTAAAATCTGTCTCACTTTGGCCTCAAGTTGTGTACATGTACATCACACTTAAGGAAACATTGGTGATGGCAACAATGGGAAAACAGCACTTTGCACATACAGCATGGCCTCCAAACATATATGGGAAACCCAGACAATAATTTATATCTTCCTAGAATTCTTAGAGGTATTACATATCAGGATTTTATTTTATTTTTAAAGCAAATGGCAGCAACACCAACTTCACTCCTGAAAGTATGAAGGAAACAGCACCCTGCATGAGTAAACAAGGAAAGTAATGATCCATGCTAAAAATATAACTATCGGAGCTGCTCCCTGCACTACCTTGGCTATATAGTTCACCTGTACCATATATGGGCTTGCTGTATGCAGCTTTGAGCTTACATATACAGAAAGCCTGGGGGGGACAAAATTTGCATGCACGGGCGCACGCGGCCATTATTTTCTATGGGGCTTGAACATACATGGTTTTTTTCCCCTTATGCAGGGGGTCTGGAATGGGGAAGGGCATATGGGAAGGGCTCGCTGTATATGAATACTGTGTCCTGCCTGAATTATATTGCTTTAATGCTCCTTCTCCCCCTAAGAGTTGTATATCTCCCACATGAGGAAAAATCATGCAACCCAACATACAAATAAGCTCCCTTTTGGTGAATTATAGGCACTCTTCTCCAGTCACTGCTACTTTTGGCCAAATATTCATGAGCACTTTTGCCTCCTAGAATCATGGACACAGAGAACAAGGCAGTTATTGTATACATACAGACCTATTGTAGGAAGCACCCTACAGGGGAAGGTACAAACATTGTCCCTATGAATATAATCCCTAACCCAATTCTCCTTAAAAGGGCAGGGAGTCTGAGAGCCTAACTATATTTTATAGTAAACGTATCACTTGCAGAAATGTAATTAAAAACATATAGAAATACACAACCAAAACCCTAATACTAAGCCCTGGTTTTCCACCAAATTTCAATTTGTCAAGAAGGGAGGTTTAAGCCTTCACTCTTCTGTCACAAGGCCCCAGTGCTGCAAACAGCAGTAAGAATGGAGAGCTCATATTAGCACAAATGGCTTTTCTTCTATTGCTACATGCAGCAGACAAATAGAGTTTTTATAATGTGAAGTCGTAGGCTTTCATGGCCGGCATCCTTAGTTTTTTGTGGGTTTTTCGGCTGTGAGAGGGTCTCTCCTGTCCTTCGCTGAGCGCAGCATTTGTTGGATTTTCTTGGTTGGTTTGTAAACCATTCAGAGGTTGTGTTTCCTCACCACTTTCCCTATTCTGTCTGTGACTCCTTTGATGTATGGTAAAAATACCTTCCCTTTGGGTGGTTGCTCGTCTTCACTCCTCTGGGTTTTCCTGGGTCTGGGTCTGGTCCTCTCAACCAAGGGTCATACAGTCACTTCCATGCCACCAATCTCTCAAGATGCCAGCCACAGATGCAGGTGAAACGTCATGAAGAAATTCTTCTAGAACACAGCCTCACAGCCCCAAAAGCCCAAAAAAGTCCTGAGTAAGGTTTTGGTTGTCCTTACATGGACAAACATATGTGGAGTTCTAGTTGTCCCTCTGTTTTCATGGACTTGAAGTCTGTGACCCCTGTCCGTTTGCGGGTGGGAAACGTAGGGTATGAAATGGGGGGCTTGAATATTTGCGGTATTCCATTTTCACCAGGGGGGTCCGGAACAGATCCCCTGTGGAAATGGAGGGGCAACTGTATTTTCTCTCAGAGGTAAACTCATAATGATCCCTACCCTCAACCTGACTTCCACCCATGTGTTCTTTTTTAATGCCAACATATGCATTAGCTGCTCTTCTGTCCTCTTCTGCTCTTTTAAAAAAAATCTATAAGGGAAGGCATCTCTAGCATGCTGGTGTTTGTAACAGCTTTTTGCCTTGCCAGCTGCTTCCGTCTGCTTGACCCTAGGCCACCCTTCCAAATCTAATTTTTGGGTGTCCTCATTGGTGAAGGCAGATGCAGAATAGTGTCTTACTATTGTGGCCTTGTGCTTCTAATCTCCAAACATTCGGAAGTTGGTTTTCTGTTTCCAGGCAGTAAATATCTTCTCTAGCCTAGGAGGAAAACCGGGCTTGTGACACTCTATCCAGTTAAGTCTTGCAGGACTCTGTGCAGTTTTTAAAACAGAATGGGTTTCATTCCCCCCCCCCCCCCAGTTCATAGTGCAAAAAAGGTCAAACAAGTTTCTAGGTTGTTTTCCATTCCCTTGTTTATAGTTCTTTCCTGCAAAATCTATGTGGGTTTTCTTCATTCTGACAGTATATGGCAAACCAGTGACTCTTCAGTGATACCTTAGGAAAAAAGAAACAAATCTTGAAAGTAGCCTGTGTCATTATGAAAGCTTCCACAATGGAGGAAGGCAGTGAACATCCCAAAATATGTTATCATAATACAGTGGACCCTTGGTATCCACTGGGGCTTGGTTCCAGGAACCCTTGGATACCAAAATCCATGGATTCTCCAATCCCATTATATGCAATGGCATAGTAAAATGGTGTCCCTGATATAAAATGGTAAAATGAAGGTTTGCTTTTGGGATTTCGTGTGTGTGTGTGTGTGTGTGTGTGTGTGTTTGTAAATATTTTCAAACCATGATTGGGTGAATCCATAGATACAGACTCCTCAGATGCAGAATCTGTGGATATTGAGGACTGACTGTATTGTGTGTGTAAATGATTATGGGGATGATTGGTTACGAGAACAAGAATGTATTCCACATAGGAGGTATTGTGCAGTAATTGAATTGGGGGAAAACACATTTAAAGTGTAAGCCTTAAATAGGTAAAGAACAACTTCTAATGACTGTACAATCCACCCGCCCCAACCATGGGCTTGCCATTTGTGGATTTCAGCATCCATGGATGGCCCTGGCCATTGTCCTTAGTGGTGGTGTGTGCATGTGGCTGCAGGAGCTTGGCCACATGCATGGTGGGCCACCATTAAAGACCATGGGACTTCAGGGCCCACGGTTTTTGACATCTGCAGGTGGGGGTCCAGAATGAAATACCCACGGGTATTAACAAATCACATTACAGTTGGTCCTTTGTATCCACAGATTCTGCATCCAGGGATCAGCCAACCACAGCTCAAAAATATTTTTTTTTAAATTCCCAAAAGCAAACCTTTGAATTATTCACCATTTTATATATGGGATGCCATTTTACTACACCATTGTATATAATGGGACTAGACTATCCATGGATTTTGGCATCCAAGGGGGAGGGGTTCTGGAACCAAACCCCAGAGGATACCGATGGGCCCAATGTATTTAACTATGTTTCTGCTCAAGTTGTTTTATATTTTATATAGTAATATACTTGCTGAATTTTTTTACAGTCAACCCTGAAACATAGATCAGCAGTATTATTCCCATATTTCAGGCCATGTCGTTTTAATGATTTCATAGCAAGGGTAAAATTTGAGCTGAAGATTTCCAAAACCATGGCTCAGTTTCATAGCCACTGCATTATCCCATTTCTAAGGCTCCTTGTTCTTTGAATGATGAATTAGTATTACATAGACGGAACTATGGAGCAGAATATCCCCACCTTGGTTTTCACATTTGCTATAACCTCACTGTCTGATTTCACCTGAGCTACTCCCATTCCATCAACAAAATCAATTTAAAAAAATTGCAATACTGGGATGATGAAGATGAAGATGGTGTTAGCAGTAATTGTAATAATAATAATTTAATAATAAAGAGGAAAACACATAAGTTAGTGTCGGCTAAACAAAGAGGACTTTTAATATTAAAACACCCTCAGATATGACCAATCAGAGAAAATGCGTCTCCCAAGAAGAAGACAAAAGGGGATGCAAATTTGCTTAGACTTTGCATATGATGTTTTTAGAAGTATAAGTGCAGATTTTGAAATCATTACTATAATTAAAACAGAATCCCAGGCATTCATTGAGTACAATACACTTTTTTGTTCTAACATTGGACGTTATCACATGGGGAGCTCAGAACAGAAGCCGGCTTTAAAGTGAAAGTGCTACCGCAAAAGCGGAAGCAATTAATTAGCCGGCTTTCCCTATGTGAAAACCTCCTGCACATTTAAAAGGAGGTTACTCCGAATGGAAAGTAGGCAGAAACTGCTTCTTTTTATTTTTGCAAGATCCCCGAAAATAAAAAGAAGCAGTTTCTGACTACTTTCTGTTCAGATTAACCTGCTTTTAAATGCGACGTCGTCTGAAAATATACCTGCTTTTGCGGGTTATTTTCAGTTTAAACCCCCATTTCCTCACAGGATTTCCCCTGTGCGATAACGTCCATTAAGGTATTATTTTATGCCTCATTTTGTTATATAGTTTCAATATTTACAAAAACCTCATTTACTATTTAAATATTAAACAATAAAGAAAATGCTAATGCTGATTTATCTTATAGGGATGATGTAAGAATTACTGAACTATTGCATGTATGTGCTTTAATGTGCTGTATAAATACTAAATGCCAGTTACTATTAATAACCTCTTCGAATATTTTATTTGAATAGGCAGTTTCATAGAGAGGAAAATCCTAATGTCTACATTATCAGATGTGCATAGAGAAGATGGTCAAGTAACACAAATGCTCCTCTTTCATGCTTCTGGTGTAGGACTCCACCTCCTCTAACCACCCTGAAGAGATTTATGATTTGAAGATCCACAGGGCAGTGAGCTAGTCACCATTTCACTAAAAGTTTAAGAAACAAGTGCTAACCTATAACTTTTAGCAGTTACGTCCTGCTTCTGTTTTTAACCGTCTACTGAGAATCCATAGCCAATGATGGTACTCCAGCTATATTTTGCTTTCAGGTGATGCAGAATGTGAGTGTCTGTGTATCTGTCTGTGTAAGAGAGGGCTGTGAGTCCTGATATTTGCTCAGTATGGTACAACTATATGGGCCTGAAAATTTCCTAGACCCCCTGTTGGGTTCTGTCCAAAGCAGTATTCATAACTTTGATCTCTGGTTCCTTTGTAGCTTGAAGAGGAGGCAGCAAACAGCAGCTCCGCAGAGAGTATTATACTGGAGAAGAAGAGGAAGGGAGAGTCAGATCAAGAAGGGCACAGTGATCAAGATGGGCCAAAAGACTGCAACGGGCAGGTCATCCCACGCTTGGTACTGGAGCGGACAGCCACAGTGGATGAGGTGTGTGACCATGGAGGAGGAACAAAAAAGATCAACAGGACAATTGCCTCATCTGTTCTTCATTCCTTGAAAAAGAAAAGTCCTGACTGATAAATTTCCTTAAAATGCTCCTCAGACATTTTCATCCCCATGACAAAAATGTGTAAATGGTGCCCATTAGATAGAAAAGGAATTATGTTACCAGTGGTTAAATTATTTTGCAAAAGAACCATTGTCATGCCCTTGTTATCCCCATAAGAAACAGGCTGCAGGTAACATTATTACTTGTAACATGTTCCAAGATCTGTAGGCCAGAGGTTGGCAACCTGTGGTGTGGCATCCACAAATGATAGATGCATTGGGTGTTTGTGCTATGCGTGGGCTAAAACATGAGAACCATGCAGCCTGCATTTCTAACTGATCTTCCCAGGTTACACTAGAGCTTGTTGTTATCTCGCTCAGTCAGGGAAAACTATACCATTGCTGGAATATGCAGTGAAGTGAACACTAGAGCAGCAGTGTTTTGTACTTTGTGGATGTGGTTTGGGAGGAAATTTGACAAAAGGTTGGCAGTCACCACAGGGCCTTTGCAGTCTGCCAGAAATAGTGCAAATTGCGACCACTTTAACTGCCCTGACTCAATGCTAGGGAACCATGGGAACTGTAGTTTATTGTGGCACCTGAGCTCTCTGACAGAGAAGGCTCAATGTCTCAGAAAAAAACTACAGTTTCCATGATTCCCTAGCATTGAGCCAGGACAGTTAAAGTGACTTTAAGTTGCACTATTTCTGGCAGTCTGTAAAGGCTAACAGTTGAGTATCTTTTGATAAAAAGTTGAACTACTCGCGCCTCTGGACCCCCTGATTAGAAGAGTTCCTATTATTTTACCTGGAATTTGAAGTTGGGGGCATGCAGTATGTAACCATTAACACAAAAGGTGAAATGGCTTACTTGAAGTTTCCAAATGGCCATGCAGTTCTCTGGAGCCCACAGATATTTGAGGGCTGCAATGGACTGAGTTCCATAATGGCAATAGAGGTGTCCTGTTCTACCCTCTCCATTGCCCATGGAAACCAGTTGGAATGGTAGAAATCAGATTTGGAAAAGTTTGTTTTTTGTTTTTAAACTCCCCAAATCCTCAAGCTGGCATAGCCAGTGGCTCTGTTATCTGGGGATTCTGGGAGCTGTACTCCAAAAATAATGTTCTCAAGTTCTGCAGTAGATTAACAGAAGAAGCACACAGATATGAGTGAGTGGTATGTATTCACTGAAAGAGGAGCAAAGCTCTTGCCCTGATATATATGTAATATGGGAAAGGGATATGTAGGCAGGAAGAATACAATTTCTGGCTCATTCGATCAGTGAGGAAACACTGATCTGGAGAGAAATTTGTTTGTTTCAGATTTTCACAATAGGTTATTTGCAAATTCCTTCTTAAGTCTGAAGAAAAGAATTTGATTTTTTTAAAAAAAAGAATGTGGGAAAGAGCTAGACTGACAGATTTGCCCACCCAGGTAGAGGGGCATGAGTACTAAGCTCATAAAGTCTGAATCTCTCTGTATTCAGCCATCTTTTGGTGCTCAGTAAAGGATACCACATCATGGTTTGTTTTTTTAAGATTGGTGTCTGATCTTTTCTTAAGCACAGGCACTATTTCTTTATCATTGTATTTTTAATTATAGTAGGATAACTAATGCCATAATTTCTTGAGTTTCATTTCAATTTTAATTTACAATCACACAGATAAATCTGCCTGATCTTTAATGGCTGCATGGCAGACAGATACAGCATGATACTCTCTGTATAAATAGTAGTATACCTGTTCATTTTGGCCAGTGCAGATTGTTGAGCATTTCCTACACTTTATTTTTAGAAGAATTCCCCCCAATTAGGAAATGTCTTTATAAATGTGACAGAAAGAACTTGAGATTTTAAAAATCCCTAAATAGGAAATAATGAAAACTTCCAGATATGCCCATCCTTAGATGTCAAAGGCCTACTGCACCATTCTCCTACCTGACCTGTTGTGACTGATTGGTGGAAGAGGTCATGAGCTAATCTCCTGGTAGTATCTTCCATTTTCTTAGAGTAGTGTGATAATACATGTTGAATTCCTGTCTCATGTCACCCCACCATAAGCTTGGGGTTGCTTTGCTGAAATAATTTGATTCTTGCAGCTCAACAATTCTCTTAGCATGGATCTTGTTCTCCTGTTGCAGTCAGATCCAATGGAGGGACATGAGAACTCTGATCAGAACCATCTGCAGACGACAAGTCTAGAGAAGCGAACCCAGAGTGCCCTCAGTGTAGTTTCCAACACCCTGGAAGGTAAATTCCTCTTTGACTTGGGTGCAGCTGGGTTGCTCTTTGTGTTTTTTAAAAATTATCACTTGCCTTTCATAGCATGTATTGATTTTTAATATTGTAAATTGGTCTATATAGGCTTTCAAAATAAATACCCACATTAATTTGACAATAGCAAAATTGTTTTGTCATAAACTACAGAGCAGGAGAAGTATTCTTTTTAATTGCCGGCAACAATTAAAACCTTGAGCATTTTCAGGGCAATTTCACTCATTTATGACATACAAAGATGGGCTTTGAAAGACCTCAGCTCCCTAAGCTGTATGTGCCACTTATAGCAACACAATTATATTCCAAAGCATGAATTTGCCTGTCTTATATATTCTGGTGCATGGCATGATTCAGCTTTAAAATATACATTGTTTCCTATTGCTCTTCGTTTCTTCTCCTGGATCTCTCATTTTGGATTCTTTCATAAAGCACAATCTTCATTTTTTGTGAACTTTCCAACAATGTTTCTTTAGTATAGCCTTCTTCAAATGTTTGCCCTCTAGATGTTGGTTTATCACTCCCATCATCCCCAATCATTGGATCCATCCTTGTTGTCTGGATGTTGAGAATTATACTCTTAACACTTCCAGAAAACACCAGGTTGGCTGTCTTAAGACTTTATTACTTGTAGCAATAGCCAATGATACTCAAAGCCTCATTTAAAATGGGTGGTGGTGCTATTATTGGAAATTAGAATACAGCTGTCTATGACATATGGAAGGCACATATTAAACAATTAACATGTGCTAATCTGACTGATTCGAACAACTGTTTTCAGTGGGGTAGGAGCTGATGTCATTGATCTTCTACTTATAAAATTCTTGACTAGCTTATGACGACAAGGGCTTCTGGGAGTTTCCACTGAAGCTGAAAATTCTACATTAAGAAAAAACATTATTTTCAGTCAGTATGGACAAAAGTTTAAGACTTAAAAAGGTATTGATGTCTAGGAATTGTAGTCCAAAAATTAAATTTGGTTTGGCCACAGGAGCATCATTACCACCAGTGATCCTTATTGATAGACTAAAAGCCACACATGGTTTCTAGCCAAGATCCAATGTACCTGCTGACTTTAGATAAAATGGGAAAGAAAGAAAACCTTTTTTATTTGATTTTATATGAAATTTAGAAAAGGAAGGGAAAATATTTTGCATTTTGTCAGGCTCACAAAGGTTTTTAAGTTCTATATCAGTGTTTAATGAGGATTGGTAGAATATGAGTCTCCATTTAAAGCTTTAGTTGATTTATCACCCTGTTTTATTGCATTAAAGTTAACAATCTTTGTAATTAGTGATTTTTGCCAAGTAAATGTGACTGTTCTAATAAAGATACTTCTTGATTTTAATTTTTAGAACTGGAAGAAGCACATCAAAAGTGTCCACCATGGTGGTACAAGTTTGCTCACACCGTCCTTATATGGAACTGTTGTCCACCTTGGATAAAGCTGAAAGAATTTCTCAAGTTTATTGTCATGGACCCCTTTGTTGATTTGGGGATCACCATATGCATTGTCCTCAACACTGTTTTCATGGCCATGGAACACTACCCAATGACTGAAGAATTTGACAATGTGTTGACTGTGGGCAATCTGGTAGGATAACTGGATGTCCTTTTCATTCTTTCATTTGATAATATAACAGCTTGGGGTGGGAGGCTTGCAAGAGAGGCGTGAACACTGATCCCATAAGGATGTAACAATTTTTCCTTGAGTATGGATGTTTGTTTGAGTAAGTGCATTTTTTAAACCTCTGCTCTGTTACATCTATCAGTTTTATTGGATGATCTTGGGCTTTTTCATGCTACACAATTAAACCATCATGATTCCACTTTAATCCCCTTGGTTCCATCCTTTTGAATCCTGGGATTTGCAGTTTAGAGATGGGTATTTAAAATTCTCAGCAAGAGAGCTTTAGGGCCTAGCCCAGGGGTAGGCAACCTTTCCCCTTTAAGGGCCGAGGGACTTCAGCTCCCAGAATCCCAGGAGCTATTGGCCAGCATGGGACTATTGGCCAACATGGCTGAGGCTTCTGGGAGCTGAAGTCCCTCTGCCCTTAAAGGGGAAAGGTTGCCTACCCATGGCCTAGCCTATAATAGGGGATGTTGGCATGGCAATTAAAATGGAATCATAGTGCTATAATTGAAGTGGATGATAGGCCCGCCTGGCTTCTAGAGGGTTCAGAGGCCACTGGGGTATTGCTAAGTATGGCTTACTCCAGAAGGCTGATAGACTCTGATAAATTTTGAATAGTTTGGGGAAATTCTGTTATTATATGACTATTGCTTCTACCACTTCTTGGTTGATCTCTGGAAACAGGAAATGTTCCTAATATGTAACAGTTTTCTTCCTCTGAAGCAGAGCTTGCTCACCTCTTCAATATTAGGTTAAACCTAGATTGGGTGTAATTCATCCAATTAGTGATTGCATGAACAATAAATAGCAGGAATGGGGTGGGATCTCTTCCAGATCAGGACACTAATGTGAGGACCTTGGAATAAGAGGGGGTTTTCTGCTTCCCCGTGCTATGGTTCCAATTCTTTTTCAGGCTGAAACTGCTTTGGTCACCCTGTTAAATAATCAAGAAATGGACATAGAAAGTGTGCCCCAGTTAGTTCTTTAGGGCCTCTCAATAGCTTGTGATGCCATCACCCATAGTACCCTTCGTGGTCTTCTTGGAGAACTTGCAGTAGTTCTGTTTCCTTTCTGAAGACTAAAGTTTAGAGAGTGGTGTTGGCTGGGGGATTTCTGCACCATGCATCAGATTCTGCCTTCTGGATGTCAAAAGCGTTTATCTTGTGCCCCTTAAAGTTTTGACATCAACGTGTCATTTCTGGGGAAGACCATCCAAGGTTCCAATTCCCCTGTCCATTTCCACAGAGGGATGCAGTGGAAGTTTTGAGGGGATATCTTTAGTCAGTGATATCCTGGATGAGTGTGAGGAAGTTAAGCCAAACAAGATGGAAATACTGTGGATTGTGATGCCAACAGATCTGGGAATAGGGGTAGAGCTACATGAGGATGAATCTCCCTCCAGAAAGTGTGCTTGAATAGAGATGCAAAGAATTTAATTTCTTACCCTCAGTGAAAAAAGATGTCTTTATTTTATCAGCAAGTTTTTTTTCCTTCCTACACAAGAGTGAAGGGACACTTTTTTCTGTCACCACCTCTGCAATTTGTGCAGGAACTATCTATGCGAAACCAAATCCTTTCTCTTTGTTAATCAAATCAAACAAATGCCCATGATGGATTCAGAGAGAGAGAGAGAAAGAGTGCAAGCAGTACAGAAGGACAAGGTATTGATCAGAATGATGAACACAACTGACCAGAGCTTCTACTTTAGAAGTTCCTGGAACAAGACAGCAGCAGTAGTTTGTGTAAAAATCATTTGCACGTTTTGCACCCCTCCATGCTCTTGTAATTGTGAATGTTTTGGGAAATGTGCAAAACATTCTTGCTGTCTCACTTGGTAGGGAGAAAATTTTTGAAATTTTTTTAAAAATTCCTCATAGTTTTGATATAAGCAAGGATTTACATCACTACTCTTGACTTACTTAAACTGCCTGTTGGTAAAGGAAACAAGAGAGTGGCAACACTTTCCTCACTGGGGCTTTTGGAAGCTTTTGCTCTGTCATGACTGTTGTGGGTTGTTGTTTTTTTGGCGTTATTTGTTTTTTGGGTTTTTGTTGTTGTTGTTTTTTGCTATGGATTATCAGAAAGGAGTCCTTGAGCTCCATTTTGCCTCAAGATGAGATTATAATGGTGGTGGAAGTGAAGGTGGTAGAGATAGGGTCCTTGTTGCCAGGGGTCAGGGTGAGTTATCCCTCCACTCTTGGTTCAATCTGGCTCGGGGGCATGAAGAGGGGCTGGGCTCTTCAGAGCATATGTGAAATAGATGCCACACATGGCTTTTCAGCTGCGATTCCCCTAGGAAGGAAGCAACCTCAGTAATGCTGATTGCACGGCACCACTTCCCTCCCATAGCTGCCCTGTCCTCCACCCATTCCTGTTCATTCATGGAGGAAATCTGTGAATGATCTGCCAATTGCGCAGTGACCTGGGTGTAAAAAGCCATTCCCTGGGCACTCGCATGATTGACAGTCACATGGTGTCACTGTCCTCTTCTCCCTCCTTTCCCGCCTTCCCTCACTATTTTTAAAAAAATTTAAATGTTTTTTGTGCAGTTCTGGAGCTCCAAAGACTTGAAGTTAAAAAAAAAATCATTTAAAAAAGCTTAAATTAGAGCTGCAGAGCTCCAGAAGTGTGTGTAAAAAGTTGAAAATATATATAAAAGATCCTAAACGATATCAAAGATAAGGGAGGGAGGGCAGGTTTAAGGGAGAGGATAGGAAGAGAGAATGAAAGAAGTGCAGTGGTGGCTGCTTTACAATTGATATGTTGCGGTTTTATTTTTGCTGACACAGCACAAGAGGGGGGCTTGTGTGAGAATGTCCTGTCTTCTGTAATAGGCAAATTCAGGATTTTATTCTGGAATTTCTTGCAGCCACTTAATACTAAATTTGGGAACTAGAAGCATCTTTATTATGCTTTACACATTACATGAACATTTAAGGGGTGAAGCAGTTGGTCAGAAAGGACTACGGCTGCTATTGGACCAGGACCACAGTGACTGTACGGCCCACTCCCAAAGCGGGCTGCTGCCTGTGGTCCCAAGCCATGCTGGCCAAGAGTCTATTTAAACTGTCTCCTTTTTGCAATGACTTCAGGCTCCGTTTTGCAGTGTTGTGGCAGCTTCCAGCTGCTTTTTGGGACCATGCGTCATGTAAACACCACACCCCTAAAGCGGTCGGCAACCAATTCTTTTGGCCCATATGTTTTGGACCTAAGAGTACATAATTTTGAAGAATTTAACAAATAATGTATTTGCCTTCATTTCTGTGCTGGGGAGTGAATGACAAATGCTCCATGGTCTGTTTACTTCTATCTCCTGCTGTGGTTGACTGGATAGGTTGCTACTTGCGTGGCATGAACATGGTTTGAGTTTTGAGAGCTCTCTTTATTACCCTTTCTTCCAGTGAGGCCTGTGCAGTTTCTGCACAAACCTGCATTTAATGGATCTATCCAGGTGTTGTTTTTTAAAGGCCCGTCCTTCCTTTACTTTGTATTGTGCAGTCAAAAGTGTATTCATCAGCAGCCTGCATATAGGGAGTCATATTCCCTGCTGGAACCTTCCTACCTGTGGCATAGTAGATCATACAGTGGATGCTGCTGCTGTGGGATCATGATGCCAGGGCAGTTGTCTCTTGTGTTGGGGAGGGTGTTCTGGGTTGTCATGAGGACAGCTATCTCTTTCTTTGGCATTACCATATCAGACAGTGATTTGTAGGAGTCAGAGAAACTGAGTGTTAATTTATACTGTAAAAATAATGCAGTTTGTCACCACTGTGGGCGTTTTCACACGGGGCTTAAGGCAGACGCTATCCTACCTCCGTCCGGCCCCAGTCCGGCTCCTTTGCAAAGTTTTCAGACGACATCGCAGCAAGCCCCGCCCCATCCAGTGCCATCCCCGGCGCTAGCCGGCGTCAGTCCGGGTCCTTGCTCCGAGTGTTCACACTTATGTCGCAGCAAGCCCTGCCCCACCCCGCCCCATCCAGCGCCATCCCCAGCGCTGGGCGGCATCATCCCCGGTCTTTGTAATTCCTTTTTCAAAAAGGAATTAAGTTGCCGCTGCCGGAGCCATTCCGGAATAATGCTGCTTCCACAGGTCTGAAGCTGCAGGATCCATTCTGGAATGGCTCCAGGCGGCTTTGAGACCCCAAGTGTGAAAACGTCCTTTAAGTGTTGCAGCTTCATCTTATGGATTCCTGGATTTGTAGTTTTAAAAGGTCTTCGGCCTTCTTTGGCAAAGAGTACTGGTGCCTCACAAAACTAGAAATTCCAGAATTCTCTAGGATGGAGCCATGGCAGTTAAAGTGGTGTCAAACTGCATTATTTCTACAGTGTAGATGCAACCCAAGAGTGGCTGGAAGTATGGAACTGTCTTCTGCTTTTGTGTAGGGGACATTTTACATCTTTAATTAATTAATTTTATTCATTTAATTTAATTAAAGTTTTTATGTTGGGAGTATATAAGGAAACAGATGAAATGATGGCACTGTGGTTATGGTTGTCTTGTGTGGCAGAACCATAGCACTGCCCAGTACACTTACCTATTAAGAACTTCAAATTCTTCTGCTTATTATAATGCAACAGGAAAAATGATTACATAAAACTGTATCTCAGCGTCACCAGTTTTTACAGCTGGATTAGCTTGTAATCAATACAATATTACTTCTTTGAGCACAATGTCTTCAAATGCTAGCATAATGTCTCTATGGTAGCTATGTTTTTTCCTATATACTTCTTCAAAATTTATTCTGAATATTCTGAATAAATCAATACAGATTGCTAGGAAGTTGCTATGTGGGCAATGAGGCAAGGGCAAAATTAAGTCATTGCTCTCCAGATTATGCATAGAGACACTGAAAATCATTCACACCTGACTCATATATTTACTGTGTTCCTGTTTCTTTTATAAGTTTGCCTGCCCTTTTGTTTGGATGCCTAAACGATACTTCTACAAGTTTGATGATTTTTTTATGTTTAAGTGTATAAAGATGTATACACTTCTACTTCTTCTACAAGTTTGATGATTTTTTTATGTTACTGGAATGCCAGAAATTTGGGGAGTGAAGGAAAATGCCATTGTGAGCTGAACGCTTATCTGAAGGCCAATGGCATCAATTCCTCCCCCCCCCCCCCCCCGGCCACACTCCTGAAGATTTTATTCATTATAATCTAGTTTCCATATTTTGACACTGCATTTTTCCAACCATTTAGGAAGATTAATACATTATTGATTTCTACTTTTAAAGCCAATCCTTCTGTTTTAGTAATCTTTTTATTTTATTTTTATTTTTATTTACATGTCAATTCCAGCAGGACTCCAAGTTCAACAAAGCAGGCTTCAATAGTTAAAACTCAGTAAACCTTATTCTGCAGCTATAGATCCATTCTAGAGACATGCATTGTAAGACATGTCTTTTGCTTTTCCCTTCTTTCTTTAGTCACATATCCTAGGGCGTTTTCACACGGGGCTTTAGGCAGACGCAATCCTACCTCCGTCCGGCCCCAGTCCGGCTCCTTTGCAAATTTTTCAGACGTCGCAGCAAGCCCCGCCCCATCCAGTGCCATCCCTGGCGCTAGCCGGCGTCAGTCCGGGTCCTTGCTCTGTGTGTTCACACGACGTTGCAGCAAGCCCCGCCCCATCCAGCGCCATCCCCGGCGCTGGGCGGCATCATCCCCGGTCTTTGTAATTCCTTTTTTTTAAAAGGAATTAAGTTGCTGCTGCCGGAAGCAATCAAGAGCCATTCCGGAATGCTGCTGCTTTCACCTCCGGAATGGCTCTTGATTGCTTCCAGGCGGCTTTGGACCCATGCGTGTGAAAACGTCCTTTGTCTTAAATTATTTTATTTTCTAAAAGTTTTAATTAAAAACAAAACTTTAAACTAAAATTGTAATAAATTAAAAATGCAACTCTATTCTCAGCATCTCCCACTGAATTCAATAGGTAGCCAGAGAGTTGAGGCCTATCAAATGGATATTTATCAAATTAGTTATGTTGAGGTTTTTACTGTTTTGCATTGATTTCTGACACCTTCCATTAGGGAACCTGCAGGTGCATACTCTCTACTATAATTCTAGTGATAAGTCTGCACCTATCACCTAACAGCCTTTAGAAAACATAGTGAGGAGATTTTGACCTCTTCATTCCTTTACATTTCCTTGATGAATTATAGCCCCAGGCAACCATGCTTCTGGGGCATTTGCCAGATCCATGATATGTTGCCAAGTTATTAAAGCTCTCTCTGTTAACACTGGATGGTACAGGAATGTCGGGCACAACATGCTGATGTTATTGTTATTTACATAATACCATTGATGTACATGACACCTCACAGGGAATCACATGCAAAATGCAACCTTGGCCTGAATTGCTCAGAATTTATTATTATTATTATTATTATTATTATTATTATTATGTTTATGTTTATGTTTATTTATACCCACCTTCCTCCCAGTACAGGGACTCAAGGCTGCTAACAAATCTAAAACAGTCCAGGTCAAAACAGTATAAAACATTAAAAATACACAAAGTTTAAGAAACAAACAATTCAAACAATTAGAATGTAAACATATGTCAAAAAAGATGAGGGGATGGGGTGGGGGTGGGGAAAGAGAAGAAGAGAGAAATCAGTAAGGGAACACAAGAAATGACATACCCCAATACAATTTTATATGCTTACATACAGCTATTTTCTGTAAAGCAAGGTTGGAAGTAGGGGTGGAATGAATATTCAATAATTTCCTGTCTGGGGTTGAAATTTGGAATACCTTACCCCTTGGGAACATTTGTTGGAACAAAAACAGAACCCAGAAAGTTCCTAGAAGGTGTTCTTTTCAGCACAACCAAATCTGCATGTTTAGTTAACTTTTCAAAACATGCGTTGCTTTTCACTGTTTGTGCACTTGGGGAAATTGTATAAAATAAAAAAAACTATACAGAGGACTATATTCAGGGCTGTAATTCCTGTTCCTGTTTTAACATTATGCACCATTTAAAGTTGTGCAACATTCCATTTTATGTGGGGCGAGGCTTCCTCCATCTTTTTGAAAAGAAAAGAAAAAACACAGAAAAATATGTTATTTTTGTAGGTGTCTTCAAAAAGTTTCCTATCATTTAGGAGAGGGAAGTTCTTGGGTGTCTTGACACTGCAGGAAGAAAAAGTGGTTGCTTTTCCCCAACAACTTTTAGGAATAGCAAAATACGGAATTACCATTGCTACTGGGGAGATCAGGATGTACTGGTGGATGTCCGGGTCATTGGTAGTAGAGCACCATTGATCTTTTGACACCTAATTTTTTTTAACAATAGGCTACTGAAATAAGGAAAGGTTGAAGAGTCAAGGGAACTAGGATTTCTGTGTGAAAGGATGTGAATTCATTTCTGATACTGAAAACGTTTTCTTGGGCTGAGATGCTGAGCAAAAGTTGTTGTAGCATAAGCTTTTGTAGACTTGATCTGCTTCCTCAGATGCACAGCTACGCATGTGAGGAAATAGATCAAGTCTACAAAATTGTATGTTACAACATGTTTCACTCAGGGCCTAAGCAGACTGCCAGAAATAGTGCACATTAAATTGAGGCACTGCCCTGGCTCAGGGCTAGGGAATCATGGGAACTGTAATTTATTGTGGCACCAGAGCTCTCTGACAGAGAAGGCTCAGTGTCCCAGAAAAAAATACAGTTCCCATGATTCCCTAGCACTGAGCCAGGGCAGTGCCTCAATTTAATGTGCACTATTTCTGGCAGTCTGCTTAGGCCTTCAGTTAGTTTCAAAGGTGCTGCAAGATCCCTTTGCATACTAACAGACATGGCTA
The DNA here is from genome assembly GCA_026167975.1 of Phrynosoma blainvillii. Lineage (NCBI taxonomy): Eukaryota > Metazoa > Chordata > Lepidosauria > Squamata > Phrynosomatidae > Phrynosoma > Phrynosoma blainvillii. Next base: position 106,332,973 of record JANUYF010000005.1, on the reverse strand, counting down.
TATCTCTGAATAAAAATTTGATTCTTTCCTCTCCTTCCATCTCTTGTTAAACTTGATATTATCTCTAATTATCCCCCACTGCAGGTCTTCACAGGGATATTCACAGCTGAGATGGTGCTAAAACTGATTGCTCTTGACCCTTATGAGTACTTCCAGGTGGGCTGGAATATCTTTGACAGCATCATTGTAACCCTCAGCTTGGTTGAGCTTGGCCTTGCTAATGTCCAGGGTCTGTCTGTTCTACGTTCCTTCCGTCTGGTAGGTGACTTTGGTCCATCCTCCTTCACACAATGGGATCCAAAGGATAGGTTCAGGTTTTCACTCCTCCTACCCCATGTCAGGATGGGATGAGGGTGTTCCTATCCATGTAAACTGGGAAGGCTCTCCAAACCCCAAATAAAAATTGTAGAAAATTTTGGAACATGCATATAGAGCGTGTACTCAGTTTTAGGAGGATTTGGGGTCAAGCATGTGGCATAGCAGCTATTAGGGGAGGACATATTCTAGCATACTGCCATGCAAATTTGCCCCCCCTAAGAATCTCAGCTATATTTTGTTCAAAAATGTGCAAGTTTCTAACTTTTATGGTATTATAGGAGTATGTCCATAATTATTCAGTCTCAGCATAGATTTCCCCACAGCTGTATTCCAATGCATTTGGAGGGCACAAGGCTGAGGACAGCTCGCCTAGACATAGGCCCTAAGCAGACGACTAATAAAGTCGTCTTCCGGGCAGGGAAGAGGAGGGGCAGCCGCACGAGCGGCGCCCCTTCCTCTCCCCGAGGTCGCCCCCAGATGCGCCGGCCGTCCGCACGACCGGCGCATTGGGGATGACCTCACGGCGCAGCGCCCACATGCGCTGCGCCGTTTGAGTCAGAGAAAGTGCGCCCGCCGCTTTTGCGGCGCACTTTCTCTGACATCTAAAAGGAGCGCCAATTTGGTGCTCCTTTTAGAGTCGCCGGCGGTGCGCCTGGATGCGGAGGCTGCAGCCCCGCGGCGCTCCGTTCGGCGGCGGCTCCGGGGCCTCCGTCTGCTGAGGCCCATAGTGTTCCAAAGGGATTTTACATAAATGACCAGAATCATTATCTGCTATCTGAGGTTCAGGGTCCTCAAAAGAGCCAGCAAAAGGTTGCAGGCCAAGGCTGGCTGTTTTCTGACCTTAGAAATATTACTATTTTAAATACTATAATTCCCAGATTCCTAAGCCTATAAGGCCATTTGCCATGCTGCCTAGAGGATTCTTCTTGCTGTAGTCCAAAAAAGTGACATTTCCTGGTTCTATTTCAGGGGAGCTATAAAAACCCACCAAGGCCAAACAGTTTCAGTGACTCATCAGGGTCCTTTCTTTCCTAGATGAGGGTTTTCAAGCTTGCCAAATCCTGGCCAACTCTCAACATGCTGATCAAGATCATAGGCAACTCAGTGGGTGCCCTGGGCAATCTTACTCTGGTGCTGGCCATCATCGTTTTCATCTTTGCTGTAGTGGGCATGCAGCTATTTGGAAAAAGCTATATGGAGTGTGTCTGCAAGATTTCCACCGACTGTGAGCTGCCACGCTGGCACATGCATGACTTCTTCCACGCCTTCCTTATTGTCTTCCGCATCCTCTGTGGGGAATGGATTGAGACCATGTGGGACTGCATGGAAGTGGCTGGACAGGCTCTGTGCCTCATTGTCTTCATGATGGTCATGGTCATTGGGAACTTAGTGGTGAGTATCCCAAAAATATTATTATTATTATTATTATTATTATTATTATTATTATTATTAAGAGTCTTGAATCTAGTGCAGATTGATAGGTACTTCAGCTTTCCAGCCAAATGTGTCCATTTGGGAGGCACTTTGTGCCAAGCAAGTAAAGCTTCCATAATAGAGGTATGGAGGTCAAAGCAATTCCATGGCTCTGCATCACAGCTCCTTGCTATTGACCTGCTACTAAAGGTACCATTTTGTGTTTTATGACTTGCATATGTTACTCTACTTTTTTCTTAGCTCAGTATTGTTCTGAAATACTTCAGTACTTTTGGAAGCCATGGTGTACTCCGACCTAGAAAATACAGTACTGTTAGTTTTAATCTATGTATGTGAGGCTCAGTTATACTACTGGAAATAGATTCTAGGTCTGACTAATCCTGACACCACTTACGCCCTCTTCATTTGCCGCTCCTTCCCTGTGGTATAGCTTCCAGGCTAATTAAGCATATGAAGTTGGGTTTCTCAAATCTAAACCATTCAGTAGTGCAGTCAAGTAATGTTAGGCTCCAGGCATATTCCCCCTCTGCAGACCAGGGCATCGGGGACACCCTGGTCCGGAGCGGCGGCGGAGCTCAGCCTCCGCACCGCACCGCTCCTCCGGTGACTCTAAAAGGAGCACCAAATTGGCGCTCCTTTTAGATGTCAGGGAAAGTGCGCCCTAAAAGCGGCGGGCGCACTTTCCCTGACTCAAACTCCGCGGCGCGTCCGGTCGCCGCGGCGTCATCCCCGGAGCGCCGGCCGTGCGGAGGGCTGGTGACTCCGAGGGCAACCTCAGGAAGAGGAAGGGGCGCCGCTCGTGCGGCTGCCCCTCCTCTTCCAGGCCCGGAAGACGGCTCAATTAGCCGTCTGCCGAGGCCCATTGATTATGCAGAAGGGACCATCTTTAGATAACACAGTTACCCCTCAGTTTTTGTGGAGGATCCGTTCCGGAACCACCACCCCATGAGAAAATGGAAAATCGCAGATATTCAAGCCCCATTGGCTTGAATGGGTGCGTGAGCCATTTTAACCAATGGGGCTTGCCAGTCCATGAAGGATCAAGACCGCATACTTGAAGTATGTGAAAACAGAGGGCAACTGTATTGTGTATTACCTCTCTTAATTCCAAACATGTAAAATCAGCCCTGCTGTGTTTTGGACTAAAGCATGCTGTTTGGAATTTCAGCCCAAAAGACTCACTGAGATCACTATATTGCTTTCTGACCTTGTATTTCACTGTAAGTCATTTGCTCCTTTCTTCTACAATTGTCGTTATGTTATTTCATTCTAAGGCCCTTTCACACTATACAATTACAGCACAATGATTCAACTGCCATGGAAATCTTCTATGAGGGTTGTATTTTGAGGAGGCACTGGAACTCTCTGGTTGAGAATGCCTTTCCCCAAAGACTCTACAGGATGTTGCCATGGCAGTTAAAGGGGAATCATAAGACTACAAATGTGTAGCATAGAACAATCCTAAGGCTTGAAGAAAGAGCCTGAAACACAAAACTAAATGACATGTTATACCGCTATACAAACAAGGTGGTGGGTAGTCCAAAATTATGGCTGCAGCCTTTGCCAATTTGAATGTTATGCAATTCAGATTTAGACAGCAAGAAAAGAAACCTGGACAGTCTGAAGCGGCAGTCACATGTGTTTTGTTTTTGTTGTTTTGCAAGATTGCTGTCTTTGTAAAAAGTAGCATTTTAGTACAACAGAACATTTGCCAAACAAAACTCTTGAACAGAAAACAGCAATCTTGCACAACAAAACCATGTGCCTTTTTTGTGTTCAGATTGTTGGAATTTGCACAAGATTTGTGTTGTGCAAGGTTGATGTTTTCTACGTAAAAACAAATGTAAAATGTAAAAACAAAAAATTGTGTATCATTAAAACAATGTAAAACATCAGTCTTGCACAAAACCTGTGGCTACCTGGAAACAGTGGGCTTTTGCAGACTGCCAGAAATAGTGCAAATTGAGTCCACTTTAACTGCCCTGACTCAGGGCCTCGGCAGACGACTAATTGAGTCGTCTGCGAGACCCGGAAGAGGAGGAGCAACCGCACGCGCGGCGCTCCTTCCTCTTCCTGAGGTCGCCCTGGGAGCTGCCAGCCCTCCGCACGGCCGGCGCTTCCGGGGCAACCTCCCGCCGCAGCGACCGGACGCGCTGCGGCAGAAAAGGCAGGGAAAGTGCGCCCTACGCTTTTAGGGCGCACTTTCCCTGTCTTGTGGAAGGAGCGCTGATTTAGCGCTCCTTCCAGGGATGCCGCAGGAGCGCCGGGGTGTGGAGGCTGCGTTCCCGCGGCGCTCCGTCCGGCGGCATCTCCGGCGCCTCCGTCTGCTTCCCCCCTCAGTGCTAGGGAATCATGGGAACTGTAGTTTATTGTGGCACTAGAGCTCTCTGACAGAGAAGGCTCAATGTCTCAGAAGAAATACAATTCCCATGATTCCCTAGCACTGAGCCAGGGCAGTTAAAGTGGACTCAATTTGCACTATTTCTAGCAGTGTTTTTGGCACAAACCCCATAATTTGAATGTTTCACAATTTCCTTTCCATGTCAAAATTTGTGCAGTTTTCAGGGATGCTTGTGCAATGGTTTCCAGAAAACTAGTTTTCTGGTCGAGTTGCATAGCTTTTATGGATAAGCTGCACGGTTTCCCATTATTTTGTGGAGTGGATTCCTAGTGTTCTGTAGCTATGGGACAAACAACTGTTTCTGTGTTCTTGACATCTGTTGGAACTCAGAAAAACAAAATTTACCATTTTTAGGTTAGGACTATAGCTTTCTCATGTGGCTCAAAGTTTATTCCATTTGCAAAAAATAAAAATAAAAATGCATGACTTGTGTTTGCTTTGTGCTTCCTTTTGAGGCAGATAGCTTTGGTACCTGCATCCCACTACTCGTTTGCAGCAGTCTGGTGCTAGTTTAACTTCTATTACTCAGTCCTATGAATCCTGGGATTTGTTATTTCTTGAGGAATAAAATTCTTGACAGTATTTCAAAGGAACAGACTAGAGCTCTCTACCTGAGAATTCTCACTGTACTACAGGTCCCAAGAACAGAACCATGACAATGGTATCAAACTATGATGATTGTGTAGTGCAAATACATTTGGGGGGGGGCAGCTAAAACAACTAAGGGTCTTCTGGCACCTTAAAAACAAAAATAACTAACTTGGACATTTTGGGCTTTGTATTTCTGTCCTCCTGTTTTGCATCATGAGTGACAACTTGTGGGGGTCGAAAATGTGAGGCATGGCAATATCATGCCATGCGATCTGATACATCATAGAGAATGCAGGAGAGGAAAATACAGAGGCGCGGCGCCTTTGTTTCCAGAGGATTAAAGCCCTGCTGTCATCACTATTAAATTTGTATCTGGGCACCTAGACTAAGAAAAACAATGTAGCTGCTAGTTGTAACTTTAAAGTTTTGTCTGGTTTGATCCTGAGAGAAATATAGCACATATTTGGATGCACATGTTTCATATAGATACTGAGAATGTAAAGAACACATAGATTTTTTTTGTCCTTACTGAAAGAGTCTGTTGACACATTGAGGCTCCCTGCCAAGAAAATGGTTAGCCACTGTCAGATTTTTTTTCATGTTGTAAATTTTATGTGAAAAATTCACTTGGACAAAAAGCTTGGGTTTTGTGCAAAAAATAGTACATTTTGGCAAAATGCAATATCTTCTACTCAAAACTTATTTTTTCTATGTAAATTAATTTTGGGAAAGGGAACCCTGACATGTGGAAAATTATTGAAAAATACACAAAAACTCTCATGAGCTTGCTTAGCAGGGGAAAACTTCTGAAATAAAATGCTCTTGCAAAGATTTACATCCCTAACAGAAACAGTTATTGAAGAACTGAACTAGTTTGTTTTCTGCTTGATCAGTTGGTTGCCCTGTAATATATGGAGAGAGAAAAAGAAGTTAAGAAAATAGAAGCCAGGAATTTCTATCCTTCGATGATTAATTACATAGAAGAAGGTTCTTCTGAGAATTTTCAAAATTCTCCATCCTGGCCACTGCATGTTATGCACTGTGTTGGTAGTCATGCATAGGTGACTGAAGCTTCCAAGAAAGAAGCCTGACTTCCCAGGAAATATTCAGGGGTAACTGTGTTGGCCATTGAGCAAATTCAAACAAAAATCGATCAGTGATACCTTTATTGGCCAACCAAATGCACAATATACTTGTTGCAGGGTGAAATGGTGTGCCCCCCAGCATCTCAACCAGTTCCACTGTCCAGCATGTGTTCACATCCAACCCCTCAGTTAAAGGGAAGATTAATTTTCTTATTTTCAGTTAAGAATTCATTTCTCTTGGTGCCCCACATTTCTTTTCCTTCTGTACTTGTATCTTCTTCCCTTCCCATGGGAGATAAAGTATGGAAGGGTGATTTTGGGCAGAGAAGCCATCAAAGGAGAAAAAGTTAAAAGACCCCTCTCTGTCCTTCTTTCTCTTCCCTTTGGCCCATGCTAACTTGTCTGGGGAGAGAAAGTCCCTTCATGGAAGTGCAAAACCTTTTTTGCCACGCCTCCACTCACCCCTCATCAAAGAACACCACACACCGGCAGATTTGAGGAGTGTTGAAAGTTCCTTGCATTCCTAATAGTTGGAGCGCTGAGGCTTGGCTGCTTTGCCAGGGTCCCTTAATCTAAGAGGAATCTACTTGGAAAGTGATATGAGCAGGGAGCTGTCCACGGTCATTGAACGGGATGACCTGAGATAAGGGCTACGTTGATATAAAGTTGTTGGCTGCATTTCAGAGGAAGGAACTGGCAAAACCACCTCGGAGTATTCCTTGCCTAAGAAAACCCTATGAAATTCATGGGGTCGCCATAAGTTAACAGGCAGTTTGAAGGCACATGCATACACATACATACACACCAAATAAGGGAACACATCCGTAGGTGTGCAGACTGCTTACTTCCAGAGTTTGGAAGTGCTTATTGTACTGCAACTCCCAGAATTCCTCAGATACCACAATTAGTCATATAGCCATAATCACTATATGCACCGTACTGGAAAAGAGCACTTCCGCTGCAAAGGACATACATTGCCATTAAAGAGGAATCCCAGCATCCTCTTATGTTTGAAAAAGTCTATCTCTATTTCCCAGGAAGTCAAGGGTGGTAATGAGAAACGTGGAAGACAATCCTGGGGAATTAGTGGCCCTCCAGCCATCATTTAGCTACTATTGCCAACATCCTTTACTATTCATCAGTCTGTATGGGGCTGATGAGAATTGGAGTCCAGCACATCTAAATGGTCACAGGTTCTTCAGTCATGATCTAAAACCTTACTACAAGTGTTTAGGTCAAGTAACAGTGTTGAGTACTTCATATTTATGGTAATGGAAAGAACTGTAGTGCAGGATGCCTTAATTTCACTCATTAATTTGAAATGATCAGACAAATCATTAGCTGTAGAATCTCCAATAAGGGATACAGGCATGGCATCAAGACCTGCCATTGTAGGTCAGCTGCCAAGGTCTTTTGCCCCATCAGGGCTCTTTATCCCAGGCAGCTGGATTCTTTAGACTCCACGTTAATTTTATACAGTGCCCTAGAAAGGTAATACATTGACCAGTTTGTAAAACTGAAAAAAAAGAAAAATGGCAGCTTTCATCCACTTCCAGAGTAAACCTACTGTGGGGGCTTATCAATGTAAAATGCCCATTTGAGACACTTTGGACGTTATCACACGCGGGTCTCTAGCAACTAGCATCATTCCGGAATGAACGAAAGCAGCATCATTCCGGTATGCTTCTGGTCGCGCAAATGTAATTCCCAATGAAACCAGCATGCAAAAGAACAGGGATGATGCCGCAATGCGACAGGGATGGGAGGGGGTTCTCTGTGACGTCGTGTGAACACAGGGGCAAAGGATCCGCAATGGGACGGGGATGCGACGGGGATGGGCGGGGTTCTGTGCAACGTCATGTGAACACAGGGGCAAAGGAACCGCAATGGGATGGGGATGCGACGGGGTTCTGTCTGCTTTAGACCCCATGTGATAACGTCCTTTGCCCAGCATTCCCTCAACTAGTCATACACATATACCAGAATCTACTGAAGGTAATTCCCTTTTTCTCTTTAATCCCATACACTAAAAGAGAACCCCAGTAACATCTTTCTAAGCACTGAAAATACTCACATCCTAACTCAGGGACTGGCAACCTACGGCCCGGGGGCCGGTTAAGGCCCCGGGCCCCAGACTTACCGGCCCAGGCTGAAGGTTGCCGCTGCCGCGCGCCGCCATCAGAGCGCGTTTTCGGCCGCGCTCGTGACGATCACATTTTGGAAGTCAAAATGGCGGTCGCGACATGCGCCGTGGCAGCTGCAGCCGCACCCATTACGGTGGCAGCAGTGGTAGCGGCCGTATACACGGGGGGTTGCACGCGTAAGTGCGCGCGCTGCCATTCCCCCCCTCCTCGGCCCAGCCGAGACCTGGGCGACGGCAGACCGGCCCAGGTCTGAAAAAGGTTGCCTGTCTCTGTCCTAACTTATGCAGACTTTCTTGTATGCCTTCAAGTCATTTCCAACTTAAGATGAACCTAACGCTCTTAGCATGGGATTTTCTGAAACTGAGAGTATGTGACTTGCCCAAAGTCACCCCATGGGTTTCCATGTTGAAAAGGGAATTGAACCCTGATCTCCAAAGTCATAGTCTGATGCTTAAATCACTACATCATGCTGTCTTGGTTGAGGACAGAAAGAAGCAAAAGGTGATGTTTGTCCAGGATGAAGTAAGGTAATTTGAGGGGAAGTTGATGTGAACTTTTCAGGTAGAGGCTGAAAATCCTTTTAATTCCTTCCAAGCCTCTCATTTTATGGAGTAAAACCTCTCCTTCTTTTATGAGTATGGGCCAGGAGATAATAATAACTGGCTGGCTACAGGATTTATTGTTGTTTTTGGTTTGTTGTTGTTGTTGGTACTACCCTTATTTATATCCTGCTTTTCTCCCAAGACTGGCATGCAGGGCAGCATACAAATTAAAATGATTACAACATAACTAAAAACATTAAAACAGAATTAAACTATTAATCATATTAAAATAATTCAATATATAGATTTAAAATGATTTCAGTCCCTGAATTTGCTTTACACTTACCTTTCTGTCCTTTAAGGAGGTGTATGCATCAGCAGGCCCATACCAGAAGGCCCTTTCTGACTAAAACAGTGAAGGGTAAAGCAATCTATTCCAGTGTAATATGCAGAGGTGTATTGCCTCCTCCTCTTCTAAGCAACGTTTTACTGTCAGTAGCAGTTCTAGCAACACTGTCAAGAAGTGCTGGGTAAAGATGTGCTGCGCAAGAGAGGAAACCTCATTGCCAGTGCTTGGAAAAGTTACTTTTTTTGGATTATAACTCCTCATGAATGGTATCTGAGTATTTTGGGAATTCTATTCCAAAAAAGTTACTTTTTCCAAACTCTGGTCCTTCCCCATTGTTCTTCAGCTTCTCTCATGCATTCCATTGAATTGGTAAACACAGCACCTGTCTAACACAAAAGAGCATCTGAGCATCTGCAGAATGCCTTCCAGTGCTATCAAATAATCACACCTAAGCACCTTCAAGATTAAGAGAAAAGGTTTTCTGGGCTGGGTCAGCAGCACATGTAACTTTCATCAGCCTGCCTCGAGCTATTCCCTATCATCAGTCATCCATCCCAAACCAAATATCTCTCATTTTTATAATTTTGTGGTCAGCCTCAACCCTTGGTGTATTTCTGGAGCCTATTGCTGTCATTTCCGTTGCATGTTATTATGAGAAAAAGAGCGGACATTGCTGAGGGAGGAGGAAGTTTCTGCCTTGAGCCACCTTTAGGGTTATGCGCAGCAGCCACCTCTCTTTGCCGTCATAGGTACTTAAGAAAAGCATCTGAGAGCTTTAAGGAAGGGGTTTATATAAAGGTCCTTGTTAAGTCATGAGGCATGAGCCATGTGCAAATAGCCTTGACCTTGAATATTAGCAGTCCCTTCTCAAATGTGCTCCTGGCAGGGGAGAGGCACAAACACTGACAGCTGAGAGTGGGCAGAAAGCCGGCTTTTCACAGCAAACACATTCCACTTTCTTGCTGATGTTACTGTACATGGCATGCCTGTAGTCCCACTGGTGCCTTTGATAAGAGGGATACAGCAGAGCGGGAGTCAGAAAGGGGCCCTGCTTTGGGCTGAACTGGAACCTGGATTTTGGCTTTCTCCAGAACTTGAAAATTTTGTTATTTGGATTGTAGCTCTCAGACTCCCCCAGTCAGCATGTCCACTGGCACTGCCTTGCTGGAGGAGCACTTGCAGGTCCATCATGTTGTTTCCAATTGTAGGCAGCCACTTGCCTCCTGGAAACACATGAACAAGCCATGACATTTATCAGCTTGCCTGCTATTTCCCCCTTTTATTGTTGTTTTGCAAGTTGTTTCTGACTTACGGCAACTCTAAGGTAAGCCTATCACAAGGTTGTCTTGGCAAGTTTCTTTAGAGGGAAGTTGCCATTGCTATCCTCTGAAGCTGAGAGAGTATGACTTGCCCAAGGTCACCCAGTGGGTTTCCATGGCTGAGCAGGAACTCAAACCCTGGTCTCCAGAGTCAAAGTCCAATGCTCAAACCACTACACCACACTGGCTCTCTATTTGCCCTCATTTGATATTTACCATGAAAAGGAATTCAAACCTCCATGTTCAGAACCATATTCTACTGTATGCCAGTTACTATTTGCCCCAAAGTAACTGGTATACAATAGAATATGATTATGAACACGAAGGTTCTACTTACATCTCATGGCAAATATTAAATGAGAGAAAATAGAGAGCCAGTGTGGTGTAGTGGTTTGAGCATTGGACTCTGGAGACCAGGGTTCTACTTACTAAACAGCAAATGAGAATGAAATTCTCCAATCGTATATTTGTCTAATAAAGAGAGCGCTTTATTGGTAAAACTGACTTGGGAAATCCAGGTTCAAGTCCCCACTGGATTATGGAACTTGCTGGATAATCTTAGGTGGATCATTTCTGTCAGCCTAAGCTGTTACAAGAAAAAAGCTGGAAGGAGCAGAGATATGTTCACTGCCTTGAGCTCATTGGAAGTGACCTGAACTCCACTTCCAGGCAATTTTGCAAAACTTCTTCAGTATGTTTAGGGCAAAAGGAGGTACCTGAAGGGGGAATCCTACACTGTTTTTGAAAAGGAAAACTGCATCACCTGGTGGCTTTTGAGAGTGGGAATTCTTATTTTCTGCTGAAATGGGGAATGGGTACTTTGGTGTGGTTTTTATTTTTATGGAGGGGCATGAGTGGATAAAGGGCCCACAGATTGCAAATATGGACATGCAGGTCACATGTGGCCAATGGTTGCATGATTTCTATTCCTGATCTAAGCGCATGTCATCACCCCATCTTTTGGCAATAAGACTTTAGCAATTTGACTTCCCATGTGATACCATGTATCAACTGCTCATCAGTTTACTTTGAGACCCTAAGGCTTAGTGGGAAAGAGTGAAATTGCTCTCTTTCCATTCTCCCTCTTTTTCAGGCTATTCCTCTTCTCCAGTGCCCAATTCTGCAACCTTTTACTGCAACCTTTTACAAGTATAAAATAAATGGCACCTTATGTTATTAGAGAAACTTAGGTATTCATGACAGATGGTCATCGATAGATCCCTATGGCCTGAGCTAAGTGATAAGTTGGTGTTGCAGGCTTTTGTCTTGAGCCAAGTTTTATTTAACATCTTTATAAATGACTTGGACAAAAGAGTGGAGGGGATGCTTATTAAATTTGCAGATCAACCAGAGTTGGTAGCTGAGGGCCAATCGAGACAGACTAGAAAAATCAGAAAGTCCCTGATTTTGTTTCTGTCCTTTCCTGTCTCCTAGCACTTAAAATAACTTTTTATTCACATTCCCCATGTCAATTTAATTTAACCCAGTATTTCCCAAAGTGAAATGTACCTCTCTAATGGCAGTCTGTCCATTATTTCGGAACTAGCTAAGATGTTCACCACCAAAAAACTAGTCACTGTTACCAGGACAGCAGATTCAACAGAGATCAAGCAGGGGAGAGAGAGGAATGCTAGCAATAAAAGGAAACAAACCTAGTGCTTAACTAGTGCAATATTGGTAGAATTCAAAGATATAGATATGTTAGTATGTAGAATCAGTATGTGGAGAGATCTTATAGCACCTTTGAGACTAACTGAAAGAAAGAAGTTGGTAGCATGAGCTTTTGTAGACTAAAGTACCATATGCATCTGAGAAAGTAGACTTTAGTCTATGAAAGCTCATGCTCCCATCTTTTTTGCAATTAGTCTCAGTGCTACAAGATCTCTCTACATAGTGTAATGTTGCTAAAGTACAGCCCACCCTCCCCAACTGTAGGCTTGCCATCCATGGATTTAAACATCTGCAGACGGCAAGCCCCATTGCCTTTAATGGCTGCGTGTGGATGCGGCCACAGCAGAGCAGCTGTGCCACCATTGAAAACTATGTGACTTGAGGTCCCATGGGTTTTTTCATCCGTGCGGGGTGGGGGTCCGAAATGGAATCCCCCGGATACTAAGGGCTGACTGTAATTTAATACTTTGTAACTCCTGAATAATTAAAAAGGATTTAGTTGAAACTGATGAAAATTTCTGAATTGTTGTCCAAGTCTAGATGTGACCCATGATCAGTGGGAGAGGGAGGAGGAAGAACCCAAGGGAGAGGGAAGTGAGGAAAACCCAGATTTTCAGGAAAGAGTTTGGATGCAAAACCGTGAACGTGCAGGTAAAATCAGTAAGAACCAGAAAGTCTGGATTTTTTCAGGGACTTTTTTCTTTTCTGGGTATGATTATTGCTGATATCCTAGTTGTTGTTGCTGCAGCACTAAAACAATGAGAACCATGTTCCTGGGGAGAACAAAGTGTACAGACCCTGTGCATCTTCCAGATTTTGTTCCTGTTCTTTCCTATCTTATACTGGTTTAAAATAAACCAAGCTGGGCAGCTGGTATAAAAAGTCTTTGATTGTAGTGGGAACTGATAGAAAATATTCTCAGCTAAAGAAAACATGTACTGGGGATTTCACAGTTAATTATACCTTTGTCCTTCTTGGCTTATTAAACAGGCCAAAGGGGGACTGGTTGAGTGGGTAAAGGAGGTAGTCAATGCCTCCCTACAACAAGGAAGAGTTCCATCTTGCCTAAAGGGGGCAGTTGTGAGGGCTTTGTTAAAAAAGCCATTCTGAATCCCACAACAACGAATAATTATCAGCCATTGTTCAACCTACCATTTTTGGGCAACCTACCATTTTTGGGCAAGGTTCAACCTACCATTGTTCAACCTACCATTGTTCAACCTACCATTTTTGGGCAAGGTTTTAGAATGTGTGGTGGCTTCCCAACTCCAGGGGTTTCTGGATGAAACAGATTATCTAGACCAGGGGTAGGCAACCTTTTTGAGCCGGGGGCCGGGTTGCTGTCCCTCAGACAATTGGGGGCCGAAGCACCATAAATAAATAAATAAATAAATAAATATAAAAATTAAAAATGCTTTTTAAAAAATGCATGCACACATTCTCAGTCCCAGAAAAGCCATGGCAAAACCCCTGTGGAGATTTTGCCAAGAAAACCCCAAGAACAAGTAATAACAACAATAATCAATATCATCATGGCGGGCGGCGGCGGCAGGACCGGCCTGGGGCCGGTCCAAAGGCCTTGGGGGGCCACATCTGGCCCCCGGGCCTTAGGTTGCCTAACCCTGATCTATAACCATTTCAACCTAGTTTCAGGCCTGTCTAAGGAAGAGAGACAGCTTTGGTTGCCTTGGTGGATGACCTACAAAGGGAACTGGACAGGGGGAGTGTGTTCCTGTTAGTTCTGCTGGACCTCTCAGTGGCTTTTGATATCATCAACCATGGTATTCTTCTGGGCCATCTCTCTGGGATGGGACTTGGAAGTACTGTTTTACATTGGCTTCGTTCCTTCCTGGAGGGGAGAACCCAGAAGGTGGTGCTAGGGGACTTCTGCTCAACTCCCTGGCCATTGGCTTGTGGGGTCCCTCAGTGTTCTGTGCTGTCCCTTGTGCTATTTAACATATACATGAAACTGCTGGGAGAGGTTGTCTGGAGTTTTGGGGTGCGGTGTCATCAATATGCCAATGACATTCAACTCTACTACTCCTTTCCACCCCAATCCAAAGAGACTGTCCTGGTCCTAAACCAGTGTCTGTCATCAGTAATGAACTGGATGAGGGCAAACAAGTTGAAACTTAATCCAGATAAGACAGAGGTGCTCCTGGTCAGTCGGAAGGCAGATCAGGGAATAGGGAACCAGCCTGTGTTAGATAGGCTCACACTCCCCTTGAAGACACAGGTCCACAGTTTGGGAGTACTCCTGGACTCAGCTTTAAACCTGGAGGCCCAAGTCTCTGCAGTGACCAGGAATGCTTTTGCACATTTAAAATTTGTGCTCCAACTGCGCCTGTTCCTTAAGACGCTGGATCTGATCTCAGTGGTACATGCCTTGGTTACATCCCGTTTGGACTACTGTAATGCACTCTACTTGAGGCTGCCTTTGAAGAGTGTTCGGAAACTTCAGCTGGTCCAAAGAGCTACAGCCAGGCTGCTGACAGAGGCAGGTTACAGAGATCATACAATGCCTCTGTTGAAACAGCTCCACTGGCTGCCAGTTTGTTTCCGGGCACAATTCAAAGTGCTGGTGACGACCTATAAAGCCCTGTATGGCTCAGGTCCAGGCTATTTGGCAGACTGTATCTTCCTCTATGAGCCTGCCCGGACTCTGAGATCCTCAGGGGAGGCCCTTCTCTCCATCCATCACAAGCACAATTGGTGGTGACACGAGAGAGGGCCTTCTCCATGGCTGCCCCTAGACTCTGGAACGCCCTGCACAGGGAGGCAGGCAAAAACCTTCCTTTTCAGACAGGCATTCAAAACAGAAAGCTTTTAAAGAATGGCCTGGGGTGTTATATTGTTTTAATGTATTTAAAACATTTTTATCTTTTTAATGTATTTGATATTTTAACATGTAATCTGTTTTAATTATTGTAGTAATTTAATTCTCTTTTAATGCACTATTTTTGTATGTTTTTAATTGTATTTTTTTTTAATGTTATAACCCGCCCTGAGTCCCAGTCCTGGGAGAAGGGTGGGATATAAATAAATATAATAATAGTAATAATAATAATAATAATAATACATAAATAAACTAACCCCGTAGGCAGTATTTTTCACATTGATCTTCTGTGGGGGTGGGACTGCAAAAACTGGCAAGTTGGTTATCTTGCCTTCCCCTAGTCTAATACAATCTTCCCCCACCTGGTGTCCTCCAGATGTGCTGCAGTACAACTCCCATAATCCCCAGACAGCTGGCTAAAGTGTTTGGGGAAGTTGTAATCCATTCCCTCTGGGAAACACTGAGTAGTAGAAGGCTCATCTGCTGTACATATTTGGGATGCAAACCAGTTTATTTCTTATTTGTTTCTTCCTAACTTCTTTCTCCCTTCTCTCTAATCTGAATAAAACTCTGATTTTGATTAACCTGGAACTTCAATTTGACTGTGTTCTTGTGATGTCCTGAGGATTATTCATCTTTGTCATATTGATTCATCCAACAAACTACACTCATCTAGTGCTAACTGGAAAGTACACTGGTAGTTTCTCTTCCACAAATAAAAATCTACAGATTTGAGGGTTTACTTTACTCCACTGTAAGGTTAAATAGAGCAAGGGTGACAGAAAGAAAACCTGCATGGAGTATGGACCAGTTGACAAAGAAAGAATGCCTGCTTTAGAATAGCCATCCATCTCCAAGGCTTTCTTTCCAAAAACAGAACAGCAGTAGTTGTTAGGAGCCACTAGTCTGAATCTACACCAGATGCTTATAAAGCAACAGAGAAGGGTATGAGTTGCAGTGCAGGAGTGTTTTTATGTATCTGTATGAACAATCACTTCTTGGACCAATGGTGCTCCACATTCTGGGCAAAATCTAACAATTTGGTATTAGCATAATAGTGCATGCCATGAGATGTCACTCAAGAAAAACTTAACAATGGATTTCTGTGTAGTTCATGAAAGTATTATAATTGTGTTAGGAAGAAAATTAAGTCTACCTTCACAGTAAAGTGTTTGAGTGGCTGATCATTTTACTACGTCTGTCATTAGTTATATCTTAATATATGAATCAGCTGTTTATTGTTTTTAGGTGTGTACTTAAAGAAATAGCACAGAGTGCTGGCTGACAGGCAGGATAAATGCTGTTGTGGTTGTTAGCTGCCTTCAAGTCAACCTTAAATGTATTGTATAGCAAATAAAATGTTGAAAATAATTTGTTAACAAATGTAAACATCAGCATCCTAAGAAGTGTCCTAAAAAGAACAAGTTTCTAACCCCCTTGATAGCAGCAAATATTTGGACATTTTTTTTAAACAGGTTTTTGTACCTGTTTTTTGGTATGGGTATGATTTGAGTATACCTGTTTTTTGGTATGGGTATGATTTGAGTAGCATTTTTATAAGCGAATAAATTATTCAAAATAAGTAAATATGTTCTATTTTGCATAATTTATACTTGCCACTGAATTTACATTTTGGAACAGAATTTGGGATACTTTGGTACAGATGTTGTCCCCCCACTCCCTTGTAGAACTAGAGCCATCACACTGAGTTGTACTCTCCCCTGCATTTTTGTTAGTTTGTTAGTTAGGATCTGGTGAGTGTGGCATTTCAGACCCACTGAGAGTATTTTTTGAACTCTGAGTTGCTATTGGCTTTTGTTCCCACAGGTCCTGAACCTTTTCTTAGCTTTGCTGCTGAGCTCCTTCAGTGCTGATAGTCTGGCAGCATCCGATGAAGATGGCGAGATGAACAATTTGCAGATTGCTATTGGCAGAATCACACGAGGGATTGACTATGTAAAGAAGCATGTCCTTCTGCTGCTTCACAGGGAACTGAAAGAGAAGACAGAGCCATCAACTGAGGAGCAAGATGACAACAAGAAGGAAAATTTTGTTCTCAACCATATGGATACAGGCCAGGATTTCAAATCAGAATTCATGGATGGCATATCCAAAAAAGAAGGTCAGGATTTCAAGTCAGACTATATGGATGGCATATCCAAAAAAGAAGGCCAGGGCTTCAGATCAGAATACATGGATGGGATACGCAGAAAAGAGACATTCATTGATGAACTGGAACAAATGAACTTCATTAACAATCCTAATTTGACCATACATGTCCCAATAGCCTCTGAGGAGTCTGACCTTTATGATGAAACTGACACAGGTGAAGAGACTGCTGAAGAAACCAAAGATATCAAGGTAAGTATTAATTTTGAAAAGCAGATGTAGAGCTGGAGATAGTTTCTTCCAGGCACATTCAAATTATGATTCAACGGATGGGAGTTCTGGAATTCTAAAATCCAAAATATTCAAAAATCCAAAATTACCCACAAGGGTGGCTGAGAGAGTGATATCTTTGCTTTCTGATGTTAAAAATGTTGTGTATAAAATTACCTTCAAGCTATGTATAAGAGGTATATTGTTGTTGTTAATTGCCCTTAAGTCGACCTTGACTCATGGCGACCCTGTGAATGAAACATCTCTAACCCCTCAATCCTCCATTGCTCTGCTTAGGCCCTGCAAATTCGATCTATCTGATTGAGTCTATTCATCTGGCATGTGGACTTCATCTCTTTCTGCTGCCTTCAGCCCCTGGGAGCGGCTGCAGCCCCGATCACACACCGCAGCCCCAATCCTCCTTTTTGCCCTCCCCCAAAAAAGCGACAAAATGCCGCTCCTTTTGGGGGGCGGCAAAAGACCACCCATTCAGCCACTGCCATGTCTTTTTGGGCCTTTTGGTGCAGCGTGTGCGCATGCTGCGCCAACAGGGTGTCCTGATCCTGTACGTCATGCAGATGGGTGCACGGTGTCAGGATGGCGTCGGGGTGGAGTTGGGGAGGCCGACGTGCAGCTGCCCTGCCCCAACTCCATCCCCAGGCCAACCCTTTGTGCCAGTCTGCATCAGCCCTTTATTGTCTTTTTAGTGAGTCGTACTTTCTTATGATGTGACCAAAGTACGACAACCTCAGTTTCATCATCCTGGCTTTCAAGGAGAGTTCGGGCTTGATCTGTTCTAGAATCCATTTGTTTGTCTTCTTGACCATCCATGGTATCCTCAGCACTCTTCTCCAGCACCTCATCTCAAACGAGTTGATTTTCTTTCTATCGGCTTTCTTACTGTCCAGCTTTCACATCTGTACATGGTGGTGGGGAATACAATAGCTTAGACAATCCTGACTTTGGCGTTCAGAGTTATATCTTTATACTTTAGGATCTGTCCAGTTGTCCCATAGTTGTTCTTCTCAATCCTAGTCTTCTTTAATTTCTTGACGGCAGTCTCTGTTCTGGTTGATATTTGATCCAAGATATGGGAACCATTTCAATTTTCTCCTTATCTAGGTGTATACAAAACATAAATAAATTTCATGTTTAGCCTTGGGTCCCATCTCCAAGATATCTCATGATGTATCAAAAAACAAACAAACAAAAAAACCTCCAAAGTCCAAAACATTTCTGGTCCCAAGCATTTCATATAAGGGAGATTCAACCTGTAGAAGATTCTGTAATGACAAGCTGTCCAAAATATGATTTATCTTTTGTGGCCAGTCTTCTGTTGCAATATATATTAGAAGAACATCCTGAGATTCACTCTAGGAACCATACATATTCACATAGGCCTACCATGGGACTGAAAAGGCCTTCTGTCTGATAAAAAGTCATCCAGCATGTCTCAGAATCCTTTCAAATATCTCAGGATTCTGAGACAGAACTAGAAAGATTCCTGGACAGATAAGCCATTGTGGAAAATGCAGAAGTTGGAAAACTTCCTTTTTGTGTTGTTGTTTTTAGATGACAACCTCCAGAATCCCCCAATCTACATGGTCCCTGAGGTCCCTGAAGCCCACCAGACCTCACAAAATGGCCCAGAGCTCTACCTGGAGAAGTGTTACATTAACACCCAACTACAATTTAAGTGCAGAAAATTGACTGAAAAGTAAGGTACAAATCAGAAGCAAGTTCCATCAATCTTCGGTTACATTTTCAGACAATTTTCAGCCAAAAATGTGCAATCGAATAATAATAATAATAATAATAATAATAATAATAAATAATTTTATTTATATCCCGCCCCTCTGCTGGGCAATCGGAGCAGCGGACAAGGCTAAAACAGAACAAAAGTTAAAAAATTCCATCTCCCCCCCAATCCCTAACCCACCCCCCCATAAAAATCGAATTAAACTGTATAAGAATTAAAATACAAGTTAAACAGCAATAAATTAAAACATTAATTTATTGTTTAATTAAATTAGAGTTTCATGGAGACAAATGCTGACCATGCATACCCCTTTTACTGATCATCAAGAAATGGCATTTGTACTCTTAGTTCCTATACATATGTCCACCAGCCTCTTGTTTTTTTATTACTTTTATACTTTTATATCTTAGCTTTCCATTAAAAATGCCCAAGTATACCAACAAGAATAAACATCACAAAAAAACCCAAATCCATAAACAAGTAATGTGGTCTTCATCTTTAATGTTATTTTAGCGTAAAATGTGTTTATGCTAATTTATATTTATAGATGCTAATTTAATTAGAAATACAGTATATCCCACTACAATGGAAACTATGTTGCTATGCCTACTTGGTCTATTATCTAGGTGCTGTTGATAAACAGCTTCAAGGCCTTGGCTCTCCCTTCTTTTAGTTCTTTGCACTGAAGTGTACAGCCCATCAAACAGATGATTAGGGATGTCATTTTTCACTCATTTTCTTCTCGAGGGAAACAATGGGTAATTTTAGCAATATTCTTCTCACTGCAATAAAATGTGTGGAAACTGTGCAGTTTTCAGTGTTTGTTCATAGTTCAGGATTTACTTTGTACAAAATTTGCATGTGGCTTTTTTGTGCAGAAAACATTTTCTGTTCATGAAACAGGATTTCCTCTACAGAAAATAGTATGCAAAGGGATCTTGTAGCACCATTGAGACTAATGGAAAGAAAGAAGCACGAGCTTTCATAGACTTGAGCCTACTTCCTCAGCTGCAAGTTTATGGAAAATAGTATGCCTTTGTGGAAATATTATTTTGTGCAAAAGCTATGCTACTTCCTGCCCAGAAAATACTTTTTTTTTCCCTGTGCAAAGCAACCACAAGCAAATTTTGCACAGAACGCCCCAAGATTCTTCTCAGTCCAGGATTTTTTCATCAGAGTTTCTCGACACTTGGAAATCACATTATTGAGCATTTTGTAAATATTCTTTGCATCCCTACAGAGGACACCTTTGAGTAAGGACTATTCTCTGACAGTCCTAATGGAGAATGGTCCTCTGTCCTCTGTAAAGCACGGCACATGGCCAATTGAATTTCAGGCTTTTTACCAGTCCAGTCATACATTTCTTTTCTCCAGACTGCCCTGGGCCAGGATACAGCATATTTGTGTGAAGGGGAAGAAATAGGATACTAGGGAGGAAGGTATGATCTCCCCTCATATTAAAAAACAACTGCATCTTAGCCTAGGATAACCTAGGAGAAAGATAAGAGTAAATGGGCTGCCAACAGTGGCAAGTAGTACCAGTTAGTGCATTGGTGAATTACTCTGGGTTTTAGTCTGAACTGAACTATAATGAACTGAATCTGTTTTGGGGATTCTTTACAGTCTGGACTAAACCAGAGAGGATTTATTGCCCCTCCCTTAACCTGGAAGCCACTAGCTATCACTGGCTGCCAAAGAAAGACTGCTCCGATTGTCACTGAAACCACAGATATAAGCTTATTGCATGGCACTTACAGGAACGGGAATGGAAAGGAATGGAACAGAACGGGACAAAAATGCATGTTACTGGACAGGAGAACACCACCGATGCCACCGGGAGTCCCCAAGCCGTTCCTGGCAGCCGATTTTTGAAGGATGATTTTGAACTGTCCTTCAAAAATCGCCTGTCAGGAATGGCTGGGGAATGCCTTGGGGACTCCCGGCGGCATCGGTGGCGTTCTCTTGTCCAGTAACATGCGTTTTTGTCCTGTTCCATTCCGTTCCTTTCCGTCCCCATTCCTGTAAGTGCTGTGCGATAAGCTTAATAGTAATAAAATGAGATGGAGAGAATAAAGCTAATATCCACTGTCCCACTTTGAAAGGCAGCTGCTTCAAACATTTCTCTCCAAAACTAGGCATACCCTTTTACTGGGAATCTTGTGAGATAATCTCCCAGTTTTTGTATTACGCAATAATTCCTGGCTTTGATGCAACAATTCCTGGGACCTATTCATGGTTTTTCTGTCCTAACCGAGGACGTTTTCACACGGGGCTTTAGGCGGAGGCAATCCTACCTCCCGCCCGCCCCACTCCGGCTCCTCTTCCAGCTTGTTCAAACGCACGCCGCAGAAAACCCCGCCCCTTCCGGTGTCATCCCTGCATACGTCCGGCTTCTAGCTCCGTGTGTTAAAACGCACGGAGCCTTAAGTCCGGCGTCCTTCCGGCGTCCCTCCGGCCTCAGCACGTCCAACTCCGGCTTCAGCGGCAGAAAGGTAATTCCGACTTTTAAAAGGAATTAGCCTGCCGCCGCCGGAGCCATTCCGGAGTGGGGCCGGCGGGAGGTAGGATTGCCTTCACCAAAGCCCCGTGTGAAAACGTCCCGAGTCTGCCTTCTAGATTTTAAATTCACCAGTTAAAGACCCCCACAGTCTTTGCATGAGAGAACTGGGTCTTAAGACTCATTGTCACATGCCAAAAATGATCTGTACAAGCATTAACTCTAGATCCAATTGTAGGGGCTCAGCAAGTTTTCAGAACTCATAAGCTCCTCTGCCTGTCTCTCCTCCAGTCTGTAATAATCAGGCTTTGAAATGTTCACACAGACACACATGCACAAGTTCTTTTTGTTGTTGTTGCTATATTATCTTCCTACCAGTGATTTTGGAGCACTATGCAGGTGCATGCTATCACTTTCTCTACTTTAAACCTCGTTCCCCAAATATCTGGGAAAATTCAAACCACAGTTGGCAACCAGTTTTGCAAAGAGATGCATAGGCCATGTAGGATAAGCTTTCATCTCAGCACAGATTTCTCCCCAATCTCAAATACTGCTTTCTCATCCTCATCTCTTCTTTGAGGAAGTAGAAAAGTGGCTCTTAATTTTTTAAAAGAGAGAAACAGAAAACAAAATCTTATGTTTTGCTGTAGGTAGTAAACAACACTTTGCACATACACCAAGATCCCTCTGGTTTGACAGACAGGTTCTGGGGCTGAGCAAGAAACACAGAGAATCCTATCCACCCTTTTCTAAATCTGCGTGCTCCTGTTTCCTTCTCCTGATTGCCTGATGAAATTTCAGAAGGTGGCAGTAGGAATGGCGATGAGCAGGGCCTCTGAGGTTCAGGGCATGGGACTTCAGTGCTTTGTATAGTCCTTTTCTCTCCTAGCACAATAATATTTGGGAATCTGAGCAAACACCTGTGTTGAGGTTTTGTTTTGTTTTTTCACAATGTAGCTCTGTTTGTAAAACAAACAAGTGACATACTGAAGAAAATAGTCCCTCCAATTCCATAAGCAGAATCTCACCTGCCTAGAGAATTCTCTATTCCATTTTTAAAAGACTGGCAGCAATTCAGAACTGGCCATAAGAATTATTTCACATTGTGAAGGGGAAAGTGTGTCTTGGGACCTCATTTTGTGGCTAAAGCTCCTCAGGAGACCCAAAAGCTCCCAGAAAGCAGTTAGCCCAATTTTGCAGGTGAATAACATATCCATGCCTCTACGAAAAAAAAAAAAAAAGGGGGGGGGGTCTGAAAAGATTGGGTTACCTGTTCCTCACTACTCCAGTGTTCTCCCTACCCCCCAACCTCTGAAAGACTGACAACTTTTTGCCTAAAATGCAGTTCTGGACGTGATGTAACATCACTTCCAGTCACACTGGGTGGAATACTATGGCTCACTGGGTTAGGGCATGGTGGAAGTGGCCTCACTCCCTTCCCAGTTGCCTGCCCCTGAAAAATGTTTTATTGCTTCCTTGTATAGTTTGGTACTGGCATAAATGGCCTTTAAAATGTTAGGCATCTACTAAGAAGTCTATTGGGCACGATAGCCGGGAATATATCTCCAACTGCTGGTTTGGTTGAGTTTCTCAGGGCTCATTCCCACTTCCATTTAAACCAGTATGCAAGTTGCATTGACACTCAGTCACTGAATCGATTCATACCAATCTGTAGTTCCCACTATTGGAAGCGAATTATTTCATTATTCCATGCATTCATGTCTTTTGAACACAATTGTCATTCACACTAGATTTGTGCAGCTACAAAATGCATGCTCAGTATCAAATGCAATTGATCCATCGCAGCCATTTAAAAAAAAAAGTCAATCATATGATGCGCATCTACGCATCATCAGTGACGCAACCAGGACCCATTACTCGATCTAGAGAACCAACAGAAATGCAAATGATCGCAAAATCTGTCATTTAATTTAAAAACAACAACAACACGGTAAACCCCCCTCCCCAAGGAAAGCACCCCCAGAGTTGTCCTACCTCTTGAAAATACACAAAAACAACTGGATCAGAACCAGTGAGATTTACATGGACCACTTGGCAGTGTTTAAAATCGAAAATCGAAAGCTCCCACAGTAGTCAAAAGACAGAATCGAGGCAGCGCTGAGAGAGGGGAAAATGGTGGATTACCCAAAACCTGGGGCGGGATGGATTACACCCCTCTGCCAACCCTCTGCCACATAGTCCCTCCCCTCCAGTGCAGTGTAATTGAGATCCAAACATAATTCACATTTGTTGAACATGCTTGAAAAATGATTCTTTTCAAAAGAACCACCAAAAGATCCATCTTCAAAGAATGCTATTCTTTTGCGTTTGCCTCGCTTCACCTCAATTCTCCACAATTCAGACCAAATGCAGTTGGGTCTGAAATCATTTCCAGTGTGAACAAGGCACATATAAACCGGTCAACAAATCGGTTTTAATCACAGTGACTTGACCATAAATGAGAAGTCTTTATTGAGCTTCCATTGGATGTTTCGGGTGGCTATGCTCACTTGTTAAATATTAAACGGCAGAAAATCCCTCTGGCCCCTGTAAATTAATATGGGGTTGACATGTGCCTAGTTTTAGTGCTAGGGTTTACTTTTGAAATGCATGATGGTGAAGAAGACAGAATCTCTGAACATCTGCACAATGGCTTTCTTTCAACACTGAACTTGGAGGGGAATGTACGCCTTCAAGTTGCCTGTCAACCTATGACAACCCCAGGCAGGAAATACTCATGTAGCCTACAACACTTGGTATTCACTAGTGGTCTCCCATCCAAGTGCTAACCAGGGCTGACTCTGTTTAGCTTCCAAGATTGGACAGGATCTGGCATCTTTAGAGTATTAAGGCAGGTGTATAAATGTGTTATAGGGGGGTTGCAGACTGCCAGAAATAGTGTGAATTCAGTCCACTTTTAGGGTTAGGGTTAGAGTTAGGGAACCATGGGAACTGTATTTTATTGTGGCATCAGAGTTGTCTGACAGAGAAGGCTCAATGTCTCAGAAAAATAACAGTTCCCATGATTCCCTAGCACTAACCCTAACCCTAAAAGTGGACTGAATTCACACTATTTCTGGCAGTCTGCAACCCCCCATACAGACTGTTATACATCCCTCTAGATGTTTAGTTGCAGTACCTGTAGACCTAGCTAGAATAGACAAAGATGATGAATGCTAGGAGTTTTAGTACAACAACATCTGGAGGGCCGCCTGATTCATAACCCTGCTCTCTGCTATAGGCTGACATGTCTGGAATTTAGAGGGCGAGATTTCCAAATTAGAGTCACCAGCATAGCTTACAGTTGTAGTACGTCACTTTACAGCTTCAGACCTAGCAACAAACCTCAGCTACAGAACCTAATATTGTAATGTTAACACCAAGCCTGGAAAAGTTGCACTTTTGAACAATGAATCTAAGAATCCCCCCAGTCAACACAGTGAATGACTGTGTTGGCCGAGAGATTCCCAGAATTGTAGTCCATCAGGCTTTGTTCCCCCCATGTTCCGGAGGCACAGTAACAGAAGTGAGATGTATGTGTGTGAAGGAAAAAGAGGGACTGAATTTCCCAGCTATCGCCAGTGATTTCCAGGAAGGCTTGAGCTTATCACTCTTTTTAGAAGCTCAGCCCTACCCTACTTTTGCTGACAGCCAAGGTTTCACCATCATTATAGCCCATGCTTATCGGACTGTGTTAAAGCGGCATCTAGTGGCTAGTTTGGGATCCCCTAGCCATGTTTTGTTTTTGTTTTTCCTGAGAAGGCAGTAAACAATCTTTGCATTTAATACTGGTTATTTCTATTATGTCACTACCTCTACTACCAGGTGCCACACTTGAAAAATCATGGTAATTATATTGATATGTAAGAGTAACTCTGTACTTAAGGCAAGAATTTTCCCTGTATTGTATTTCATTATACAATCCAACTGTTCTGTTCGTGATCAAGGCTAAATTTCAGCTAAAGCTACTGGAATATGGCTGAGTTGTCACTGTTTTGAGAGTTTGCTTTAAGTTAGAGCAGTGATGGGAAATGTGTGACTGTAGATGTTGGACTGTACTTCCCATCAACCCCAGCCAGCATAGCGAAGGGTGATGGATGATGTGAGTCTGGACTCCTGTTGGTTTGATTGGTTTGATTGTACATTTTAAAGGCAGGGTTTTAAAATCTCCATTTACAATTTTGTCTGTGCTGGAAATTTTGCCGTGCTTATCTCTATGTTTGTTTTGTATGTGAGATAGCGAGGGAGGAGGGTGTTATATACTTATCATTATATACTTATCAAATTATCATCTATAAAAGGCATAAACATTTTCTGTACACTTTAATTCTTTGACTAAACAATCCATATTTTGACCTCAGTTGCAGTGTATTTGCTTGCTTAGCTCAGTTCTCTTATAAGAGTTTTCTGCCATGGATTTGCTTGTATTTGCATATTACCAAAATAACAGTGACCTACAGAATAAGATACTCTCATTGGTCCAAATCAAACTGCAGAAATAATGCAGTTTGAGATCGCTTTAACTGCTCTGGTTCAATGCTAGGGAATTCTGGGAACTGTAGCTTTGTGAGACATTTAGCCTTCTCGGTCACAGAGCTCTGGTGCCACAATAAAGTACAATTCCCAGGATTCCCTAGCACTGAGCCAGGGCAGTTAAAGTGGTCTCAGACTGGATTATTTCTGCAGTGTGTTTTGGACCATTGTCAACGTTCCACCCTCATCACTTCCTGGAGCAATATGATAATAATAGGAATGAACACTGTATCCTTGGTATATGTTTTGAGTTTGGTGTTTTGGAAGCATCTTAACTATTTTCTTAAAAGAGAAAGCAAACAGGAATAGCATCACACTCTAAGACTGTTAGTGCATGGGATATTAAACTCTCTTTCTGTCTAGTCACAAAACTCATTCCTTCCCTGATTTGTTCAGCATCATGTCCCAACATCAACCATATTTTTTCCCTTGCCATGACAAGTGCAACAATTTAAAACAGGTCGATGCAGTGCTGTTTGTTGATGTGTTTTCTCCAACTGTGAAATCACTTTAAGGGGATCTGTCTGACATTGCATGTGGTGAGAGGTGATTGTAGGTGTCTCCCTTCTCAGCTGGATTTCCCTGATTTAGCATAATGTTTTCTGGCAGCTTAACAGGTATTATCTGGTTTGATACGGTCCAATATAGGGATGACATGGTAGTATAATGGTATAGCAGCCCCCAGAGAATTCACAATTCCTTGCAAATCCCACTATGCTGGGCCCTTGGTATCTGTTGGGGTTTAGTTTCATGACCCCCACCCCATGGATCCCAAAATCAGTGGATGCTCCAGTCCCATTAAATATAATGGCATAGTAAAATGTTGTCCCTTATATAAAATAGCCAAATCAAGATTTGCTTTTAGATTTTTTTAAAAAAATGTTTTCGAGCCATGACAGATTGAATCCATGGGTTAAAAAAATCTGTGGATATGGGGGGTTGATTATACTATAGATGTAATACACATAAAGCAGAAAATACAACAGAAAGCAATTATACATCCTGGATAATATATTGGCATATCCAAAAAAGTAAAAGAAAAAAGTGAAAGTGTTGTTTGAAAACAGATGTCTCTTATTATAAAGGCTGTCCTTAGTTTGTGGATTGGAAAGTCTTTCCTTTTACATAAACTGAACAAGATGCCAGCAAATCCTATATTTTAGATTTGGACCCTTCATAAAGTTAGAAATGTATGCAACGTGTAATTTATGAATGTGGATAATGTTAATTTTATAGAGAAATACATGACTAGGTTAACTAAGATCAAATGCTTTCATTTGGTATTTGGGCAGAACACAAACTTATTAATAGTTACTTCCTGATTGCCATCCCTGTGTATCATGAATTTTGGCCATCCCTTATTGCTATTTTGAAAACCTGGCAACACTGTTTGAAAATCCTAAACCAAATGTTGAAATGGTTGTATCCAGATATTTCATGGCTGCTGGTGACCAACATGTCTTCTGTGTCACTCCCCAGTGATATCTAGTAAAAGAAACACCATTGTATTTAAGAATTTAATTGCCCCTCCTCCAAGTTGTTGCCTCCTGCATGCAAGGGGTGAGATAGTTCTCAATGACAGTGATATCCATATCTTTTGTACCAGTGTGTAAACCAGCTTTCCCTGCTGGCTTGGAATGATAAAGGCTGCAGTTCAACACATCTGAAGGGAATCTGAGGACGTTATCACACGGGGGAAATCTGTTGGTTAATCCACACAAATCCCAAACAAAAACTGAATTTGCTCCTCACGATTTCACACGACGTCGCACAGAAACTGGTCAGAAAGTGGACAGAAAGTGGGATTATCCGAGATCTTTTTAATTTCGGGAGTTTAGAGGAAATGCATTTGCGAAATTACAGTAATTTTGCATTTACTGTAATGTGAAAAGCAAATATTCACGGACAATTATCTTAAAACCTGGAGAAGGGCCAAGTTGAGGAGGAGGAGGGGCCTCCAGGGAGGGAGACAAAATATCTGCATAGTGCAGGGGTAGGCAACCTTTCCCCTTTAAGGGCCGAGGGACTTCAGCTCCCAGAAGCCTCAGCCATGTTGGCCAATAGCCCCATGTTGGCCAATAGCTCCTGGGATTCTGGGAGCTGAAGTCCCTTGGCCCTTAAAGGGGAAAGGTTGCCTACCCCTGGCATAGTGTAATCTTATATTTATCATGAATGCTTTTTGCTGTCTGGCTCTCACTGCTTCAAATGAGGTTCTGTTTGTTCCTTTACTCTTCTCAGAAGCCGCTACCTGATGGAACTGAATCTTCCATATGCAGCACTGTTGATTACAAGCCCCCAGATCCTGAGGAGCAGGAGATGGTGGCTGAGGAGGCTATGCAGGAAGATGGACCAGAGGAATGCTTCACTGAAGGTCTGGTCACCAAGCAGGAAGCAGGGGTCTTTCAGGGAAAAATTGAAAAGGGCCCAGCCTCCTCAGAATATGAAAAGAAGAGAGTTCTCTGAACAAGTGCATCATGCTTTCCTCTCACTGGCAAAACTGAGATACAGAACATATTTTTCACTGTTAAGCCTTAGAGCATGTGAAGAAGTAACAAAAAAGGAGAATAATCCTGAGCATGTGAAATTTGCACACCCATCTAGGTCTGTGTGCAGGGATTGCCAGTCTGCTGGCATAGATTCTGAGCATTGCCTGTTGAGATATTTGATTGGTAGATAGGCAATTTCCCACCCACTCTACCAGGGACTGCTACCATATTTGTGTCAAGTTTTTACAATCAGTCCTCCATATCAGTGGGCTAGCCATCTGTGGTTTGGAGCATCTGCAGATGGCTCCACCTCATTACCATCAATGGCATTGCATGCATGCGGCTGTCCATTGAAGGAAGGTAATGGGACTTGAGGTCTCATGTTTTTTGGCATCTGTGTGGGAGGTCTGCAACTGAACCTCCGCCAATACGGAGGGCCAACTGTATTGTATTTACTTAGTTTCATGGAAACTTGCCACACACTAGTACCAGTCCATAGACCACCACTTTAAACAGCACTCATTGACCTCTCTTTCCCTTTCTGCATTTCAGCATGTGTTGGGAGATGTCCTTGCCTGTATGTTGATGTCAAAACAGAAAAAGGAAAGAAGTGGTGGAATCTTCGGAAGGCATGCTTCAAGATTGTGGAGCACAACTGGTTTGAGAGTTTCATCATCTTCATGATCCTCCTCAGCAGTGGAGCCCTGGTGAGTGCTATTTCTCTGCAGTGAAGAGTTTGTCAGGCAGTGAGAGAGAATGATAAGGCTGAATGAGTAGGGTACAGATGCAACCAAGTACTCATTGGCACTTCTATTGGAACTGTTCGCTCCTCTAGTTGGAAGTGACAGGCATATAGAGCTCTCAGTATAGAGATTAAAGGATAGAACATCACTCCTATCATGTAATGGAGGCTTTCCATTTAATATCAGAAGTCGAGTTGATATGTGATTCTAGCAGATAAATGGGTCCAAGAACAAATCAAGACTGAAGTCTCTCTACAAGGCTATCCTATTTTGGACACATTTTGAGATTGCTTTATTCAGTGGAAAAGATAATACTTGATAAAGAAGAAGGCAATAGAAAAAAGAAGAAGAATGCACTACAGATGAATTTATTCAATTACAGAAGCCACAACTCTATGTCTGTAAGGTGTTGATAATCAGGGCATATGGAGGTATCTCATTTGTGGATTTGCCATTAAGTCAAAGCCAACTTGATTGCAAAAAACAAAAAACAACAAAAGTCATTCTAATCTTTTCCAGTCTCTTTGAGCTGTGCAGAATTTCCAGAAGCCTGAAGAGAGTTCCTTAATGTCCCACATACAGTGGTTCTTTGATCCTCTCTATGGCTCATGGGATTGAGCCAGAGCTTGGGGAATGTAGAATCTCTCCCCATGCCTATTCTTTTCACACTAGAAGTATTGCTAAATCCTGAAAGCTAATAAACTGTCCACATACTTTCAAACCCTTTTCTTTGTGTTCTTTATGACTCATACATATGGGTCACACTATCCCTGCACAATCCATCCTCAGGAACTTCTAGAGCTTTTTGGTAGAAACCATGCCCAGTCCAGTGCACATGATGTCTTGCAGTGCCCACTCATTCCCCATCTGTACTCACATCAGCATTGGAGTTTATCACACGGGGAGCCCCATGCAAATCGCTGCGTTAAAGAGAAAAAAAACCCGCAAAAGTGGAAGTAATTAATTTACGGGATTTGTCCCGTTCAGCCCAGTGTGAAAAATGAAAGCGATGTTAAAATGGGGTTAATCCGAACGGAAACTGCTTCTTTTTACTTTCGGAAAAACCCAAAAGTAAAAAGAAGCAGTCAATGAGGGGTTTCTGTTCAGATTAACCCCAGTTTAACAACAACGACGTCTGAAAAAACATCCGCTTTTGCGGGTTTTTTTCTACTTTAAACCCCCGTTTCCACACGGAATTTTCCCTGTGTGATAAACTCCAAAGTCAGATGCTTATTCTTGGGAATTGTAAGTTCAGTGAAATACATAAACTGTTTTGTCATTTCTGCCTACTGTCTCTTTTTCTTCTTCTAAGGAGCTCTTAATTTTTGTTGATCTCTGTCTTCCTTGGAAACATCAAAATACCTTTTCCCTGCCTGTCTTGAGGGTCTGTGGTCCCATAGGTCTTCTTCAAGAAGTATGTGGTTTTCAGAAACAAAATACTGACTGATAGTCATCCATTTTGCCTTTTTTGCCTAGGCAAACATATATTGGTGGCGTGTTTGTAAGAATTGTCAAACCTACGTAACTCAGGCACATCAGAACAGAGCTTCCTGACTTAACTCCGGTGATGCAACAGGTGTCCTTGCATGGCCTCAGGAGCAGGGGCAGCTAGTGGATTTATAGGAACAGGAAATCCACTCCTGATTTTACTACTACTCCTCCTGCAACTGCACCAAGTTGAACATGAGCTTTTCAGTGCTGGACCTCTGATGCAGGACTGGAATTTTTCCCATTTAGCTCAAAGCAGCTGTAAAAGTGGCTGTGAAAGAATGGGACAAGATCCTAAAGTGTAAAGATATAATTCTGAACACCAAAGTGAGGATTGTCCAAGCCACTATATTCCCTATCACCATGTACAGCTGGATTGCTAAGGAAGTGTCTTTGTTGTGATGCAAATAGATGTTAAATTTCCTGGACTTTTAAAATCTCCCAGTGCCACATGGCCAAAAGGAGAAAGGGGGAAACCTGCAAGATATGCCCCTCCATACCATCTTAACTAAGAAGAGAAACAGTAAAATGCAGGCCTATGACTAACATCTTCAATTTTTTTCCTGTTTGGTTCATAACACCTTGCCTGATGAAGAAGCCAGTGAAGCTTCAAAAGCTTGCAATATGTATATTGTGCATTTTGGTTGGCCAATAAAGGTATTGCTGTTTGGTGGATTTTTGATTGCATGTACAGATGTGAGAGTTGGACAGTGAAGAAAGAAAATAAACTCATTTGAGATGTGGTGCTGGAGAAGAGTGCGGAAGATACTGTGGACAGCCAAAAAGACAAACAAATGGGGCCTTGAACAGATCAAGTCTGAAATCTCCCTGGAAGCCAGGATGACAAAACTGAGGCTGCCCATATCATGAGAAGGCACGAATCACTGGGAACAGGCAGTGATGCTAGGAAGAGTAGAGAGCAGTAGAAAGAGAGGAGGACCACACACCAAATGGTTAGACTCAATCAAAGAGATCACAGGCCTCAGATTGCAAGATCTGAGCAGAGCAAGGGAGGACAGGGGGTCTTGAAGATGTCTCATCTATAGGGTCGCCATGAGTCGAGGTTGACTTGAAGGCAGCTAACAACAACAGCTTTAGAAGGAGCAGGGGAAAACCTCGGAACCATAACTTCAGCTGTTTTACCCCTTAACACAAAGTATGGTATTGAGGTCCAAGATGGGACCAAAGCTAGCTAATATAAAGGTCCCAAGGACCCAGACAGAACTTGATCTCTACCCAGCTAAAAAGACTAACGTCATCTCTTTCCTTCATCCATCAAGAGTCAACATAAGGGGAAAGAACAAAGTAACTGCTACTCTCCAGGTGATCAAGAGATTATTCCAGTACCAAAAAAAAAAAACAGGGAAAGGTTTCAACGAAAACCATCTGTTTTGAGCTAGATCTCCACACCATTCTGACTTTTCTGTCAGACATGGGGCTGCTGACGAATCTAAAGTGATACCTGCAACCACCAAAATGCTTCCAGTTTGTATGCACTCAGTTATGTGCACACTGCAGTCATGGTATTCCTCCTCAAGGACAGAACAGCAACACTGTTTTGGGTATTATGAATAAAGAGTTTTCATTTCATGAAAAATGACAGAGCATCCTCTGTTAGTTAAATCTCACAATGGTCATAAGTGGATCTTTTTCACTTGGACAGCTTTGTACCTCTTCAATTAATGTCTCCATAGCAGTGCGTTCAGTTTATATTCAGTTGAACAATGACATCTTCTGGTCTACACTGTCATTGATTATGCCTTTTTTTAAGTCGACAAAAAGTTCACCATCCTACTTCAGGACCTGTTCCTGGTGGAGTCCCTTCCTGCTTCTTTCACGGCTTGTGGGAATCCCATTTGAGCCCTTGGGCATATGCAGCCTTTGTCTCCTCTCATGGAAGATGTCATTTTTGGCTTTTTTGGCTTCCATAACATCAGCGTGTAGGGTAGACAAACATTATGATTTATGTTGTGACTTATCCTTCTTATAATTTCATAAGAACACAGTGACCAGGGAAACTGACCTAGAAGGAGGAGAATAAGTTGCTTGCCTGGAAGTTTGATTCTTTCAGTGGTCAGCTACAATATTTATTCAACCTACCCTCCTCTCTATGTCCTACTTTCTCATTAAATGTGTTACCATTCTGCCACATCATATAGAACTGAATGAATAGGATTTACACTGAGGAGGAACAAGGTTCCTATCCAAAAGATTTCTCAGCTCTAGAAGTTTGCAAGGATAGGCTGCCAAGTTGTAGCATGATCCTTATGTGTGGGTTCATAGATGATCACTCAGAGAACTGCAGATACAGGTGAGCAGCCTGCAAAGGGATCTTGTAGCACCTTTGAAACTGAGAGAAAGAAAGAACTTGGTTGCATAAGTTTTCATACACTAAAGTCTACTTCCTCCATTGCATCTGGGGAAGTAGACTTAAATCTATGAAAGCTTATGCTACCAACGTCTTTTCTTTTATGCAATTAATCTCAAAGGTGCTGCAAGATCCTTTGTGTACTGATCTAGACTAACACTGCTATGCCTTTAAATTCTGCCACCAAGGTGAGCAATCTGCTATTTTCATTTCAACCTTAAGGACTAGAAACTTTAGAAAAATTAAATGTGGAATTTTTAATAATTCTCAGGATAGTATTCTCTATATGATGTCTAACCTAACTATGATAATAGTACTCTTAAGACCTCTTTAGGAATTGATCATAAAAACCTTCTTTGCCTCCCTCTTTCAGGCTTTTGAAGACATTTACATAGGGCGACGACATACAATCCGTATCATGTTGGAGTATGCTGATAAAGTCTTCTCATATGTTTTTGTTATTGAGATGCTGTTGAAATGGGTAGCCTATGGATTCAAGGTCTACTTCACCAATGCCTGGTGCTGGCTTGACTTCCTTATTGTTGATGTAAGTTGTGGATTTCAGGAACAAGTTATTGTGGAGTGAATCTTTTTGGCATTTTATCATATGACTGTTCCCAGAATGTGGACTGAGTAAATTAACAAACAGGATCTTTCTGATGGATGCTTAAGGATATCTGAGAAGGATCTGTGAACCACACTAGGATCCTTTCACACTATACATTATTGCACTATGATGCCGCTTTAACTGCCATGGAAACATCATATGGAATCCTGGGATTTCCAATTTAGGGAGGAATATTTAGAATTCTCAGCCAGAGAGATCCTTTAATGCCTCATCAAGCTACAAATCATAACATGCCATATGGCAATGAAAGTAGCATCATAGCATTGTTACTGTGTAGTGGGGTCATAAATGGAGGCTAAGTAGTTACTTTCCCAGGGTAACATAATACCCTCTCTTATTATGTCTGTCAGTTTGTTATGAAGTGTTCTGTTTACTCCACCAGGTCTCCATCATCAGTCTGACAGCAAACTGGTTGGGCTATTCAGAACTGGGAGCCATCAAATCTCTAAGGACACTCCGAGCACTGAGACCTCTTCGGGCCCTGTCCAGATTTGAAGGCATGCGGGTAGGTTCTTTTTGGTACCAAGTGAAATGTTCCCCTTTTTTTGCACAGGCATTTTACATTTTAAATTATTTGAGAGACTGACTGACTGATCGATTGCTTTTGTCTGTCGTTTTGCTAGTTGAAGATTTTTTATGCCTCTTGTTTCATAATACTGTTGCTGTTAGATAACGTTAACAGCAACAACAGAAATATACACCTTTGCAAGAGTATTTTTACCACCACCTTGAGAGCCTATGTGCTGTAGTGGTTTGGGCATCTGGCTATTGGCTCTGGAGACCAGGGTTCGATTCCCTGCTTGGCCCTGGAAGCCCCCTGGGTGACCAGGGGCAAGACTCACACACTCTCAGCCCCAGAAAATCCCGTGCTGGTTCACCTTAGGGTTATCATAAATTGGAAATGGCTTGAAGGCACACAACAACGGCAACACCTTTTAACAGTTGTACCTGCTGTTACATCCAATGATGGGCTAAATAAGCTGGGGTTTTATCCACTCATTTACCTGCTTGAGATGTGGTTACAAATGTCCCACCCTCATTCAACTTGGTATGGTTTTCTTTCTGCCCCATCATCCCCCTCATGAATTCAATCCCACCCCTGCCCCTGCTCCTCCTCCTGGTGTGGCACTCCTGGTGTGGCATGGCATGTTTATTATTTTTTTAAAAAACATTTTTATTGTCATAATATGAAAGTGCCATAGAGTTAAAGCTGTACCCCTTTAGCATACCATTTATAGAAAGTAAAACAAAAAACAGTGCAGCACAGAGGAAGTGTTTGGAAGCAAAATGAGGGAAACAAAATTAGAGGAAACCTTCCAAGGCAGGTCTGCCCAAACGCTGAGGAGGGCTTCTTTTGCAGCAGGTGCCTTAGGGAGATGGCACTGCGCTGCTTCCAGCCCTCTGTGTGGCTGCATGGAGGAATCCCAAGTTTCATGGTGTATGTTGATTTCGCGAGACTTGGGAATGTGATTTGGGGTGAAAACTCACCCTAGTTCACATGAAATCACACAAGAACAGCAGTTATTGCAAGATTTCCTGCAGGACTTGGTCAGCCTTATATAAGCTAGCTGCATGTGGCTCCAGCCAGAGCCTGGCAGCCAATTGACCCATTCCATCCACCCTTTGTTTATCAATTGTAATCTGCATCCCCAGGCTACAAATGGTTGCCAGGGGGCTGGGAGGGAATTTTCCCATGTTATTGGAGCATGGTTTTTTTGCCCTCCATGGGGGTGTGGAATTTAGTGTAGTTTATTTGTAGGATGTTTTAGTTATGGGGTGTTTTATGTAATCTTTGTGTTTTCATTTGTTTTATTTACTAGTAGCTGCTTGCCTCCTAAAGGCCAGTAATTATGGCTTTCATAGGTTTCACTATCAAATGATTCTATTGATGCTTTGCCACAACAGCAGTTAACTAAATGTTGAGGAGTGTGGGCAATCATACAGTAGTATGAAAGCAAATGATATATGAAGGAGTCCTTTTATTAAAATGATTGATGGCCATTATGATTGATGTATGACCATGTCACAAATGATTTATGATCACAATTATGATTTATGCCCCCATGATGATTGATTTGTGACCTATTTATGATTATGATTGATTTATGATCTGATTATAATTTATTTATGATAAAGTTCAATTATTGTACATGTGTTAGGAGCAGTAATGGAATAACCCCTTTATATGGGTATGTGTGTGCATTACGCTGCTACCTGTTAACAGTTGCATCAAGTTTGTATCACCCCTGTGTAAGCATTAAAGTTGTGGCCAATTTTAACCAATAAAAATGGTGTCCACCTCCCTCAATCCCAATGCAAAATGTCCCACCCTCATTCAATGGGTCATCAGTGGGACTGCCCAGAAGTACAGAAGAAAGTAAGGCAGTGGGTACAGATGTGAGAATTTGCATATGCCCATTTTGAAAATTCATTGGATAGGAAAAACCAACTGCCCTGGGTTTTAAAAGTTGAGGATAGTTCAGGAAATTCAAAAGAACTAGGTCAAGAGAAGAGTTATATTGTATGAATATTTTTAAAGAACCCAAACCAAAATTGATTGAGAGCAATTTCAGCCAAATTATTTTGGCCAGTCTGGATAAACCTAATTTCAGTTTCTCTTATGGTATTGAATATAGGTTCTGCACTCAGCGCTGACGATCCCTAATTCTTAGTAAAACCTATTGATCTCTGGAATTTCTCAATTATGTATAGCAGTGTCTCCCATTTGCTATATCATCCAATATCATCAGATATTGTTGGAATACAGTTCCCACAATCTCCATCAGCACAGCCTGTAGTCAGAGCTCCTGGAAGTTGTAGTCTGGCAAGAACTGTGGACCCAAGGTTAGGAGCCAGCAAGCAGTTATGAATTCTAAGTGCCATTAGTCTGAACCTGTTGGGGGAAGAAATTGGTTTCAAAATCATTTTTGTTAAATCCCAAATGTTTTTGGTTTTTTTGTTTTGGATGCCAGGTGGTTGTAAATGCCCTTCTAGGGGCCATTCCATCCATTATGAATGTCCTCTTGGTCTGCCTGATCTTCTGGCTCATCTTCAGCATCATGGGGGTCAACCTCTTTGCAGGGAAATATTACCGTTGTGTCAATACTACCACGGGTGACCTCTTTGATATCAGTGAAGTGAACAACAAGAGTGATTGCATGAACCTCCTTAACATAGGAAATGTCACAGATGTCCGCTGGGTCAACGTCAAGGTCAATTTTGACAACGTGGGCTTAGGCTATCTCTCACTTTTGCAAGTGGTAAGTGTACTTTCTTTCTCTCCTCTCTGTCTGCCCTGGAGGATATCCACCTGCAGGGAACTCCCCCAGAATATGCTCTAACTTCTGTTCGGAGGATTTTGAAATGCTAATCCTTTGGCACTACTATTTCCAGAATTTCTAAAACCATACTGGCAATTCTTTGAGTTGTCCAAAAAATCAACTTTCTCAAACTCTAGCTGAGGGATGAAGTTTCCAGGGATACTGTGCTTGAGTTGTGTGGGATCTATCTAATAGTCTGACCAATCTACCTCTGTCTCACTTCTCTCCCACAGCACCATGATGAATCTGTGTTTTTCTCTTGCAGGCCACCTTCAAGGGCTGGATGGATATCATGTATGCAGCTGTTGACTCCCGTGAGGTAATGTGGACATGAGAAGCTGATTTCCATGTCCTGTAATCCTCTTATAGGTGTGACTAGCTCAGTTCTTCGGGGAGAAGGGGATGGGAATGCTGAGTGTAAAGGGCAGGGTCTTTTCTCAACCTTTTTCTCTGCCATTCCAGAAGGAGGAACAACCTCAATATGAAGTGAATCTCTACATGTATATCTACTTTGTCATCTTTATCATCTTTGGGGCTTTCTTCACGCTTAATCTTTTTATTGGTGTCATCATTGACAATTTCAACCAGCAGAAGAAAAAGATAAGTGTCTCTTATTTATCACTTATTCCTTTTGAAGATTTATAGCCCACCTTTTAGTTAAATCATTCTCAAGGTAGCTTGTAGGCAATGATGTAAAAGAAACCCAAACTTGCACATACACCCACTCCATCCAGTATCCCTTGGTTCTCTAGCTAATGAGACTAGGTTTCTCTTTGGTTATGCAGTCATAGGGCCTTTACAGACTGCCAGAAATAATACAGCTTGAGGCCACTTTAACTATCCTGGCTTAGTGCTAAGGAATCATGGGAACTGTAGTTTATCGTGGCAAGAGAGCTCTCTGACAGAGAAGGCTCAATGTCCCAGAAAAAAAATACAATTCCCATGATTCACTAGTACTGAGCCAGGACAGTTAAAGTGGCCTCAAGCTGCATTATTTCTGGCAGTCTGTAAAGGCCTTTAGACCAACTGACAGGTGTAGACTTTGTCCTTTGTGACAAAGAGCAAGGGAACAAGCCAGGCTGGTCTTCCCTTTGGCATAGAATTCTTTCAAGGATGTGGAAGGTGCCAACTTCTAGTGGCTCCTGGCCTCCTGGCCAGTGTGGTTTCTTCTAGTTCTGAAGCCCCCAAACAATTCTTAGTTTTGGTTTCCCACTGGAAGAATCACCATTCAACTACTAAGAAAGCAGATGCTACTGGAGTTGGGAGAGTTCTTAATGGAGCACCTAAAATCCGAACTGGGGTCACAATGGAAAACAAAGAATTAAAGCACCCTCTGTATCCCATGCCTATGTGCTGGTCTAGATAGGCATATCTGCAGTAATTATATGTGGAAGAAAAATATCCTATGCTCAATGTGATTAATGTAATGTATAATTTGTCCCTGAGCTGAGGAAAGATGTATCAGTAGTCACTTTGTGCCCCCATAGAGTAATCTGGCAAGAATGACCAGGCAT
Source organism: Phrynosoma blainvillii (assembly GCA_026167975.1). Classification (NCBI taxonomy): domain Eukaryota; kingdom Metazoa; phylum Chordata; class Lepidosauria; order Squamata; family Phrynosomatidae; genus Phrynosoma; species Phrynosoma blainvillii. The sequence continues at coordinate 106,294,568 of JANUYF010000005.1, read as the reverse complement.
TCATGAGACATTGAAAACTGAGTTAGCATTGCCAGACTAAGGACGTCATCACACGGGGAGTCGTGGGGAGAAAGTGGAAATAAACTGGACGAGCAGAAGACTTTAATTTACGGGATTTGTCCCGTTCTGCCTCATCTGATAACTAAATTTGAATTTAAAAGGGGGTTAATTCAAACAAAAACCTGATCTTTTCAAATCCTCAAAAATCCTGAAAATGAAAAGATCAGGTTTTCGTTCGAATTAACCCCCTTTTAAATTCGAATTTAGTTATCAGACGAGGCAGAACGGGACAAATCCCGTAAATTAAAGACTTCCGCTCGTGCCCATTTATTTCCACTTTCTCCCCGCGACTCCCCATGTGATAACGTCTTAAGAATTTGGTGACCTAATTGCTAACCTAAGGAGGAATGTAAGGCTTCTGTCATTATAAACCGGAGAGAAATTAAACACACAAGTGCACAAGCTAGAAGGCTGTTAACAAGTGATGCAGGGAGAACTGGGTCTATAGAAAAGGTAAAGGTGACCAAGTAAAGGTGCCATAACTGAGCCTCAGAAATGAACAGGCAGGTTATGGGTGTTCAAATTAAGCCTGCAAGGAGGGAAAAGATTGTAGGTGTTTTGCATGGGTCTTGGATGTTGCAGTTAAGGAGTTTCACCCCAAATCTAATAATGATGATTCTCCTTTTACTTTGGAGGAAAGGACATCTTCATGACAGAGGAACAAAAGAAATACTACAATGCTATGAAGAAACTGGGTTCAAAAAAGCCGGTGAAACCCATTCCAAGACCCCAGGTATGCCATTCTTAAGACTCCATTCCATTTTCCACATGCATGAAAAAGATTCTCCCTCCCATACGTCTTGCCTCTATTTATATGTAAAGGAGCCATCCAACCCTCAGTTCAGGGGCCCTTTCACAGTACAGTTATACCACTACAATTCCACTTTAACTGCCATGGCTGCATTTTGTGGAAGCCTGGGGTTTGTAGTTTGAGAAGGCACTAGAGCTCTCTTGAACAGAATTCTAAATACCACTCCAAAATCCCACAGTTTCACAAGTTGGCTTGGAGATGTCTCATCCAGGAGGCTGTCATGAGTTGGAAGTCCACTCAAGAACAGCTAACAACAAACAACAACAATATTCAAGGAAGGAGATCAGAATCAGGGCTGCTTATCCCAACCCTGACCTCCTCATGTTTATGTGACGTTCTAGACCCAACAAATGAATCTGTCTCAGACCTTGGAGGCTACTAACTTAATGAATTACCAAATATTCCCACATTCCAAGTGAGGGACTTTCATCAATTACATATAAACATTTTTAGCTCAGGCACAAACAAGCAAGAATTGCACCACATTAGTGTATTTGCAAATATTGGTAGTTTCTCTCAGAAAAGTGAATTGTGCCCAGGCTACCATTATGCTTTGTGATCTGTTACAGTGTTCATTAGTAGGTGCAATACTGAATATTCTATTGATTTTTAAGGCTTGCAGAGATAGATTGCCCAGAAAAATAGTTTGACCAATGCCTTAGGAAAGGGGTTCCCAACCTTTTTGACTCGTGGAGCCCTTATTTCTATGGGGGAGTCCTTAAGAGGCCTACCCTATGTCTTCCAAGTTAATGGTGCTTAGAATATGTAAGAATATATTCTTATTCTTTACTTTCATTCAATTTTTATTTCTTTCATCTTCTGGGAGCAGCTGCAGAGCACCTGGGAAGTGCACACAGAGCCCTAAGGGCTCCTCGGAGCACAAGTTGGGAACCCCTGTCTTAGGAAATCTCAACATCAAAGGAGTCAGGTGCCTGAGCAGACAATGAGATTTTAGTACCTTAGAGAGGATTTTGCTAGCGCAATACATATTTGCTTTCTTCAAGGACCAGAGATTTTTATTGGGGAAGAGGGTAGACTTTATGTATTTATTTATATCTCTTTTTCCTTTGGATGCAAAGAGTCTCTCAGTGGCGGGCAACTCTCAAGACCCTCCTGTCCTGGCAGTGCCATTCTTCCCCTGCCCTGCCAGCTGCAGCATTAGCATAAACCCCACCCCAGCCTGGTTAGGTAGGAGCCCAGGCATCCAGCCACCCTGGCAAGGTCTCCTTAGTCGTCTCTCATTTTCCCCTCTGCTCTCCTAGGGAAGGTCTGGAGTATTGTCCTCCTCCTCTAGACAGGACAAGGAATGACTCCCTTTTGTGCATCCCATTGGGGCAGCCCATCCCACCACCCTTTGCTTGATACACCACTGTCTCTATCTTTACAACAGTCCTATGAGGTTATTTACACTAAGAGATGGTTACATGCCTGTCACCCAGTGAGATTCATATCTGGGTAGGGTTTGCATAAAAATGCTCACATTCTGCCTTCCAATCTCCTATTAGCAATACCACACAATCACCTTTACATAAAAACGTACAGCTTCAGTGATAACATTCCTTTTGTTTGGATACCAGATGATTTAGCATTACCCCATTTAGCATTCACCCATCTGAAAATTCTTGTAAGGGCTTTTCTCCATTTCTCTTCTTTTTTTTTTCTCTTCCCCGTTTGTCTTTGTCCATGTGTCTTGTCTCTTTCCTGTGTTTCTCTCACACACTCACACATGCCTTCCCATTATTAAAGAACAAATATCAAGGGATGATCTTTGACTTTGTGACCCAGCAAGCGTTTGATATAGTCATCATGATCCTCATTTGTCTTAACATGGTGACGATGATGGTGGAAACAGATGACCAAAGTGAAACCAAAATAAACATCCTCTTCCAAATCAACCTGATCTTCATTGTCGTCTTCACAGCCGAGTGCTTGCTCAAGATGATTGCCCTGCGGTACTACTTCTTCACTATTGGCTGGAACATCTTTGACTTTGTTGTAGTCATTCTTTCCATTGTAGGTAAGAAAAATTTGTGACAAATTCAATACTTCATACTCCTGTTCCTTTAAAAAAAAAAAAATCTTAAACCCAACAGTAAGCACAGCTAGAAATACTAAAATGAAGACAATTTTGCAGCGGAGGGAATTTAAAAGCGTATTTATGGTGTTCAGTTTCAAAATATTTTTTCTGTCTAGGCAACCTCATTTTGCAGCTATCCAAAATGTTTCTATTTCAGTGAAGCCCATAGAGCAAAGATGGGCACAGTGTGGTCCATAGGCCTTATGTGGCTCCAGGGCCAATTTTGTGCCCCTCACGGCATTCTAAAGATTACAAAATGCCTTCTGGGGGTGTGGAGGGTGTCCCCACCATGTTTGGGGGCCCTCTGCTTTCTTGGGGTAAAAAAAACCCTAAATATTTCCAAAATACTTTGTCCTAACATACTCCCAAAAGACCTCCAGTAGTTGGGCCACATTTTGGGCTCCCTGGACCAATTTAGGCTCTGAAGTGGACTTTCTTAAAATCAAAGGAGTAGGAGGTATTTTCTGTTCATTTTCTGTTACTAAAAAAAAGCCTCTCTGGCCACAAAAGCCCCAAAACATAGTGAAAATGTCCTGCATGTGCCCTAGAAGGTATTTGGGGGCATTTGGGGCCAGGTTTTTGTAGGAGGGATTGTGGTGAGGGGTAAGCCCTCCAAGGTCTCTTGGGGGGCAAATGCAGCCACTTAGCCTTTCACAGTTGCCCGCCGCTTCCATAGAGGATAGTAGAACTAATTGACTGGTATCTGTGTCATGATCAATGTTGTTGTATGTCTTCAAGTCATTTTTGACTTATGCCAACCCCAAGACAAACATATAATGGGATTTTCTTGGCAAGATTTGTTCAGAGGGGGTTTGCCTTTGCCTTCCCCTGAAGCAGAGAGAGTGTGACTTGCCTAAGTTCACCCAGTGGGCTTCCATGGCTGATCAGGGATTTGAACCCTGGTTTTACAGTCCTAGAGGAAGGGAAAGACAAACCTCTGCTGAACAAATCTTGCCAAGAAAACCCTGTGTTAGGGTCACTTTAGGATCACCCTAAGTCAGAAACAACTTGAAGGCACAAAATAACAATAGCATTATTAAATGTGTGTTACTCTAATAATTATATGAAATTTGAAATTTAGATTGGATTGGATTGGAGGCCTCTCTTGATCTGAAGCCTTAACGTTTACTGGCTATGACAATAAAGTACTTCTAAATAATTTAGGGATTAAACAGTAGATTGTGTAAACTATTACGTGTGAGCGGATGATTTCCCTCTGTTCTGCCATCCTCCATCTTTTTTTTCATTTCTTTTGACATTGTTCTCAATTTAAAAGCAAGCATCCCAAGTCTGCAGCTGCTCTCAACCATAAAGTTCATAAACAGACTCACATAATTTGCCTGATTTCTGATTTCTTTAGATTCTCCCCCCTTTCAGTAGACTCGGGGGTTGTCTACTACCAAAAAAATACATACCAACATCAATTCTGCTACTTCAGGAACACATGATATATGAGTGTTTTGTCAGTGAAGTAGCTTCTTGACACATGTGTAGATTTTTGTAAAATGAGCGTTTTAATCTGTATTTTCAATGACAAACTCGTTTTTGGCTAGGGATCAAGTTGGTGTGGTGGGGAGTTTGGGGGCAGGACAGATTGGCAAGAGATCCACCTTGCACTCTCACTGGATGCCTCCACCATCCAATCTCTCCCCCCCCCCCTTCCCTTCTCTTTGCGCCAATAAGTGATCTAAGGGAGGGAACTTTAAATTTCCTTCCTTTTTTCCTCCTTCTTCCTCTGCCACTGTCAGAACGCCTGTTTTTATACTCGAGTATAAGTCTACCTCATGTATAAGTCAAGATCAGGTTTGGGGCCAAAATTAAGCATTTTTATATGACCCGTGGATAAGTCGAGGGTAAAATTTAGGGAGACAGCGGTTGAGGAGGAGGCTTGAGGGCCAAATGCCTACCCTTCCTCCTCCTCTTCAGCTTAAATATCCCCTCGAGAGACAGCCGGACTGGGGAGGAGGCTTGAAGGGCAAAGAGGCAACCTCCCACCCACATTAATAAGTGGTGAAATAAAAGTACACCAATATTTGGGAGTCTGAGGGAAGCCATCAGGGCCAATTAGAACACAGAGGACATTTTAGCTTTGCAAAGTCAAATTCCAGAACTTCCTAGTTATGATATTGCCACAGAAACCAGAGTCTTCCCCCTTCTTCCTCATCTCTTTCCCCCATCAAATAAGAGAGAAAGAAATTTAAAGTTCCCTCCCTTAGATCACTCACTGAGGCATGAAGGGGGAAAGGAGATTGAATGGGACTGGCATCCAGTGATGGTGCAGGGTAGGTGCTAAGACGGCAGGTAAACAATAAAGGCTATTGATTGATAGATTTATGCATATACACCCTTTTTGTACCAATTTGAATTTGGGCATGGGAAATTTGAGCATGTGGTGACTATTGATACAGTTGAAGTCTGGTTTATTTCATGGGGTGAATCTAGGGAAGAATACTGTCAGGTAGCTACCATTTTTTTATTATTATTATTATTATTATTTTATTTTAATTTTGCTATTAACAACCCCTCTGTTGCCCTTAGTATTGTGCAAATTCACTATTTCTGTAGTTTGAAATAGTAGGCAGCGTGGTATTTTCTGTTTGAATGACTTTTTTATTTTAATTCTTATGTACGTTTTTTGTACCTAGGATATTCTCCAAGTATATACACTCGTCCCTCCACATTTGCGAATTTGATTTTTGGGGATTTGATTATTCACAGATTTTATTATCTTCTCTCTAGGAATATCTAGGCCCTCCAGAGCAACCCTATGATCAACTTTAACCAAAAGTCACCCTGAAGGACCTAGAGATTCCTAGATAGAACATTCCACTAGGCATTTTTAGCTCCTCCAGCACAATTCTGTGGTCAATGTCTGGCAGATGCTGACCACAGAGTTGCACTGGAGGATCTAGAGATTCCTACAGAGGTGTTCTCTCAGGTAAAAACATAGCGTCTTTGTTATTTGCAGTTTTTCCACATTCATGGGGGACCTGTGTCCCTAACCCCAGCCAATGTGGAGGGACAAGTATAGAAGTCACTACTTTATTTTTTGGTGGCTTTCACTTCCAAATTGATATAGGCACTCATTCACTTGAGATTGCTATTAGAGTGAATAAAATAGTCATACTTTTTGTACAATGTTAATGAAATTATGAGAAAACTATTAATAATAATGTTTAAAGGTTGTGTCTCTGTGTTCAGGAAGAAAAGATCCTGGACAAGATTTAACAACTTCCTGATTTTCTTTCAGGACTTGTTCTGTCAGACATCATTGAGAAGTACTTTGTGTCACCCACCCTCTTCAGGGTAATCCGTCTAGCTAGAATTGGCCGTGTTCTCCGGCTGATACGAGGAGCCAAAGGCATCCGGACCCTTCTCTTTGCCTTGATGATGTCCCTGCCAGCACTTTTCAACATTGGCCTTCTCCTCTTCCTAGTCATGTTCATTTATTCCATTTTTGGGATGTCAAACTTTGCTTATGTCAAGAAGGAATCTGGCATTGATGACATCTTTAATTTCGAGACTTTTGGTAACAGCATGATCTGCCTTTTCCAGATTACCACATCAGCTGGTTGGGATGGCTTATTGAATCCCATCCTGAATAGTGGTCCCCCAGACTGTGATCCTCATTTGGACAACCCTGGCAGTGATGTGAAGGGAGACTGTGGCAACCCTTCCATTGGCATCTGCTTTTTCTGCAGCTACATCATTATCTCCTTCTTGATTGTGGTCAACATGTACATTGCTATCATCCTGGAGAACTTTAATGTAGCCACAGAGGAGAGTAGTGAGCCTCTATGTGAAGATGACTTTGAAATGTTCTATGAAACATGGGAGAAGTTTGACCCTGATGCCACGCAGTTCATTGATTATAGCACACTCTCTGACTTTGTAGACACTTTGCAAGAACCTCTGCGAATTGCTAAACCCAACAAGATCAAGTTGATCACAATGGACTTACCTATGGTTCCTGGGGATAAGATACATTGTTTGGACATCCTCTTTGCACTTACCAAAGAAGTGTTGGGGGACTCTGGTGAAATGGATGCTCTGAAGGAATCAATGGAGGAGAAATTCATGGCTGCCAATCCCTCAAAGGTATCTTATGAACCAATTACCACCACGCTGAAAAGGAAGCATGAGGAAGTGTGTGCCATCAAAATCCAGCGGGCATTCCGACGATATCTACTAAAACGATCAGTAAAGCAGGCCTCTTACATATACAGACATAGTCAAGATGAGGATACACTGACAGAAGGGGCCCCAGAGAAAGAAGGCTTGATTGCAAATCGAATGAATGCACTGTATGGGTCTTCAGACATGCAAATAGAAAGTGAAACATCTCCAGAAGCACCTCCACCTATTGAACTTGAGCCTATCTTCAGTCCAGAGACTACACAAGATGCTGGTGAAACTAAAGAGAAAGAGGAGGAACCTGAGAAAACAACAGAAGATGATTCCAGCAAAACTAAAGAATTGAAGACCACCAAACGTGGTGTAAAAGAGTCATTTGTATAATGCAGGGCACTTCTGGCCAACAATCGATTGACCCTGGTTCCAAAAAGACTCCTCTTACATCTCTCTCACAAGGGCCCTTCCATATCTTGTGCTATCATGAGCTGTGTACTCTTAATAGTGTTCAGGTATTCAGCTCAACATCTTAACATTGGAAGTAGACCCTCCTGGTTTCTAGTTTTTCAAATTCACCACACTGTAGAAAGGGATTTTTTTTCTTATGAGATGAGTATGAATTATCTCTATTGCTGGTGACAAGAAAATGAATTTTATTTTAATTTTAGTTGATGTCTAACTTAGCATGTTCCTGGGCCAGTTCTAAGGTTAATTCTTCCCTATTAGATTTTTCAAGAGGTTTTGGAAGAGTAGAAGAGAGGGAAATGGCCAAAGCTATGAGTCTTGATCATTGCCGTGGAGTTCCAAGCTATACATGGAAATACAAGATCATGTCTGAGGAGCTTAACTGGAGGTGTGTATATTGTACAGTTAAAGAACAACCTTTAACACATACAAAAACTGGATTTGTGGCCTGAATCAATTATGCAGATTTTTCCCTGTGGCTGTATATCTTGCATAATTTATTCTGCTAGTCATGGGAACAAAGAGTTTTATAGGGCACTGAAGTGGACATTGTGTACTATAAGTATCTGCAACACACACAGCTTCTGAGATTTCATCAATTTTGCTTACACACTTTTGAACTTTAAGGACTAGAATCATTCTTACTTTATCAAAGAAAGCTAAGTTTTAAAGTTGCTGAATTCAGTGCCCAATGCTCAGGTCTACTATTTTGTAGAAACTGCACTTGACCATGGAAAGCAGAATACTCAGAATCCTAGCCAATAGAGTCTTGTAAGACATACTTTGGGATATGATGAAAATGTTGTCTTCAGACATTTTTTTGTTTGTTTTGTTTTCTATATGTGTCTTGAAGACACTATCAGTGAAAATTGCCACTTGCACTGGTTCTCAGACACTAGGAACTGGATACAGCTCTCTGCCTGGCTTTCAAAAATATATTTCCTAATATTATTTCTGGTTAACGGACTGCTACACTTTGGCTCAGGATTCTTTCCAGCATGTAAAGGCAAGATGAAGATTAATATTGAAATAATGAGGTGTCTTAAAAGCCTAAAATGCAAAGTCTTAAAAACTAGGTTCAACTTTTACCTTTTGGGTATTTGAATGGTCTTAATTTTTATTTGGGATGCAGTGGCTTAAGACGCTGACTGTTTTGATTGCAAGATCTGCAGGTTGGCAGTTCAAGGCCCAGGCGCTGCATGATGGGGTGAGCTCCTGTCACTAGTCCCAGCTTCTGCCAACCTAGCAGTTCAAAAGCATGCAAATGCAAGTAGATAAATAGGTACCACTTTGGTGGAAGATAAACAGCGTTCTGTGCAATCATGCTGGCCACATGATCACAGAGCAGTCTCTGACAATGCTGGCTCTTCGGCTTAGTAACGGAGATGAGCACCGTCCCCTACTGTCGGACATGACTTGACAACCTTGTCAATGGGGAATAACTTTACCTTTTATGTTTAAACAATTTTTGTTAGAAAAGGTTTAAACCACAATTCAGTCTTAACCATTTGGACACTATTTGAAGTTTCTTATAAAGAAAAAAAAAGCAAAAGCATTGAACTAATCAGTTCTCAGTGTTTACTGTCAGCTTTGAAATGTTTTTGAGTTAATTCCCAACTCCTCAGAACATCTATGAATACAAACTGCACTTTTTCTGTATCTGCCATGTTGCTGTTTTCTTCTTTAAAGGCATGTCGCAGCGCTGATTTAGAATATTATATGTGCTATGTTCTCCCATAATCCAGAAATCTCAACATTTTGCTTTGCCCTTTCCTGTGGCCTCTCTTCTCAGCCCATACAGTGAGCAGAAGTGGCATAGAAGCCTGGACTTCACACAGTTCGTATGCACAATGAGAAAAGGGGTGTCCCAGGCAAAAGGACACAATTCCCATGCTGGTGTGATGCACCACAAAAGCTAAAAAGCAGGAACCTGCCATCTGGATATTACAATAAGACGTTTTCTTAACCACCCAACTGTTTCTCTGCAAAACAAAGGTAGTCTTATGCAACTCCATTTGTTTCAGTTGCACTTGTACAAGATGTTCCCAGGTGTTTGTGCTCTCAGCCATCTGTAATAAAATTAAGAAAAAATGGATAAACATGATGTGTTAAAAACAGGGCCTTCTCCTAGTTGTCTTCGCCCCTCACCACTGCCACTCGCGCCAGGTAATTCTAACAAGATCTTTGACATCTTTGCCCTGTTTATCCTACCCTATCTCTGAAGCAGCTATTACTGCCTACTCAATACTATTTATACAAAGTGGGAAGGTTATTTGCATACTAACAAAAACATGCAAATCAGCTAATCCTTCCAGCTCCTAAAGAAGATTTCCTGAGCAATTTCAGATGAAACCTGCAAGTGACAAATCACCCCAGACATGGACAATTCAAAGTCACTGGAAACTGATTCGTCTTTATAAGGGCAAGATATCTGGTCTGATGTTCTTGAAGCACTTCTGTAGCTAAATAGTGGGTGTATATAATTAGATATGCCTAAAATGCCCATATAGTTGTGGAATCACACCTACCTTGTTTTGTTGATATCTGCAAGATAGAACTCAAGAGGTATTGATTCTGCTCCTTTTCACTGGAACCTATTATGCTTCTTTGCCCTAGCTGTGACACCACAAAACCACCTCCTTACTTCTCTAGAGCAGATTATAAAAATGGAATTTGATTTAATTATAGAAAGTACATGCTATCATTTGATCAAATAAACTTGCAAGGTGCTTGAAACATGGAAGGAAGGGAAAACAAGAAAATCAGATCTAGACGGAGAGCGAATTTCATGTGTCATTTGAGAAGACTGGAAAAGAGGGAAATCTGAGCTTGCCCTCGGACAGGAAAAATATACAAACTACCATTTGTATGTTCATTTATACACAGCTGAAATGTGGTACACAAACCAGGAGCACATAGAAATCCTTATAGGCTTGCTCTTTTGAGATTTTATACTGTCCACTGGATTAATTCCTACTACCACCCCACACAGCTAGTTTGTGTGCATTCAGAATATCCTTCAGAAAACTGATTTTGCTCATTAGTTGCATTTGCAGAATCAGGGGACCTATCCTAATTACTTGACAATTTGTGAGCGGATCCCAGACACCAAAAATAAGTTCTGGCTCAAAACCAATGTTGGGAAATATATGCCCTTCCATTCCTGATGATGCTGGACTTTGATTCCCATCACTCTTCACCTGTTTGGCTGTACTATTTAGGGCTAATGAGAGTTGCAGTCCCACAAATTTTGGAGGACCATACTTTGCCCACCCCTGACCTAAGAGCTCATGTTCCATCATTCAAGTTTTAATCCCTCCAAACCTCTCAAATCCAGCAATATCCATAATCCAGGTTATGGTTTAAAAACCTGAGATTAGAAAAAAAATGTGAATGTTTGCAAGCAAAACTTATATTAGAGAATGGACCTGAGTCTGACTCCTCATCACCAGAATGTACTACATTTACCTGTGAAAACTGAGGGTTTTTGCACATGACTTTAAGAAATGAGAGGAAAATGTTGCTAATGAGTACATACTTCCATTTAAGTCACTCCCTTCAATGAAAACACATTTCTTAAAAAAAAAAAAACAAGCAGAAAAGAAAATACAAGCCGCTCTCACTTCTGCAATCAGAGATCACAATTATTCAGAGGAGAGATATGTGTGTGTTCTGGGCAGATTCCTGGGATTTTATCTAGCACCCTATTGTCGAGAATGCTTCTCTTTACAAGTGACAAAGCTGGGATTTTCTAGTTGTCAGTCCAGTTGGAACATCTCAGTTTTCAACTTCACCTGGGGCAGGGGGCCCATCCAGTAAATGTGTCATTTGAGACAGGGTTTCCAATTGTGTTTACATGTGAACAGCTGTGGAAAGAGGACTGCTCTGTTTCAAATGGACTGTGTTGCTTGTACATATATGATCTTCTGTGCTGAGAAAAACCCTATCTCAATTAGACTGTGCAATGTTTTCTTTGTACATTTCTTAAAATAAAATCTGTAAATGAGCAATTATTATATTCAAGACCATATGCCTGTTGTGTAACAAGTTTTCCTACTTTTGCCTCACCTACTCTCTTTTCTTGTGTCTAAACTTTTTCTTTCTTTCTTTCTTTCTTTCTTTCTTTCTTTCTTTCTTTCTGAGGTGCTGATATTTAAGTTCTTTCCCTCTCAATAGGGTAAGACCTGTATTGCCTTTACTGAGAGATAAAGCAGAGTATCTGTCTTTCCTCAAATATTTCCCCAATGAGTTTCCTCAAACTCATTATGAATTTATTTGAGGATGCAAGAATTCTGGCTCTGCTTTATTATTTGTTTCCATGTTGTGAGTGGAGTCCTGAAAGTGAACATATATTCCAAGACTTGGTCTTGATTTAGTTTTTAGGTCCTGCATTCCACATCTGCTCAGAGCTTTTATGAGCCTCCAGAACCTGTGATATGTAGAGCTGAGATGTACTTCCATCTGAGAGCCTGAGGAAGAGTTTTACATTTTCATAACTTGGTTCTCCCCTTCAAGCTACAATTCTCTGTCCATAAAGATCACCTGTGTCTACAACACAGACATTGTTCTATTAGTATCTTCCCCATTTCTCATTTTTCCTATCTTTAAAACATTACTTAAAAAAAAAATAAACTAACTCTTGAAAATTTAGAATCTTCAAAGCTAAAAATGAGTCCCAGTTTTTGCTGATTTGTAATAGAAAGATAAGAACTGCTACAATTATATCAAGTAGGTTTCTTACCAACTATTAAATGAAAAAGAAAAAAATTCAAGTTAACCGCTACTCCTCCTAGTGCTTTGGAGAGAACAGCAACTCTAGTCCAATCCTGCAGGCCAGAAAACCAAGTTTCCCAATTGCTGGATGGAAAAGCAAAGGATATAGTACTTTTGTTTTGCTTCTCACTCATCAATTTGGAAATATACAAACCCAAACAAAAATGGAAAAGCTTGGTACAGTGTTATCCAAAAGAAGGTGGGGGACTTGGGGGGTCACCACCAACTCTGTAAGCTTCTCTTTAAATGTTGTGGGAATTGTTTTAGCTCAAGGAAAGCTTGCAAGAGGCTGGGTAACTCGAGGATCAATTCCACCTATTTATAGCAGTACTGATTGAGGAGGATTACAAGTTTGGGTGAATAAGAAGATTCTTATTTAGAAATATGCAAGAGTGCAATCAAACACATGATAGTAATTCAAACACACACCATTCAGAGCTAACTGAAATGGAGGTATGGAAATTGGATAGTGGGGATTTAGGGGTATAGAGGAGGTACATTTACCTGTCCTGGAGAGGAGATCACAGAAAGCGGGATGTGGCTCAGATACAGTCTGAGCGCAACACAGCAAGTGCTCTGTGTGCATGGAGAGGAGAGATTGATGTTTATTTGAGAGCCTCTCCTCAAGGAGTGCTAGGTGCTACCTTGCAATGTAGCAAAAACCTGATGGCTTTCCCAAGAATCGCCAATGGGATTCCAGAATGACTGGTGGCTTTAACCTTGGAGTAACAAAAACAGTGATTGGATACAGTGGGGATCCCACACTGGGTGTCACCTAATATGGGGGGGTGGGGGTGGGACTACTGGGGGGCGGGACTTCCAGTGGGACTTCCAGGGCTGGAGAAACAGCTGTGCAGGCCCGGGGAAATATGTGGGCTAGGAAAGTGCCTGCACAGGCAGGAGAAATGGCTGTGCAAGTGGGGGAAGTGCTGCGTGGCCTGCAGAAATGGCTACTCACCTGAGCTGGAAACTCCCCTGAAGCCCCGAGGGGCACCTGCATGGGCCTGAGGAGTGTCTGTGGGGAGTGGGAGACTGCCTGGGTATTACCCCCTTCTGAGGTGTCATCTGTGCTGCCCTCACCCACCACACGCCTTCAGGGACACCACTGATCGGAATTAGGACAACCCCAAAATAGATGAATAGGGAAGATGGCTGGGAATATGGTAGGGGGTAGGTAGGAAAGCATTGGCTTACTGCTTTCACCTTTTGTTTCTGGTGCAAAAGGATATGCAGAGAGCCTGGGAGGATAGAGTAATCAGCGAACCCATTTAGCTTTTATTTTGGTATTACCTGGGTCTTTCACGTCTTCAGGTCTACGTGCCCTTCCCATGGGAAAGTCTCCTGGTGTTCCAAAGGTCACTATGACCTCTTAAGAACATGTCTGGCTCCAGATATGAAAATATAGAAGTCCCATATATAGCACAGGGTATGCCAGTTATACTAACAATAGACTTGCCATCCCCAACACTGATGTATGATGTCAGCTATCCTACCACCAACACAGTGGTTGTGCATTTAGTAATTGTGAAGGGTCTTACATACATTTAGAGGCAGGTAAGTAGAGTCTGGCTGCATCACACAAACAAGACTCCTAATTAGCCAGAGAGCCTATCATATGGTGAAGCCATATGTATCTATATGTACAGAAGTCCCCTTTTCACTCTCACCATGATTGTGTGGCTGCTGATAAGCATGGATAACAATTTCATCAGTGTGCACTTGGCATCATTAGCAGATGTAATCCTGCTCCTCATGCATTTGGTAAACATTGGTGTGTGTACCAATGTGCATGAAGAGCTCTGTTGTTAATTGACAGTTATGTATCTACCACTCCAACACTTTAACCAATTTCCACAGTTTAAAGACACTGTCAGACACGTATTTTAAGACATGAAAGATTGGGAATGGTTTTATCTCTTGGGATATGTGGTGAGTGTTTCAGAAATATTATAATAATAATAATAATAATTATTATTATTATTATTATTATTATTTATATCCCGCCCCTCTGCCAGGCAATTGGGGCGGCATACAACATTATAAAATTTCAAAACAATAAATCACAATGAAATCCCATCTCTCCATCTCCCACCCACCCATCCCCCCAAAACATACTAAACAATTTAAATAAGATTAATTAAAAATTTACAATTAAAAAATACATAAAAATATGTTTAGGAGAGACCCTTGGTTGTAAGGGAATCAAAGGAAAAGAGGAGACTTGAGATGCCAGACAAAGTCACAAGAAACTCAGGCAGATATTTGTAATGTTCTTGATTTTGTAAAAAATATCTTTTTGTAAAAAGATTTTGTATTATGGAAAATAAGATAACATATTTTTGTGTATCCTACCATGGCACTACCTTTCTGTGGTGGTGGGGCTGTATGCTTCTGTGAGGGAAGAGGCTACGCTGATAGTAGCACTGTTACTGGTAAGGTCTCCTGCATCAGACAGGCTTTTCCTGAGCAACAGACTTTCAACAGACTAAATGTGCCAAATAGTTAGTAGGCAGCAGCAGCAGTAGTGAGGAGTGGGACTGGTGATGGATCTCTCAGAGACAATAGCAGCAGCATTTTATCTATGGTCCAAAACACTGCAGAAATAATCCAGTTTGAAAACGCTTTAACTGCCCTGGCTCAGTACTAAGGAATCCTGGTAATTGTACTTTATTGTGGCACCAGAGCTCTCTGACAGAGAAGGCTAAATGTCTCACCAAACTACAGTTCCCAGAATTCCCTAGCATTGAGCCAGGGCAATTAAAGCAGTCTCATAATGGATTATTTCTGCAGTGTATTTTGGACCTAAGTCTCATTAGTACTGAACAGAAAGAGGTACTGACAAACTACTTCAGAATGTCTTTTACCATGAAAAATTTATGATGAGACAATTAAAAATGGAGCAAGAGATAATGCCAGAACAGAAGAAGAGACTCCCAGGTCAGAATGCACTAAACCAGCTACTAGAAAAGAGCAGAAGGCAAGGACAAGTAGTGCTGAGTCTAAGATGCAACTACAGATGGCCCTCCATTTTCGCGGGGAATCTGTTCTGGAACACCTCCCACACTGTGTGCCCCATTGATTTCAATGAAGGTCACCCCTCCATGAATATGCAAAACCAGGGGTAGGCAACCTTTCCCCTTTAAGGGCCGAGGGACTTCAGCTCCCAGAATCCCAGGAGCTATTGGCCAACATGGAACTATTGGCCAACATGGCTGAGGCTTCTGGGAGCTGAAGTCCCTCGGCCCTTAAAGGGGAAAGGTTGCCTACCCCTGTGCAAAACTGTGGACTTCAAGTCCGCAAGAACAGAGGGGCGACTGTAGATTCAAACTGAAAGGACAATCAGCAGCTGATATACTCAGATGTGAAAGGAAAATCCAAAGCTTCAGTCATAGGCAATTGAAAAGCAAAAGCAGGAAACAGAGCAAAACCAAACACTGTAGGAAAATTTGACCTAGGATCAAGAACTAAAACCGAAGAGTAACTTTATTGAATTTTCCACACAATTTAAGAACCCAAATGGAAATTTAAACCAAGAGTTGGGATGATATGATTAACAGGGAAACACACCATATGACCAAGAAAAGATAAAAAGACATCAGAAGAAATACACTAAAAGAGAGGATAGGATGATAGATTAATTCAAGAAATAACCTTTTGTTGATGAACCCACTATTTTTAAGAAAGTGAAATGGAAGCTGCTCTCAAAAGCTCATGAGAGAAACAAGAACTGATGGAATACAGTAGAGTTTTTTCAAGTTACAGAGATAGAACATATTCAGATTCTAACTTAAATCTGATAATAAATATGGTAAACAAAATGATGGTCTTCAGATTGGAAATACTCTGTATGCTTCCCAGTCCCCAAGAAAGAGGACACTAGGGATTTCAGTAACCATAGACCATTGCATTAATTTCTCATGCATACAAAGTGATGCTCAAAATTTTACAACAATGTTAATCTTAGATGGGGTGAGAAATACCAATGTCCAAGCTGAGTTCAGAAAAGGATGAGGCACTAGGGATCATATTGCAAACATATGTTAAAGAATGTTACACACACCAAAGTATTTCAGAAGAAAATCGGCCTGTGATTTACTGATTATAGCAAAGCCTTTGATAGGTAGATCATAAAAATTATAGATCATTTTAAAAGAAATGGCTGTGCCACAACATCTGATTGTCCTAATGCATAAACTAGATTCAAAACAAGAGGCTGTTGTCAGGACAAAACAAAGAGGAGCAGAATGGCTTCCAATTAGCACAGAAGTCAGACAAGTATGCATTTTATCACCCCAACTGTTTAGTTTTTAATTCATATGCAAGATGGACTAGACTTGGGAAAAGGAGACAGGAAAACCTAAAACTTAAAACAGCAATTTAAGAAATGCAGATGACACAATAGCAAAGACTTGGAATGAGTATTGAGGAAAGTCAAGGCAGAAAGTGCAAAAGAAAAGTTACCTCTGACTGTTAAGAAAACAAAAATAATGACCACAGAGATCATGAAGACACCAAAGCAGTTAAAGATTTCCTACACCTTGGCTCAGTCATTAATCAAAATGGAAATTATTTTTAAAAATCAGAAAAAGACTGGGATTTGGAAAGGCAGCTATGACAAAACTAGATAGTTTTCTCAAATGTAAAAATACATCACTGGATACCAAAGTCAGGATTGTCTGTGCCACAGTATTTCTGATTTCTATGTATGATTGAAAGATGACAGGAAGAACATCAGCATTTGAAACACAATGCTGGAGGAGAGTTCTGTGGATATCATGGAGTGCCTAATTTGCCAATAAATGAGTCCTAGAGGAAATAAAACCTGAAGCCTCACTGGAAGCCAAAATTACTAGATTGAAGCTATCATAGTTTGGACATATCATGAGACAACATGTCCCATTTAAAAAGATGAGTGGAAAGCATCAGGAAAAGAGGCAGACCACATTACAGGTAGATAAACTAGGGCCTTTGCAGACTGCCAGAAATAGTGCAAACTGAGTCCACTTTAAGGGTTAGGGTTAGTGCTAGGGAATCATGGGAATTGTTGTTTTTTTTTTCTGAGACATTGAGCCTTCTCTGTCAGAGAGCTCTGGTGCCACAATAAAATAAAGTTCCCATGATTCCCTAACCCTAACCCTAACCCTAAAAGTGGACTCAATTTACACTATTTCTGGCAGTCTGCAAAGGCCCTAAATAAAGGAAGCCACAACCCTGCATCTGCAGGATTTTAACAGAGCTGTTAATAAGAAGGTATCTTGGATGTCTCTCATTTAGTGGATCACCATAAGTCGAAGCCAACTTGATGGTGATTATCAAGAACAAATTATTATGTATGATTATGTATTGTGAATATTCTATGCAATAAAGTGAGTGGGAAGGGAGTCTTTTGGGAGGGGATGAGAACATGGGATGTTAGAGGTTAATGGAAACTGGCTGAGTATTTGAATGGGATTTTTAAAAAGGCTGGTGTTTACGACAGTTAAATCCATTAGAGGACTTTATTACATGGGGGAAATCCAGTGCAGAAACGGGGTTTTAAATAGAAACAAACCTGTAAAAGCGGGTAGATTTTTACATCACATTGATGTTAAAGTGTGCTTAACCTGAATGGAAAGTAGTCAAAAGCCGCTTCTTTTTACTTTTGGAAAATCCATTCAGGTTAAGCACACTTTTACATCAATGTGTGTGAAAATCTACCTGCTTTTGTGGGCTTTTCCCACCTTTTAAATCCTGTTTCTGTACAGGATTTCCCCTATGTGATAAGGTCCAGAGATAGGAATTAGAGTCAGAGTTTATAAGGGGGGGCGGGTTACAGCAAAGAGAGTGGTCAGAACAGTTATGGGTCAGATGATTAGAACAGAGAGTGGAATTTGTAAGATGTGCTTGAGGAAGGTCAATTAGAATAAGTATATAAGCATATAAATAGCAGTAAAAAATAAACAAAAATACTGTATTGTAACCACATGCATTTGAACAAGTTGTTGTGAATGGTGCATCTTCTGCTAAATAAATTATTTTGGTTATGCACATACATGCCTTCCAGCTCACTATGCTAAGATGAAGTTATTTATAAGGTCAGGCAGCTGTGTCTGTAGTAGCAGCAGCTTAGATAATTAGAAGAGTGATGAAAATGGCAAGACAAATAAGGGTCTCCACAATGTTCCCATCAGATATTGACCCAGAGCAGGTAATATCCCACTGGTTCAATTTTTTTTTAAATGCGCAGAAACCAATAATTAAAACCTTTCTCCATTACAGGAAAAGGAACTGACTCAAACAATTAAGAAAGGCTATTTGAGGAGCAATTATTAACTGATTGCCCAGAGAAGAGCAGCCATGAAAGAACTACTCAAGATCCTAAAGTGCAAAGATATACAAGGGTGCACTAAAGCCAGAGTCATCCAAGCCATGTACAGATGTGAATGCTGGACAGTGAAGAAAGCCAACAGAAAGAAAATAAACAATTTCCCAGTGTTCCTCAATAGGAAGCAATAAAAACAATGGGAAATACAAGCAGGAAACTTTAACATTAGCAAGGACATAACTTCTGAAGAAACGTTACCATTGGACTTTGGCCTTGGGAAAAAGCACTAATAGCTAACATAGCACTGCATAATATGCCTTATGGAACAGAACCTACAATTTTGCCTTCAACTGAAATTGGAAAAGCTATACCTTGGACGTAGTAAGGGGCCGTAATGTAAAACCATTTTAATAGATCATTAGTAGGCCTTGGCAAAATCAATCCCAACCCACCTCCAGTTTTGTGTGCAATATTATTTTTTCAAACCACAGGTGGAAATCCTGTAGCTTACTAAAGCAACCCTAGAGATCATAGCCAACAATGAAGAATACTGGGAGCTGCAGACCAACATCTGGAAGTCTGAATTATTCTCACCATGTTGTAAACAATCTTTCAGTGTGTGAGATCTTTCAACATGTACATTTACCAGTATCCTTCTTTTTCCTGATTAGTTCCCCCCTCCCAAACATCTATGACGAAATGTTTTGTTGATTTGTCGGAACGGTGTGTCCCTGCAGAACATTAATTTGAAATGTACAGGGCATGCCACATTAGAACATCAATTCCAGGCAATGACACAGAAGAAGAGATCCAGATTTGACCTGAAGCAATACCTGCTTGCTGTCCCAATGATGCTACTGTGAAACTCGATTCTGTGATGAATAAGAATGGACATGTATCAACTGATCCTGCAGCTTGTTGTCTTGCTTAGCATTCTATGGGTGGAGTTGGCCTTATGAGGTCAAATTTACCTCTTTGTTGTTGTTAACCACCCTCGAGTCGATCTCAACACATGGTGACCCTGAGGATGAGACATCTCCAAGACTCCCTGTCTTCCACTGTTCTGTTCAATTCCTGAAATTCATACCCATGACCTCCTTAATAGAGTCTATCCATCTAGCATGTGGCCTTCTCTCTTTCTAATTCCTTCCACCATTCCTAGCATTATTGTTTTTCCCAATGAGTTATGCCTTCTCATGATGTGTTCGGAGTACAACAGCCCCAGTTGTGTCACCTTGACTTCCAGGGAGATTTCTGATTTGATCTGCTCTAGGACCCATTTGTTTGTCCTTTTGGCTGTCCATGGAATCCTCAGTGCTCTTCTCCACATAATGCAAACATTAGGATACCAAATTTGCCAAAGAGGCATGAAGATGGACCAAAGTAGTTGTCCAGAGAGGAGAGAGAGCTCACACTTTTGCTTCCCTGCGGATTTAGCATCAGAACATTGAGTACAGTGGCATCAAGAGGGAGGTGTGGTCCACATTGGGTTACACCCCAGAGGGAGTGATACCCTGTTGGGCCCTCCTCCTCCCAGCTACTCCACCATGCTCCTTCACATTCTCCCTGTATTCAACAATGTTCTGTGGGAATTATTCTGAAGAGAAATGTGTTTTTTCTGTGCAAAGACAATAACACATGTTTTGTGTACTGAAAACATAGTTTTTTTGCACACACACACACAAAAAATCTCACATGTATTACTCCGTAGACTAATTTCTCCAGAACACTTTCTGATATTTGAATACTGGGAGAAAATTGTGCAAAAATCTTGCTGCTCTATTATTTTTCCTGATGAGTTTCCCAACTTTCAGGGGACACACTTTTGACTGAGAAATAAATAATTAAAAATATGCATTCAGTTCTTACTGTAACAAATGCTACATAAATACATGGAGAATGAATCTGTCCGTGGTCAGAAGTTAAAGTGAGTCCTTGTGTTTTGGGAAGTAAACTTGATTCTGGCCAGAGGAACAGAAAATTTGCTTCATGCCCATCTCCCTGGCTATTACTCCTAGAATGCTGGATGAAGTGGTGTACTATGACACAATAGGGCTGTTCCTATGTTTACAATGTAGTGCAGTGGTTAGAGTTTTGGACTAGACTGAGGAGACCTGGTTTCATATCTCCATGTGGCCAAGAATCTTCATATGATTGTTGTGAGGATAAACATGGGGAAGAGGGCTGTGTACACTGCCTTTTGCTTGTTGGAGGAAAGTTCTATGCAGTTCTATGTTTGCTTGCTCATATGTGAGTCAAAAATGGGGACAACTAAACACATGTAAGCCCTACCCCTAAATGTCACCACACACCCAACACCATTTCAGACCATTGTTTATTGACTGCAAAGTCTGTTGAAGGCTCTCAAATAGTGTTCAGATGAGCACTGTTATAGAGCCTATGTAATCAGAAACATAGCCTTATCAACGTCCTGGCAGCTCTGTAACTGCATTCGTCCAAATACAGAGGTGATTGTGTGAATCAGATTTATGCTCCTCTCTTCTTAAAATGTTAGGTCAGAAGACACAGGAAGAGGAAACATGTCTTTCATGACCCACAGAGTGGTTTTCATGGATCCATGCTTAAAAGAACCGCAGAAATCAAGGGGATTACATTAGTCAGGACTGATGGAAGGTCCCTTGATTTCAGTGTGTCTAATCTAGATGTGAGTATGGGCTTCTCCAGACCACACAAATGTGTCAGGAGGTTGTGGCATTTGTTGCTGCAGTTCTTGGGTTTAAAAAAAAAAATCAGACAACATTTCTATTCTCCCAGAATAGTGATGTAAATTTCTCTCTTTATTCTTACTGGGCCTGAAAAAGGGTGGGGAATTTTGTTACTCTTCTTGCTGCTCTGTGGAGAATGAGATATTTCAACTTGGTCACCCCACACAGAGAAGTGAACCATCCCTAACAAAAGAAGTAAGGTAGGTAGGAAAGCATTGGCTTACTGCTTTCACCTTTTGTTTATATCCATGGGCAGAACCACTGTACTTCATTACTATATTTGGAGTCCAACATACATTATATATATATTAGCAAACAAGGTATGGCAAAAAAGCATAAAGTCATATCTCATACACAGACAGAAATATCCCAACCAGCTCTCTCTCACAGAAATAGCATTATGGAATATTCTATAGCTAACACCTGCTATCTCTTTGTTAGAAAGGGATGCAGTGGCTCAAGTGGTTAAGACACTGACTTGTTGACTGCAAGATTGGCAGATTGGCAGTTCAAGGCCCAGGTGCTTCATGATGGGGTGAGCTCCTGTCATAAGTTCCAGCTTCTGTCAATCTAGCAGTTTGAAAGCATGCAAATGCAAGTAAATAAACAGGTACCACTTCAGTGGGAAGGTAAACAGCATTCTGTGTAATCATGCTGGCCACAAGATCACACAGTAGTCTTTGACAACACTGGCTTTCTTGGCTTAGTAACGAAGATGAGCACCGCCCCCTACGGTCAGACATGACTTGACAAACTTGTCAATGGGAAATACCTTTACCTTACCTTTAACACCTGCTATCTCTTTGTTAGACAAAGAGAATCTTCTGGTCTCAATTAAAGTTTCTTTGAGTATTAACTATTTAATATTAAGAAATAAATTTTAATCTGCATCATCACCCCCCTCCCCTCCTGCAGCCCAATGGAGTAATTCAAATTGTTTTGCCTAAGACTAACACAATTGAAATGGAGAATATCAAATCATCTAGTGATCCTGTTGTATCTGTTTATGCTTATGTATAATGTCAGATGCATGTGAAATACACAAGAAAACATATACTTTTACAATTTGGGGTTATCATGGATATTTTGGTAGTGACTGGAGAGTGCCATAGAATACTCAGCTGTCTTGCCCTTCCATGTGGTCTAACAAAGAAGTATGACCTTTGTTTGTCTTTTGAACTGAATTCCTCCTTCTCCCCTACCCCTCTTGTAGCCTGTAGAGTAATTCAAATTGCCTTGAATGAGACTCATACAATAAAATGAATGACTGAAGCACAGTTACTTTTATTACTTAAGTTTAAAAAAGTCAAATTTCTCGCTGAAGTGCCTACCTAGTTACTTCTTTTGCAAATAAAGCATCTGCAAATTCTCACACATCAGTTGAGCAAGTGCCAAATTCCAAAGCTCATAAATAGATGAGCTGAGCAACAAGAAATCCAAAAATCCTCTATGTTTTAATGAACACTAATGACCTTTTGTCACATCCCTCTCCCAAACTATTTACCAAAGCCAGTTGTAATATTTTATTTCCATCCTCAAGCAGGCTGTTTTTTTTTTTTTTTTCATTTGAGACAAAAGGTATCCTCTTTTCCTCCTTTCTCTTTACATATTATAGTTCATCATTGCAACAGTGAAGTGGTACTTTTGTGCTATAGCACAACAACTCTATGAAATGCTTAAAATTCATAGAGGAGGAGATTTGCCTTTAATACATAGAATCGTATCAGAAAACCATGCCCTGGTGTTTTTTTAAAACAAACTTTTGCAAGCACCCTAGTGCAGAAATTCAAGAAATTGTTACAAATAGCCCCCTAAAAGAATGGAAGTTGTGGATATGAAGGTGATAACAGTTGGCAAAATCAATGAAAACACAAGGAATTGTATAACAAGAATGCACACTTCTTTAGACTAATCTGGAAGAGCTCTAAGACTGGATCCAATCCTGCGTCCTATCACCCTTCCTATTCAACTTAAATGCAGAACATATTGTAAGGAAAGCAGGCTTGGACATGGAAGAGGGAGGAGTGAAAATAGGAGGAAGAAATGTCAACAATCTGAGATATGCTGACGACACCGTAATACTAGCAGAGAACCTCACAGACCTGGAACAACTACTAAGGAAGATCAAAGACAAAAGCGCAAAGGCAGGTTTACTGTTGAACATAAAGAAAACAAAAATGATGGCCACAGAGAACTTACACACATTCAAACTAGACAATGAGGAAATAGAAATAGTAAAAGAGTTCTCATATCTGGGATCAAACATTGATCGGAATGGGGACGGCAGCCAGGAAATCAGGAGAAGATTAAGAATCGGAAGGGTGGCTATGAAAGAACTAGAAAAGATCTTAAAATGCAAAGACATAAAACTCAGCACAAAAGTTAGAATCATACAAGCCATCGTATTCCCTGTTACCATGGATGGATGTGAGAGCAGGACAGTTAAGAAAGATGATAGGAAAAAAATCAATGCATTTGAGATAATGTGGTGCTGGAGAAGAGTGCTGAAGATCCCATGGACAGCCAAAAGGACAAACAAGTAGGTCCTAGAACAGGTCAAGCCAGAAACCTCCCTGGAAGCCAAGATGACAAGACTTACGAGACTATTGCCCTACACTCTTAAAACGAGGCTAAGTCTCCTGTTGCATTCTGGAACTTGTAGTTTAGGAAGATGCATTTAGAATATTCAGTCAGAGAGCCTTTAAGCTTCATGGAACTACAAACCCCAAAATGCAACAGGAGGCAGTCAGAGCCCTTAAAGTGAACTAGCCCCATTTTAAGAGTTTGGTACGATAAGCTCATTAGACTTACTTTGGACACATTACAAGAAGGCATGAATCATTGGGAAAGACAATAATGTTAGGAAAGGTGGAAGGAAGTAGAAAGAGAGGAAGGCCACATGCTAGATGGATGGACTTTATTAAAGAGATCATGAATAGGGTCGCCGTGGGACAAGATCAACGTGAAGGCAGTTAACAACAACAACAACAAAGGAATATCTAGGTCAGGGGTAGGCAACCTTTCCCCTTTAAGGGCCGAGGGACTTCAGCTCCCAGAATCCCAGGAGCTATTGGCCAAAATGGGACTATTGGCCAAAATGGCTGAGGCTTCTGGGAGTTGAAGTCCCTCGGCCCTTAAAGGGGAAAGGATGCCTACTCCTGATCTAGGTCCTCCAGAGCAACTTTAACCAAAAGTCGCACTGAAGGACTTAGAGATTCCTAGAGAGAGCACTCCACTAGGCATTTGTAGCTCCTCCAGTGCAATTCTATGATCAATGTCTGGCAAATGTTGACCACAGAGTTGCACTGGAGGACCTAAAGCAGGGGTAGGCAACCTGTCCCCTTTAAGGGCCGAGGGACTTCAGCTCCCAGAAGCCTCAGCCATGTTGGCCAATAGTCCCATGTTGGCCAATAGCTCCTGGGATTCTGGGAGCTGAAGTCCCTTGGCCCTTAAAGGGGAAGGGTTGCCTACCCCTGACCTAAAGATTCCTAGAGAGGTGTTCTCTCAGGTAAAAACATAGTTATTTATGATTTTTCCACATTTACGGGGGACCAGTGCCCCTAACCCCAGCAAATGTGGAGGGACAAGTATATTTGTCTAAAGCAGGGGTCGGCAACCTACAGCCCGTGGGCCAGGTGCGGCCCACGGAGGCCTTGGGACTGGCCCGTGGCCAGTCCCGCCACCGCTGTTGCCCTGCATGCGCCAGTGCGCCGCGCACGAGAGTGGCTGCCATTTTGGATGCCAAAATGGGGCTCACGCTCGCACACGCATGCGCAAACGTGGGCGCCATTTTGGAAGGCCCCATGGTGGCTGCGCAGCTGCCGTTGTGCCTTCCCTGGGCTTGCTAAGGCCACACCGTGCGTGCGCCAGGCGAATTCGCACAGCGCACATGCAGTAGAGCCTTCCAAAATGGTGCCCCCATGCACACGCACATGTGCATGACGGCGGGCATTGTGTGCATATGGGGGGGCAAGCGCATGTGCACATGCAAGTGTGCATACACCTGGCCAGCCCCCACGCCATTTCCCCCCCCCTCCTGGCCACCCGGCAACAAAGGTTGCCGACCCCTGGTCTAAAGTCATCCAGTAATGTTAATGATGAAACTAAACCTGGGCCTCCACAGTTCTAGTCTAATACCCTAACCACAATGCTATTCTTGTTTTCCAATATGTCTCATAATGCAAATATCAACTCATTGTACAAGTAGACCAGCCAGAGGAAAATGATGGCAATCTCAGCTAGGCTTGTCAGATCTCAGGGCCAGTTTTCATGGGTCATCCCCAGGCAGGAGATGAAGGAGCAATTTCTCCAGTTTTGGTGGTCTCAGTTCCAGGCAAGAGGAAAGGGCTGTGTGAAATCTCTACTCGGCTAGTAGAGCAGCAGCTTGATACAGTTTGCAAGGCTTTATTAATTTCTTAGGGCAACTTGCAAAGACTCTCCAGAGGGTCTATGTATTTACTTCCTCCTTCCCTCCTAGTTGTTATACAGCCAGGACTCACCGTCCACACTGCTCTGTATCCACCTTCTGGGTAGAAGTCGGTTAGATTAAATGTTCCTGTGTAGGTGAGAAGGAATAGTCTCCTCATTTTGCCTTGATCTGGGAACAATTTAACTTCCAAACAGGAAAATGTATCTCATTTGCTGGAACTTATGTGTTTCTCTCTACAGATATGGGTTCAGTGTGTGTGTGTTTGAATGACAAGCTATGACCAACCATGCATTAATGATTTCATTAGCAGGGGCTGCCCTAGGCCTCAGCTTTTGGCTCAGAAACCTCAGAGCTTGGCATGATTCTGAACTGGCAATCAGAAATTCTTGATACTCACTTAGCTTTGAAATTTCCCTTCCCTCATTATGGACTGGGGTTTACTGCTCAAACTGCTCAGCTGTGACCCCTCAGCTCACATCACAAGACTGCACCTGGTTCAAAACTCACATCCCCAAGGGGCCACCCCATCACAGTTGCATTTATATGGGCAGGAAGCAGATGCATGGGTGAAGAGAGGCTCCTGCACTTTCAGTTTTTCCACAAGAAAGAAAACAGATTTAAGGGCTGGTTGATTTTTCAGAAGCTCCACACTGAAGAAGTTTGCTCGAGTCTTCTACTAGCAATGGCGGCTTCTTCATTCCAGCTCTACGGATTGCTTTGGACCATCCTAGGGCTCTCGCTTGTAGTCACAGGTATGGTTTCTTCTTCTGTCTTCTTTGTTCCTTCAGTTCAATGAGTGGTTCATGTTAACAGGAGATAGTAATTTGTGGGCAGATTTTTTCAGATCCAGGGTCATTTGCTTTTTTAAAAAATGGGTTGCTAGTTCTTGGAAGCCAACATGATCAAATTGAGGTTGTCATGCTTTAGTCACATCATGGGAAGGCACATTAGAGAAGACAATGATGCTAGGAAAGGTGGAGGGTAGCAAAAAGAGAAGAAGACCGCACACCAGATGGAAAGACTCATCGAGAGGTCACAGGCATGAATTTGCAAGACCTAAGCAGAGCAGTAGAGGTCTTGGAGATGTGTCATTCACAGGATCACCATGAGTTGAGGTTAATTCAAGGGCATTTAACAACAACAGCAAGCGTTAACTCTGCCTGGAAGCTTTTCTTTCATTTAGACTGAAAATGACTATAGTTGTTTAGAGAGGCAAGAGAGAAATGTCAAAAAGAAAAATCCAAACCAAGTCTAGTCAAGCATAGGCATGGAAATTTCAGTCTAGGAAATGTATCCAGATTAGAGAATTTAACCTCCTCCAGGTGTGTTGAATTTCAAGACATTTAATTTTATATGTTAAAGCCAGCTTTGAACAGTTATTGATAGATTCCAGTTCCCAATATCCTTCACAATTAGTTAAGGCTGATGAAAGCTGCAGTCTAACAACATCCAGAAAGCCATTTGTCCACACCTCTAAAAACTGGAATTGAATTTGCCTAAACCAAGGAGATTATCGAAGTGCTAATAAAACCAATTTATCTGAACTGGCTTAAAATTTAAAACGGGCGACATCTTGATGTTATCAGACGGATTTAACTGCCAAAACTGCTGCCCAGGTCCAACACGGGTCCATCCCCGCTCAAAGGGGCGCTCAGCGTACCTCTTTTCAAAGCCAGGCGTTTTCTGGCTTAAGGAAATGGTCACTGGAGCGGCTCTGGGAGCAGGGATGGACCTGGGCGGCGATTTCAATGGCTAAATTCTTGTGAAAAGATCAGGATGCTGCCCATTTTATAATAATAATAATAATAAATTTTATTTTTATACCGCCCTTTGGTGAACCAATCCGGGTGGTTTACAGCATTAAGAACATACAACATAAACAATATATTTCCCTCCCCTCCCCTAAAAAGTTATTAAACTATATATCAATTAAAATCACAATAAGAAATTAAAAACAGAAAATAATACCAACAATTTAAAACCCCTGTAACTACAGTTCTAAAAAGGGAGCTATGGAGACACAGCTGAGGAGGGGGGGGAGATCCTGAGGCCGGGATATTTTAGTCTGAGAAGGCCTGCCGGAAGAGATCCGTCTTGACAGCCTTTTTGAAGCTGTCCAAAGATGTTAGTTGACGGATCTCGTCTGGCAGGCCGTTCCAGAGTCTGGGGGCGACAACAGAAAAAGTCCTTTGGGAGGTCGCCACAAGCCTAGATTTTTGAGGCTGCAGCAAGTTCCTCCCAGAGGACCGGAGAGCACGGGGAGGATTGTATGGGAGGAGATAGCTTGGACCCAAGCCATTTAGGGCTTTAAAGGTAATAACCAACACCTTGTACTGGGCCCAGAAACCAATCGGCAGCCAGTGGAAGGACCTCAAAACCGGAGTGATGTGGTCCCTCCTGGATGTTCCCAACACAAGCCTAGCTGCCATGTTTTGAACCAGCTGTAGTTTCTGAACCAGGCACAAGGGTAGCCCCATGTAGAGCGCATTACAGAAGTCTAGACGTAAGGTTACCAGCGTGTGCACAACAGTCTCGAGATCCCTTACTTCCAGAAAAGGGCGCAGCTGGCATATCAGCCGAAGCTGATAGCAGGCTCTCCTGACTGTCGCATTTACCTGATTTTAAATTTTAAGCTGGCTCAGGTAAGCCAGTTTTGTTAGTGCTGCCAAGTCAGATCACTGGTCAACCTCATGTAGTGTTGGCTGCTGTGGCTGGTAGGAAGGTCAACTTGGGTCAGGGGTAAGGTTGCCTGATTTGTGTCCTGGATGACATTTTCGTAACTTTGATCCTTAATAGATTTGGAGGCAGACAAACTACTGTGGAGCTTTGTCCAACAAGATGAAGCCATCTGTCCTCCATCACTTTCTAAACCAATTTTCATCTGCAGCCATCCCCTCCCAATAAAGCCATTGCATCACCTGTGGAGGTGTGGGGAGAGGGTGTGGAAGAGTGCCCTCCTCTGCACATGCACCTTGCCTCCACCAGTAAGGCAATAGGTGTATTGGGATGGGATGGTTGCAGCTAAAAGTTGAGGTATAAAAGTTAAGGGGGGACAGGTCCCATTTTACAGCACTTTATGATACTTTATCCTGTTTTAAGATCAATAAGATTAAAGTTACATGTTGGATCCAATCTGCCAACCCTAGCTTGGGTGCGGTTTTTCCCCAGCCTCCCCTCACTTTGGGGTGAAATTTCTCTAATTTCTCTTCTCCAATAACTGCATAATTCTTCTGAGGGTCATTCATAGAAACAGGAAAGGGAAGGGTTATGTGCAATGAGGTATTTCAGCAAAGAATGCCATGCTTCCTGCCCACCTGTTTTACATTTGGGGACAAGAACTGAAATGTTAGTCCTTGGTTTCTAAAAGAACCATCCTGTATCAAGGCATCCTGAAAAGGAGAAACTGAACTAAAGCAGATCAGGGAACTGAGCTCTGTGCAAGCTTTGTTGTTGTTAATGTGCCTTCAAGTCAAGTCTGGTTTATGGTGATCCTATCCTACTGTTTCTTGGCAAGATTTATTTAGAGATGTTTTGTTAATTATTGCCTTCCTCAAGATTGTGACTTGCCCATAGTTACCCAGCAGATTTCCCTGACTGAACAGAGATTTGAACCCTGGTCTCCTGAAGTCCTAATCCACCACTCAAACTACAGTTAGCCCTCCACATTTGCAGATTTGACTTTTGTGGATTTGTTTATTCACTGATTTGTTCTCTCTAGGAATCTCTAGGTCAGGGTCGGCAACCTTTTTGGGTGTGGGGCCGGTCCCCCTGTCCCTTGATGCCCCCGGGCCGCAGTGGTGCGTGCATGCGCTCATGCACTACCACCACCGTAGTGCTCTCCCATTCAAAGTCTTCCCGTTTCAAAGTGGAAGTTGCCCCACTCCCGCATATGGTTGCCCAGGCTGAGGCGCTCTGGGGCCGGCAAGAGCGCAGGATCAGGGCCGTCCTGCACCTGCAGCACCGTCACCTCATAGAGCAAAATGGCATTCGTGGGAATGTCGGGCTCCTTGCAGAGTCAACCAGGAGGAGGAAAGGCTGATTCCGTCATCCCCACCCTTGTTGGCCCAGTTTTTGCACACACACCCAGCCCCAATGCCAGACCAGGACTGGAGGACTCTGAAGGCCTTACCTGCCCAGGCAACCATAGGCACAGGGTGGGTCAGCCAGGAAGAGGGCTACTTCTCCCATTTGCATGGAGGGAACGCCAAGCTCCAAGGCCTGTGGTGGTGGTGGTGGAGAGCAGAGAGTGGTCATGGATGCAGCCCCAAGGAGAGGCCCAGCATGGCCGCGGCGGTCCCCCAGGTGGCTCCCTCGACTGTGCCGGGCCTTGGAGAAGCCCAGCGCGGACATGGGGGTCCCCCAGGAGGGCTCCCTCAACTGCACTGGGCCTCGGAGAAGTCCAGAGTGGTCGGGGGAGTCCACCAGGAGAGCTCCCTCGACCGCACTGGGCCTTGGAGAGGCCCAGTGCGGCCGCGGGGGTCCTCCGGGGTGCCATTTTGTGTTCCAAAATGGCGCCTGGAGTCTTGTGCAACCTTTCCCATTGTGGGGCAGGACGGGAAAGGTTGCGCAAGATTCCGGGCACCATTTTGGAACACAAAATGGTGCCCCGCAGGAGCCCCGCAGCCACAAAAGGTGGCAGTGGCAGGACCGGGCAGGGGCCAATCGGCAGGCCTTAGCGGGCCAGGTGCAGCCCACGGGCTGTAGGTTGCCGCCCCCTGCTCTAGGTCCTCCAGTACAATTCTCTTGTCAACTTCTGCCAAACGTCACATTGGAGGACCTAGAGATTCCTAGAGAGAACACTTATCTAGGCATTTGTAGGTCCTCCAGTGCAATTTCATGGTGAACTTCTGGAAGATCTTGACCATAGAATTGCCTTGGAGGACCTAGAGGTTCCTAGAGAGTTGTTCTCTCAGGTTTAAAAAAAAGTGTTTTTTTAATTTGAAATTTTCCCACTTTCACAGGGGTCCTGTGACCCTAACCTCAGCAAATGTGGAGGGTCTGCTGTATTATGGCTCTCTCAGTGCAAGTTATGCTTACTGAATTTCATGTCTGCTGATATTATCTCTTCTACACTTAAAGATTAGGAAGGCATGCTTGCTTTTGCATCTGGCCACCCTAGGCCTGCTTCCCCTGGTCCTGAACAGTTGCAGGAGTATCTGCCAGGGAATGTTCCAGCTGCCCATGAATGCCCAAGGAAGACTAAACCTTATCCTTGGTGCAAAGAATGGTCCTTCTTCTCCAGGTGCAAAAGAGGAGCTAGAATACCCTGGCGGTATCCCAAAAACAGTGGCTGTGGACTAGACCTATGCTTCCCCTGTTGTTGAATGTCCAGCAGAGAAGGAGCACTCTCTGGCTCCCAGATGGCTGGCATGAATATGCTGACAGAGTCTTAAGCTTCACCAACAGGCTACTTGGATCTCAGCCAGTATGAAGGAATATTAATGAAGAGTTTACAGCTACTAGGATCTGAAAAGGTTTACATGAAGATTGGCACCTGATATAGACGTCATGAGAAAGAAGGTCTTACCTGGATACCCATTTAGTTTCTAATGCATAGTACTTCAAGTATTGTATGATTTACGGTCCTTTGAATAACTATGGGTATATGTTTGCATATATGTATCTCATTTGCTGTCACTTATGTGTTTATCTCTACAGATATGGGCAATATTGATTATTTATCATCTTTGTTATATGTCAGTTATTTCTGTTTAATTACAACACATGCATTTTATACGATTGTGGGGGTGAGGGTTAGCATTCAATTGTGTCTTTGTGGGTCAGCATCCTAATTAGGGTTGCCAGACTGAAAAGTGGAGAGAGCTCCTATAACTTTAATGGTTGAGTAGGAGAGAGAATTTCAGCAGATGTTGCTTGTCAGCTGGTTGCATTAAAGGCACAGGAGCTGTTTTCAGTGTGGCAAGCCTACTTCCAATATGTTTTGGAATCTAGGATACAATCCCATACACAGTGTTCTGAGAGTAAATCTAATTGAATTCAATGGTAAATCTAATTGAATTCTGAGTAGGCATGCATAAAATTGCAAACATGCATGGGATTATGCTGAAGAGCTAGCACACTAATTATTATACACATCTGGATACAGTAACTGCATATGGGAAAAACATGTTGATTTTTTTCTTGTCACAGAGCAATTAAACGACAGGAGTTCTGACAAGAAAAAAAAAGTTAGCAATAGCAACTCTACTCCATCTTTTCTTTTAAAACTTTTGTCAATGGCCCAGCCATTTCTCATCAACCCTCCCCTTCTCTCTTTATCAACTGAAATAGAATACATCTATTTAAAACCATCCTTCCTTCTTCACTATGATGTGTTTCCCTTTTCAGGTTGCCAGGTGAAATACAGGACAGGTCTACTATGTCTTTAGGTTGTGTAGAAGAGGGATTTTCAGCAGATGTGGCTTGTTAAATATAAGCAACATCTGCTCGCAAAACCCTTTAGCTACGCCATAAAAGGTATAGATTCCTTATTCTGTATTTCACCGGGTAACCTTACTATCTTCTCCTTCAGTCCTTACGCTGCTTCTCTTCACCTACCTTTAGGTTATAGTCATTATTGTTAAATGTTTTTCATCTTGCAGTTGCTTTGGCACCATAATTCAAGATTGATCTGTTTGCTTGATTAAAAATCATTACTGTTATTGTGTGCTTTAAACTCATTGTTGAGTTATGGCAACCCTAAGACAATCATGGGGTTTTCTTGGCAAGATTTGTTCAAAGGTGGGGTTGCCTTCCCTTCCTCTGAGCCTGAGACAGTGTGACTCACCCAAGATAACCCCGTGGATTTCCATGGCTACCTGAGGATTCAAAACCTAGTCTCCCAATATCCTAACTATTGTCTGCTACAGCATATGAGCCATCAGACATTGCTAGGAACTGGCAGAGGTTGCTTACCAAACAGGGATTGCTATTACAGCGTGTGCATGTATGCACGTGCCTTCAAGTTGCTTATCAATTTATGATGGCCCCATGAATTTCATAAGGTTTTCTTAGACAAGAAATATTCAGAGGTGGTTTTGCCAGTTCCTTCCTCTGAAATATAGCCTACAACACCTGGTATTCATTTATGGTCTGCTAACCCTGCTTAGCTTCCAAGATCAGATGGAATCTGGTGCCTTTGGGTATGTTTGCCTTACTACCACTGACCAAATAATGTCAATTTTTAATTATGACAGCACTGTTTTTGGATGTCAACTTTATTGAACATTTGTATATCCATCCATTAAAAAAATCACAGCAATGAATTTTAGGGAATGTTACTTGACTTTTAAACCATCTTTCAAGATGGTGGTGAACAAAAAGAAGGCTAAAGGACCAGAATATTAATGCTGACATTGAATACAGTGGGCCCTTGGTATCCGCTGTGGTTTGATTCTAGGACTCCCTGTGGATACCAAAATGATCAAGATTCCATTATATACAATGATGCAGTAAAATGGTGCCCATTATATAAAATGGCAAAATCAAGGTTTGCTTTTTAAAATTATTTTAGGCGGAATATTTTCAAACCATGGATGGTTGAATCTATGGATACAGAATCTGTGGATACAGAGGGCTGGCTTTAACTGAAAACAATGCTAGCTGAATGCATAAACCAGCCCTTTTTTTTTAGAGTCTCTTTCTTCTTCCTCTAGGTATGGACAACACAGAAACCGACAGAAACTACCATAAATCAGGTAAATGAGCATTCTCAAGATGATGTCTTTCTTTATGAACAGTTTCACAATTGATGCTTAACTGGTTTTCATCCATTTTCTGCTCCTGAAATTTCCACATAATTCTTGACTTGTTAGAATCAATTTAGCTTCAGATTCCTCTTGCTTTCTATTTTGCATTAACATCGTATTCAAAAGATGTCTAATCTTGAGGTATTTCTGGGATATTGCTTATGAGATCCCTTCATAGTTTTGCTGTAATCACAGCAATGGAATTCTGCCGTGCCGTGTATTAGTTACTCTTGCTGGTCGAGTGGTTGACCTCCCTTCGGATCTGCCATTGGTATGGGAAAGGAAGAATGAAGTCATGATGAGCATACTCATCCCATCCCTTTCAGGACTACACTCTCCCTGCTCCCTGCCTCCAGAGCTCTCTTCTGCACCATGTGTGTGGCTTACGATCCTGCAGATCCAAAATATTCCTGGATAATTGCCCAGGTAGGGGTGTCCAGTCCTTCAAGTCATTTCAGACTTATGGCAACCCTAGGGCAACCCTATCATGGGGTTTTCAGGGCAAGATTTGTTCGGAGGAGGTTTGCCAGTGTCTTCCCTTGAGGCCGAGAGCATCTGACTTCTCCAAAGTCACCCAGTGGGTTTCATGACTGAGCTTCAATCCTGAGGGTGGCACCCACATAGCATATATTTATGGTGGTTTCGACAGCCAAGTACATTGGAGAGAACATGCACAGCCAAATTTTGGTAGTGCATCTTGCGGATTAGTGGCAGAGACTTGGAGGCCACAGAAATGGTTGCTTAGAGACTGCCAACATGGCGTCATGGTTTGACTGTTGGACTATGGCTCTAGAGGCCAGGGTTCAATTTCCAGCTCAGTCATGAAACCCACTGGGTGACTTTGGACAAGTCACATGCTCTCAGCCTCATGAGAAAACAATGGTCAACCTCCCTTGAACAAATCTTGCCCAGAAAACCCCATGATAAGTTCGTCTTAGGGTCGCCATAAGTTGGAAATGACTTGAAAGCAAACACCACACAAAGAGAGGCCAAACTGTCCCCATCACTGCTATGTAGTCAAGAGGATGTTGGAAAAACACAGGAGATAGTTCCAGCAGTTATATTTTGTAGCATAAATCCCTCATTGTCTTATTTACCTGTGTGGGATGTTGTGTTCTGCTCCACATCCCCAATTGTTGGAGTACAGTGGAGGTTGGTAGTGCCTGGAGTCTTTAGACAGAGTCCTCTAGGCAAAGATGTCTTAGAAGATTGGTCAAATTCCTCTGTGTGTTCAGAAGGCAAACATTTTGCCAAGTCCTGTCATTTTGGGTAACATTCCCCTTTTATATGCAAAGTACTCCTATTTGTGTGTAAAGTGTGCTTTCCCCTTGTGAACTGTACATGTACATGACATGATGCCAGAAAAATGTAGTTCTGTGGCCTGCACTCCCATCATCTGACTTGTTTTCCAAATGTGTGGGGCTTATATAAGGGCTGGGGAATCTGTGGTCCTCAAGATACTGCTCCCATTCTCCCTCAGCAGTGGCTAAAATGTTTGGGGCTGATGAGAATTGGAGCTGAACAATATCTTGTGGCCAAAGGTTTCCCACCTTTATTTATATAGTGGTGGAAGGGGGATATTGTGATCAGATGTTGAGTTATACTGTGTTCTAAGCCCTGTCATATTAGAATGGGTATATTAGTGTAGTGGTTTGAGTGTGTGGGATAACTGTACAACAGCTGAAGAAGTACATATGCTGGTATAACCAAAGCTTCATCAATATAAATTACCAACAGGATTCTCGTCCTGGCTGCTCTTTACTGGGGGGACTTGCCTGAGTCTTTTCTATAGCCTCCTCTTCAGACTCCTCTTCCAGGTCTAGATCCTGACCCATGACAATTCTGGCCAATGTTATCAGTGAAGCATCTGTGCCAATGTAGTGTTCTGCTAGTCTGTGATGCAATTCTATCCATGTGACATTCTACCTCTGGCAGAAAAATGACACTTTCTAATACCACTCAGCCAACATAAAGACAGCATAGGCATGCGTGTGTGTGCCTTCAAGTTCCCTGTCAATCTATGGCAACTCCATTCATTTCATAGGGTTTTCTTAGGTAAAGAATACTCACAGGTGGTTTTGCTAGTTTTCTCAGAAATACTGCCTACAGCACCTGATATTCATTGGCAGTCCCTCATCCAAGTACTAACCAGGCTGACCCTGCTTAATTTCCAAATTCAGATGGGATCTTGTGCTTTTACAATATTTTGACTGCAGCATAGGCACAAAACCGTAGAAATCAACTGCAGTGCTGAACTCAAATGTTAACAATGGGCTGAAATTGGAAAATATATATATATATATATATATATATATATATATATATACTGTGTTTCCCTGAAAGTAAGGCACGTCTTATATTTATTTATTCCTCAGGAAGACACAGTATGGCTTATTTTCAGGGGATGTCTTATTTGTCCTGACTTCGCCCTGACACCGTGCACCTGTCCACAGGGCATGCAGCATCAGGGTGCCCTCTTGGCGCAGAGTGCATATACGCTGCACCAAAAGGGCACAAAAGAGCCATGGCGGCAGCTCAAAGGCCAACTTTTTGCCTACCCCAAAAGGAGCGGCCCTTTGAGCCGCTTTTTCAGGGGTGACAAAAAGCAGGATCGGGGCCGCAACCCTTTGAGCCACGGTGGCGGCTCTTTTCTGGGCTGCCCCTGGAAGCAGTGGATCCACCACTCCCAGGGGCAGCCCAAAAAAGAGCCACGGCTGCAGCTCAAAGGCCAGCTCTTTGCCACACCCGAAAGAGTGGCTCAAAGGGCTGCTCCTTTCAGGGGTGGCAAAGACAAGAATCCTGGCCGCGATCCTTTGAGGTGCAGCCTCAGCTCTTTTCTCGGCTGCCCTTGGGAGCAGTGGATCCACCGCTCCTAGGGGCAGCCCAGAAAAGAGCCACAGCTGGGGCTCAAAGGCCGGCTCTTTGCTGCCTCCAAAAGGAGCAGCCATTTGAGCCGCTCTTTTGGGGGTGGCAAAGAGGAGGATCAGGGCTGTGGCCCTTCGAGCCCTGATCTGCCGCTTTCAGGGGCAGCCCAGAAAAGCTGCCCCATCTGCATCGGCCCTATGTCTTACTTTAGGGGTATGGCTTATATTGCACAAATGCCTACAAATCCTGCTATGGCTTATGTTATGGGTATGTCATATTTTGGGGAAAACATGGTATATATATTTAAACCCACTGTCCTGGATCATCAAACAGAGTTCCCTTCCCTTATCCTCCTCCTACCTTTTCACAACAGTTTTTGTGGTTCTCATCTTTTATCCAGACCCTGTCACTTTTCTGAAATTGAAACGCGTCCGCTTTGTTGCTGCAAGGCGGGGTGCCACTATTTCCTTCAGCTGCCTCTCTGACTCATGGGCAAACTGGTACAAAGAGAGTGAGAATGGCAAGCATCAGGAGCTGAAGAACAATTCCAGAATCCAGATGACCAGAAATGATTCAGTGATGATGGTACAAATCCGTAAGCTCCAACATGTTGACAATGGCATCTACTTCTGCGAAAGAAACAACTCATACAAGGATGGAAAAATGCAGCCGCAGTACTGTGGCACTGAACTCAGAGTCATGGGTGAATCTTTAGTCTTCTTAATAGTCTTTTCAACTTTTTTCAAGGTCCCGTTATCTAAGTTTGTGAGCAATCTGCAGGCAAAACTGTGCCTTAAATCCTGTTTTGCTTGGTTGCACAACCACATAATCCAAGGAAAGGTTTTTCTACCTGGGATCTTGGATTCAATACAATTTTATTTAGAGTTCCATTTTTGCTATATTTTGAGTATTGTGCATAACCTGGATGCTTACATACTTCCATACTGTACTTGCAGTTGCACTGCCTCATAGGTTTTGTGTTCTGCTGTTTACAGTACCATTCCAATAGCAAAGTTGTAAAGGAAAACTGTAATTACACATGTTGAGGTATCTGAATGTTCAATTGTCCCAGGATGGGTGTCTTCACTCCCTAGATATGACTGGCTGTCAGACCACTGGCAGAGCAAGAATTGAGGCCTGTGTTCTCATTTTTATTTTTCAGGTGTCAGCACTTTTGAGCAAGTGCAAAATCGGCACACTCTGAAAGACACTATCATTGTAATTCAGACCATTCTTCTTGTCTTGTTTCTGAGTATGCCTCTATTCCTATCTACAGGGAAGGTGAGTGTGTTTGATGGATGCTCTTGATAAATGCCAGATTCTACTCTTACTGATGCTTAAAACACAATACACCAACAGCTGCGGCAGCACAATGTAATATACAATTTGTTAATATTATTGCATTACTTTATCCCTCTTTGTGTATTTTTTTAAAATAAAATTATATATAAAATACTAGATGCAAACAATCAGTAAACCACTGCAACCTAGCCCATAAAAACTGATGTACTTTTAAGATTTTGTCTCCAGCAGCAGCAGCCCTACTAGAGCTTGGGAAAGTTACTCTTTGAACTACAATTCCCATAATGCCCCATTCAGGCCATTTTGAAATCCAAAAAGCAACTTTCTCAAGCATTGCTTCACCAGATTGAAAGCCTGAACATGTCCTCAACAACTGCAAAGTAAGACCAATGCTACTCTTACTGGGGAGCTGACTCCAGTTACAGTTAAAATGATGAGAAATACCCTTTTCTGCATTTGTCCAGCCTTACCTCACAAGTAGACAGAGTGGGTTTTGCACAGAGCCCTCTCTGAATGACTGACTTTTTAGAATATGTTCTCTCCTTTTGATTTAGCAGATGAGATCAGGTGCTGTTGGTCCAGATATTTAGGAAGGTGGCAGATATTTAGATGACAGTACAAGGATCCACATAAAAGTGGAAAACTGCAAATAAAAAATCCACTCTGTTCCTTTTTTTTACCTGAGAGGACACCTCTCTAGGTATCTCTAGGGCCTCCAACGCATCTAGACAATCAACATCTGCCAAAAGTTGATGACAGAATCAAGCTGGAGGACATATAAATGCCTAGATTGTACCGTATATACTCCACTATAAGTCAACCTTACGTATTAGTCGAGTGCAAGTTTTGGGGCCAAAATTATGGATTTTGCTATGACCCGTGGACAAGTCTAGGGTAAAACTTAGGGGCATATAGCTAAGGATCTAAAGGACGAAGCAAAGCAAAACAATGTCAAAGAACATACAAAATTCCAGCAGACATAACTCTTTGTGCTTACTCTTAAGGCTGGATGGATGAGAGAGTAGAAGGGGTCAGTGCTTCCAGGACAGATTATACTATTGCTTTTCACCAGGGGATGGCTCCCTCTTTTAAATAAGAGTTAAGATACAGTACTTACATTGACTCATGGATAAATCAACTCAGATTTTTGGAGTCAATTTTTTACCCAAATTTCTAGACTTAAACATGAGCATATACAATATTTCCTCTAGGAATGCCTAGGTCTTCTAACCCAACTCAACATCTGGCAGAGTCATGCTAGAGGACCTAGAAATTCCTGGAGAGAACATATTAATAAAATCTCAGATGTGGAGGACCAACTGTACTTTAGAAGCTCAGTTGCTGAGATACAATGATACATTTGTGTAACTCAGCCTGGCCTGCTTGGTTAAAACAAACATAAAAACAAAACTGTAGTTGGGTCCAAAACAGACTGCAGAAAATAATCCAACCTGAGAACCCTTTAACTGCCCAGGCTCAATGCTAGGGAATTCTGGGAACTGTAGTGTGTGAGACATTTAGCCTTCCCTGTCAGAGAGCTCTCATGCCACAATAAACTACAATCCCCAGGATTCACTAGCACTCAGCCAGGGCAGTTAAAGCAGTCTCAGGCTGGATTATTTCTGCAGTCTGTTTTGGACCTTGGAAGTACCCAGCAGGGCCAGCCTTACCATTAAGAGAGTGAGGCCACCTAAGACAGCAAACTGTTACTTATTTACTTTGTTGTTATTATATTTTGACAGACAGGGAAAGGGGAAAGTGCTTGTAAGATTTTCTGCCTCACATACCAAATACTATGGCTGGCTTTTGGTAGTGGCGTCACTAGGGTTGGCGTCACCCAGTGAGGTAACTTATGGTGTCACCCCCCCCCTCCATTGACTTCCTCCCATACCACATGATATAGAAACTTTAGTAATGTTTTCTGCACTGATTTAATCATAAATTGTAATTCCCATATATCACTGAAGGTAATGTTCGCCTATGGTCTGTTGACTACAATAAAGGCATTGATTTATTGATTGATTGATTGATTGAATGAACGAATGTTATGGTAATAGTTGTGGGATAAACAACTAGCAAAAATTAAAAGTATACTTTTAAATTACAATATCATACACACAGAATGAATGTGTTGACGCATACATAGTTTAATGTGGTTAAAGTGAAAATTTGGTACAATGTGCTGTTTATAAAGTTTTTTTAAAAAAAAAATCCTTAGGGTGTCACGTGGTGTGGATCGCACTCCCCACACCCCCGTAGTGACACTGGCTCTGGGTACTGTGCACCTTGATTTGAATTTAAAAAGAGGCACCATTTGCAGGCAAACACTAAGGGCTAAATTCAGCTGCTCTTTCTGACTCAAGTTAACACACTGAACCAACTATTGAGTGGTAAATAAGCATTTATGTAATTTTCACCAATCCAGTGGGTCTACTCTAGTTGGGACTGGTAATTGGATATACAGTAAACTCGAGAGATTGTGAGTAAAACCAATGGTTTGATCATAGATCATAGAATCATAGAGTTGGAAGAGACCACAAGGGCCATCCAATCCAACCCCCTGCCATGTGGAGACGAGAATAAAGTTAACAAGGTCTGAGAGATGTTTTCTCTCCCATGGTGCTCCCCTATCTTTCTCTCTCAATATTGCCCCTGCTCAAGTGGATTTTCCACTTGAAATATAGGCTGAAGCATCTGATATTTGTTGGGGGTCTCCCATATAAGTATTAACTAGGACTGACCCTGCTTAACTTCTGAGATCAAATGATATTTGGTGCCTTTAAGGTATTTGTTGTTCTTGTTGTGTGCCTTCAAGTCATTTCCGGCTTATGGCAACCCTATCATGAAGTTTTCTTGGCAAGATTTATTCAGATGAGGTTTGCCATTGCCTTCCCCTTTGGCTGAGAGCATGTGACTTGTCCAAGGTCACCCAGTGGGTTTCATGGCCGAGGTCAGAATTGAACTGTGGTCTCCAGAGTCGTCATCCAACGCTCAAACCACTATGGCATGCTAGCCCCCAGAAAATGAATGAATTAAAAAGAAGAAAATTTATTAAACCTAAGAAAAATTAGTTTAAAAAGCCCCATTTGTGGAGGATAGCAAAAGATATATACTGGGAGATTATTTTTATTTTTGTTCTGTACTACCTTGCAGAAGGAATGGAAACACATGGTTCACTGATTAAATTAAACATGCCTGTTCATCTTTACTTAATCTCCAAAAGCCAGGACTGGCTCTCCATTTGGACATACTACTATTACTTTAAAATGCCTTCAGAGAATGTGAACAGCAATCCTTCTTTAAAACCATACTCCTACTCTTGGAATAGGTCTAATTCATCAAGTATTTTCTGTTATTGTCCATTTGTGGTGATTAAGCCTCTCTTAACACAACCACGTTAATAAAATGAAATGTAGTAAAATGGGACGCAGAGGAATTAGAAAGTAAATGTGGGGAGTGCTTGGCTGGTGGATCGCAGGCAGTTAAATTTCAGACAAAATCAAAGAACTTGGAGAGTGATGATGTTCTGCCATTCCATTTTAGGGTGAAAGCAAGAAAGCATCTGTTGAAGACCACACTTATGAGGTGAGCAATGGAATTAGGCATTTTAAAAATGCTAAAGGAGTAGAAGGGGGTAGTCTCTCTTGTGTGCAGGGAGGAGGGTGCAAAGAAAGCCATGCCACACGCAGAGGAGGAGGGGAAAAGAACGTTGATCTAAGTTGTTGGTAAAATTGGGGTTCAGATTGGGGAAGAGGCAGCAGCACTATTGGTGTGGTGGCCAACAAGTGCCATGTTGGGTTGTGTGCCTCTCTTCATACAAGTGATGGAGAAAGGGCAAAGGAGGGACTGTGCCAGGGGAGGGAAAGTGGATTGGTCCCAGATGCTATACTGCCTTCCTGGTCAAAGCTGGTGGACCAGATGATGGGCAAGAGGGGTCTGCCTGTCTGCTCCCCACTCCACATAATGTTGCCTGTTTGCTGTTTCTGAATGCAGAGAGAGGTACTGAGTTCTGCACTCCTCCCTTCATATAGAAAGTCCCCTCTGGTGCCTCTCATTTTTAAATTGGATGAGTGATACACAAAGGCTTTCATAGCCAGCATCCATAGGTTTTTTGTGGTTTTTTTGGGCTATATGGCCGTGTTCTAGAAGAGTTTATTCCTGACATTTCGCTGGCATCTGTGGCTGGCATCGTCAGAGAATGCTGACATGGAAGTGAGTGGGGTAAATATACATATATATACATATATATATATATATATATATATATATACTGTGTGACTCTTGGTTGAGAGAATGTGATTTGCATGTTAATCTGTGTATTGTTCTGTTGTTGAATGGGAAGGCCTCAGGGTGGGAGGATATACAA
Source organism: Phrynosoma blainvillii (assembly GCA_026167975.1). Classification (NCBI taxonomy): domain Eukaryota; kingdom Metazoa; phylum Chordata; class Lepidosauria; order Squamata; family Phrynosomatidae; genus Phrynosoma; species Phrynosoma blainvillii. Next base: position 106,252,511 of record JANUYF010000005.1, on the reverse strand, counting down.
GAAGGATTGATTAGTGTCTATCTAGGGCCTCGGCAGATGACTAAGAGGGCCGTCTCCGAGGCAAGGAAGAGGAGGGGCAGCCACACGAGCGGCGCCCCTTCCTCCTCTCGAGGTTGCCCTCGGAGCTGCCGGCCCTCCGCATGGCCAGCGCGCCGAGGGCAACCTCCCACCGCAGCGTCCTCACATGCTGCGGCGGAAAAGCCAGGGAAAGTGCGCCCGACGCGTTTAGGGCGCACTTTTCCTGTCTTCTGAAAGGAGCGCTGATTTTGCGCTCCTTTCAGAGGCGCCGACGGTGCGCCGCGGTGCGGCTGCCGCGGTCCCGCGGCGCACTGTCCCAGGCCGTCCCCGACGCCCTGGTCTGCTTCCCCCCTTAATTAGTGGTTTCTTGTCTGCTGGGAAAACCCCTGCCCCTGAGTGAAGTTCATTTGCATGTTCTGAGTCTTGATTTTGGTGTTTTTCAGGACTGATAGCCAAACTTTGTTTATTTTCAGGGTTTCTTCTTTCCTGTTGAAGTTGTCCAGGTGTTTGTGGACTTCGATGGCTACCCTGTGCATTCTGAGCTTCTAGTTTTTGGCATGGTCCAGAATTTCAGTGTTTTCAAATAGCATTTTATGCCCAGGTTGGTTTATAACATGTTCTGCTACTGCTGATTTTTCTGGCTGGTCCAGTCTGCAGTATCTCTCGTGTTCCTTGATTTGTGTTTGGACACTGCATTTTGTGGTCTGTATGTAGACTTGCCAAAAACTATAAGGTCAGAATGCATAGGGAAGCCATTGAAATCCACAAACACCTGCACAACTTCAACAGGAAAGAAGAAACCCTGAAAATAAACAAAGTTTGATTACCAGTCCTGAAAAACACCGAAATCAAGACTCAGCACATACAAATGAACTTCATCCAGGGGCAGGGGTTTTCCCAGCAGACAAGGAACCTCTAATTAAATGGACACTAATCCTTCTCATATATCCTCCCACCCTGAGGCCTTCCTATTCAACAACAGAACAATACACAGGTTAACATGCAAATCACATCCTCTCAACCAAGGGTCACACACAGTGTGTGTGTGTGTGTGTGTGTGTGTGTGTGTATACCCCACTCACTTCCATGCCATCATTCTCTGAAGATGCCAGCCACAGATGCTCATGAAACATCAGGAATAAAATATTCTAGAACACGACCATATAGCCCAAAAAACCCACAAAAGCGATAGGTATTTTTTTTGTTGTTGTTGTTCACTGATTGGAAACAACAGTGACTGAAAGGAACCCAACTGTTATCTCCAGTAACTGGAATAAATGGAACAGGCACAGGAGTAGATGGATCTTTGGTCTGAGCTAGAAGGACTGTTGTTGTTTTTTGTTTATGTAGTGTCTCTTCAAGATATGATAGTGAAGAAGGCTTACTTCATATCCATACTCAATTGTTATAGCAGTTTGATAGCATTTTAACTGTGATATTGCTCTACCCTAAATAATCCTGGGATTTCTAGCTTGGTGGTATACTGAGAACTATCTTCTATAAATCTCTAGTGGTTTGATTCAGGCAATATAATCAAGCTCTATAGTGGAAAAATAGACCACCAAACTGCAGATTCCAGAATTCCATAGAGTGGCACCCTGACAATTAAAGTAGTATCAAAATGCTGTAACTACATAGTGTGAATATACTCATGACTGGTATCCTAAAGTGTCAGAAATAAACAAGCATAACAGTGTTTCTTGCACTCAGGGCTCTTTTGCATTTCTTCCCTCTTATGCTTCAGTCTAACTTTTTGCCATCTACAGGGACTGACAGTTGAACTAGCTGATACATATGAAGACATTACAACCTACCAGGACACTGCTCAGAAGTGGGATTTGGGGGAGCATCCATGTGAAGAGTGAAAGATTTTGCAGCATTTTGAGCAATGTGCACCACACCTCTCTTGATTAATGGGACAACCATTTCTGTTGTGTGGCTACTGTCCAAAAGAGAGAATCCTATTTTAGGGAGGCATGAATGGAGGTTAGTTGCTGCATGGCTTCAGTACTCTTGACTTATTTCTAACTTTCATTATTTAGCATCGGCTGAACATCTAGAACAAAATACAACACCCATATGCCCCAGATTCTTTGGATTATTGATTATAGACACAAACATCTGGGGTAGTGGGAAGAGGTGGAATCAAAGTGTAGGACAGTGATACTCAAAATGGTGCCTCCATGGACTGGTGCTGGTCCATGAGCCATCAGCTGTCAGTCCCAGAGAGTTTCCAGGGGGGAAAAAGAAACCAGTGGGCCTCAGCAGATGACTAATAGGGCCGTCTTGGCACACAGTGGAGGATTGGTGGTGCCCACTTCAGCTAGATTAAGAAGCAGTTGCATGGGGCAAACTCATCTAAAAAGGAAGAAAACCCAAAGTGTTACCAATGAGAACAGAGATGAATTTGGATTGATGCATAGGTTGTTCTTTGACATATATTTTAAAGTTAGGTTCCTCTGCAAAAAGATGAAGCAGAGAAGGAAAACTTCATCCTCTTAATTTTAATTAGTTTCTTCTCCTCATTCCCAGTAAAATATAGAAGGTTTAGTTTGGTAATTCAAAAGCTAGCATTATTTTTTTTTTAAGATGCTTAAAAGAATTAATACATAGGGCATGATCTGTTGAGAAGTATTTTCCCCCTTAGCTACACTTCAGAATCTCAGATTCATCTCAGACATCTATGTTTGGTTTTCAGATCATCTGCTGCCTAAGATAACCACTCTGCCTAATGGCCTAATACTCCAGCAGTCCCAATTGATAGACTTATAGAAAACATACCCTATTCATGCCAAAAAAATTTCCCAAAAGTCTTTTAATAAAGCTAAGAACTGTGGTGTTTTACAGAGTTTGTTCAAGGTGCTACAAGGTTTACATACATACATACAGAGTTTGTTCTTGTTTTTACATACAGAGTTTGTTCTTGTTTTTCTGAGATTTGCTGAACCACATCCATTTCTTTCCTGTTATCTCATAAAGCAAAGTTAAATATCTTCCTGTATGCAACATGGAAATGAGTGTTCCGGGTAGAAAAAGGAGCCACCTGTCCAAGCAAAGACGGAATGGAGCATAATTTTCATAACTGGGTTTCAGTTCTGCTTACTATGCCCACTCCTGGGCTGAGTCTACTTCTTCTCCAGAACTTGAAGGAGTTCCTTTTTTTAACAGCAGGTCCCCAAGACTCCAGACAAGATGGACAGTACTCACATTTCCAAGCTTTGGCTTTGAAGCTTTCCTTGGACTTTAAGGATGCATCAGTTCCAAAAACCTAGACAGCTACTGCAATTCTTAGTACTAAAATGACCCACATTTTTAAAAAGAGAAATGCCTTATCCCATTTTTTCTTGTTCGGAAGAGCCGAAATTAAGCTTATCCAATTAGGTCCCGGAGCCTATTTTTTTCCAAACATGCAATAGCGATCAAAGGAAGAGGAGATCCTCAGTGGCTTTTGGTCACAGTGGCTACATATTACCTCCAGTACTGAAGGCAGCATGCTTCAGAATCCCAGTTACTAGAGAAGAGTGTGAGGGTACTGTTGCATTTGTGCCCAGCCTGTGGGCTTGCCATAAGCCCACTGTAGGAATAGAATGGTGGACTAGATAAAATCTTGGTCTCATCTATCATGGCCCTTCTCATGTTCTTAAAAAACTCTGATGTGAACCCAAATCCTCAAACAGAGAAACAAAATAAGAAAAGCAAATCTTAATATATGAGGCCCAAATGCAATGTGGTGCGGTGACACCACAGGGGGTGCGGGGGTACAGACCGCACTGGGTGACACCCCAGAGGATGGTGTCACTCAGTGGAGTAGTGTACCCCTGGGGAATGGGCGGCTGTGTTCTGGATGCCATGCGGCCATGGTCGCATGAAACTCGGAAAGCTGGGATGGGGAGGGGGCTGTCTTCTGGGTCCTGTGCAGCCATGGCCATCCGGGACCCAGAAGGCCGTGTGTGTGTGTGTGTGTGTGCTGAAATACCCTTTGCAAATGGTTGCATGCAATTCAAGCAAAGGAGGTGGCTAAAATGGATGGGATTTAATTTCCAGAGACCATGTGATTATTGGGTTCCTAAATGCAAAGAGAACAATCTTTAATTTTAACTATGAGCAATGCAAGACCACCTTCATATGCACCAGGCAATGATAGTAGAGGGAAACACAAGCCTATTTCCAAACCTCCAGGGGAAGAGAGCAAACCTCTGAGAAAGTTCTTTTATTGTTACAGTCACAAAGGCAAGAAGACCCCCTTGTCTGGCCCACTATGGATTTCTGGAGGAACAGTCCTGAGCACCAAGGGGATTCCTCTGAGCCAGAGCTACCCTTTTCAGAGATACAGTTCAACACTAGACTAGTGAATTCATAGCCAAAATTGTGCAACAAAGTTTGTGCAGAGTATTTCTCTCACACGTGATTGTGCTAGCACAAGTGGACAAAGGCATGTGTCATTTGGAAATTGCTGAATAATGCAGGGGATGATAAAAAAAATCAGATGCAAGAGAACAAATTGTTGTAGTTTTTTTATGGGAGAGAAATGTACAATATTGATGAAAAGACCAGCAAATTCTAAGACAGGAGAAATCTGGGATTGCTACCCAATTTGGCTTGTATTGACTTCTTTTTAATCTGTTAGTTCCATAGAACTATTATTTATTTTATTTTAGGCATTTATTTATCACCCCTCGGCTCACTCTGAGGCGTTGCTTGTTATTGTGTGCCATCAAGTCGTTTCTGACTTATGGTGATCCTAAGGAAATTATGGGGTGTTCTTAGCAAGTTTCTTCAGAGTGGGTTTGCCATTGTCATTCTGAGAGAGTGTGACGTGCTCAGGGCCACCCAGTGGGTTTCCATGGCTAAGCTAGGATTCGAACCCTGGTCTCCAGGGTCATAGTCCAACACCCAAACCACTACACCGCTATTTATCACATCAGGGCTCATCAGGGCCCCTGGAGCATTGCACAATGAGTAAAAATATTTTTTAAAACATTACATAAATATTAAAGATCAATTAAAACATTCCAGACTTCTTTTTAAAAATAACTCAAAGACTAGACAAACAGTGTTTAAAATAGCAAGAACAGACACCTCTGATTTTGATAATCAAAGGTCAAGCAAAACTGCACTTTTTGCTGCCTGCCAGAAACTTAGAGATCAATCTGACATCTTATTTTTAGCAGAACAATGAGAATGTCATATATTCCAGGTTTGTTATTCACATGTGCATCTCTTGGTCGCTCACACAAGCCAGTACTTGAATAAACAGAGCTGATGATGCAAATGTGTTCAAAACATGTTCAAGGCATGCAGAGTTTAATCCTGAATTATCCTGGGTCTATTTGCATTTGCATAAATTATTCACACTGCCAATGATGCAAATTTCCCAATTTTCAAAAAAATTGGGAAAACCCCAGTATCAATCCTGCGTTAAGTGGGGGGTGGGGGTGGCAGCCCCCCCCCAACTTAATCGGGTGCATTCGGGATGCATGTGAAAAACAGAGATTTAACCCGGATTCATCCTGAATTATTTTCACCATCTGAATAGAGCTTTAGAAGCCAGCCTGTGCTACACAGAAAGCCCTGTCTCTTGTACCCATCAGCCTCGCCTCACAGGATGGTGTGATATACAAAAAAACCTCTGTTGATTTTCTTACACTTTGGGCAGGCTCATAGGGGAGGAATTGATCTTTCAAATATTTTGGCTTGAAACTGTTTCGCTCCAGCTTTGTTCGTATAAAAGTGCATAGCTTCTCTCTAGTTCTGCTTCCCGAAGAACCTGCTTCCTGAAGATTCTGCCTAAGGATGGATGTAGTTCTGTTTTCAAAAATTGGGAATTGGTACTTGTTTGTTCACCCCAGCAATTGTAGGGGGGGTAACCTGTAGTTGCCATACCACCTGGTAGAGTCTAATTCTGCAATCCCCTTCGCTCATCTTAATATTTTGACCTCAGAGTCCTATGACTTCAGCTTCAAGTCAACCTAGTCTCACCAGTTCCAATCTGAAACAAAATCCGCAAAAAACCTTTATTGGCGAGCCAAATGCACAAAACATATAATGCAGGTTTTAAAAGCTCATTCACAAACCTCAAGGTTGAGAGTTAAATACCAGTCAAGGGCTCAAGCTTGACTCAGGCCTCGTTCCCATTATGATTTAAAGCAAATTGCTGATTGGGTTATATGACCATCATTCCCAATCCTATTGAGCTGTTTCAATCGTGATGAAGCGAGGCAAACGCAAAAAACAAACAAAACAAAAAAAACACTGTTTCCTGATACTAGTTTTTTGGCAGTTCTTTTGAAAAGAATCGATTCCGAAGCGTGTTCAACAAGTGGGAATGATGGATCTGAATCACATCATTCTGGAGGGGAGGGACTAAAGGCAGAGGGGTGTTAGGGGTTTACACATTGTAAACCTCATAGGGAGTGCTTAAGTGCATTGATAAGTGGTATAGAAATGTACTTGCCATTGCTATTAAAAAAATAATACAATTAAAAACATACAAAATTAGTACATTTTTCAAATGTTTACCTGGCCTAATAAAAGTATTGCTCTAACACAGATTTGGGGATTATTGCAAGGCCAATGAATAACTACTCAGGCATCCTGTCTTCTCTTTATGCCCTGGACAACACAGCCTGGGTGAACCAAAGCCAAGACATAATCCGTGATTCTTTCTCTAGTTTGTTAGGAGAAAACCCAGTGAAAGGAAGCACCCAGTGCCAGACAACACAGTAAACTGACCATGGACCAAGCCAAGAAAATAGAGCAACATGCATTGGCACACTGGTTCTTCACAATAAGCCACAGTTCTTGTGCCTCCCTGGCTTGCCATGTTGTACAAATACACTCATTGTCTGAACTCCAGATCTACACCTGAGGATGAGAAAAAGGTCAAGCTAGCGTTCAGATTTCTCAGATACCATATCTATTTATCTACGTAGACCTAATGCCCAGGTCTTGCTGCTGTTCAGACACCCAATTTGTCCAAAATATCAAACATCTTGTCTGACACCGTTACGATGACAACAACAACTTCAACATACTCTCTAACATTTCAGAAATAAAAACTGGGATGTATGTGGCCACGCAACATCAGAGTGTGGTCAAGACAGCAAAAAGTTATTAATGAGGGAGAACAGGCAAGCTAGGAAAGAATGCAGCAGTTTGATTTTGCCTGAGCCTACAGGTAAGGACAAGATTCCACCTCCTCTTCTCCCCTCTGCTGAGTTAACTGAGTGCAAACTACATTTGAACAGTTTACAGCAATTGTGGTAAGCTGAGGATGAAGGGAGAAAATGAGAGCAGGAGAGAGAAATGAACATTTCAAAAGCATGTGGAAAAGCAACACAACATTGATTCGGCAGGATTGCCCCTGCCAAATTGGGATAATTGGAAGGCATAGTTCAACTTCTCCTTCTTCAAAAAGCAAATAAAGATGAAATGTGCAGTTCTTAAAGAATACATGTGCAGTTCAAAATTCAAGTAATGCAACCATCTCATATGAGCCAATGTAAAATGTGATTGATAAGCAATGTTAAAAGAGTTGAGGCTCTTCTGGAAACTGGAGACTTGATAAAGGACACCTATTTCCCCTGCCCCTATAGGAATGACCCCTGCAGAGTCTGTAGAGTAGGGGTAGGCAACCTAAGGCCTAGGGGGCGGATGCGGCCCCCCGAGGCTGGCCCTAGGCCGGTTCTGCCACCACTGCCGTCCCCTGCCCCCCGCCTGCCATGATTATATTGATTATTGTTGCTATTACTTGTTCTTGGGGTTTTCTTGGCAAAATCTCCACAGGGGGGTTGTCATGGCTTTCTGGGGCTGAGAGAGTGTGCATGCATATTTTTTAAAAAAGTTATTATTATTTTAATTTTAATTTTTATTTATTTATTTTTGGTGCTTCGCCCTCCTAATTGTCTGAGGGACAGCAACCCGGCCCCCGGCTCAAAAAGGTTGCCTACCCCTGCTGTAGAGCTTATTGTTTTCGAGATGAAGGAAATATTTCTAGAACATGGAGACTCATCTCCTGGAAAGTCATATGAAGCTATCAGTCTTGATTCAATATCAATGCAGATGTTAGGAAATATTCAATAACTTCTCAAGATGAGTATATGTTTTTTGTGACTTGATTCCCCCTCCTGTTCATTCTTAAGGAAATATTTGTAGCCCTCACTCTAACATCTTATATACACAACAAAAACACACAGGCAGCTTTTAGCAATGTACACCATGAGCAGAAATTACAACACATGCCACTGTTATTGCATGCATTCAAGTCATTTTCAACTTAAGTAACCATAGGGTGACCATATCCTGGAGTTTTCTTGGCAAAAATTATTTAGAGGAGGTTTCCCACTAAGTGCCTTCCTCAAAGAATGAGAGAATGTGAGTTGCCTAAGATCACCCGAGGGGTTTCTGGTCTTCCGAGTCTGATACTACACTATGTTAACTCTCAACTACAGGCACAGATCCCCTCCATCCCAAAAAGTATTGTGGATATCCGTGGATGTGAAGTTTCCAAAATGCTTAAAAAGAATATATTAGAAGTCCTCTTCACTCATCCCACTCCTGCTTGTGGGTCTTCTGGTGTTTTTATGAGCAGAAGCTGCCTGCTATCACATACTGCTGAAAAAGAGGTGCATTATAGTGGTTTTGTGGGATCTAGTTTGTATAAAGAACTTGAAATCAATCAGCTGAAGACTTGAAAATGCATGTACTGAGGACCATATTACCCGTTATGTTAAATCCATAATATAAGACACACACACCTTTTAAACTTAACTTTAGTGCCTGGATCTGAACTGAGACTAGTGTGGGTGGGAGGAGGTTTAAATCCCCTCCCTTTAGTCCCCCACATGGCAGATATAGGTAGGGGGAGATTCCACTGGTACCAATGGAAGTTTGTCCCTTATTTTATGTGTGTGTGGGGGGGGGGGGGCAACATTTTAAAATAAAAACTATATGTGATGGGAGTTTAAAACATTTTCCATCCATGCATATCATTCCCATTTTAGATCAAGGATGTACAGTCGGCCCTCTATAATATCCACGAATTCCTTATCCACAGTTTCAACCATCCACGACTTGAAGGAAACCTTGATTTTCCTCTTTTATATAAGGGACACAATTTTACTATACCATTGTATTTAATAGGACTTGAGCATCCATGGATTTTGATATCCACAGGAGGTCCTGGAACCAAACCCCAGCAGAAACCAAGGGTCCACTATACATGCTTACTTTTAGAGGGTTTTTTAAAGGATCCTATGTGATTAACATAGGATATAGGTTGACTCATAGAATTAGTGTTTGGAGGCTTGAAATTTGTGTTGGGGACCAAAACTGGCAAGAGCTCAAAGTCCTGCCACACAAATATTCACTCCTGGTTAATCCCGAACAGTAGAATTTTGGGAGTTGGATAGTTCTGTTGCTGCTATTGTTCAACAACAGGTTCAGAATCCTTGCCAATCTACTCCAAATCACCTAGAGAACTACAAGGAGATCCCGATCTACATTCTGCCTCCCTTTCTGTTACTTTATCTCTTATACTAGTCTGGATTAATGCTATCAACAGGACATTGTCCTTTGACTCACCTATGGTCTCTGTGTCCCTGAATTTGAAAGTTTCATTTAGCTACTGATAGATCAAGCCTCCGCAAACTTGCCAAAATGTCTATTTAGACTAGAGCTCGTGGTCACAACCAGATCTTGTAACAATTGATTTCATAATTTCTGTGTTCTTAATGTGAAAAAGTCATTTCTTTTGCTTGTCCTGAGTAGGTGCAAATTATCATGATTTGTTGGTATTTTTTGAGAGATAGAATGCAACTTCTCTCTCTCTCTCTCTCTCTCTCTCTCTCCCTTCCCTCATCTCTGACTTCACATTACTGACAATTTTCTAAACTCAAAGCCATAATATATTTCTAACACTTTTGAAGGAAAGATACTCCACACCTCATACAATTTTGGCTGTCCTTTACACAACTCTCTCCAGCTCTGATGTACCTTCCTAAGGTGTGGGGGACAGGCATTTTGCATAGTTTCCTAAACGTGAGCATGATGTGGCAAATGCAGATGAATCTGAAAATAATCTAAAGTGAAAGAGGGGAAAAACACATCCAGATGTTGCTGCCTTTTTTGGTTACTGGACACCAAACATGAGTGGGGTGTGCGTTTTTCTCTCACACACCCCGCCACAAGTGGCTTTCCTAGGAGATGACCTTTACATGATGTTACTACCCTGCTTGTATGAGGGGCTTCTGAGAAGAGGCCTACAACTCACCTTCCCAAATCTGTGTTTATTAATGGGGTGACATCAAACCTTTCCTCTAAATGTCACGGACTGGAAGATCACTGAGCTGGGTTGCATAAGCCCCTGTGGGTGTGTTACCAAGATGTCAACAACAGAGGAGTTGTAAGAGAGCACACTTGGAATCCAAAGCTTGGTATAGCCACCAACATGACATGGAGAACAAGACATGGCTGCAAAAATCAGAATCCTTATAACTCTGATATTTGGAGCATCCTGCTTTGTTTTTTGAAAGTATAGAAGTTTCTATCCCTCAAGCTCTACCATCAAATATGCTTTCCTAGGGATCTAAACATTTCTCCTTTTGGAGAGACACAATGGACATTCTCCCATTTCCATAGCAGGTCTAGAAGACCATAGATCAGAAGTAGGCAACCTTTCCCCTTTAAGGGCCGAGGGACTTCAACTCCCAGAAGCCTCAGCCATTTTGGCCAATAGTCCCATTTTGGCCAATAGCTCCTGGGATTCTGGGAGCTGAAGTCCCTCGGCCCTTAAAGGGGAAAGGTTGCCTACCCCTGCCATAGATAATAGTTGATATATGAAGATTATGAAGTGACTCTTTGTATTTTTCGTTTGTGTTTTGCTATTATAATTCGAATAAAATAATAATAATAAAAATAAAAAAACATGTATCCTGTTCAATATTTAGGGAAGAATGCCGCAGGAAAAACAGGATGTTAAATTTCCAGCCTCTCTACTCCAATGTTATTTCACTTGTTATTAAGGTCAAAGGAAAACATACCTCCTTGGTACTCGCAGAAGCATCTGATTTTCTGTATCTAATTCCCAGTGCCTTTTCCAGGTGGAAACTACCACTATGAGACACTATGGTCATTTCTCTTCTCAAAAAGATGCTATATTAGAAAATGTATGTTGAACTCCATGTTTTGACAGCCTCAGGTATATATACTGTTTCCACCTGCCAAGAGAAATCTCACTCAGTAAAAGAAACTACAGCGGACCCTTGTTATCCACTGGGGTTTTGGTTCCAGAATCCTCTGTGGATACCAAAATCCATGGATGCTCAAGTCCCATTATATACAATGGCATAGTGAAATGATGTTCTTTATCTAAAATAGCAAAATCAAGATTTGCTATTTGGGATTTATTCTTTTTTGGAATATTTTCAAGCCATGGACACTTGAATCCGTGGATGAAGAATCAGTGGATAAAAAGGGCTGACAGTATGTTTATGTATTTGAAATATGTATAGGTCATTTTTAATTAAAATATACAAAGTGGTCTGCAGTTTTAAACATCTACCATATTAAACAGTTAAATATGCAAGGAAAAAAAAAACATAATCAGCATTACTAACATGAGATTAAGCCTAAGATCAGAGACATGATAGACTGCATCCCACAGTCACTTTGTCCATACCTTCAGAGATTGTGCAGATTGGAGGTAACTGAAGGTGATCAGATGGCTCTCCTGTAACATCCTATATTTTCATTGCATCCAAAGTCTATCCAGGTTGGGCAAGATGAAAAAGATTTTGATCTTACTGAAGATATGACTCAGTGCTAGCTTTTTAAAAATATACATTTAAACAAAAACTGTAGCATGGTGATAAAACTGCCCTATTAGATAATAGTGGGTGCATGGAAGCAAGATTTGTTGTTGTGTGCCTCTAAGTCACTTTTTAACTTATGGTGACCTTAAGGCAAACCTATCATAGGGTTTTCTTGACAAGTCTCTTCAGAGGGGGTTTGCATTGCCATCCTCCCAGGATTTGAATCTTGGTCTCCAGAGTCATAGTACAATGCTCAAACCACTACACCACACTGGCCTGCATGGCAACAAGGCAGAGGAATCTCCAAAGATATGAAAGATTTAGCACTATTGCCTCTTTAAACAGACAAGATATTATCAAGCATGGCAACAGGGTTACCTGCTTGATAACATCACGTCTATTTAAAAAGGCAATAGTGCTAAATCCTTCATATCTTTGGAGAATCTAGTACCATTCTGCTTTTTCCATTAAATTTAATTCCTGAGCTCTCTAATTTTTTTTTAATGAAAGAACCACAGAGAAAACACAAGAGGACAATTTGATAAGGACGGTTGCTTCCAGGTGAGGAGTTTTTATTAAGTAACCAACTTCTGCATCATTAATGAAATTTTATAGGAGAGGGAGTCCAGAAGACACAATTTTCTACTTCGAACCTTCCTATTTTCCTCATCTTTTTCCTTGCCAGAGAAAACTTGTTAAGAAAAGAAAGACAGAACGCGTGCACAGTGCAATTTATTTGATAAGGCCAGGAGCCCTCTGTCAGGTAGAATCCAACATCAGGTAAATCAGGAGGGACAATTGTTTGACCCTCCTCCATTGTTGGACTACAGTCTGGTATTGCTGGACTACAGTTCCCAGAATCCTGCAACCGGCATTGTAACCACACTGTTAGGGGTATTCTGGGAGGTGTATTCCAAAAAAAGTATTCCTCCCACCCCCTCCAGCTTTGCAGGCCTGTGGCAAATGTCCCCATCAGTTCCTTCCAAAGAATCAAATATCTAACTGTCCAACAGAAAATACAAGATTGAGATTATGATTCAGATTGATAATATTCTGGGACAACCCCGTGACTGTCATGACAACCAAAAATATTTAAGTCCAGGATCAGTAAGCTCAACACTGTGTTGAGGCCCATCTCCTCAAGTTCAGGAAGAGTCAACTAGTCAGTACTCAAGACCTAGTCTATTCTACTGAAACCAGACCCGTAAGACAGGACCTTGCCTGCTATGGCACCCTGTCTCTGCAATTTCCCTTCCTAAGAGTTGCCATCTTTGTTTGTGTGTGTGTGTGTGTGTGTCAAATTAATTTTTTTATTTGTTCAGGCTTTTTCAGTGGCAAAAAAGATTTTATGCAGATATATAATATAATATAATATAATATAATATAATATAATATAATACCTTACATTACACTAGTCTTCTGCCCAGTTTTATTGTGCTATTTAGTATTGTTTGTACACTGCAATCAATCACAAGCAAATGTTGGTGCTGTTTAAAAAATCCAGATGGACATAGTTGGGAGATCAACACCTCTCACCTCATCCAGCTAGGTCACAGTGATATGGTCCAGATCTCAGTACTCTCTTTGTCAGCAACTGACATGGATAACCTTTACATATATGTATCAGTGTACGCTGATGATCTCCCACAGCTCAATAAACATGATATGTTTTCGTATATAAGACCAGCTCAAAGGGCACCATGGACAACACGGATGAGAGGAAGAAAATTGTCTTCAAACACATCAGTGATTCGTCAACCCATCATGGCTTCAGGTATGCCTTTTTTATTTTAAGAAGGGGGAAGTTGCTAGTTTATGAACTATGGGCACTGCTTATTGTAGTTACAAGACCTGCAAAAAATTCAGTGGCTACATAAAGGTGGCATGACAAAAGTGTCAATCCTAGTGAAGATTATATCTGACAATTGCCTTTTGGGTTGATGAGGGTTTTCAACCTTTGTGTTGGTGCTGAAATATTTTGTATTTGTGAATTTTATTTGAATAGAAGAATAAATGTAAGATCCAGTTCTCAGATGCAGAAAGGGGTGATAGATATAGTTTTCAAGTAAGTTCAGCTAAAATTCAACACACACAGCTATGAGGAAAAAAGTTTGGCAAGTCTAAGCTTCCACAGATATTCCAGCTCTCTTTAGCAATCATCGGCTTTAAAAAGTACTGTTAAGTGTGGTAACAACTTACAAACCCACCTTCTTAGGCAGTGACACCCAAGGAATTTTGAAGGGATGATGCACATCTATCTTGTACTAGTTTCTCCAAATGTCTTGGTTCACATAGCCTGCCAGAGTGGGTCAGACTGTGGTTGCAGTGTCAAGAAGATTCCCAATAGAGATATGTTGTACTTGCAGTGCATGCAATTGCTTCCATCCTGGAATTTCTGAAAGTTTTGCAAGTCACATTTAGAAATAATTAATTACATATCCACCCATACTTGGCTGATCATATATAATTTGCTTCATTTTAAGCAACTTTTCCTAGTGCTTGTTGAATTTTCATTATTTTTTGCATTCCTTTGGAGGGAATGGAATCCATCTAAAACCAGGGGGAAAAAATCCAAAAAGCAAATTTTGATTTTACCATTTTTAAGAGATACCATTTTACTACACCATTGTATTTAATGGAACTTGAGCATCCATGGATTTTGGTATCCACAGGGAGTCTTGCAACCAAACTCCAGTGGATACCAAAGGCCCCTTTATTTTTATTTATTTTTTTAATTCTAAAAGCAAAGCTTGATTTTGCCATTTTATATAAGGGACACCATTTTTCCAAGCCATTGCAAAAAATGGGACTTGAGAATCCACAGATTTTGGTATCCATGGGGGTCCTGGAACCTAATCCAAGTGAATACCAAGGGCCTGGTGTACTTCCAAGCCTTGGCATCTGTAACTAAAAATTCTTCCATGGAAGCTCTAGAACAGGGGTAGGCAACCTTTCCCCTTTAAGGGCCGAGGGACTTCAGCTCCCAGAAGGCTCAGCCATGTTGGCCAATAGTCCCATGTTGGCCAATAGCTCCTGGGATTCTGGGAGCTGAAGTCCCTTGGCCCTTAAAGGGGAAAGGTTGCCTACCCCTGCTCTAGAAGATATCACAAATGTCAGGATGTGGTGTAATTACAGTATCTTGACTATTGGTCTTACAAGGTATAAGGAATTGCTCTCTTCTTCAAAAGTCACCACTTTTCCAGTTTTTCTTCTTCTAGTTTAGCATCAAATTCCAAATACTCAAGTTAGAAAGCCCAACACTGCAACCTGCAAATGGCTTGCCAGTGGTAGATAATTGCTGCCACATCAATGCCTGGTGAATCTGCTCTAGATTTTAGCTTCCACATCAAAGGGAGCTATCCACGGGTACTAAACCCTATCCCCCAAATAGTTTCAGTACCTGGGATAGCTCCTTTTCGATTAAAACTTTGAACAGATTCATCACAACCCCACTGATAAAGGAGCTACCAGTTCTTGCTGGTCTAGAATATGGAGAAGAATTTGAACAGTTTGGTTGCAAGGCATGCTCCAAACCCATACTCTCATGCTTGTAACAGGAACCCTGCTTACACTTTGTTTATTGTAGATATATTTGATCTAAAGAGATAACTACAGCCTCTTCCTGGTAAATCTTCCAAAACTCTGAATTTTCTGTTTATACTGAACCCGGTCAAAGGTATAGTTGTGAAGTTGAGTCCTGATGCAAGTGACATAACCAGAACTATCTTTCTCCAGTGATGTAGACTCCAGTTGATTAACTTGGACTCAAGTCAGATTCAAATCACTTCACTGACTCAACTTGGATGCTACTCGGCAATATATGTCACACTGACTCAACTCAGCTCACAACTTGTGTATTTTTAACAACCAACTTGCTGGTCTCATTCATTTTGAGCATCAGGGAAGACTCGCCCCCAAAGAGCAGGATGCATTTTTCTGAGCAGGACTGCAAATGGGTTAGGCAATGGGCTTGAGGTGGAAGGATTCTTCTAAAGCTTTTGAAAAGCTCTAGAAGGCTCCTCTGATGTGCCTGCTGAGCAGACCTCAAGCCCCACCTTAAGTCCAGTGCCTAATGTGTTTGCTGTTCCCCTCCGAGAAATGCATCCATCTCCTTTTTTCCTGTTAAACATTGGCTCCCAGACTTGAGACTCGACTTGAAAATATCTTGCAAGGACTTGAGACTCAACTTCAGACTTGAAGGTATGGACTTGAGATTTGATCTGGGACTTAGATGGAAAGACTTGAATACATCACGGCCTTTCTCTTACCAGAAAACAGCTCAGGTTTAGCAATGCTCATTTCTTTAATTCACAGGAGAAATTGGGCTTTGTAAATCTGACAATATAAAATGTTGGTCTGAATTACACAACAATTTAGAATTTAGAAAGTTTAGTTTTGTTTGCTTGAAAAGAGAGGCTGGATATTTGTAAAGACTGATTGCAAGGCTTTCTGCAAGATCTGCATAGCTTTTAAGAAGCATACCAGTTTGCAAAGGAACTTGGGTTTAATCTGCTTAAGTGTCATACTGTGTTTTCCTCCCATTAATATGGAGAGGAGCTGAGTCTTCCAAAGGCTCCATTTCCATCTAAGAAGCTCAGCCTCCTCCATTTTCTTCTGCAGTACTTGGGCCTTCTCCTCTGTTCATCATTGCTTTGTTCATCTTGGCCCCTCAATGGCCGGAGGGAACAACAGCCTTCCCTACAATGCCTCTTTCCAGTCTCTTTGCCAACGCAGTACTAAGAGCCCAGCATCTTCATCTGCTTGCAACAGATACCTTCAAGGAATTTGTGAGTAATGGTATAATGCTTGGGATTGTTTGCATTATTATTATTATTATTATTATTATTCCGCCTTTCTCCCAATATCAAGCAGACTAACAGCAAATTTAAAATAGTACAATTTAAAAAACAATACATTAAAGCATTAAAAAGTATAAATATAAAGCTTATAAAACAATTTTAAAAGTTAAAACAATTACACATTACAAATATCAAAATGTATAAAAAACTATATACAAACCTTGATCTGACTTGCACAACATTTAAAAGCTCAAGTCTCAGCAGTTTAAAAAGCCTGATGGCACAAAAATGTTTTCACCAGCTGCCAGAGGGAGAGCAGGGATGGGTCCATCCTGGCCTCTTTAGGGAAGGAGTTCCAAAGTCTGGGAGCAGCCACCAAGAAGGCCCTCTCCCTTTCCCTTTATATGCCATAATTCCATTCAATAATTAGTTAGCATGGTAAGTGCTTATTAATCCCCCCAAAATAAATAAGGTGGCAACTGATACATACTTGTAGGAGCCTAGCTATACAAATAGATCATAGATATAAGTTTGTAACTTACAATAAAAATTTGTACCCCAGTCTTGCTAAGTACCTATTTACTTATAGGATATAAGGAATATAGAAGTGTTTGTCAGAGACTGGGGGGGGGGGGGGATGTAAAGTAATTAGTAAAAGTTCCAAAGACAGAAATAATTAGTTTGTTGTCATTGTAGTTTCAGTTTTTAAAATTAACTCTTTTTTATTCGGGAGAGTTATTTTTCAGTTACTTTTTAAAATATCAGATTGCTGCTAACCACTGTAATACAAAGCAAATTACACAGTGATGCCACACACATAGTGGGTGCTGTAGACAGGTGCCACTGTCTGATTGTGCCACCCTTGAGGTGGAGGAACGAGTTTGTCAACCAAAAAGATATCTACTCCGTCGTCCTCCACAAAACATGTCCCGCACAGATCAGGGGAGGGGCACATGTAAGGGAGGTTTGTGCGGACAGACTTGATACACGTAGCTGGTGGTCATGCAAGGGACATGGTCAATAGGACACATGGACAAATGTTACTCCAGGAGCCCCCCCCCCCATCATGCCAGGAAGTGGTGTGCAGGTCTTATGCACATCTGCATTCCTGCGCAGAAGAGGTCACAAAAGCCTCTTTCATGCAAACTATTGTGCATGCTGACAGCAAGCGTACATGTGATGGAATGCATTTATTGTCATAATAGAGAACAGTTGCTAGGGCACATGCATAGGATTACAATGAAGGTTAGCATTAGGTTTACAATTAGGGTTAGGGTTCTAATATTCAAGCGCACCTGCAGTGGTGCATCCACACCTGGAAGCATAAGGCGCTTTAAATTAAA
The DNA here is from genome assembly GCA_026167975.1 of Phrynosoma blainvillii. Classification (NCBI taxonomy): domain Eukaryota; kingdom Metazoa; phylum Chordata; class Lepidosauria; order Squamata; family Phrynosomatidae; genus Phrynosoma; species Phrynosoma blainvillii. Next base: position 106,234,541 of record JANUYF010000005.1, on the reverse strand, counting down.
GCCTGCATTGTAGGGTGCATGCTCTGGATTGCCGACTCAATTTCTGCTGCACATGCAACGGTGCATTTATATGGCCGTTTTAAATCTCCAATGCCCCTTTTCTGATGCACAGTGTTGCTGCATACATACACACGTGTGAAGGTGTGAATCTTTGCAGAAGAGGCAGGAAAAAGCTGCTCCTTTTTGGAGCGGCTTTTCCCGGCATAGGGCGCCTAGAGGGTGCTTTCCTGCCAGCTTTTAGGCGTGTGTCGTCTAAATGCCACACCTCCAAGTCAGCCTGAAAGCACCTCTTTTTGCCCATCTGTACAGCCCCTCAGAGGTGGTTTTGCCAATTCCTTCCTTTGAAATATAGCCTACCACACCTGGTTACAGAATCCTTCAGTTACATAATCCTTTAAAGAGATTATTTTTTTACAAGCTTGTAGTCTCAAAGGTGTTATCCCCATCATTTAAACCTGTGATATTTTTATTACACTGAAATGTCAGTTTTCATCTTTCTACTGCCAAATTTGTATTTATTTTAAACAAAGAATAAAGGAGTCAATTTAATCATTTCAAATGAGTCCCAAATTTTCTTAATTCATTTCTACTAGGTTGATGGCTATACCTCTATCCTTTAACAAAACAAAACTTGAAAGTCTAATTGCATGCAAATATATTACAAATTCAAATAAAACAAACTTCCCTTTTATCCTGGTGACACATCCAGTACTTTCCTTCTAAAGGCACCAGACCCCAGCAGATACCAAGGGCCCACTGCATATTATATACACAAATCAGAATCCATAGCTTTATGAAAAAAAATTCCTGTTAAGTGTGTCCTGTATGTGGTTGAGGAGGTGCAGGTTAGATTAATTCCTCTGGCACAAGGTTGCCTTGGGCCAGCTCTGTTTCCCAGATGGCTGGGAACACAGCACTACTCTCTATGGCTGTTGTTGGGCTGCAGCTCCCAACATTTGTCACCACTGTCTATGCTGGCTAGGGCTGATTGGGAATTGCAGTCCAAAAATTGGCTCCAATTTTCCATTCTGTAAGGCACTGCTCGCCATCTTCTTTTTTCCTCCTGGGTAGACTATGTGGACAGAAAAGTTCACTTTCTTATAATATCTTGTACAATTTGTACAGGAACGCTCCTACATCCCAGAAGACCAGCGCCAGTCCAACAAGAACACTCAGTCTGCATTTTGTTCCTCTGAAACTATCCCTGCACCCACAGGGAAGGATGATGCCCAGCAAAAAACAGTAAGTTGATTCCTACATTGCCTTATTCCATAGAATGACTGTGTCAATGTCCAGAATCTGGAATCTTGTATTTCACATGTGCAGTTTATCATGTTCCCAAAGGTCTAGGAATGGTTTAACAATGATGTTGTTTGAATGGAGATCCTGCGTAATCTGCAGAATATATGCTTATGTTTGTAGTCTTCTCTTGTCAACACGCCTGAGACTATAGAGCAGTAGCTCCCAAACTTTGGTCCTCCAAATGTTTTGGACTTCAGATCCCAGAATTCCTGACTGTTGGCCAAGTTGGCTGGGGCCTATGAAGTTGAAGTCCAAAACACCTGGAGGACCAAAGTTTGGGAATCACTGCTATAACAGTGCACACTACTAATTCTTATACCTGATCTCTTCTGTCCCTGGGTACCACCTTGAACAAACATATTTACACACCACCTTTATACCACTTCAGTGGGATGCAGTGGCTCAAATATTTAAGACGCTGACTCTGTTGACTGCAAAATCGGCAGGTTGGCAGTTCGAGGCCTGGGTGCCGCATGATGGAGTGAGCTCCCATCACTAGTCCCAGCTTCTGCCACCCTAGCAGTTCGAAGGCATGCAAATGCAAGTAGATAAATAGTGGGAAGGTAAGCAGCGTTGGTGGGAAGGTAAGCAGCGTTCTGTGCAAACATGTTGGCCACATGATCATAGAGTAGTCTCTGACATCGCTGGTTCTTTGGCTTAGTAACGGAGATGAGTACAGCCCCTATGGTCAGACATGACTTGACAACCTTGTCAATGGGGAATACCTTTACCTTTACACCACTTCTACAGGTACAACAGATCCTCTGGGGAAAGAGCTAAAGTTCTGAGACACATTCCCAAATATAGTGTGATTTAATTAAGAGTGTGTTCTCAGTCTTAAATGTTATGGTAGAAAATACAAGCAGTTTCCTTCAGCTCTTCTTAAAATGTCTCTCTCTTCATTCCTTTTTTCATTCTAGGACATGGAATTGCTCAGGTTTTCACTCACCCTCATTCAGTCATGGCTAAGTCCTGTACAGCACCTCAGTAGGATGTTCAGTAATACTCTGGTCTTTGGGACATCAGATAGAGTCTACGAAAAACTTCAAGACTTGGAACAAGGAATCCAGGCTCTAATGAGGGTAAGCAATCCCTAACAAATATCCCAAGAGCCATATTTAAATAAGGGCTATTTAGAGCCTCTGCAGACCAGCCCAAACGGCAGGCTTGGAGGCAAAGATGGGGAGAGGCAGCTACATGCCGGCTGCCCCAAACCCAGCCCAATGACGTCCTGACGCTGCGCGCTGTTATGCACGGCACACAGCATCAGGACGTCCTCCAGGTACAGCATTTTTACATGCTGTGCCAGAAGGGACACTAAAGAGCCACGTGCTGGCTCTTATGGCGCCCTTTTGCCGCCCCTGAAAGGAGCAGCATTTTGCTGCTCTTTCAGGGGAGGCAAAAGGGAGGATCAGGGCCGCGGTGCGTGGTTGCGGCTAACAGGGGCGGCCCATAACTGTCTGTCTGCATAGCCCCTTAGTCTCTTTGGGTGTTGCCCCTTCCCTCCCCAAAAGCAACTAAGTGATCATGGGAGTAAATTCCCTTCTTCATGAAAAACACACCTTAAGGACAGGACTTTTTAATTTTATAAATATACTAGACTGAAGTGTATGTGAAGGGTGATAAGACAGTTATAAGATCACAAATGGTGTGTAAACCATGAGAGCCAAAAGAAAAAAAAGCAGGGAAGGAGCTATTCAATCTCAAAATACAAAAGGTGTTTTGGACTGAAAAATAAATGAAAGAGACTTAAGCAAACACAAACATAAACATCCATCAGAGAATGTTTAATTCAACTCTGGAAATCATTGCTACAGGCTGTCATGATGGTAATTCCTATAAACTGTACTTTGAAAAAGTTACATAAAATATGAGCAGCCGTCTTTTGGTGTCTATCAGCCAAGGGGACCCAAAAATTATAATCTTCAAGCTAAGTGGGCACCGAATGCTCACTCAAAATTCGCAGTATTGGAGGAGGGGGAAAGGTTGTAGCTATAAGCAAATGCTAGAACATTTTCAAAATGTGCCAAGATAGTGGTATTTTGCAAAGTTTCAATTTCTTGTGACTAATTGTTGTTTGTAACAATGTATTTACAGGAACTGGAGGATGGAAGTTCTCGGGGCCTTCAGCTCTTCAGACCTATTTATGACAAGTTTGAATCCAACCTCCGGAACGAAGGCTCATTGCTGAAAAACTATGGTCTTCTGTCCTGCTTCAAAAAAGACCTGCACAAGGTGGAGACCTATCTAAAAGTGATGAAATGCAGGCATTTTGGGGAAATTAACTGCACCATCTGAGGGCAGAAAAGTTCTACCTCTTCACCACCTCTTTTTTGTGCCATTTCCTAACATCTGCTAAAGTGACCATGCCACTGATCCCTCTGCTATGACCTCCTGCAAGCTTGAGCCCAGTCAAGAGCAAAGTGTACTGCATTTCCTAGCTCTGTTGTTTTGGTGACCTTCTATACACCCTTGTATTTGTAAAAATATACATGATATTTTGCCACTGAATAATAAATGCTGTAAGCCTAGTCTATGCAAAGTTATCTGACTGCAAATAAAATCTTTTAATTTAAAATAATCACAACCCGAAACAGATAATAATATATTCTGAATTTAATCTTGCACTAATTGACTCCTGTGCTACTTGCATGCATAACATTAATGCATAGAATTATAGAATTATAGACTCTTAAAGCAACAGTAAGACTCTGGAGACCAGGATCCGAATTCCATCTTGGTCATGTAAGCCCACAGGGAGACCTTGGGCAAGTCACACTGTCTCAGCCTCAGAGGATATAAATGGCAAGCCCCCCTCTGAAGAAACTTGCCCATAAAACCCTGTGACTGGTTTCCTAAGAGTCACCATAAGTTGGTAATGACTTGGAGGGCAGGAGAAAGAGAGAGAAATGACCATGAATGAAAGTCCCACTCTCTCAGCCTCAGAGGAAGGCAATGGCACGCCTCTCTCCCTTTGAACATGCCTTGCCAAGAAGACCTCAACATAAAGTCATCATAAGTCAGAGGCAGGTAATCATAGATTTAATATTTTTACCTCCTTTTATTAACATTTCCAGAGGCTGATCTTTTGTTAAGCCAATGGATCTTTATTTGATGGTCCTTGGGGGCCCTTCCAACTCTAGGACTCTCTCTTTGCTCCTCTTCATGTGCCTTGAGCCAGACATGCCACAGGACCAGATATAGATTATTTGGTTCCAGGGATTGCAGAGATTACAAAGTATGTGTGTTTGTGTGCAAGCGCGCACGTGCATGCACACACATGCACCTTCAAGAATCCCACCAGTTTATGGAGGGCCTGTGAATTTCCTAGGGTTTTCTTAGGTGAAGAATCCTGAAAGGTGATTTTCCCAGTTCCTTCCTCTGAAAGTTAGTCTACAACATCCAAGTACAAACCAAGGCTGACTGACCCTGCATAGCTTCCAAGACGTTGTTCCAGATGTTGTTGGACTGCAGCTCTCAGCATTTCTCAGCATTGGCTACATACCATCTAGGGGCTGCTGGAACTTGCAGTCCTGCAATAGCTGGACTCCATAACTCCACTGAGTTCAGTGCATTATAGTATGTGTTGAAAAGAGCAGGGCAGAGAAAGAAAATTAGAGCTTGTATAGCTATCAGAAAAAAAATGTATGAATGAATTTGAAAGCCCAAACTTTTGGGACCCCTCATTTTATGATATTTGAGAAGTAGTGCCTCATTACGTACATGCTGGCTCCCACCCTTACTTAATTGCAATGATGTTAGCAAGACTTTTGTGTGTGCATCTGTGTTTGTGTGTCCCTCAAGCTGCCTGCTGACTTATGGCAACTCTATGAATTTCATAGGGTTTGCTTAGGCAAGGAATCCTCAGGGGTGATTGTTCCTGTTCCTTCTTTTGAAATATACCCTACAGCACCTGGCATTCTTTGGTAGTCTCCCATCCAAATACTAGCCAGTGTGGACCCTGATAAGTTTCCAAGATTAGACAGGATCTAATGCTTTAAGTTTTTCAGACCTACACCATTACAATTCACTTTCATGGTCTTTGCATAGGTTAGAATTCTATCTCAACCACACAACTATCGAAAACCCACTCCTCCAATGAAACATCTCACCTTATCAGAAGCACAGCCTCTTGCACAGCACGGTCATTTCTTTGTTGTTGGAGAGCCGGGGGATGAATGGGCACGTGTCCAGCCTTCTTCCTGCAGCTCAATGCACTGCAAGGACATCATCTACAGAGAGCTTGCAAGCAGTGGTATCCCGGGGGCGGGGGGCGGTTGCGGGCTGCACCGGGTGACACCCCAGAAGGGGTGACACTCCAGAAAAGGGGGGGGGGTGATACCTGGTCCGCCCCCACCCCTGCAGTCGCTCTTTGGGCCCACGTGTGTGCCCCTCGGGGCTGCGCAGGTGCCGCTCTGGGCCTTGGTAGGGTCTTCGGATCTTGAGGGGGTCTCCAACCTGGGCAGGCAGCAGGTGGCAGTTTCCACAGCCTGCATGACGCTTCCCCCACCTGTGTAGACACTTTCCTAGCCCACGTAATGTTTCACTGCCAACGTGGCCATTTCCCCAACCCCAGAAGACCCCAGTGCTCACAAAGATCCCTGTGGGTCTCTGCAGATGCCTGTCACAGGGAGTGTTTGTTTTGCCTTTCTAAGGGCTCATTCCCACTATGATTTACATCGATTTGCTGATCACTTTAAATGTGCCTCCTCCCCATTTGAAGTGGTTTCAGATCATTTAGACTTGCTTTGAACCGAGACAAATGCAAAGAAACCTCGCTCTTATCACACACTAGTTTTTTGCGTCCTTTTGAAAAGTGATTAGGAAGTTCGTTCAGCAAGTGGGAACTACGGACCTGAGTCGCATCAAACTGAAGGGGAGGGATTACTGTGGCAGAGGGTTGGCACAGAGGTGTATATCCCATCCCTCACCAGTTTTGGGGGGAATCCGCCATTTCCCCCCCTCTCAGTGCTGCCTTTGTGCTTTGTGGTGTGACCTATGGGCACATTTTACATATATATATATATATATATATATATATATATACACAATATATGCACTCCATTGTATTTGCAATTACTTGTGGGCTGTGAGCTGGGCGAGTGGACCGACTGTGGCTCAGTGGGACAAGTAATTGCAAAAACAGTGGAGCGCATATACTGTCATATTTTTTTAAAATTGCATACATCCCAGGGGAGAATCCTCCATGACACCCATGGATCCATGCATCTCAGGGAAAAATTCTGGCCACTGCATCCATGACTCCCTCCCGTGTTTTCTTGAATGCATTGCCGGTTGCGTGACTGATGACACATAGATGATTGACAGGCATTTTGAAGTGGCACAAACTAGTGGAAATGACAATCATACTTAAAAAGAAGCAAATAAAGAAAAGATCCACTTCCATAGTGGGAATGACACATTAACTGGAATCGATTCACCGACCCGGAACGAAAGCGAATCGCAGACCAGTTTAAATGTAAGTGGGAATGAGCCCAAAACTTGTCTCAAAGATAAGTACCTTGTAGCCTGAAGCTAAACGATGAAGCTTTCAAAACTGTGTTAATTAACTCCCAATACCATGGATTTTGCCAGAGAGGAACCAGAACTGGAGATTTTAAATGTATATATTTTGATAACAAAAACCGTGAAGCTCTTCAAGATCCCACTCTTTCCACCAAACTCTGCCTGGACCAATGTGGATAATGAATGTTGAAGATGGCAACAAAGCAGCCAACAAGGCAGGAATGAAAAAGAGTTTAAAGAGAAAAAGGAAGATTTTAAAGGGAAAAAATAACATGAAGACCAAAAGTGGGAGAGAACCTGAGAAGAAAAACTCCAAGCTTACTGAAATTACAAAGGCTTCAGCAACCCTCCGACGATTTATTTCAGCAAAAAGATGCAATGAACCCTCTTCTCTTCTCCATTCTTCCTTCCTCCTCACAAATCCTTTTGATAAATCTTATGCCTCAAGACTCTGGGAGGTGGATGATTTCCCTCCTTCTGGTGTGGAGGGTTCCTTAGATGCCAGAGAGGAGAGTATTTTAAAAACCACAAGTAAAACAAATGTTGACCTTGATGTGGTTGCCAAGAACTGCCTGTTAACTGCTAAAACAGTTATTGCAATTTTTGAGCTGCTGTTGGGCATTAATCGGAAAATAGATAAACTTAGGAATATAGTGGGAAAGTTTGTAACAAAACCATCCTGAAGCTAGCCACTAATTCTGCATGAATCAGAACATTCCCAGCATTTGTATGCTGCACAAGATATAACATGCAGGATAATTAACAATATTACAGCAGCATAGGATCTTGCTCCAGGTTGCAATTAATCTTCTTAATAAGGGTAGGTGGTACAACAGGCGAACAGTACTTTACTCACTCTCACAACTCCTCCATCAAAGGTTACACACTAGTGAGCTTACAGAAATATCCTGGCTACCCAGATGGAATGGTTTTGAAGAATATTAACATTTAAGCATTCTACCCTTCCCACATTGATCCTTAAAAACAGAAAATTGCTAAGGAGATTCTTAATTATATCTACCATCTCCAATTGTTTTTCTCCTGTTTGGTTTGTAACATCTTGCTTGATGAAGAAGCCCATGGAGCTTCAAAAGCTTGAAACAAGTATACTGTGCATTTTGGTTGGCCAATAAAGGTATCACAGATGGATTTTGGTTTGAATTTGCTAAATGGCCAACACAGCTACCCCTGATGTTTTCTATATTGTGAGATACTGCATTATAGCTGCAACAGGGGAACCAAGAAAAATAGCCTGTGGACTGGGAACTTCAACCAAGGTAAAACAATTTTTTCTTCTTCTTAAATTTGGACTGAATTCACATGTTTTACCTCTACATCCACCAAAATATTCCTGATGCAAACACATGGAGACTTCTTGAGGAATCCATTATTCTTTGCCACAAAGAGGCCTGTAACCTCATAGAAACAGAGACATATTGGATTGCAAAAGAGGGGTCCCTGTTGAGATGCAAATAGATTTTTAATTTCCTGGACTTTGCAAATCTCCCTATAGCCACAGGACAGAAGGAGGAGGATCATGCCTCCAAAAGATATCCTCCCCACTGTATGCCATCTTAACTAAAGACTGAAACAACATGTAGGCATCTGACTAACATCTCCAATTGTTTTCCTCCTGTTTGGTTTGTAACTTCTTGCCTGATGAAGAAGTCCATGGAGCTTTGAAAGCTTGCAACAAGTATACTGTGCATTTTGGTTGGCCAAGAAAGATATCACTGATGGATTTTTGTTTGAATTTGCTAAATGGCCAACACAGCTACCCCTGAATGTTTTCTATACCTACGCATGTTTTTCATAACAATAATGTCCAGCCACTGCTAAATTTTGGGAAGAAAGCCAAATCTGTGAGGGAGGTCATCTTAAACCTCAAAGACTGTGATTTCAGTCTGCAGTCCTCCACACAGCAGACTGCCCTAACTGCTTCAAGGCTAGGACAAAGTGTACATCAGAGATATAACACCACTGATGCAATTAAGAGAAAGATTCAGACATCAATCAACTTTTTGGAAGATGAGGAAGAACTTGCCCAGATGTTTGGTACTCTCTCCTTTGAGGAACAACAACATATATTGTGTAAACTAGAGGCAGTTAAATCAGTGTTACAGTCAGTGACTGCTGCACTGCAATTCCTTGTTACTCTCTAGTTGTTGTATTTTATATTGTATTTTTTTATTGTTGTTAGCCGCCCCGATTGATCTCAAAGGGGTGGGATATAAATAAATTTTATTATTATTATTAGTTGCCCTTCAGCTGGACCACTGAGACACAAGTTTCCTGAATGCTCAACTTCACCTAAGAACAACAAAAGAAGGGGATCTAGTTCACGTAGTCCAACTACAACAGCACTCAAGCTGCAAGTCAGAGACTCAGGAGCTTATCAGACACTTAAATAAACTGGTTTACCTGATCCAGCTTAAAAATAAATGCAGGCGGTGTCCGGACCCTACTGCAAGTGTTTTGCCACTGAAATCACCACCTGAGACCATTGTGGGGCCATCCCCACTCCGAGAGCCACTTAACACAGCTCTTTTCCAAGCCTGGAATTTTCCAGCTTGAGAAAATGGTTACCGGAGCAGCTCCAGGAGTGGAGATGGCTCCGGGTTGATCCCAAGTGGCAATTTCAGTAGCAAAACCCTTGCGATAGGGTCCAGATGCCACCCGCATTTATTTTTAAACCAGATCAGGTAAACCAGCTTATTTAAGTGTGCAATTATCTTCTTAGTCGATTCAATTACAGAGACGGGAGATGAGAATTTAGCTTCACAAAACGCAGAGCCTGTAGGCCAGCACCTACAAGGTGTCAGCTCAGTTACACCCAAGGATATACAGACATTTGATCCTAGTCACTCCAGTACAGAAATTGACAGTCCAGGAGCTGTGGGATTTAATGACCCCAGCATTTATCAGGGACTTTCTGCACCAACACCTTTGCTGGGTCAAAATGATTGACATTCCACAAGTCTTAAAGGTAAAGGTAAAGGTATTCCCTGTTGACAAAGTTGTCAAATCGTGCCCGACCGTAGGGATCGGTGCTCATTTCCCTTACTAAGCCGAAGAGCCAGCGTTGTCAGAGACTACTCAGTGATCATGTGGCCAGCATGATTTCACAGAACGCTGTTTACTTTCCCAACAAAGTGGTACCTATTTATCTGCTTGCATTTGCATGCTTTCGAACTGCTAGGTTGGCAGAAGCTGGGACTAGTGACAGGAGCTCACCCCATCTTGCCAAACCTGGGCCTCGAAATGCCTCCCTGAATTTTATCTCCTGGAATATTGCAGGGTGGAAATCCAGAAGTAGAGACCCTCCTTTTCTGTCCTAACCTGCAGTCTCCCAGAACCCTAGTCCAACACTTCAACCACTGGACCAAAATGGCTCTAAAATTAGAGATTAGGAATGTAGGAATTACAGGACAAAATTGAGAAAGGGGGGTTAGCTTTGCCAAATTTGGAAATATATTTTGATGCCTGTTGCTTTGTATGGTTAACTGATTGGTTTTTACTAAATTATAACGAGACTTTAGTGATTGAAACTGCGGATCTTAGATTTGGTCTGCATGCTTATTTATTTTACGACAAGATTAAAGCTAATAGAGATTTTGATAATCACTTTGTTAGGAAAGCTTTGTCTAGGGTCTGGTTTAAATATAAAAATATTCTTTGTAGGAGGATACCTTTATGGGCCTCTGTTAATGAAGCTCTTTTTAGAAGGGAGAGATTAGATAAAAACAATTGGGTTACTTATCGTAATATTGTGAAAATTGATGGAACGGTAGGCAGCGTAGAATTAATGACGCGTGAAGAAATTTTGCAACAAGGCTATGAATACGGGTGGTTCTTGTACATGCAGCTTAGGGATAGGTTTTTGAAAGATAGAGCTAATCATGGAATTGGTAGAAATGACGATGGTTTTGAAAAGATTTTAGAAGATAAGAAACAGTGTAAAATATCTAAATTCTATGAACTTCTACTTAAACTAGATCTTGAAGAAGAGACTATTAAAGATCACATGATTAAATGGGCACGAGATTTGAAACAACCTATCCCATTAGAACAATGGGAAAAGTCCTGGTCCTCCAGATTAAAATTCTCCCTTAGTTATGAATTGAGGGAGAATTGGCATAAGATGCAACTGCGCTGGTACTTGACACCGGTGAAACTTGCCAAAATGCAGAAGAATAGCAGTAAATTTTGTTGGAGATGCCATAAAAAAGAAGGCTCATTCATGCATATGTGGTGGCATTGCAGATATGCTAAGAGATATTGGAAACAGGTGCACAAGGTGGTTGTGAAGATAATTCCGTCAATTGTATGTATGGATCCGAAGTTTTATTTATTGGGTATGTATGAAGACAAACAAATTGATAAGCGGTTTCATAAATTGATATTCTATATGACAACTGCTGCAAGGATTGTTTTTGCAGCTAAATGGAAAAGTAATAGGGTACCGACGGTGAGGGAGTGGTTATTTAAATTGGTTGACTGTATTGGTGCAGATAAGCTCACACAACTGTTAAGGGGAGAGAGTTGGGAAAGACAAAGAAAGATTTGGGAGCCTTTAGTTAAATTTCTAGAGGTTAATGACTTCAAAGAGCTGGTGAAAGATTTACTTTGTTAAATGGAAAATGGGGTCTTGTTGTACTTATATAAAATAATCTCGAAGTTCTTTAGCTTTCAAGTTTTATTTATATTTGTTAATGGGGGATAGAGAGGTGTTTTTTTTTATTATGGGGTTAGTGATCCTCTCTATGTTCAGGAAGTTCTCTTGGTTTTGTTTTATGTATGGTCATGTTTGTTTATGTATTATGTTTGTGTGTGCTGTTATTGTTTTGTTATTTTTTTTTCTGTCTTTTAATAATAAAAGTAAATTATAAAAAAAATAAATAAAATAAAATAAAATTAGAGATTAGGAATGTAGGGATTAAGTCATAGGACCTTATCAAACGCTGGCCACGAAGCGAAGAATAAACGAAAAATACCCGAAGTAGGAATAAATTCAGTTCTATAGCGAAACGAACGGAATATCGCCCGTTTGGCCATTGCGCAATTAATATGAAGGCTCCCTTCTCTCCCGTCACAAAAAGCCGGCGTCGCAGAATGTGGATGGCAAGGATGGGAGGAAGGAGTTGGGAGGAAAGGCAGCCAAGGGGACCGAGGAGGAGGAGGAGGGCTGGAGGACTGGAGAAGGGAAGGCAGCCCACAGTGGCGTGGCGGTGGGGGAAAATGCGAGAGAGATCGCCTCCCTCTTCCGTCTTCCCTCCTCCTCTCCTTCTTTTCTCCAATCCAGTTTGCCTTTTGCCAAGGCAATCCCTTCCCCTCGCTGGGATTTTCTCCCCGCCTACCATTGCGCAATGAATGCGAAGGCTCCCTTGTACTTCCCCGACAAACCGAATGTCAAAATCTCTCTATTCCTTACGGATTAGCTCCGTGTTCTGCCGAGTTCAGGGGCAGCGTCGTGTATAAACACGGGGAAACAATACGGATTAGCTCCGTGTTCTGGGGCAGCGTCGTGTATAAACACGGGGAAACAATATGGATTAGCTCCGTGTTCTGGGGCAGCGTCGTGTATAAACACGGGGAAATAATATGTATTCGCTGTGGATGCCCTTTGGATTAGCTCTGCTTCAGACCCCATGTGATAAGGTCCATAGTGTTACAAAAGATTTTTGTCCCTATTCAAGCTATGGGAATATTGTTGGAAGAATGATGCATTGGATTCTCCTGTCCCTCATTATATAGATGGTGATTCCCTCCCTCTCTCTCATTCTAACTATTATGTGACTTTGGTCACGGCCTGAACAGACTGCCAGAAATAATCGTTTGAGACCACTTTAACTGCCCTGGATCAATGCTAGGGAATCATGGGAACTGTAAAAAAATTTCTGAGACATTGAGCCTTCTCTGTCAGAGAGCTCTGGTGCCACAATAAAATACAGTTCCCATGATTCCCTAGCACTGAGCCAGGACAGTTAAAGTGGTCTCAAAATGGATTATTTCTGGCAGTCTGTACAGGCCCTGAGTCTTGGGGGCAGTTTAACATCTCTCTCTGAAGATTCTAAACTGCTAGTAACTACAGTAGCTTGCTCCATCTTCCTGCTATATAAAAGATGCTGTGACTTTCATACTTGTGTATTTTTGTTTCCCTTTAAAAGGGTTAACATCCTGGGAAACTAAGGAGATTATCGCACGTCAGTTAAGCCGAATTTAAAAGAGACTTACCTCACCTGAATTGAAGTAAAATTTTGGCTGCATCCAGATGCTATCACAGATTTCCCCCCAGAAAACCACCATCCGCATGCAGCCTGAATTCAGCCAGGCTGACTTAACTCGCACCAGCGGCCATTTTTCTAAGTCGGAAAGCTTTCAGCTTTGAAAAATGGCCGCTGGAGTGAGTTAAGTCAACCTGACTGAATCCGAATTTTACTTCAATTTGGGTGAGGTAAGTCTATTTCAAATTCGGCTTAACTGTAGTGCGATAATCTCCCAAAACTGCACCCCACAAGAATACAGTTGAATATTTGTGCATCTCTTTATGGTACTTTCTGCATTTCTGTTTCTAACCTGTATAAATATCTATCAATTGAGGCTATACACCGTGTATCTGTTGAAGTGGACTACTCTTCAAGAGAGTTTATGCCAAATATAATGAAGGTAACACAAGACTGTTATTTTGGCTGCAATGCAAAACATGTCTCCCCTGGGCTGAAAATAAGGGGGGGGGGGGGGCGGGAGGACGGAAAAGTTGTCTTTGCTCCCATGAGCAAAGTAATGGGAGCCAAGTTGGTAATGGGAGCCAAGTTCCTCTAGGTTCCTGGGGATGACATGGATGGTCCCAGACCTTAGTATGCCTGTTGCCACACCATTGAATAAATGCAATTTGACATCACTATATCTGTCATGGCTCCATCCTAGGGAATCCTGGGATTTATAGTTTGGTGTGGCACCACAGCATGCTGACAGGGAAGGCCAAATCTCTCACAAAACTACAAATCCCAGAATTCCATAGTGTCGAGCCGTGGCAGTTAAAAGTGGTATCACACTGTATTAATTCTGCGGTGTAGCTGCAGCCCTATGTGTGACATCATAAACACTGTTAGCAGGTGGACATGCAGTCATTCTGGTCTGCTATAATGGTCGATAGCTAAGGAGGCTTCCACTATGAAAAGCAGTGAGGTTCAAGCGTAGGTGCCATGCGCTGCTAACAAACAGTAGCATCCCAGCACCGGGTGACACCCAGTCTGGGGGGCCGGACTTCTGGGGGGCAGGACTTCCAGCTTCCAGGGTTGGGGAATGCCCGTGCAAGGCCAAAATAGCCCAGAGAGGGCACTCGCACAGGCTGGAATGGCGTATCAGTGCCTGCACGTGCCACAACAGGACCCACAAGGCTGGAGTGGTGCACTAGTGCCCACATGGGCCAGAGGAACACCCACGCAGGCCAAAACACGACCCATGTGGGCCAAAGCAGTGTCTCCGTGGCCCCAAGGAGTTCCCGCATGGGCTGTAGAGCCCACGGGGGAGACAGGGGCAAATTGGGTGTCACCCCCTTCTGGGATGTCACCCAGGGAAGGCCACACACCTCGCACTCCCCAGTGGCACTACTGCTAACAAACAACATATGATAGATTTTACAGCAGTCACATATCACACATTAAACTATCTAACAGACCCCCAAACCCAGTGTGCTGATGCTCTCCTGGGCTTGGGCTTGAGTTTCCATGTTGCTTCTTGGTCTTGTTGGACTTGGGTGGTACCATGACAGCCATAAGACTTTTCTAGTGTATTCTGGGGCCCCAAACAAAGAGGAATGATTGGTTTTAGAAGTGCTGGAAAAAGATGGGAGGAGGAGAATCAAAGAATCATACAGGTGGAAGGGACCTGGAAAACCATCTCGTGCAGGAATCCCATATCTTCCAACTGTTTCAATCATCATCTGGCACCCCATTTTTTGAGCTTCTTTTAAAATGTTTCAGCTTCTCTCACCTCGTCCCACTTTCCTACTTGTCCCTCACTTACTTCAATAGCTGCAAATTGAGTCCAAAGCTCATAAGTACTTTGTACTGAATTGACACAGGAAGGGGGAGAGGGGAGGAGGAGGAATCCAGATCTTCCCAGTGGGCTCAATCAAAAGCAAACTGCTGCATCCTCTCCAAGCCTTTGCCATCTTGACCACACTCTGAGGTTGCTTGGCCACATTTCCAACCATGGAATATTGGAAGTTATGGAAAATGAGTTTCCTAGGCTGAGGCGCGTACCTCCCAGGGTGAGGCATTGGGACAGTAGACCCCCCCCCCAGAGAGAAAAGCTACATAAAGAGAATTGAACTGTGTGGCATAACTAGGTTTGCAAATGCTGGCCTTTCTCTGTACTTTATAGTTATCCAAAAACTTCAAATAAATCTTACAACAACTTCCTAACATCCAGGAAATATAGGATTGTGTTTTCCTTGCCTTCTCTATTAATTAGCTTTAGGAATGATGGTATAAGGAGCAAATTAAACCTCTAGATCAGGGGTAGGGAACATAAGGCCCGGGGGCCGGATGCGGCCCCCTGAGGCCTTTGGACCGGCCCCAGGCCGGTCCTGCCGCCGCCCCTGCCGCCTCCATGATGATATTATTATTACTTGTCCTTGGGGTTTTCTTGGCAAAATCTCCACAGGGGTTCTGCCATGGTTTTTCTGGGGCTGAGAGAGTGTGCATGTTTATTTTTTAATTTGTTTTTTAAATTTTTATTTTTATATTTATTTATTTATTTATTTAATTTTTTTTGGTGCTTTGGCCCCCCCCCCAATTGTCTGAGGGACAGCAACCCGACCCCCGGCTCAAAAAGGTTGCCTACCCCTGCTCTAGATCATTAGCTGGAAGTACTGAGAGCTTCATATTCTCTGAAGAAGGGGAAACTGCTTGTGGATGAGGGACACTTCTCTTTTGAAATGGGTTTACCTTTTGCATGTCTGTTGTTAAGAAAAAAGGGAAGTTGCAGGAAAGCTTCTCACAACTGATAATTTAAATTTGCAACATCCATTCAACAAGACATGTCACAATGAGCTTTTATCTGTAGCCTTGGTTTAGCTCCAGCCAATGGCCAGAGTGAGATCCTCTCCTGGCCAAGCAGGAAGTCCTTTGTGATGCGGGAGTGACTCTAGCAGTCTGCCCAGCTGCCACAACTTTGGCAATTGCTGTTTCTCAAGCTCCTTGTGAAACATAGTTTGGAGCGATTGGACCATGGCACTCTTAGTTCTTGCTTCTTCTGTTCATTTTTCACATGAGCATATCAGCTGGCTGTACCCTGCCTGGTAAGAAAGAGGATTCAATGGGAAAATCATTCAACTTTTCAATCATTGCAGTTTGGATGTGGGGATCAGAGCCCCTTTGTGTTTTAGGATATGTCTATAGGGGACAATTAAACCAGTTCCCCCTGCCCTCACCATGACCTGTCTACATACACAAGGCAGGGCCAAATCCCTGATTTGGGTGAGGACTCTCTTCATGAGGAAAGACCAGTTCTGCACTGTATCCACCCAATCCCTGCCTCAATTGGTTTGTAAAATTTGGTAGGAAACTCCGAAACATGGCATAGCAATGTCAAGGGGCCGTTTACACATATGTCCCACAGATGCCTCCACTGGCACAGGTCTCTGCCCCTGAAGTTACAATGAGGTGCCAGCCATGGGATCGACATTGTGCACCTCGTTTCTGACCTCAAAAGGGGTGAGTTGCACTAGAGGCATCAGTGGCAGGTGACACAATGAGAAATGTGTGTAGACTGTCAGTGTGTGGATGATGAGTGTTGGCACCCAGCAGAATCTGCAGGACAAGCTGGCTGCTGTGATCCACAGCCACTTTGTATCTCTTACCATCAACTGGCTCAGCTTCCCTTCTTCAGGATCCTGTCTTCCTCAGTCAAGAAGACACATTGTAAAGTCCAAAAGCATAGTTTATATGAACTTGACCAATTCAGCCATGAAAGATTACATCTTTAACAATCCCAAAAGCTTAGTATCTCAACATGTTGCAGTTAAAACCACTGCTGCCAGACAGGCACGCACGCACACGGGCGCTCACATCTTGAACAATAAACATTCTAGACAAAGGATTCTCTAGGCCAGGGGTAGGCAACCTTTCCCCTTTAAGGGCCGAGGGACTTCAGCTCCCAGAATCCCAGGAGCTATTGGCCAACATGGGACTATTGGCCAACATGGCTGAGGCTTCTGGGAGCTGAAGTCCCTCGGCCCTTAAAGGGGAAAGGTTGCCTACCTCTGCTCTAGGCCCTTCCCATACTCCACCTTCTAGGTGTTAACCTTATGTGGATTAGATAATGTCTGTATGATGTATATTAACCCAGCCTCTTGCTGTCCATCATCCACCACGTGACTATCTTTCCCAGCCTAACGACTATTTACATTTTTGATATCTCTTGCTACCCATAACAAAGTCTGTGTCCATGAGTTGTATCTTTGAGAAAGTCCATGTTTACGTCTGTGTAACCACCTGGTGTTAGATTCACTTGTTTTTCTAGATGTTGTTCTCATGAGGAAATTTCCACACACACACATCTCTACATTTCACCTTTGACTGTATATACCATCCATATCCTAACAATCCCCTCCTGAAATGTATAGATGTGTGAGACCACTATTTTGTTGTTGTTGTTATTGAAACTATCTAAGCACAATGGTACACTTGAAGTGACATCTCAATCTGTTGTAACAATTGTTAATGTTGTTCTATCTCTAGAACCTTTGTTAATATATCTGTAGTGTTGTGTTTTGATTTTTATATTTTAGGCACACAATTCAATTTTAAACTAGCTCCCTAGCATTCTGTCATCTAACTCCAATGTACTTTGATCTGCACTTTAACATTTCTGCTACTGTCATAAAAAAATGTATGTTTGTGAATCTCTATATATCATAACTGACAATTCACAATTTAAATTCTATAACAACTGTTTAATCTATTCTATCATTTAATGTTATATATTATGTTTTATCAGCACTTAAAGCTATATATCCTTATCTCTTATTTTTTAAGCTACTGAGCTTTTTTCTATATTTAATTAACAATCCTTAACCTGACTATCTATCATGCAACTTTGAAGCAAATGAACTATCTACAAAACATTTTAACCTCAATGTGGTTGTTCCAGATCACAAGCCTCTTTTTCCTTTAAAACTCTTACCAAATGTTTTATTGTTGTCTAATCTTTTACCTTAAAAAAACAATTTTTTCTCTTAAAACACCTACCACAAACACAATATTTAATCTATTATTGTCAACCACAAACATCAAACCCCTCACAAAGCTTTTCTATATATCTGGATATTTAAAACCCCTTATAACTTTATTTCAAACAAAACCTATTGACTTTAAACCTGTCACTACCTTTGCACTTTGCAAACCACACTTTCCTAATCTTTCTATGTCGACTCATTAAACATATTTCATCAGCAGTCTAGCAACCTTAAAATAAGATCTCAAAAATCAAAACCTTTGATAACAAATCTCTCTAGACAATTTCTCTTTTTGTCTGAATCTCTTGAATCTAAATAACCAAAAATGTCATCTCCTTTTTGTGTAAACACACGTATCAGCATTTAAACAAGCAATCTCAAAAAAACAAGATGTTGCACCTACTGGCCCCTCCTTGCTGGCACTTGTGTGTAACTGTCTCATTTTCAGTAAAACTTCTTTGTTTGAATGTATCCTTTCCTCAACTGAATGTTTTTCCACAATTGTTACTCTTGGACATTAAAACTTTCCCCACCACCAAGGTGATATCTTTAACTGTTTCCTGAATATCACACAATTCAGTCTGTAGCACTTTAGTTATTTTTTCTCTTTTAAAACGTGCTGGCACATATATATTTGCATATTGTCCAAAACCTGTCAGATACTTTAAATTTAGTGGATCCCCACATAACATGTGAAATGGTGTTGGATTTCTTCTTTCTCAGCCAGTTTCTCAAACTGTGAGACAAGAATTCTCCTTTTCCCCAGTCTGTAATCAAAGACCCTTTGTAATCAATTTTTCACATTCATGTTTACCCATTGCTGAAAACTTTCAATTGTATCACCTTTATGTTTTAAAACATTGACATATGAAAACTGGAAAATCTATCCACAATCACTAAGAAAATTTGTTGTCACCTAGTAACACACAAAAGTCCCTTTTGCTTAACAGCATGGACCAACCTCAACAGGTCATTTTAGCAATTCTCTTGCTCTGGTTCTGTCACAGGAAAAAACTTGACTTTTTACTCTGTGGCAAACCAAAATACCTCCCAAATCATTTTGTATAATGAGACATTTTCAAAATTCAGGACCTATATCCCACCCACAGTTTAAACAAGCTACCAAATCCTATGTTCCCTAGGATTTTATTATTGATATGTATAACCAGAATGCAATGATTCGTTTCCCACACCTGCACATTTAGCATTTGTTTTCACTTTGTATAAAATACATATTCTCTTTTTTTAGCCTTTGTATACACCTCCCCATCCGGAGTGATTTTATATATTTATCCCACAAAACTCAGTGTATATCCCCTGACACATTAACTAAACAGTTTTGTAAATCAGGTACACATAAAATATTTTCAAAGTTTTCTCACCAAAACTTGGCATGTAGACATTTCTCATTTTTTTTAACATCTCTTACCCCTCCATCAGCTAGATAAACATCTTTGATGCTGGAGGATTTCTTGCTTTTCAGCAAATCTGCAATATTTGTCATATACCTGGTTGTCCCAGAATATATAGACTCTATTTTGTCCTCAGGTTTTCCACACCTGTTTGAGTCACACTGTCACAGGTCTGTATCACAGCTGCAGTCCCTTTGTTTTCCACAAAAGTCTCTAGGTTGTTGATTGTTACAACAATCTGTCTAGATTGCCAGCATTGCCGTTTTTAAATCTCCTGCTCTGCCGCAGTAAAAGCATCAGTTTTTTCACCTTTGCATCAGCTGCCTTTTCAGGATGCATATCCTTGAAAACTTCAGGTGCTGTCCCAGGCAGCCACAAGCCGACATTTCTGGCTTTTCCTCAAGCAAACTGCTTGGCTCATTACGTTCCAGCCTTTGGAACTTTTTGGCATCCAGCAAAACTGCTGCAGCCCCCCACAGCATTGGACCACTGTGTAAAAATTCAACCTCACCAGGGATTTTTGTATTTATCTTCCAAGAACTATAAAGTCCTTTTACCACAGCATTTATGATAAAGCTGTGTAGAATTTATGAATTTTCTCTTCAGTTTCCCAAAAACCTTTGGCTGAAGAACATCCTCTCCCAAAATTTAACTGTGACTCAGAGAGGGTTAAAAGAATGAGTTCTCTTGGCTTAGGCATCCACCTGTGTCCAGCAATTCCTGCTGCATTAAAACTCCATGCATTGCAACATGCATCTGTGACTCAAGTCCCAGAGCCTCGGCAACCCAGCTGCATCCATTTCAAACAAACTGGCATTGAACCCACAGTATTCCCAGCATTCCCAGGCTATGTTTCCCCTGCTTCTTACTGTTTATAGAGTGGAGAGTTCTCAGACAACTGTCTTTAAAGAGTTCTGCACTCTGCCATCAGGCAAAAACAGCTTAGCAGCAAACTTTAACTGTTACTTACATCTGAAGAAGATTTGAAGCCACCTCTGCTTTTCCCAGCAAACGCTGAAGCATGGTTCTCTTGTCCTGGCACAGCTGAAGTCGTGGATAGGCAGTCTTGCCTCTTGGCCACCTTGCAGACTTGACATCTGGACTTCTGTGCTTCTTTCCTTCTGGACATCTTGGCCTCTTTGTCCTCTGGCAGACAAGCCATCTCTGGCAGACAAGCCTCTTCAGGCAGACTAGCCTTAACTGGCAGACTAGCCATAACCGGCAAAACAGCCTTAACTGGAAGAC
Source organism: Phrynosoma blainvillii (assembly GCA_026167975.1). Taxonomy (NCBI): domain Eukaryota; kingdom Metazoa; phylum Chordata; class Lepidosauria; order Squamata; family Phrynosomatidae; genus Phrynosoma; species Phrynosoma blainvillii. The sequence goes on along the minus strand of JANUYF010000005.1, from coordinate 106,213,811 downwards.
TAGCCTCAACTGGGCCCGTAACCCTTGTCAGTGTGTGGATGATGGGTGTTGTAGTGATGCTCTTTGACACCCAGCAGAATCTGCAGGACAAGCTGGCTGCTGTGATCCACAGCCACTTTTTATCTCTTACCATCAACTGGCTCAGCTTCCCTTCTTCAGGATCCTGTCTTCCTCAGTCAAGAAGACACATTGTAAAGTCCAAAAGCATAGTTTATTAATGCATATAGAAGAAAAATAAGATAACTAAGTAAAATCCATTGTGATGAACTTGACCAGTTCAGCCATGAAAGATTACATCTTTAACAATCCCAAAAGCTTAGTATCTCAACATGTTGCAGTTAAAACCACTGCTGCCAGACAGACACGCGCGCTCACATCTTGAACAATAAACATTCTAGACAAAGGATTCTCTAGGCCCTTCCCATACTCCACCTTCTAGGTGTTAACCTTATGTGGATTGGATAATGTCTGTATGATGTATATTAACCCAGCCTCTTGCTGTCCATCATCCACCACGTGACTATCTTTCCCAGCCTAACGACTATTTACATTTTTGATATCTCTTGCTACCCATAACAAAGTCTGTGTCCATGAGTTGTATCTTTGGGAAAGTCCATGTTTACGTCTGTGTAACCACCTGGTGTTAGATTCACTTTGTTTTTCTAGATGTTGTTCTCATGAGGAAATTTCCACACACACACATCTCTACATTTCACCTTTGACTGTATATCCCATCCATATCCTAACAATCTACCCAGCATTGCTACTAAATGTGGAGGTAATAAGGGGAATTCAGGAGCCAAAATACTCTGAACAACCAAGGCAGAGCCTGGTGGCATAATGTGCCATTTGAGATGGATAGAAAATGTGATGGCCATCTTGTTCTGCCTCACTTCCCTCTCCTCCAGTCTCTCTGTAACTAATCAATACTTTCTTCTTCTGCTTCTTTTTTCCCTTTGCTGTGACAGGTGTACCACTAGAACTAGTAAGTTACAACTAGAAGCACCTGCCTGATTTTCAATTTCAATTTCCAGGAGATATAGGCTGGTGAGCAGATGGTTTCTTATATCAGGGGGAAGGTAGGCAGTACACTGGTGCTCTTGTCCTCCACGAGCCAAGCTCATGTGATTCTTCTTCCCTTGTTTTGCAGCCTTTTCCTCCTCCTTTAGAAAAAAAGATGAGGCCACACATAAAACAAAAAGGTGAGTAGTCAACAGTCACCCTTTCTGTACCACCACCCTGTCTCCGTGACTGGCCTTTCCAAGTTCTGCCTTGTGATCCACCAAATTTGGAGGAGGAAGGGCAACTTTTTAGTCACTACCGTTATTAAACCAGGGGTAGACAATTCTGTGACTGCGACAGTTTTGGCTGAAAGTTACAACTAGAAGCAACTGCCTGATTTTCCAGGGATTTCCTGGAAGGTGGGGTGGAGTACAGATTAAGGAAATCCACCCTCCTTGGAGTCCTTCAGGAGTGTGGATGGACCATTTGGGGTGTTCCCCTACCCACCGAAAAAAATTGGAAGGAGAAGACATTGGCCCACAATCCATGGTATGGGGCCACAGTTTCCCCACTGCTGTGCTAAACAGTTGGGAGCCAGAACCCTTTCTGACCTGTAAACCATCCAGAGAATCCCTGAAGTCTGGCATCAGAGCTGGGAATGCCTTCTGAAGGGCCCATTGCCCAGTTGTCCTAGGGCTACAGATGTAAACCCCTTCAATACTGTTACACTGGTTTCCCCTGCCCACTTCCCAGTGTTGACACATGCAAAATGCCAGATAAGACCAATGAAACTGTGTTGAACAGAACAATCCTATAGACTGTCAAATGCTGGTTCTCTTGCCAAGGGGATCCATGGAAGAGGAAGAGCCGAGGGTACTGGCCCTGGATCTGAGAAATAAACCAGATCTACACTCAGCACACAAGCCAGTGTGGTATAGTGGTTTGAGTGCTGGACTGTGACTAAGGAGATCAGGATTTGAATCCCAGCTCATGTAAACCCACTGGCTGACCTAAGGCAGGATAACTAAGTTGGTGCCTCGATATGTTTTGGACTACCATTCCCACCAACCCCAGCCACTGGGCAAGGGTTAAGGAATAGCCATACAATAGGCCCTTGGTATCCCCTGGCGTTTGGTTTCAGGAACCCTTGTGGATGCCAAAATCCATGGATGCTCAACTCTCATTAAATACAATGGCATAGTAAAATAGTGTCCCTTATATGAAATGGAAATTGCTCTGGTAGATTTTAATTGGCTTCTTCTATGAGCCACCTTGGATCCCATTCTGAGAGAAAGGCAGCATATAAATAAAATAAATAATGATGATAAAAACAATAAATACAACCATAAAAGCAAACCAATCTCATATTCACACACAATTAAGATAAAATAGTTGAACTGGTAAGATAAACATACAAAGTAGGTCTGAGATTCTGTCTTGTCCCAAATACGTTAAAAGCATCTCTATTTATCATGGCTAACTTGACTGTTCGATAGGACACATAATAGTTTCTGCTAATAAAAATGCCAGGTTTTTTTTGGAGAGGATAGCATCTGGACAGTCTCCATACCCACTGATTTTTTTATCCACAGATTCAACCATCCATGGCTTGAAAATATTGAAAAATAATACAAATTCCCAAAGCAAACCTTGATTTTTCTATTTTATTTAAGGGGATACCATTACACTATGCCATTGTATTTAATAGGACTTGAGCATCCTCTGATTTGGGTATCCAAGGGGGCAGGTGTCCTGGAAGCAAACCCCAATGGATACCAAGAGGCCACGATAATATGAACAGTAAGAGAGTCAAGCTATTGAATTCTTAATAATAATAATAATAATAATAATAATAATAATAATTTTATTTTTATGCCGTCTCTTTGCAGCGCAATCGAGGCGGCGTACAGCAGATTAAAACAACATTACAAGTTAAAACAGTCAAACAACCCCTTCCCTAACCCACCCACCCCTTAAAAATATATTAAACTATAACAAGATTAAAATACAAAATAAAAGCAAACAATACAGTACAAATAAATAGCAGCTTAGCAACAAAAGAGCTGGAATCATTGTCATCTCCTTATACTTTTCTTTGGGCCAGGATGTTATTCAGAGAAGGCCTGCTGGAAGAGAACCGTCTTTACTGCTTTTTTTGTATTAATCTAAATGCAAAGAGCATCCTTATAAAAAAAAATGAGATATTGCGCTCTATCTGTATTAGATATGCCACCGTATCACCGTTGACTTCCATTAGTTGCAAAGCATTCAGTCGGCATTTAGCTAGAAGGGTCTTAAGGGAAATAAATGTACTGTCTGGATGTTTCCAGGAAGCATAATCATACCCTTGAAACAACATGTACATTCCCTGTGTGCCTGGTTTTAGAGCAGGGAAACTCTGAGGGAGCCACAGAGTACACCATCACATTCAGGGACAAGGGAAATGACATCATTCTTGGTATTATTTTGGCCAGTTTTCACTTCTTTTGGGGGGGGGGGGTTAGAAAGGATTTGGAGGTTTCTGGAGGCCAATTTGGCTGCTTTGGAGACAAAAACAGTCACCCCAAAATCAGTGGATTTGTTGTTGTTGTTGTTGTTGGCATTGGGTGGGTTGAGCAGGCTTGGTGGCCCAAAAGAGACCATCAAAGTTAATTAATTAATTAATTAAAGAGTCTGGTCCATGTCCACATGGCCCACAGTGCTGTTTTTGAAGAAAATGTAGTTTGTTTTGCCACCAGAACACTCCCTCATGGCAAATTTGAAGGCCACAAAAACCTGTAGGCCCTTTGTGACTCGCCCATGCATTCTACCTTCTCTTAGCCAGATGTCCTCATCCCTTTTTGGCTCTCTCTTTTTGGAAAGAATAGCTCTGCTTTTATTTTATTTTTATTTTTAGCTCTCTTTTACTGCTGCATCAGAATTTTCCTTCCTTCTTTTATCTTTCTCCGTCCCTCAGCCCCTCTAGCATTTCCCTGACATCCCTCTCCTCCCTGGATAGTGCTTGCTCTGCATCCTTTTTGGATGATGAGATGGCAATCTTGCTGGAGGAAGAATTTTCCCTTGCTAAGGCTGACACCAGCACCATTGCCAGCAGTGCTGGAAGGATGGAAGCTTAGTCTGAGAACTAGGAACTGAGGAGTGCTTCTGAGGATGGTCAAGACAGCAACTCCTGGGCACTGCTGAGCCTTGTGTCCAAAGCCAAGTTCCAGAGCTGTGAGCAAACTTAGGAGTTTATCACACGGGAGGGATTTAAAACAGGAAAAACCTGCAAAAGTGGATTGATTCTCATATGACGTTGAGTATTAACCTGGACAGAAAGTGGAAAAAATCTGCAATAGCGGATTTGTTTTCACATGACATTGGGGTTAATGAGCATTAACGCAACATTAACCCAGACAGAAAGTCGACAAAACATAATTCTTTTTACTTTCCAAAAATACCCAAAGTAAAACGAAATGTATTTTGTTGACTTTCTGTCCAGGTTAATTGCTTATTAACCCCAATGTGTGTGAAAATCAGCTCGCATTTGTAGGTTTTTTCCCCCCCAGGTTTTAAATATCATTTCTGCATGGGATTTGCGCACTTTGCCCCAGTGTGATAAACTCCATAGGAACCATACAAGGCTAAGGGGGGGGGGGGGGGAGAGGCATGGAAGGCTGGATAGTGAGGGATAACAGGAATTAGAGGGGCAATGATTATCGTTTCCACCATCAGAGAAGGAGCCAGAGGCAGAGTTTCTGAAGGCAAGCCTAGCACCAACTACCCTTCTCAGCACCATCAGATGAGGAGTGCAGTGCTCTATTTTATTTTGAAGAGGAAATTTAAAATGCACACTCTTACATAATTGTATGTTGGTGGCTAAAATTGTATATTGACACCCCCTTGTCATGGGGGAGAGGCTTGCGTACCCTAATGTAGTTTTGAGCTATGCTGGCGGTGGTATAATAGTGTAGGGCTTCCCATGCCAGACAGGTCAAAACCGAAGGGTTTGACAAAGAGTGCCAAAGAGCAGGATGGGCTCCCTAGCCTTATCGCAACCATCCTAGGAGAAGGAAAACTCTAATTCCAAACCCAGGCAGATGGTGCTCATCCAACCCTGTAAGGTCAACCATCTAAGAGAAGGAAACTCTAAACAAACCTACGACCCGAGGATCTCGTTGCTACCGTCCATGCTTGCAAGGCCACAGCAGATGAACCTTTGGTTTAAAGCAGGGGAAGGCAACCTTTTTAAGACCTGGGCCGGTCTCCCGTAGCCCAGGTCTCAGCTGGGCCGAGGGGGGGAATGGCGGCACGGGCGTGCGCACGCCCTCCACCACCGCACGCGCCCCCCGCACGTGCTGCTGCCGCAGCACGCACAACCGCAACTGCCGCGGCGCATGTCGTGGCCGCCATTTTGGAAATCAAAATGGCGGCTGCAACGCATTTGCGCATGTGCAAGAGTACTGCGCATGCGCAAACGTGTCGCGACCACCATTTTGATTTCCAAAATGGCGGCCGCGGCGAGCGCAGCCACAGAGCGGCAAAAACGCGCCACCATGGCAGCGCGCGGTGGTGGCGGCGGTGCGCAGTGGCAACCTTCGGCCTGGGCCAGTAAGTCCAGGGACCAGGGCCTTAACTGGCCCCCGGGCTGTAGGTTGCTGGTCCCTGGTTTAAAGGGTGAGGCCAGTTCTGTGCACTCTGCGCTCCATCAGAAAAATCCATTGCACAGGCTCGAAGGACAAATCCAATCTTCGAAAAAGCCCTGTAGCAATAGGTGAGGGACGAAACGGCAGGTGTTAAGATGCACTGGAAGCCGCAGACCCAACCCTGCATGCAGGCGGTTCAGGACTTTGGTCGCTTGAGGCTGACCCGGGAGATGACAGTCTTGTTTGGCAGCATCCTGAACGACCAAGCAGCCTTTTTAAGGAGAGCACTGCTTGCTCCATATGGAGAGGGGCCTAGAAAAGATGGTCTAACGAAAGCTCATCCCCACCTACCCGGTTGGCTAGCCGCGGCCAACGGGCATCTTCTGATGCGGTCGAACAAAGACAAAGAAACAAAGGCACACACTGGCCTCCAAAGGTGTAAATAAACTGACGCTTGCATGCTGGAACATCAGAACCATGCAAGACTCTGCAGATGGTGGATGTCCTGAGCGTCGCTCTGCTTTAATAGCCCATGAACTAACAAGACTTAATATTGACATCACTGCTCTTAGTGAAGTTCGTCTCCATGAGGAAGGCAGCCTTAAAGAACATGGCGCCGGCTACACACTTTACTGGTCTGGCAAACCCAAAACTGAAAAACATCTTTCAGGAGTAGGCTTTATGATTAAAAACTCCATTGCCTCCAAACTCGAAACCTTGCCAACAGGTCACTCTGATCGCATTATCTCCTTATGCCTCCCACATGTTGTTCTCTTCAGTGTATATGCCCCAACTATGCAAGCCGATCCTGTAGAGAAAGACAAATTCTACACAGACCTATGCCACCTCATACAAAAAGTCCCTGTAGAAGATAAAATTATTATCCTTGGTGACTTCAATGCCAGAGTAGGAAAGAACTCCAAAGCCTGGAAAGGTGTTTTAGGCAAGCATGGTGTTGGAAATTGCAATGATAACGGACGCCTCCTGCTAGAGTTCTGTGCAGAACAACAGCTGACTATTACAAACACTATCTTTCAGCAGAAAGATAGCTTGAAGACATGCATCCCCGATCCAAACACTGGCACCTCATTGACTATGTTCTAGTCCGCCGGAGAAACATTTGCGATGTCAGTCATACTCGAGTGATGCCCAGTGCAGAATGCCAAACAGATCATCGCCTCATAAGATGTAAACTAAATCTTCATCTTAATCTCAAACCTAAGAGGGGTGGCATCTTAAAGAGGAGACTCCAAGTCAACAATCTTCAACAAGCTACCATGAGAGACAACTTCCAGGCAAATCTGCAAACAAAACTTGAAGACCACCCTACAGATCCTTCTCCTACAGTGCTTTGGCAACATATCAAAAACAGTATCCTCCAGTCTGTGGAAGAATCCCTCGGGTTCTCCCACAAGAAAAATCAAGACTGGTTTGATGAAAACAACCAAGAGATCCAGGAGCTGTTGGCAAAGAAGAGAACTGCTCACCAGGCATACCTCGCCCAACCAACTTGCCATGTAAGAAAAGCAGCTTTCCGTCTCATGTGTAGTAAACTTCAACAAAAACTCCGAGACATTCAGAACAAGTGGTGGATCAATATAGCAGAAAAGACACAACACTGTGCAGATCTGGGTGATCTTAGAGGATTTTACGAAGCTCGTGTTTGGACCTACTTATCAGGTCAAAAGCTCCTTATACAGTACAGATGGTCAAACACTAATTACTGATAAAGCCTCCATCCTGAATCGATGGGCTGAACATTTTCAAAGTCTCTTCAGTGCCAGCCAAGTAGTCCAAGGCTCAGCTATCCAACATATGGTACAAAACCCGATAAAAAACGAACTGGACATAGTTCCCACTTTGGAAGAGACCCTTAAGGCCATACAGCAGATGAAAAACGGCAAGGCAGCTGGGATTGATGGAATCCCACCTGATGTTTGGAAACACGGAGGTCATGTACTCCATGCTAAATTCCACAAACTCCTTGTGAGTTGCTGGGAAAAAGGGGAACTGCCATCAGATCTCCGAGATGCAGTCATCATCACCCTGTACAAGAAAAAAGGAGCAAAGTCCAATTGCTCAAACTATCGAGGTATAACACTGCTCTCTATTGCTGGAAAAATCCTTGCAAGGATACTCCTGAACAGATTAGTTCCTGCTATTGCAGAAGAACTTCCTGAAAGCCAGTGTGGCTTCAGAGCCAATAGGAGTACTACAGATATGGTATTTGCCCTTAGACAACTGCAAGAGAAATGTAGAGAGCAGAACAAGGGACTCTATGTAACATTTGTTGACCTCACCAAAGCCTTCGATACTGTGAGTAGAAAAGGTCTGTGGCAGATCCTGGAAAGACTAGGATGCCCCCCCAAATTCCTCAAAATGATTATCTTGCTACATAAGGGCCAGCATGGTCAAGTCAAATATGGCGATGCTCTTTCAGAGCCCTTTCTAATAACTAATAGAGTGAAGCAAGGTTGTGTTCTTGCTCCAACTTTATTTACAATCTTCTTCAGCATGATGCTCCAAAGGGCTGCAGCAGAACTCGAAGAAGAAGACGGCATCTATATACGTTACCATGTTGATGGTAGCTTGTTTAACTTAAGCCGTCTGAGGGCTCACACTAAGACTCTAAACTATCTAGTCCATGAGCTGCTCTTTGCTGACGATGCTGCCCTTGTTGCCCACACAGAAGCAGCTCTGCAGCGCCTAACATCTTGCTTCGCAACAGCTACAGAGCTGTTTGGGCTGGAAGTCAACCTAAAGAAAACAGAAGTTCTCTACCAGCCTGCAACACAGGACAAACACCACGATCCCCACATCGCTGTAGGCAAATCTGTGCTTAAGCCCGTTCAGCAGTTCACCTACCTGGGAAGCATCATCTCCTCAGACGCCAAGATTGACAAAGAGATCGATCACAGATTAGCAAAGGCATATAGCGCATTTGGAAGACTTTACAAAAGAATCTGGAGTAACAAACACCTGAAGCGGAGCACAAAAATCAGTGTGTATAGAGCCATTGTACTGTCTATTCTCCTTTATGGGTCTGAAACATGGGTCACCTATCGCCAACACTTACGACTCCTCGAACGCTTTCATCAGCACTGTATATGCACAATCCTAAATATACACTGGACTGACTATGTGACGAATGTTGCTGTCCTTGAGCAAGCAGGGATCACCAGCATTGAGGCCATGCTATTGAAAACGCAGCTGCGCTGGGCAGGGCACGTTTCTAGGATGGAGGACCATCGCCTCCCAAAAATAGTACTCTACAGTGAACTTGCCACGGGTCAGCGTAAGAGGGGCGCCCCAAAAAAGCGATACAAGGACTCCCTGAAACAACATCTCAGGCTCGGCCAAATTGATCACCAACAATGGTCCACCCTGGCCTCACATCGGGAGGCATGGAGATGCACTATCCACAATGCTGCAGCCTTATTTGAGAAGTCACGCCGAACAAGTCTCGAAGAGAAACGACAACGCAGAAAGAATCACAACCCGGAAACATCACCCAAGGAGATCTGCTGTGCTTTCTGCAACCGGACTTGTTTATCTCGGATTGGCCTTTTTAGTCATCAGCGCGCTTGCAAAAAGCGTGGGATGAGTCCTTCCTGAATCTTCGTTTGCGAAGAAAAGCCAGAGAGAGAGAGAGATTATCGTTTCTGAAGATAGGTTCATGGAAAATGGAGAGTGGCTCAGACGGTGTCTAAGGGTGAAAGAGTGAGTGAGAGGGACCCTCTCTACACACATGGGGCTAGAGTTGGGGCTAATATGTACATCTTCTTTAATAGCCTTAAGGGGTATTTGATGCTACCATACAGTGTAACAACGGCTGGATTGGTTTTGGGAATTGACAAAAGGGGTCGAATTGGTTCATGCCTTTAACTTTGTAATAACCAAAACGGTGACTGGATCTGGGACATCCCCGAGATAGTCAGACAGGAAGGGCGAATAAGAACACAGCCTGGGGTGAGGTATGTGATGGTCTTTAACTGTCTTTGCAATGGGACTCACTTCCATTGCAAGAGGACATACAAAGAGCCAGGAGATTGGAGTGTAAGCTCATTCAGTATTTATTTTAGTTCTTTCTAGGACTCCCATATTGGGACCGCTTACCTAGTTTCTTCAGGTTATCAGGAACTTTTAAAAACATGCCTGATGCTAGACATGAAATATGAAAATCCACATGAAATCTGTAGCGTTACTTTTTGAGTAATGCAAATGTAATACAGTAACATTTCAAAAGCAACAGCACAAATGTATGTGAAGTTACATTGTTGCTCTATGAAGAAACATTTAAGTTACTTTTCAAATTACCTTTTAAGGCCATTTTCAAAAATTTCAGTTCCTGTTAAAGAGCAGTTTTCAGGAATTATTCACATTTTATCTCTTTCTCCTATAAATCCCAAGGTGTTGTTTTAAGCAATGAAATACATTTTGCAACAAACAATACAATGAGTTAATTTTCAGATACAGCAAAGAGGCGCAGAAATGATATACTTTCAAAACTCTATATAAACACCCCTGCTCATCCAATTGTCTCTGAATTGGGAGCTCACCCTGGATCCATTACAGCACTGCTGCAGCAGAATACTTGGGAAAGTTACCTTTTGAACTAGTATTCAGGTACTCCATCAGCCAGCATGTTCATAGCCCCAGTAGAGGGGGAATTGGGACCTGTCATACAAAAAGGAATTTTCTATATAGGCATACTGTCTGCTGCTAATTAAAGAATCAACCAATATATGTGTGCTTTTTTCTCTCCTCAGGTTCTCTCAGGACTCATCCAAAGCATCAGGGGCCTTCTGATCGCACCCTATCACATCTTACAACCCTGGTGCCTTCTGCTTTTTCTCTGGCAAAACCCACAGCTGAGCCCGGTACAACTAGCTCTTCGCCATCCACAGTCTCAGTGCCTATCGTTCATTCTCTATCACCTGCTACAAGCCAGGGACTTCTACTGATTCCCCATCTCCTCCTGCAGCCTGAGTGTCTTCTCCTTATTCCCTATCACCTGCCATCACTGAGGCAAAGGAGCATCCAATTGATTATCAACCCCTCGTAGAGAAGGAAAGTGGGTCACAGGAAGGGAAGGTCTTCTCTCAGGAATCAGCAGCACAAGCTGGCGCAGAGGTGCTCCCCCAACCTGTTCCCCTAATTTGTTCTAGTAGGGGAACTGCCATCCGAGACCCAACAAAGGGCAAAACAGAGGATGGCAAGGAGGTAGAGACACCAGCAGCTCCTCTTCTCAGTGGACAAGTTCCCTACTACCAGACAGTTCAGCCACGGCAATGTAACATTCAAACAGGAAGCATGGTAGAGCCACCCACTGGCATCCAGAAGCCTCCTTGTATTCTTTCCCTCCAGTATCTGGAACAATCCATCATCTCCTCAATAAGCCTGAATCAAATGGTGAAAGATCTACAGCTGCATATTGTGCAGTCTGGCAATGGCTGATGGAGTGCTGAGAGCAAAGTACCCCATGTGCCACTCACGCGGCAGCTGCAGCCTGGGTTGCCTTCACCCTCGTTCACTGTGAGATCCTCTGCTGTGTGTCTACCCATAGCTTATCGAGCACAATTAGCAGGTGCATCTGTACCTGCACTTCCTCCTGAAAATAAAGAAGAGCCATGCCCAAGAATGGGGACTGATGGAGGCTGTGGAGGGGAATGAAATGAAGAAGCACCCACCACAACGATACAACAGGTGCGCAGGGGGGAGCATCCTATCTGACATGGACCCCAAGGCCACATGTAACCTGGACAAATTGATGGCACAACCTTGTCCAATGGTGACCAAAGTCCAGAATGCCTTCTCCCTGGCCCAAGGGGCTTTTATCAACAAGGCAATGACCAAGAGGGGTGCTCTGGGACCTCTGGTGTTCACCACCAGTCCCAGCATGTCACAGTAGGCATGAAGCATCATCAGGCCAAGGTTCCTCCAGGCTTCAAGGGTTTTCCTGAAGCCCAGCCCTGCCAGAAGCTGAAGAAGTAACTTCTTATACCCTCAAGTGTGGAGCAAATGGGGAAATTTCTCTGTCCCAGTTGGGTGCAAGATTTGGAAATGGGCCATCATGAGCTGAAGTCAGAGAGTTCTGTGTGTCATCAGTGCGGCAGCTGCCGGCCGCATTGTCCCCACCCTCATGATCAGCAAGATGCTCTCCTCCTTATCTACCCTCAGATGACTGTGTGGGACAGGTGTAGGTACATATGGACCTGGACTTCTATGTAAAAATGAAGAAGACCCATGCCAAGAAACAGAGGCTAGTGAAGATCAGTGAGATTGACAAGGTAAAGCTGCATCCTCCAGAACAATGCAACAGCAATGAAAAAACTAGGGACTCAGGTGCTCAGGAGATCAAGGCCTTTAATGGATCATCTGGAAGGATGGAACAGCCTAATCTAGTGACTGTTCAGATCCACACCCCACCCCGTTTACCTCAAAGGGAGCTTGCCAAAATACAACTAAAGAAAAAGGAGCCCCCCTTGCCATATGGCAGGCAGCCCCGATTCCACAAAGCAAAAGACTTTAGGGAGATCTCTGCTGACTCCCCATTGCAGGACTCCCCTGCCATTCCAAGAGGGAGTCCAAGAAAGGACAGTACCACCAAGGGTTCCCACAGGGAAAAGAATAATATAACCCAGCAGCCATAGAGTAAGCTGTGTGGACTCCCTGCTCCATCAAACCATTGGCTTACCATGGTGTGGTGCTGCCACACATGTGCCTTCTAAGAAAGAAGTTCAGACTAGGTGCTCTGATGACCCCAATACGACGATACAGTCTTTAAACCCCTTGAAAAGGACGTGGTGTGTTATCAAGCAGGCCTGGTCCCAAATCCAGGGACACAAAGAGACAAAAAAAGCTTCCCAACAAGCAGGCTCCAAGAAAATTGGGGACTGGATTCACAAAGGCTTCTTCCCTTCAGACTTCTCCCTTGCCTGGGCATGCTACTTCAGTGACTTCCAAGAGATTGGGAATTTTACCTATCAAAAAGTCTATAGCCACAGCTAAATTGCAGTCTCCTCTAGTTCAAGAACCCAGTTCCAACAGCCTGGGCATCATCAAGAGGTATATTATGCCACTTCTGTCCAGACCTTCTGAGCAAGCACCCTGCAAGCTAGATAGAGTTGTTAGCAAAGGAACAAGTCCCAGGAATCCTGGGGCACCTGTGGCCAGTCAAGACTCTGTGGGAACTAATTAATAGAATTCAAGATACTTCTCTTGTATGGCTCTTGAACCCTTTTTTAAAATTCTTATCAGTTATTGAACATATAAAATCATTTCATATATCAAAGATATCCAACAATCAAAATATTTCAACAATAACATGTCACACACATAAAATCTTACATTCATTCATACATATATATTTCAAACAAACAGAACAACCTCCTGTCCTAATCATTCCCATCACCCTCCCTCCCCCTTGCTCATTCCCTTTCTATTCTCATCCTTATCCTTTCTTTCAACTTCCAATCCTTTTCTCCCTCTTCCTTCATACTCTCTCCATCCACATCCTTCTCTATCTCCTCTTTCACGCCTCGCCTCGTTTAAAGCAGCCCTTTCTTCCTTTTCTCTTTAGTGGCCCTCCTCCCCCCCACCTTGGATGCCTCTCAGGATGAACTTTTAGCTTTACTTTCAGTTCTGGACACACCTTAGCCAATTGTGCTAATGTGGCAAAACTAGCATGTCCAAGCACCCTATGCAAATAATGCACGCAATGATTATGTAAGGGCACATTGGGCATTGTCACATTAGCTACGTTTTTGTCTGCCTTTGGATGCATGCAATACAGTCTATCCTGTTTATTAGCCTTAGCACAGACCTTACCATCCTTAGAAAGCAGCCCACACACTTAGGTCCTCTGAGAAGGATTTACTGCAGCCTAAGAAGAGCTGATTGGCTGCGGTAACCCAGAGAGCCTTTTCATCTGCCACTCCTGGGTTATGGTACAGCTTGCCAAAGGAGATCTGTAACATTACCACTCTAGAAGCCTTTAAAAAGGCTAAGATGGATCTCTTCTGGCAGGCCTTTCCAGATTAGCCTCTACTCCACTGATATTGATATCCCCCGTCTACCCCAAGGAGGATAGATGTCTTGCCTCCAACTACCTCTAATTTTAGCTAATTTGTTATTTCTTCCACTTTTAATTAGTATTTTATATTGCTATTCATTTTATATTGTTATTGTTTTTAGATTGTTTCTTTTTTATGATTGGGAGGGGGGTTGGCAAGGACGAGTGCTGGGCTTGGGCAAGGGACCTCCAACTACCCCGCCCAGCCCTCCACCATTACCACCTGGGATACCACAGCGGTGGCGGCGAAGCCAAGTGCTGGGAGCCGTGGCGAGGCCGGGAGAGACCCGGCCGGGATAGACCCAGGTGGACCCTTTAAAGCCCATCTGAATACCGCCACCTCCAGCGGTGGAGCAACCGCGGCGGCGGTGAGGCCGGGAATCAGGCTGAGGACTCTCCTCTCCATCTATCTGGGACACAGCAGGAGCTGGGCAGATACTGCGCACCAGAAGATTCCGGGGATGATCTGCCTGTGCTCTCTAGGGCTCATAAAACAGCCTTTTGATGGAAGATGGCAAGGGAAACCAGGTAGAGGAATTATGGAGGATGTCAATTGAGGTTCTGCGGGGCAGAGGAAAATATGGTGATAACAGAGTGGAACAATGTTACAAAAGAAGACGGACTAGATGTTTAAAGCCGATTCTGCCTTCAGTCCACTCTGCTGCCCAAAGTAAATTGGGGAGCTTACCAACCTTGCCACAGAACCTCACCTTGTTCCTTTGTAATGCCAAGGTCGGTGAAAAATAAAACCCATATTATTTACGACCTTCTTGAGGATGAAGTAGCCGACCTGGCCTGTTTTACAGAAACCTGGCTGGGGGAGGATAGTGCCATCACCTGGAATCAGGCTCTCCCAGCGGGGTATTCTGTTTATGAGCAGGTGAGGGAAAGTGGGTGGGGGTTGGAGTGGCTCTGGTTCATAAAGATAACCTCTCCTTGACCAGGATACCTATCCGGAAAACAGACCACTTCGAGTGTATGTACCTGAGCCTGAAAACTAGGGATAGTATAGGGCAGGGGTAGGCAAACTTTTTGAGCCAAGGGCCGGGTCGCTGTCCCTCAGACTATTGGAGGGCCGACGTTAATTAATTAATTAATTAAAAATAAAAAAAATCCTACATACACTGCACACATCATATTTTGAAGTAAAAAAACAAAATGGGAACATATACAATATTTAAAAACCCACATTGCCAAGTCATATTCTCTCAGTCTCAGAGGAGGGCTATGGCAAACCCTCTCTGAAGAAATTTTGCCAAGAAAACAGCACCAAATCAGCATCAACACAACAACAATTAATAATAGAAATTTTGCCAAGAAAACCCCAAGGGGAAAGAAAATCATCATTATCATCATCATTAATTTAAAATGCTACCTTATATGAAACAAACAAGCACAGGGGTGGCATGAGTGAAGCACGTGTCTGAGGCTGGAGTCTGGAGAGCTGGCCTTGAATCTCTGCTTGGCTATGCAAACCCACTTTGGCCAGGTCACACTCTCTCAGACTCAGAGGAATGGTATTCTCTCTAAAGAAAGTTTGCCAAGAATCCTCATCATCATCATCATCATCAACAACAACAACTGCTTGAGACTCACCTGCCTGGCGCAGAGGGCGGAAGAGGAGGAGGGCGGAGGAGGAGGCGAAGGAAGAGGCGGAGGAGGAGGCGGCGGAGGAAGAGGAGGAGGCAGAGGGCGGAAGAGGCCGCACATGCATGAGAAAGGCGGCGAGAGCGACAGGACCGGCCACGGGCCGGTTACAAGGCCTCGACGGGCCGGGTTCGGCCCATAGTTTGCCGCCCCCTGGTATAGGGATTCTATTGGTATACCGTCCACCCCATTGCCTAACAGACTCCCTATCCGAGCTGACACAGCTGGTCTCAGAGCTGTTGTTGGAGTCACCAGAACTTTTAATCTTCGGTGACTTCAACAGCGTGTCATACACTCGATGCGGTCTTTAGTACGGAACAGGTATATCCATGAGCGGAGGTAATAAATACCCCTGCACTGTCATGGATGGATCATTTCCTGGTCAAGGTTGGACTAAGAACCACTGTTCACCCCACTGGGGGTGGAGACCTATTAAAATGGTCCACCCTCGGAGGCTAATGGAGCCAATTGGATTCCAGAAAACCTTGGAGGGTTCCTTAGTTGGTAGAGCCGGCAATCCTGTCAAAGCTCTGGTGAATACTTGAAACACTGATCTTACCAGGGCTATTGACACGATTGCTCCCAAGCATCCTTTCTAACCCGCTTCAAATCGACAACCCTGGTTCACAGAAGAACTTAGGAAAATGAAGCGGATTGGACAACGACTAGAGTGCACCTGGTGGAAAACTCGACTCTTATCTGATAAGACTCGTCATAGGAACTTTCTTCATTCCTATCGAGAGGCAATACACGCAGTGAAGAAATCTTTCTCCTCTGCACGTGTTGCGTCTGTGGAATCCCATCCATTTAGGGTGGTAAGGGAGCTGACACAGGCTCTCCCTGTGCAGAACCCTTTGCTTAACCCAACAACAGCCTGTTGTGACGCTTTTAACAACTATTTCGCAGATAAAATCTCTCCAGATAAGAGCCGACTTGCACACCGGGATTACAGCAGTAGTCACTGATAAGGTGTCCAGTAAACCCGTTTATGAGATTAAACTGGATCAGTTCAAGTCGGTGAGTACCGATGATGTGGACAAGTGAAGAAGATGACATGCTCCGTCAATCCCTGCCCATCTTGGATGGTCGTCCAGGGGGGTGATGCCTTGATGGCTTTCCTTAAAGAAGTCATCAATGCATCCCTTAGGGAAGGAATTGTTTCAAGTTTAAAGGAGGCGGTTGTTAGACTGCTCCTGAAGAAACCTTCCCTGGACCCCCTGGACCTGAAAAACTATAGACCAGTCTCCCATTTACCATTCTTGAGCAAGGTGATTGATCGAGCAGTCGCCTTCCAACTCCAATGATCTTGGATGAAACCGATTTTCTAGATCCATTTCAAACCGGATTCAGACCTGGATATGGGGTGGAGACTGCCATGGTCGCTCTGGTAGATGACCTGCGCCTGAGCACCGACAGGGGGAGCGTGACCCAGTTGGTGCTTCTGGACCTCTCAGCAGCTTTTGACACGATATATCATGACATCCTCTTGGAACGCCTGAGAGAGTTAGGAATCAGAGGCACTGTACTCCAGTGGTTCCGTTCCTTCCTCTCAGGCAGGTTCCACAGGGTGTCGCTCGGGTACAGTCACTCCTCAAAAATGGAGCTTAAATGTGGTGTCCCTCAAGGGGCCATTCTGTCCCCGATATTATTTAATATCTATATGAAGCTGCTGGGAGAGATTATCAGGAGACATAGGGTGGGGTGTTATCAGTACGCTGATGACACTCAAATAGATTTCTCCATGTCTCAGTCATTGGCTATGACGGCAGATGGCAGTTCTCCCCTCAATGAATGTCCTGAAGCGGTAATGGACTGGATGAGGAAAAACCAACTCAAACTGAATCCAGTCAAAAGGGAGGTACTTAAGAGTAGGGCCTGCAAACCAGGTATTGGGTTGCAACCTCCAGTCCTGGGCGGGGTCACGCTCTCTGCTAAGGACTGTGTTTGCAGTCTGAGGGTGCTCCTAGACTTGTTGCTTCACATGTCAGATCAGGTGAATGCGACAGTCAGGAGCGCCTGTTATCAGCTTTGGCTGATACGCCAGCTGCGCCCTTTCCTGGAAGTAAAGGACCTAGAAACTGTAATACATGCACTGGTAACCTCAAGCCTTGACTTCTGCAATGCACACTACATGGTACTACCCTTATACCTAACTCGGAAACTACAACTAGTACAAAATATGGCAGCCAGGTTGATCACCGGAACATCCCGAAGTGATCATATCACACCCATTCTGAAATCTCTTCACTGGCTGCCTATTGGTTTCTGAGCAAAGTATAAGGTGTTGGTGATGACCTTTAAAGCCCTACATGGCTTGGGCCCAGCTTACCTAGGAGATCACCTTCTTCCATATAATCCGCCCCGCACCCTCAGGTCCTCTGTGAGGAAGCTGCTTCAACCATTGAAAACCAAACTAGCAGTGACCTCCCAGAGGGCATTCTCTGCCACAGCCCCTAGAATCTGGAATGCCTTGCCGGAGGAGGTCCATCACATAACCAGCTTAGATGGCTTCAAAAAAGCCATCAAGACAGATCACTTCCAGCAGACCTACCCGGAATAGGCCACCTGGATCCCCTCCCATTAGAGATATCCCCTTTCTCACTGTGTCCGAGAGAGTTTAGTGTTTAAGACTTGATGTTTTAATGTTTTAATTTTTATACTGTGTTTTACTGATATATTTAATATATATTTTAAGGAGGGCTATTTTATTGTAATTTTGTTTTTCGTTTATCTTGGGGTGTTTTAACTAATTCATTTGAATTGTAAGCCGCCTTGATTGCTCTGCAAAAGGCAGGGTAGAAATAAAATTATTATTATTATTATTATTATTATTATTATTATTTAGAAATGTGGGTTTTAATTGTATATTGTATTTTATTGTTATTCTTATTTGTTGTAACCCGCCTCGAACCACAGAGAAAGGTGGACTATAAATAAAATGTATTATTATTATTATTATTATTATTATAAATTAAACATTCATTCTTCTCAAATATTACCTTATACCCATCACCAGTTAAGGTAGACACACTTAGGAAATAATTTCCCCTCTTCTTTTTGCCATAGCTATCGAACCTTTAGCTAATGTTATTCGGTGTAACTCCAATATATTAGGCCCAAAAATTGGAGGCCAAATTCATAAACTAAATCTATTTGCAGACGACATACTATTTTTCTTAGAATATCCTCATAAATCGTTTATGGAATTAAAAGCTATATTGGATTCTTTTGACCATTTTGCAGGCCTGAGAATTAATTATACTAATTCTAAACTTTTGTGTTTCAACACTCCTGCTGAGCAGCAGAACATACTGCAAAAGTTAACAAACCTACAATTATATCCATCAGTGTTTATATATTTGGGTGTATACTTGACCAAGGATATTAATCAACTTACTCTACACAATTATAAAAACGTTACCAGTTGGATTATTGCAAAATTAAAAGGATGGAAGCATCTATCCCCCTAGATGTTAGAGAGAATTGCTCTTGTGAAAATGTTTATTGCTCCACGCTTTTTTTATTCCAAACAATACCTATGCACCCCTCTAACTTGAGAATTAAAAAGTGGCGAGGATTGATTAATTCACATATTTTTGATATCAAAAAACCTTGTTTTTCCCAATCTACGAGATTCCTCCCTTCAAAAATGGGAGGTCTAGCTATACCGGATCTTCAATTATATTTCACTGCTTTTCAATTATCTCAGGCAATTCCTTTATTGGAAAAAAGTATTAATATTTCATGGGTAAAAATGGAACTCAATGTAGAATTACACACTCTCAATATATATTTTTTTTAAAAAGTAACAGATAAGGAGATTAAAGAATTAAAGAATCCTTGGTTTAAAACTACTATTGAGATTTGGCAAAAATGGAAAGACATTCTTTCTCCAGATCTGTCACCTAATTGCCCATTTCTATATCATCCCAATTTTTTTCATGAAGATAAATGCTGACAATACAAAGGCTGGGAAGAAAAAGGAATTTATCAAATTAATGATCTTTTTTAAAAAAGCAAACTCAAATCAGTGGAAGATTTAGCATTATCTCTTGACCCAATACCAATTTCGTGGTTTCAATTTAGGCAAATAAAAACTTTCATCTCCAGCTTATTCAAGAAAGGGGAAGATTTGAGATCTATGACTTCCTTTGAAGTTTTATGCAATGATCTTGTTGGAAATAGTAAGGGTACAGTCTCCCACACATACCATCTTATCTTGACAAATTCATATCAAAATACCATGTGTATCAAAACACTGTGGGAAAGTGAACTGAATATATCAATCCCAGAACCAGATTGGCGTGCTATTTGGACATCTCCTATGTTGAAGTCAAGATCAGCTCTAACCAGAGAGAACTTTTTGAAGCTAGTTCATAAATGGTATTTGACCCCTGTTAGAAAATTTTGGATAATAAAATCTACATCACCTTTATGTTGGAGAGGTTGCCCTGTCTTAGGGACTTATACCCATATGTGGTTAGACTGTCCTAAAATTAACCACTTCTGGCATGAAGTGATCAATCAAATTGCGGCAATTACAAAACAAAGAATATTTTTTTGTCCAGCTTTTTTGTTACTTTCAATATATACAAAAAGTAATGAATCTTTAAAAAGTAGAAAGTTGATCTCTTTTTTGTTGACAGCAGACCGATTAGAAGTGGCTAATAATTGGAAAACAGGTTCTGTGCTTTATGGTCAGATTTATTTTAAATAAATTGAATTTTAAAAAAAAATTAAAAAAAGAAAATAATTTTTTAAACTAGGAAAATTGTTTCCCTAAACAGGGGATAAATGTGGTTCCTATCTTCTCCATCTTCCTTGGAGTTCCATCAACCAAGTCCACTTTGGAGGCTGTTGAAGGCTTCACATCCTGTAAAAGCTCCTGTAAAAAACAGTTTACTATATGGTGTGTAACTCCAGAATCTTGCAACCACACTTGTCTTCAGCTTTACAAACAGCTGCAGTAAGAAAACCCCACCTAGCTGCCTAAGGACTCGCTTGCAGGCTTCTACTGCTGATGTTTCTGCTCCCTCTTGTGACCAAACCAGGAAGGACAATTCTTCCTCAAATGTCCCTCCTTACCACACGAGTAGCAACGCCTCACTAGGCTGCACATGGCCTCGCCTTGCTCCTGAGACACTGAAGGCAGGTGTTGCTCCTTATCTCTCCTGGCATGCTGCTGACCGTGTCTATTTTGAGCCTCTTCTATTCTTGTTCCTCCAAGATATGGGCAGAGACTAGGTTCAAGGTCAGTTCTGCTTCAGGCAAACTTTGTTGACTGTGAAACAAAAAGTTCCAGCTCTCATGTAGGCTTCCTGGCACAATGTAAGCTTTTTGTGCTTCTGAGAAAGGCATGCCTCTGTTTTGCAGTTCATTAAACAGAGCCCTAAGTTTGTCCAAATGATACTTGACATCCTCACCATCTCTCAGCTTGGTGTTGTAAAGTCTGTGTGTTAATATCGTCCTGGAACACAGGAGTCCTGCTCGTAGACGTCCTTCAAACTCTGCCAGCACTCCAACACTGTAACTGTGTTGGTTATGTAAATAATCTGGTCAGGTTGTAAACACAAAATAATTGTTGCTCTTACCTTCTGGTCAGCTTGAGTTTGCTCATCATTCCATGGTCTTGGGGATGGGCTGGTTACATGGTTAATCAAATTCTCCTGGACAAGCAAACTTTGCGCCATAATTGACCATGTGTGATAATAGGTGCCATCTAGCTTAGCAAAGTTCATCATTCCTGTGACTCCAGCCATATCTGCAGGCTATTTGCAAAATAAGTCAAACAAAAATGAAAACAAACTCTTTGCTTTGTGGACTGTTTCTTCAGGTCAGGCACAAACTCAAAATAAGCCAAATACTTTCTGCTAGTTCCTTGCAAAAACACACAGGAAAAACAAAGTGCAAACTGCAAACGCTGTTCTTCTGTGGCACAGTTTCTTCCTTTAGCCTCCCAGCAGCACAAAACAACCTGAAATAGTAGAAACTATAAAAAGAATGAAATCAGGGAAAATGCCTGGATCAGATGACTTATCAGCAGCCTATTATAAAGAACTGGAAAATGAATTGTATCAGGTATTGAACAAGGTATATAATAATATGTTAAAAGAAAACAAACCAGATTCTTGGAATGGAGCTAGCATTTCATTAATACCAAAAGAAAGGAACACAATGTACCAACAAATTAGACGAATTGCACTGTTAAATAATGATTATAAAATATTGACATCAATACTAGCAGAAAGACTAAAAAAGATTTTGATTGTATAATACATAAAGATCAAAGCGGCTTCTGCCAAATAGACATATGAAGGATAATCATAGAACAATATTAGATATTATTGAATACTATAAACAACACAATTAAAAAAATGCATTGGTCTTTATAGGTACGGAAAAAGCATTTGACAAAGTAAATTGGATGTTTATGATCAAACTTTTGAGAAAGATGAATATAGGGGGAAAAACTTTGTGAAATGGATAGAACAAATATATAAAGACCAAAAAGCTCAAATAACGGGGGTTGCAGACTGCCAGAAATAGTGCAAATTGAGTCCACTTTAAGGGTTAGGGTTAGGGAATCATGGGAACTGTACTTTATTGTGGCACCAGAGCTCTCTGACAGAGAAGGCTCAATGTCTCAGGAAAAAAAACAATTCCCATGATTTCCTAGCACTAACCCTAACCCTAAAAGTGGACTCAATTTGCACTATTTCTGGCAGTCTGCAACCCCCCTAAGTTAATGGAGAAAGAACAAAAGAATTTAAAATAGAAAAGGGGACTAGACAAGGTTGTCTTCTCTCACCCGTTATTTATTTTGGCGTTGGAAATTCTAAACAATAGTATAAGGAATAATCCAAATATACAGGGGACAAAAATAGGAAATCAAACCTATAGAGAAAGGGCTTATATAGATGATCTGATCATTTTTTTAAGACCCACTCAAAAACATTAAGGAATTGAGTAACATCATAAAGGAATTTGGAGAATTAGCAGGATTTAAGATTAATAAAGAAAAACATCAATATTGTTAAAAATATGATAAAAAATGAAGAACAAAAACTAAGTAAGATATCAGGATATAAAATCAAAAATAAAGTAAAATACTTGGGGATATGGATAACGAAAAGAAATGGAGAGCTATTTGAGAATAACTATAAACAAGATTGGAAGACAATGAAAAAAGACTTGGAAAAGTGGAACAGATTAAAATTATCTCTGTTAGGAAGAATAGCTGTAATTAAGCAAAACATATTAGCCAAATTCATTTTTCTATTTCAAAGCTTACCAATTGTCATAAACGGAAAATGCTTTAGAGAATGGAATAAAGATATCTAGATTTGTTTAGGCAGGCAGAAAACCCAGGATAACATGGAAAGTTTTGATAGATAACAAAAAAAGAGGAGGAATGGGTATGCCGGATCTGAAATTATATTATATGGCTTGTGGGTTAACATGGTTAGCAGACTGGATTAAACTTCAGGATGATAGAGTATTAAAATAATAAAGTTGTGATTTAAGATTTGGGTTACATGCTTTTATTTTATATAATAAACTAAAACAGAACAAGGATTTTGAAAATCATTATGTAAGAAGAGGATTGTTTAAAATATGGCAGCAGATTCAAATAAGGTATTATGGCAAATTACCTTTATGGACTTCTATTTGGAAGGTACAAAGGAGAAAATGAAAAATGGCTAACATATGAACAGTAATTAAAGAAAGAAAAATCACAAGGTTATAAAATAAAATCTAGATAAGAATTAGAAGAGCAGGGGATAACACTACAATGGTTTCCATACAGACAATTGGTGGAAAGAATAAAAATGGATCTGAGATTAAAAGGAATTGAATAAAACAAAAATGAAATAGATAAGATGATTTTTGAAGGAAAAGAAAAAAAAAGATATCTAAATTTTCTAAGATATTACAGGAAAGATAATTAGAAGGACATGTAATAGAAGAGGTGATGATAAAGTGGAGTCAGTTACTCCACTACAAATATAATTTAAAAGATGGGGAAATTCCTGGTATAAAACAAATAAATTTACATTGCCACAACATCTCAAAGAAAATTATTACAAAATGTTATACATGTGGTATTTAACACTGTCAAAATTGGCCAAGATATATAAAAACACAAATTCCAAATGTTGGAAATGTAAAAAGAAAGAAGGGTCATATTACCACATGTGATGGAATTGTAATAAAGCAAAAAAAAATGAATTAAAAATGGACAAAAGTACATATGATGATAGTCAAAATTTTAGGGGTATCTTTTGCTATGAAACCAGAATTGTATTTGTTAAATATGACAGATGTACTGGACAAGGAGAGAAAGAAAAATATTATGAACTGATACTTAATATGGTTGACAGCAGCAAGGTTATTGTATGCTCAAATGTGGAAGAATGAACAAACACCAGCAGCGGAAGAATGGATAGAAAAATTAATACGTAGATCTGCGAGAAATGGACAGACTCTCAAGAAGACTGAAAGAAGAAAAAGAAACAGAGATAGAAGACTGGGACTTAGTTGCGACATTTGGGGGGGGGAATTTTTATCTGATAAGGAGATATAGATATAGGTAGGAAAGAGGAAAATAAGACTTGGGACAAGGAAAATAAGAAAAAGATAAGAAAGATGAGACATAAGGAGAAAATCCAAATAAGTATGGAGTATGGCAATGATAGCATATTAGTTCAGGAGAAAATAATGGAAGAGGAGAAGGAAGGTGTAAAAGGGGTAGAATGAATAACAAGTGGATGGAAGATATAAAGTATAAATACAATGATATATGAGATGATTTTATGTTCAATAATTGATAAAGAATTTTTTTAAAAGGATTCAATATATAAGATACAATATATTTTTAGAGAAGAGCAGATGAAAGAAGCACAAATTAAAATTAACCCAAACATACGGTAATTGTTAAAAAAAAATTAAATGTGTTGAAAATGGTTTTCTATCCAGTGAATCACATGAGAAGTTTGCACAAAATAAGCCCACAATTACAGTATTTTCTGTGCAGGAAGCAACTTTCTGTGCAAGAAATAATATTTCTGCACAGAGATATTATTTTTCTGCACAGAAATGCTGCTTGCTGTAGAGAAAATGCTGTTTTCTGCACAAAAGAACCACATGCAAATTTTGCATAGAATTAAGTCTTGAAGAATCTCATAGGTCGAGGTTTCTTTTAGTCAGGGTTTCTCAGCACTTGAAATACATTGTTTTTGACATGTTTTTCCAATACTTGTGACTATTGTTTCCACCCCTGACAAAGAATATGTTTCTTATACTCCCCAAATAGTATATCCTGTGCATAAGATTGCCTGTTTGGCATAGAAACCACCATTTCAGAAACAAAACATGTGGGTTTTGAGCCGGAAAAAAATACGCCTCAATTCAACATAGAACAATTCTCCAAAGGGTGACTATTGAGAGAATACTGCACAGAGTTCTTCATGTTTCACGACTGCTCTGCAGAGGGGCGGGATATAAATAAATATACAGTAAGGGCGGTTGGACAGTGGAACACACTCCCTTGGAGAGTAGTGGAGTCTCCTTCCTTGGAGGTCTTTAAGCAGAGGCTGGATGGCCATCTGTTGGGGATGCTTTGATTGGGAATTCCTGCATGGCAGGAGGGTTGGACTGGATGACCCTTGTGGTCTCTTCCAAATCTATGATTCTATGAATTATTATTATTATTATCATTATTATTATTATTATTATGTTCTTCCACACTGGAGTCCTCACATGTGAGGATGAAAAGTACAAAAACCGACATCTCTTATATACGCTGCCTCAGATACAAACATTGTGACATGGCCATCATGACTCACAGACATTGTTAATCTTTTCTTCCACAAATTTCTTAATCTATGGACCTTATCTCACGGAGGCAAATGGCTTAAATCCCGTGCAGAAATGGAATTTAAAAATCTGGGGTGGGGGGGGACCACAAAAGTGGGTTGTTTTTCAGACGTGTTTGCGCAAAGGAGAAATAACGCGACATTAACCCAAATGGAAAGTCGCCAAAATCCGCTCCTTTTCCACTTCTTCTCTTGGTTTATCTTTCATCATTGCCATCAGTGTATCTAGTATTACTGCTTCTTTTCATTTTGTTTTCCCATTCTTTTATTGTTGGTATATTAGTTTGCTTCCAGTATCTTGCGTATACTATTCTTGCTGTGGTTACTGTGTGTAATATTAATCTTCTATATTTCTATAAAGAATGGGAGACATTCAAAGAATATTGGAAAATGGAAAACTATTAAACTCTACAATTGAATTTATAAATGAAATAAAATTGAAACGGGGGTAAGATGAGAAAAGTAGAGATAAAAGACAGAGAAATTGTAATAGAAACATATAAAATAAGGTCCTAGATTAAGTGAATGGTGTAAGAGGTAAGAGGAGGAAGTCAGGAATTACTAGAAGAAATATAGTAGAAAAGAAGAATTAAAGAGTAGAGAACAAAAGTTGAGGTTTGAAAGGAATATATGCATGTAAGCTGCATAGTTAGTTACTAAGGATATGACTGTAATTGAATGCTTCTATGTATGTGTATATGTGTATATGTGTAGGTATGCATTTATGTAAGTATGTATTTGTTTGTCTTTTTTAATTTACATTAATAATAAAAAAAAATCCGCTCCTTTTTACTTTCGGAAGTTCCCGAAAGTAAAAAGCAGCGGGTTTTGGTGACTTTCTATTCAGATTAATGTTGCAGTTTTTGTCCTGGGTTATTTCTACTTTCTGTTTGGATTAACCCGAAGGTCGTGTGAAAAAACACCCGCTTTTGCCGGGCTGTTTTCACTTTAAATCCAGTTTCTGCACGGGATCCGTCCCATGTGATAAATTTATACGTAATCCAGTGGATGCCCCAGGTGGTACAAAACAGATGCCTGGCACTAAAATAGAAGGCTGTGGCTCTTCTGGGAAGATCCAGACCGGCGACTTCTTAAAATCTATTTTAACAGCGTTATACCCCAGGTTTGGCACTGAACAGCTTGTATGTTGTCTGGACTGTTTGCACCAGACGCAGGGATTGTCGTAAATTACATTGTATGTTTTAATCTGTAATTGATTTAATAACTTTTTAAGGGGGGAGAACTAGATTTTATTGTTGCATGTTATATTTTATTGCTGTTAGCCGTCCCGATTGATCTCAAAGGGGCGGGATATAAATAACTTTTATTATTATTATTATTATTATTATTATTATTATCTGGACTCCTGGCCAAAAGGATGGCGGGAAGCCATTTCATTTGTCCTGTGCAGAAAGGGTCTAAGGGCCTGAATACTTTCTTAAAGGGGGGGTGGGTACTGGTTTTAGGATTGTATACTATGTATTTTTAACTGTTAGTTGTTAGCCGCCCCGATTGTGCTCAAGGGGAGGGGTAGAAATAAAATTATATTTTTATTATTATTATTATATTATTACTGAACAGACTGCCAGAAATAATCCATCTTGAGACCACTTTGTCCTGGCTCAATGCTAAGGAGTAATGGGAATTGTAGTTTTTTCTGAGACATTGAGCCTTCTCTGTCAGAGAGCCACAATAAACTATAGTTATTGTTGTTGTTGTTGTTGTTGTTGTTGTTGTTATTATTATTATTATTAATATCCCACCTTTAGCCTTGGCCATCAAGGCAGCTTACATATAAAATCAAATACATAAAAACCCTTACAACAATATAAACAAGACCATTTACCCCCCCATTAAAAATACATTAAATTCAACTACAGTTCCCATGATTCCCTAGCACTGAGCCAGGGCAGTTAAAGTGGACTCAAGATGGATTACTTCTGGCAGTCTATTCAGACCCTAAATTTAGAATCTTGTTGATACACACCGGTGTAAACCCTGATTACAGCAGCATACGTATTGGGAAGACACTGTCATCAGGCCCTCCTTCTGCAAGTCTCCTTCCCCAGATATGCAACATGGCAATGCGTAATTCCCTCTACGTTTTTCTCATCCTTGATCTCCAGTTGTGATACAAAGTACAGTAAGCCCTTGGTATCCGCTGGGGTTTAGTTCCAGGATCCTCCCTCGATCCCAAAATCTGTGGATGCTCACGTCCCATTAACACGATGGCATAGCACAGGGGTCGGCAACCTACGGCCCGCGGGCCAGTTCCGGCCCAGGTCGCCGGACTTACTGGCCCAGGCAGACCTCTGCCGCCGTCGCCGTCGTCGCACGGTTCGGTCGCCGCACGGCCACGCGCGCTGCAACCACCATTTTGTTCTCCAAAATGGGGGCCACAACGTGTTTGCGCATGCGCAGGATTACTGCGCATGCGCAAACGTGTCGCGACCGCCATTTTGGAGAACAAAATGGCGGCCGCAGCGCCGGCAGCGCGCCCAGCGCCCAGGAGGAGGCCCGTCGCCGCCGAGGGAATCCTCCCGGGGGGACCCTCGGTGGCGACGGGCTTCCAGGGTGAATTCACCCAAGGATGGGGGCGGGGGGGGCCTTGGAGGGACCTTTCCAAGGTTCCTCCTCTTGATGTTCGAGTGAATTTACCTCAGGATCAAGGAGAGGCACCTTGGCAATGGTCCTCCAAGGTGCCTTCGCTCGATCCTGAGGCGAATTCGCTGAAGGATCAGGGCGGGGGGGGCTTGGAACGGCCCCACGGCAGCTGTGAGGGGTGGGCGGGCGTGCGCGCGGGCGCGCACACCCCAACCCCCCTACAACCGGCCCCCACACCATTTTGCCCCCCTCCCCCGGCCCCCCGGCCACAAAGGCTGCGGCGGCAGCGTGCGCGGGGGGTTTGCACACAGCAGCAGAGGGTGTGCGTGCGCACATGAGCGCGCACCGCCATTCCACCCCCCGGCCCAGCCGAGACCTGGGCTACGGGAGACCAGCCCAGGTCTCAAAAAGGTTGCCTGTCCCTGGCATAGCATAATCAAATGGTGTCCCACTTTATAAAGGTTTTTGGAATTTATATATGTTTTCCAAGCCTTGGATCTGTGGATAAAGAATCCCTGGATATGGAGGGTTGACTGTACATACTGGGCTTCTACTGGAAGGGGTTCAGCAACATCGCAATTTATCCGTGTTTACTAAAAATAAACCCTTGACTTCATTCTCCAAATTCTTATCATCTAAGAGTGGGTCCACACTGGATAATTAAAGCAGTTTCACACCACTTTAATGGTCATGACTCTGTCCTACATCATCCTGAGATTCGTAGTTCAGTGAGACTCCAAAGCTCTCTGACAGACCAAACTGAATAAACCCAACAAATGACAAATCCTACGATTCCACAGGTTAGGGCCATGACACTTAAAAGTGATGTCAAATTGCTTTATATCTGCAGTGCGGAAGCCCAGTAAAGTGTGTTTAAGAGGAGGGCCGCCGCCTCACCTTAGTTGGGCTTCATGATATTGAGCCCCAGTACTGAAAACACAACACAGCCCCAGGCTGCATCTCCACACGGATCCATGCTATGGGATTCTGGGAACTGTAGTTCGTTGTGTCGCCAGAGCTCTCACCATTTTAACTGCCACGGATCCATGCTATGGGATTCTGGGAATTGTAGTTCGTTGTGGCGCCAGAGCTCTCACCACTTTAACTGCCAGGTTCCATGCTATGGGATTCTGGGAATTTTAGTTCATTGTGGCACCAGAGCTCTCACCACTTTAACTGCCACGGCTCCATGCTATGGGATTCTGGGAACTGTAGTTCATTGTGGCGCCAGAGCTCACACCACTTTAACTGCCAGGTTCCATGCTATGGGATTCTGGGAATTTTAGTTCATTGTGGCACCAGAGCTCTCACCACTTTAACTGCCACAGCTCCATGCTATGGGATTCTGGGAACTGTAGTTCATTGTGGCGCCAGAGCTCACACTTTAATTGCCGGGGCTCTATGCTATGGGATTCTGGGAAGTGTAGTTTGTTGTGGCACCAGAGCTCTCACCATTTTAACTACCACAGATCCATGCTATGGATTTCTGGGAACTGTAGTTTGTTCTGTCACCAGAGCTCTTACCACTTTAATGGCCAGGGATCCATGCTATGGGATTCTGGGAATTGCAGTTTGTTGTTGCCAGAGCTCTCACCTCTTTAACTGCCAGGGGTCCGTGTTATAGGACTCTGGGGACTGTAGTTCGTTGTTGCCAGAGATCTCACTATTTTAACTGCCATGCTATGGGATTCTGGGAACTGTAGTTCATTGAGGCGCCAGAGCTCTCACCTCTTTAACTGCCATAGATCCGTGCTATGGGATTCAGGGAATTGTAGTTTGTTGTTGCCAGAGGTCTCACCACTTTAAGTGCCAGGGCTCCATGCTAAGGGATTCTGGGAATTGTAGTTTGTTGTTGCCAGAGGCCTCACCACTTTAACTGCCACGCTTCATGCTATGGGATTCTGGGAACTCTAGTTCCTTGAGGCGCCAGAGCTCTCACCTCTTTAACTGCCACGGATCCATGCTATAGAATTCTGGGAACTGTAGTTCGTTGTTGCCAGAGGTCTCACCACTTTAAATGCCAGGGCTCCATGCTATGGGATTCTGGGAAGTGTAGTTCATTGTGGCACCAGAGATCTCACCACTTTAACTGCCACGGCTCCATGCTATGGGATTCTGGGAACTGTAGTTCTTTGTTGCCAGAGGTCTCACCACTTTAACAGCCACGGAGCCAAACAATGGGATTCTGGGAACTGTAGTTCGTTGAGTCGACAGAGCTCTCACCTCTTGAACTGCCAGGGCTGCATGCTATGGGATTCTGGGAACTGCAGTTCGTTGTTGCCAGAGATCTCACTACTTTAACTGCCGTGGTATGGGATTCTGGGAACTGTAGTTCGTTGTGGCGCCAGAGCTTTTCACCATTTTAACTGCCAGGGCCCCACGAGTCTCTGAACCAACTAAGCGGTTTTTGAAAACCCACATTCGCTCTTTTTACTGGCTTCTCTCTGAAGGGGGCTGAGGAAAGGGCGGCATTTCCCGCCTCCAGCCTCCCTTCCCTTCCCTTCTTCCTTCCTTCGCTGCCATCAATGGCGGAGGTGATAGAGTTCCGCGTCCCCGTTGGAAATGGCCGGAGCCTCCTGGTCCTGGGAGTGGAGGCAGACGCCTCAGAGGCAAGTGGTAGGCGCTAGCAACGGCGTTGTGAGGAAAGGAAGGGCCTTTACAGACTGCCAGAAATAATGCAACCTGAGACCACTTTAACAGTCCTGGCTCAGTGCTAGGGAGTCATGGGAACTGTAGTTTATTGTGGCACCAGAGCTCTCTCTGACAGAAAAACTACAGTTCCCGTGATTCCCTAGCATTGAGCCAGGACAGTTAAAGTGGCCTCAAACTGGATTATTCCTGGCAGTCTGTTCTGGCCCCTAATTTCGTTACTTAATTCTCACCTTCATACATACTTCATCTTCATTATTTTGAATCTCATTGATTTTTAATAATATCCTTTTTTGTAACTTCATATGACTACATTATTTGAGCTTTTTTACTTATTGACTTATTCTTGTTCATTATTCTTAATGCTTCCTCAAAGCTTTTACCTTCAAATTTAATCCCTTTTATATTCTCTGAACATTTTCTTTCTTCTTCTCTATCCTCTTCTTATTTTTAAAAAAACTTCTTTCTATGCTTTTCTCCATATATTTCTCCCTTCAGTTCATTTCATATCTTATTCATTATAGATCTTCCCAAAGATTATATATATTTCTTTTTTCCTTTCCCCCTTTCTTCTTTTTTCCTTTCTAAATACCTATCTTGTGTTCCTTTCTTCTTATAGCTCTTATAACTAGTTCTCAAAATATATAGTTGCCTTCTTTCCCCAAATATTTTCCCAAAATAGTAGCACAAATCTCCAATTATTTTTGGCTATTTTGCTAGACTTCTCTTGTAGCCAATTAGTTAATATATCCATTTCTGTTAGTTCATATAGTTTTACTAACCAATCCTCCTTAGCTAGTAAGGTACTCCTGTTTCTTTCCATTTTTGTGCATATATTATCCTAGCTGCTATAATCATATAAAGGAGCAATTTCTAATACTTGCTTTCAGTATTTCTATTTAATAAGCCGATCATATTTAATAAATAAATTTCTGGCAACATTGGATAATCAATCTTTAGTGTTTTTTAATTAATTAATTAATTAATTTTAAAATTAATTTGTGAATTCCCTTTTTTAAAAAAAGATTTATTTGACAGTATAAAAACAATACACATAAAACAAACAAAACAAAACATAAAAAGAAAAATAACAAAGATCACATATAAACATACAACATAAAACACAGTTACTTCCTAAGCTGGATATAAGAAGAACAAATACTATATCATCACAATATATAACTCGAATCCTTCTTTAAAGTTATCAATCCATAATCTATAAACAATGATATCATATATTAAATATATATTGAACACATATTAAACCTACATGGAACAATACTGATTACTGAAAAAATACAAATGTCTATCACTACCTATCAATAAATGCTATTAAAACCATTAAATATTTCACTCTTACCTTTTATTAACAATATTAATAAACAATATCAAGAAAGCGGTAAAGACGGATCTCTTTCGGCAGGCCTTCCCGGAATAACCTTCCGGCTCTAGGAGACAACTATATTGCCCTTCCCCTGCTGCTCATTTTGCACTTTGTTGTATTGTATTATTATTTATTTTGTTGTATCTTGGAGCATGTTGTTTTAATTAATAATTAGTTTAATATTGTTTTAAGGGGTGGGAGGGTTGGATGGGCACGTGAATAGTTTTAACTTCTGTATTTTAACTGATGTAACCCGCCCCGATTGCTCCGCAGAGGGGCGGGCTATAAATAAAATTTATTTATTATTATTATTATTATTATTATTATTCCATATATTTTATGCACTTCGTGGGCATCTTGAATTCCCCTATATGTATAAGAATTATGATATTAGTGCCATATATCTGTTTTCCATTATCTTGTACATATGAGATCCAGAATTTCCAATCTTTATAAAAACCAGACATTGCCTTATTTTTAATTTAAAATGATAATTTAGCCATTTC
The DNA here is from genome assembly GCA_026167975.1 of Phrynosoma blainvillii. NCBI lineage: Eukaryota > Metazoa > Chordata > Lepidosauria > Squamata > Phrynosomatidae > Phrynosoma > Phrynosoma blainvillii. The sequence goes on along the minus strand of JANUYF010000005.1, from coordinate 106,181,445 downwards.
ACAAATATCAAAAAAATTTAAATTTCCATTCCTCTAATGTTGGAATTTCCTTCCATTTCCAATATTTAGCATATACCATCCTGGCTGCTACTATTGCAAAAAATATCAATCTCCCTTCTTCTATTTCTAATTTGCTATCATCAACAATATTCAATAAATATAATTTGGGGTCTAGGTGAGTCTTAAAATTGAAAATTTTCCTCATTTCTCCATGAATCATTTTCCAAAATTTTACTGCTAAAGAGCAGTTCCACCACATATGGAGGTACGTTCCAAGTTCAGAACCACACTTCCAACAAACCGGGTTATATCCTTTATACATTTTGGACAACCTATGTAGGGTGAGATACCATCTCTAAATAATGATTTGTAGACATTTTCCCTTAATTCAACATTTACTGTATATTTTATCCTTACCTTCCATAATTTTTCCCCTAACTGAATAGTCTGTTTCAGATCGGTTGCCCATTTTATCATATAATCTTTAACGGTTTCCTCCTCTAGCTCCCAATTACTTATTAGTTTATAAAACTTAGAAATTAGTTTAATTGGTTCACCCCTCAAGATTTTCTCAAATTTTATATTAGTTGCGCCAATTCCATACATTTTATTATCCAACCTAAATCTTTCTAATATTTGTCTATATGTAAACCAGTTACCATTAAATCCAACCATTGACAAGTCCTCCTGAGTGTTAAAAATCTCTTGATCCTTCTCAACTTTTATCAGATCTTTATAACAAATCCATTTTTCTTAGGTATACAATTCCTTTTTTAGTAAAACTTCAACCGGAGAGGCCCATAAGGGAATTTTTAGACACCATTTTTTTTTAATAATTCATCCACACTCTAAGAAGAGCTTTACGCAAATAATGATTTTTAAAACTTCCATCCACCTTTGCCTTATCATAAAATAAATATGCATGGAAGCCGTATAATAACTCATACCCTTCAAGAGTCAACAGTCTAGTATTCTTCAATTTAAACCAGTCAGGTAGCCGTTCTAGAGCACACGCCTCATAATACCATTTTAAGTTAGGGAGGGCTAACCCCCCTCTTTCAATAGTATCCTGAAAAATTCTTATTTTGACTCTTGATTTTTTCTTTTTCCAAATAAAGTCAGTCATGTCTTTATTCCATTTATGGAATGGTAACTCATTTGTAATGACTGGTATATTTGGGAAATAGAACATCATTTTTGGTAGGACTACCATTTTTATTACGGCTATTCGTCCCATCCACGACAAGTTTAAATTATCCCATCTTTTAAAATTTTTCTTAATCTCACTCCAAATTTCGGCATAGTTATTTTTGAATAGCTCCATATTTTTCTATGTCAATATAATCCCCAGATATTTTACCTTATTCACTCTCCTGAATCCCATTTTTAAAGTAATATTCTCTGCTTCTTTATCGGAGATATATAACAGGATCATTACTGTTTTTAATCTGTTGATTCGGTATCCTGAAACATCTCCATAGTTCTTAAGAATTTGCATTAAATCTTCCATACTTTCCTCTGGGTTTGAGATTGTCAAAACCACGTCATCTGCATACGCTCTAATTTTATATTTTTCCTTCCTGATTTCAACTCCTTTAATTACTTTATCATCTCTAATTTTATTTAACAAAATCTCTAAGGTAAGAATAAACATCCCTGACGAACCCCTTTTGTTATTTTCAAAAATGTTGAGTTTTCTCCATTTATTATAATACTGGCTTCTTGCATTGAATATATCTTCTTAATCCAATTTATAAAGTACTCACCTACATCAATTTTTTCCAAGACCCCAAACATGAAATTCCAGCTTATGTTATCAAATGTTTTCTCAGCATCTAGAAAAATCATTGCCAATTTTTTATGTAAATTTTTTCATGAATTTAACAAATTCCTAATACTTTCTTTTATTTTTCTACCAAAGAGAAAGCCATTCTGATCCATATGTATCCAATTATCTAATATTTTCTTTAATCTTTCTGCCAGTATAGCAGCAAATAATTTATAATCTGTATTTAAAAGAGAAATTGGCCAATAATTATTAGGATCTAAACTGTCCTTACCTTCTTTTGGAATTAGAGCAATATTTGCCGAATTCCATGTTTGGGGAACTTGGTCATTAAGGATTCCATTCATGGTTTCCAAAAGAGGAGAGCTTAGCTGTGCTTCAAAGGTTTTATAGTACTCATTTACGAATCCATCAGGACCAAGAGATTTTGATTTCTTTATAGCCTCCGTTAATTCGTTACGTGTGATTGGTTTATTTAACATAGCTTTTTGTTCCTTAGTTAATTTAAACATCTCAAATTTATCTAAGTATTTTTGAATTTCTACTTGTTTTCCAGAAGTTTCTTTGTATAAATTGGTGAAATGTCTAACAAAAATTTTCTGAATCTGCCTCCTATCCGACACTATTTTAGATCCGTCTCTAATTTTTACTATGGATCTTTGAGCTCTTTCTTGTCTCAAAGCATATGCTAATAACTTCCCAGGTTTATTTGCCCCTTCAAAATATTTATGTTTTACAAATTTAAGTTTATTTTCAATTTCTTCTGTCATTAAAATTGATAATTGTTTTTGATTATATTTAATTTCGTTCATAATATCAACGCTGCTAGGATCATTTTTAAATATGGTCTCCAACCTTTTTAATTCAACATTTACCGTAATTTAATCTCTTCCTCTCTCCTCTTTTTTTCTCCATTCTAAGGTTTTTTGTATTATACAACCCCTTATAACCGCTTTAGCTGCATCCCATACAACATGGGTTGAAGTACCTTTATTCATATTTTCCTCAAAATAATTAGTAATTTGTTTTTTCAAATCTAAACATACTTTTTCATCTTTCAAAATATTGATATTCAACCTCCAGTTGTATTGTTTTTTCCAAATTGCAAATCCATTATCACAGGGTTATGGTCTGACCATACCTTCGGTAAAAATTTTAATTTAGTGATTTTATACATTAAGTGTTGGGAAAGCCATATCATATCGAGCCTCGACCATGAGTGATGCCTGTTGGAATAAAAGGTATAATCCTTGGCTTTATAATATTTAAATCTCCATGCGTCTTGTAACGTCATTACATCAATCAATTCAAAAAAGTCTTTCGGGAGGCGAAATAAAATTTATGAATTCCCTTTAAGAGTGTAGTATGATAATCTCCAGTGACTTTGGAAACTCTAGGGTTCAGTTCCCAACTCAGCCATAGAAACCCAATGTGTGACCTTGGGCAAGTCACACTCTCTCAGCCTCAGAGGATAGCAATGACAAACCCCCTCTGAGGAAACTTGTCAAGAAAACCCCATGATAGGTTCGCCTTAGAATCATCATAAGTCAGAAATGATTTGGATAATAAAACAATCTTATAGTGCTATTATGCCATTTTTACTGTTGTGGCTGCCTCCTGTGGAATTGTGGGATTTGCAGTTTAGGGAGGGACGTTTAGGATTCTCAGCCAGAGAGCTCGTTGTGGTGGCGATGTGCCTTCAAGACATTTCCGACTTATGGTGACCATATCATAGGATTTTCTTGGCAAGTTTCTTCAGAGGGGATTTGCCATTGCCATTGCCATCTCCTGAGGCTGAGAGAGTGTGACTCTCCCAAGTGGGTTTACATGGCTGAGCTGGGATTCGAACCGTAGTCCATAGAGTCATAGTCCAGTGCTCAGAACACTATGCCACACTGGCTCTCGGAGAGCTCTTAAGCCTCGCTAAACTGCAAATCCCAGGATGCCACAGGAGCCAGCCATCGCAGTTAAAGTGGAATAATAGCGCTATAAGAGTGTAGTATGATATTATTTGTGGGGATCTCCCTTCTTCATAGAGGCGGAGCAGTTGTGATGACTCCACAAGGCAGATTGTGTAGCCCAAACATATCTGGGTTATAGAAAAGGCAATAGGCCAGAGAAGTAGTTGGAGGCAGTGGACTAAAAGGCTGTGCCTCATATTGTGATGCTAAGGTCCCACTTTGGGGAGAGGGTGCTCTTTACAGCACAGTCCTGCAACACAGCATGGTGTTGTGGTTTGAGGATTGTTGCATCCACACTGCAGAAACAATCCAGGTTGACACCACTTTAACTGCTAGGGCTCCATACTATGGGATTCTGGAAACTGTAGTTCATTGCAGCACCAGAACTCTCTGACAGAGGATAAATGTCTCACAGAACTACAAATCCCAGAATTCTATAGTATTGAGCCATGGCAAATTAAAGTGGTGCCAAGCTGGATTATTTTTGTAGTGTGGATGCAGACCAGGATTCGAATCCCTGTTCAGCCATGGAAACCTGCTGGGTAACCTTGGGCAAGCCCCACTCTCAGCTTCACAGGAAGGCAAAAGCAAACCCCCTCTCTGAACAAATTTTGTTGGGAAACCCCCATGGTAAGTTCGCCATAAGTCGAATAAACAACTCAAAGGCATTCGACAGTCCTCAGAAACTGCTTACCCCCGAACTTTAGGTTTTAAGCAAGGGTTGGCTTATACGTTGTTGTTGTGTGAGACTGGCAAGTGGTATTCTCCATCCTTTCCTAGGTTGGTAAAATGACTACCCAGCTTGTGGGGGCAATTGGCTTTTAGATTGTAAACTGCTTAGAGAGTGCTGAGTTCACTATGAAGTGATATAGAAATGTAAATGCTATAAATGAACACGAAACAGTCCACCAGGAAAGCATCACAAGGCCTGGTTGATATGAACCAGAGGACGTTATCACACGGGGAGTCACGGGGAGAAAGTGGAAATAAACGGGCACGAGCGGAAGTCTTTAATTTACGGGATTTGTCCTGTTCTGCCTCGTCTGATAACTAAATTTGAATTTAAAAGGGGGTTAATTCGAACGAAAACCTGATCTTTACATTTTCGGGATTTTTGAGGATTTGAAAAGATCAGGTTTTTGTTCAAATTAACCCCCTTTTAAATTCGAATTTAGTTATCAGACAAGGCGGAACGGGACAAATCCCGTAAATTAAAGTCTTCCGCTCGTCCCGTTTCTTTCCACTTTCTCCCCGCAACTCCCCGTGTGATAACGTCCAGAGCTGTGCAAACTCAGAACAATTGGACCTCCATATCCAGGGATTCGGCATCCACAGATTCAGCCATCCACAGCTTGAAAATACTTGGGGCGGGGGAAAATGCTAAAAAGCAAGCTTTGATTATACCATTTTATAAAAGGGACACTATTTTACTAACTCATTGTATATAATGGGACTTGATCACTCACAGATTTTGGTATCTGTGGCAGGGTCTTGGATCCAAACCCCAGTAGATACCAAGGACCCATTATAATGTATCCTTGCATGCTTTTCAGAGCAGCTTGCTCAAGCCTTTCTATGATTTTCAGAGCAGCTTGCTCAGGTCTTCCTATGATTTTCAGAGTAGCTTGCTGAGGTCTTCCTATGATTTTCAGAGTAGCTTGCTCAGGTCTTTCTATGGTTTTCAAAGTAGTTTGCTCAGGTCTTCCTATGATTTTCAATGCAGCTTGCTGAGGAGGTCTTCCTATGATTTTCAGAGCAGTTTGATCAGGTCTTCCTATGATTTTCAAAGCCCGCTGCTAAGGAGGTCTTCCGGTGGACTGTGTCTTATCCATGAAACCTGCCTGCTTGCCTGCCTGCTTCCCATTCTTCCCTTCCATAATTAACACCCAGAACCCCTTGCAACAGTGGACTTTCATCATGCCTTAACCTCCTATATAAAAACCACCAGTTGGTCCCAACAAGTGGTTTTCTATATGGTTCACAAGTGTACCTATTATTTTCCTCTTAAAACAGATCTATTTATTTGCTTGTCTTTCCCTTCAGCATGCTTTGTATTTAACGTTCGCTGCATTTGGTCCACTCTATTCCATGAAGCTTCACAGAAATGCTCCAGTTGCAGGGCCAGGCTACTACGCTCTTGTCAAATTCTACTCAGCTAGAGATGCTAGAAGAGCACAGTGCGCTTGCAACCAGAAACCTCTGTTTCAGAAATCACCTTTGAAGGTATTTTAATATAAAACTGTGTCTGTGTGATACTATTGAAGGATAATGGGGGGGGTGTTTTATGGGTGAATGCTACCATGAGATGAATGGTGCTACAAGGTATTTATTTATATTATTTATTTGATCGATAGCCAACTTTTCTCCCAAATAGGACTCAAAGTGGTAATGTTTTCTTTTTTTCTACTTTTTAGAAGTTAGAAGCATTTTTAAATCAATGCACTGAGATATTCAGAATAAGCAATTGGTAGTTTTTACTTGACAGAAGGTTGACCCTAATACCATGCCAAGTGATGAGGAATATCTTTCTTTTGTCATAGATGAATGGACATGAGAGCCAGTTTAAGGTGGTTTCTGAAGTGAATGGCAAGGTTTCCCCTCCATTAGTAGCCAGCTGCAGTGACAGCTGGACATTGACTTCAACATTGGTGGCAGGTAAGCCACCAGTGGGCTAGCTAAGGGGCTGTACAGACCGGCCCAAAGTGCCGGCCTAGGGGTGGAGTGGGGCGTGGCAACCATATGCCGGCCGCCTTGACTCCACCCTGATGCCACTGTCATGCCGCCCACCCAACCAGATGGCGGGCGACGTCAGGGCGCTCCCTTGGCCCAGTGTTCACACATGCTGTGCCAAAGGAGCACTGGAAAGCCGCCACAGCAGCGGCAAGGGCCGTTTTTTGCCACTCTAAAAAGGAGCGGCATTTGGCAGCTCTTTAGAGCGGCAAACCACCAGATCACGGCATGCGATTGCCACGGCCCCGATCTGGCAAGGAAAGGGGCAGCGGGATGCCACCCCTTAAGGGGGAAATCTGTTCAGCCCCTTAGAGAGTGTAGTGTAGACCATACACAGGACTATGTCTTCTAGTACTTCTCTGTCATTTTCTATTCCTACCATCCCAGCACTCATTCAGCCTAATGACAAACTCTGTGCTAATAGAGGCAACCAACCAATCATTTTTCCACACATTTGTCAAGATGATCCAGCTAATCAGTTACTTTAAGAGTGAGATTGGCTATTTCTGTGGGTTTGCATCTGATGATGTTGAAGTACGGTATATATTTTTTCTATATCACTTCATGGTGAGAAAGTATGGATAATCAATTTATCAAGTGGATATATTCCCTTAATGGTAGGTTTCTCATGGGTCAATATTTATCCTTATTCAGCCATAGCTAAATTCATTCCCACAAAATGTGGTGGCCACTATGTCATACGCTTTTTAAAAAGGATTCAAAACATTAATTGATTGATTCAAGGAGACCATGGCCCTGAATTTGCAGTACCTGAGCAGGGCAGTTGATGACTGGGGCTCTGGAAGGTCTCTCATTCATAGGGTCGCCAAAAGTTGAAGGTGAGTTGACAACAAATAAGTGCTTGTCTCCCTATTTTGGTGTAGCTCACAGCTAAATTAAACAAATCTAAAATCTAGTCTTTAACTATAAATGATGAAATGTGGAATTCATGGCAGCTTCCTATTTACCTAAAGCTACAAGCCTTCCTGTGCCTAATTTGGATTCATAAAAGCATTGTTTTTGTACTGGTGTGAGGGTAGTAGATTATTAAAATATATATGCTATAACTAATCAATAATAGTAAGGAATAGTTAAAGGCTTGGAGCTGATTTCTAAGAGAGCATCTGACCGAAGTTTGAACTGTGTAATTATTTTGGGTGAAGGAAAGGTGAAATGAATATGGGAGGAGGGAAAAAGGAGTGATTTCATCCTATCTACCCAGAGTGTTGATAAGGTTCAAGAGATAATGAGAATGTAGAGGATGCAGCAAAAAAGCTCTTTAATACATGTCCTTGGTAAAAGAAGGAGTGAAAGAATGTCCTGAGCAAGAGAAAAGGAGTGAAAGGATGCTGACATGCCTAGGTCAAGTCAACCTTCATAGTATGTAGGGAGTATAATTAAAAAGTACAGATGTTCAAGTCACAGGCGTCACTTGTCTAGAAAATGTGTTGATTATGGAATTCTTTGTAACTCTAACATGTATAAAACTTGGCTGTTAACACAGAGGAGGGGCTGCTCTAGTGAGGAATGATCCCGGAGCAGACAGCTCTTTATTTCTGCTAACAGAAATAAATGCAATCTTTGTTTTGAAGCTTCTGGTTCTGCTGTTTTACTTGAACAAGATAAGCTAATGATTTTTTGAACCATAACATTTTGGCGCCCAACGTGGGGCTACCGAAAGGGCTGGGGAAGTTCCCCTTGCTCTCCTTTGCTCTACAAACAGCAAGGCTGCAAACAGCAAGCTGCTTTTTCTTGTTTTATAAACAGCAAGGCTAGGGTCTTTCCTGGGGGCCTTCTTGGCTTTGTAGATTCCTGTCTCGCTTCCTCCCCATTGGGAGCGCGCCCTTTGGGAAACCTAGAGGCCCAGTGGAGACAGAGAGAAACAGGAGAAGCTGCAGAGATTCCAACAAGGGAGTTTCCCTGAAGCCTTACTCAGATTGCATCTAGCCTTTCTTCAATCCCGGCCGGTGAAGGACACCTGGAAGACTCGCAGGCGAGTATATAAAGGGGTTCTTCTTTTCTTTACCTGTCCTGCCAGTTACCTGCCAGCTGCCTCAGTTGAGGCAAAGAAGAGGCTTGATCACCCTCTTATTCCTGTTTCTGAAATCTATTGGGAGGGCTTTTGGGTGGGGGTTTCTCATCCCTAAAAGTCCACAAACCAACTTACCCCAATCCCCATAGTTGGTTTGCTTCCTGTCAATACCCTTCCTTGTGTGTCTCTCTCACTATCCTTTAGATGTCAGCATAGAAAGGTAGGATGGGGGGAGGTGTTTCTCGGAGCCCCTTAGATCTGATGACCCAACATTTTGCTGAAGCCTTTGACCCCATAAAATGCAATGTGGAAGACATGAAGGTCAAGTACAACATAGACTGGCCAAGACTTGGCCCTCTAGTGAACTGGCCAGCCCAAGGAACCCTTTATGGCCCTGCCATTGGCCGCCTATGGAATGTGGTGATTGTGAAAGAAAACCCTGGGAATCCTGAAGACATTCCTTATGTTGAGGGATGGAGAAAGATCTCCAGAGATCCACCACCTTGGGCTAAAAAGATGGTAGAACAAACAGCGCTGATCTTACTTGCACAGACTAAGAAGAGCCAGAAGCAGGGCAAGTCTGTTCAACTACCACAAAGCCTTACCATTGCTGAAAATGGGAAGAAGGTTCCCATTCTAGAGGTCCCATCAGAAGAGCTTCCACCGCCTTATGTGCTTAACCTCCCAACGGCTCCTCCTGCCCCTCAGCCAGTTCCAGTGCCTATGCCTCCTCCAGTCCCGGTCCCTGCACCAAGCGCTGTCCAAGTTCCTGTGCCAACTTCATCAGCCTCCATGCCAGTTTCCGCTCCTGTCCCTGTTCCAGATTCTACCTCAGTCTCTGTGCCGGCTCAAGCTATAGCCTCAATACCAGCTCAAGCTGCTACCTCAGTCCCTATACAGGCCCCAGCTACAGTCTTGGCACAAGCTCAAGCTGAGATTCCCATAATTGTTCATCCATCTAGTGATGGAAAAGAAGAAAAGGATGATAAACAAATGGATGTCGAACCAGTGCCCTCCTCTAGCCAAAGGATGCAGACATGGCAGACAACAGCCCGGCTAGCTCCTATACCAGTCTCTAACTCAGCAAATAAACCCATGCCAATCCAGATTTCTGACACAACCAAACTTACGCCAATCCGGATTTCCCCAGCAGTTGTCCCAGAGACAGATGGAGCGGGCCACACCAGCTATACCACAGTGAATACATACTCTTATGTGCCCTTTAATACATCAGACCTTTTGAATTGGAAAAATCATAGACCCTCTTATGAAGATGATCCTGAGCAGTTTGTGGATATGATGGAAGGGGTGATGACAGCCCATAACCCCACTTGGTCTGATGTCCAGCAACTGGAAGGGTATGTTTTAACTTCTGAACAACGCATGCAGATCCAAACCAATTTAAAAGAAGCCGCATTGAAGAAGGCGAAAATAGATGGAGTGGGCCAAGAGAGGAATTCAGAGTACCTGAAGAAATATGCCCCTACCACAGACCCTGGTTGGAAGATTGAGGATGAGGAGGACAGAAAGTCGCTGCGAACTTATCAGGAAGCCCTAGTAAATGCCATAAAGCAAGGACGCAAGCGCATGATGAACCTGCAGAAGATCCATGATATAGTTCAAGAAAAGGATAAAAGCCCAGGAGCCTTTTTGGAGAGATTGATGAAAGCTTATCGAAGATACACGCCGATTGATCCAGCAGATAAAAGAAACCGACAGACCATAGCCATGGTCTATGTCTCCCAATCAGCTCCAGACATTAAAAGAAAACTGCAGAAAACTCCAGGATTTGAAGAGATGCCATTCAGCTAATTGAAGGCACTGGCTGACCGAGTGTTCCTTAACCGAGATATAGAGGAAAAGAAAGAACAAAGTAAACGCATGAAAGAAAAAGCGAGCCTGCTAGCTGCTGCCTTGAACCCTGATTCCCAACGCTTGCAGCAACGAACCCCCTTGAGCCGCACCCAATGTGCATATTGTAAAGTGGAAGGCCACTGGAAAAATGAATGCCCAGAAAGACCTCAGGCTGCACGAGGTAGTTCCCCCCCCTGCTGCTCAAACTGGCTATAACTCAGCTGCTCAAGGCAACTACCACCCCAATTCCCGAGGTAATTTCCGAACCCAAGAAGGAGCCAACAATGAAACTCGAGGGCGGGGAAGTGGACCATTTAGAAGAAGAGGAAGAGGCCGAAGAAGTTTGAACCCTCAGGCGGCACCCTTTCCAGCCCCACCTGCCCGAGCCATGACCATAGAGCAGGGGTAGGCAACCTTTTTGAGCCGGGGGCCGGGTTGCTGTCCCTCAGACAATTGGGGGGCCGAAGCACCAAAAATAAATAAAAATTAAAAAAATTTAAAAAATGCATGCGCACTCTCTCAGCCCCAGAAAAGCCATGGCAAAACCCCTGTGGAGATTTTGCGAAGAAAACCCCAAGAACAAGTAATAACAACAATAATCAATATCATTATGGCAGGTGGCGGCGGTGGCAGGATCAACCTGGGGCCGGTCCAAAGGCCTCGGGGGGCCACATCCGGCCCCCGGGCCTTAGGTTGCCTACCCCTGCCATAGAGGAATACTATGAAAAAGATTGAAGATGTCCGCGGGGCCCTTTGTCTCCCGACCCCGTATTGGAAATCACAGTGGGAGAAAAGAAAATCACTGGACTCCTGGACTCCGGGGCACAACGTTCAGTAGTCAATACCAAATTGCCAATACCTTTGGCTAAAACAGGGGTAGGCAACCTTTCCCCTTTAAGGGCCGAGGGACTTCAGCTCCCAGAAGCCTCAGCCATGTTGGCTAATAGTCCCATGTTGGCCAATAGCTCCTGGGATTCTGGGAGATGAAGTCCCTCGGCCCTTAAAGGGGAAAGGTTGCCTACCCCTGGGCTAAAAAGACTAATGTCCCTGTTATGGGAGCAAAAAGACAAGTAATGCAAGCCCCACAATTCAAACCCATAAAAACCAAAATTGGTCCTTGTGAGGTTGAACATGAATTCATCCTACTTCCATCCTGTCCTATCCCACTGATTGGAAGAGACCTGCTTTATAAAGTACAAACAACCCTTTCTTTCCATACTGATGGCCGAGTCACAGGAACTGCTAGAGGTCAACCCTTGTCCATCACTTGTCCTCTTCAAGAAGCCTGGAGGTTGGGACCAACCATAGGACAATGTGCCTCCCTAATCATCAATAGATCTGATGTTACAGAGCGAGTCATCAGAGCTGTGCCTGGAGTTTGGTCAGAAGATAACCCAGGAGGGTTAGCCAGATTTGCTGAACCAGTCTACATAGAACTGAAAGACAACTATACTGTGGTAAACCAGCCTCAATATCCTATCCCAGCCCATGCTCGGCACTCCATGCATGCACATATTGGAAAGCTAATACAACAGAAGATTCTAGCACCTGTGGTTTCCGCTTGGAACTCCCCACTTTTACCAGTGAAAAAGCCCAACACGGGTGAATATCGTCCAGTTCAAGATCTTCGGTTGGTGAATCAACAAATCAAGGACATTGTGGCAGCTGTTGCCAACCCATATTCCCTCATAAGCCTAATTCCAGGGGGAAGCAAATGGTATTCTGTGATTGATTTGAAGGATGCCTTTTTCACCATACCTCTTCACCCAGACTCTCAAGCTATCTTTGCCTTCACATGGGAACATCCTACAACAGGCCCAAAGAGACAGTTCTCATGGCTCCGTCTACCTCAGGGGCTAAAGAGCTCCCCAGTGTTATTTGGGCAACAACTGGGCAAAGACCTACAGCAATTCCAGGAAGAAGTTGGCCTTGTCCTCCAGTATGTAGATGACCTCCTTTTGCCCCGCCAGACTGAAGAAGAGTGCTTGACTGACACCATTAAACTGCTCCGGTGGCTCAAAGACTGTGGGTACCGAGCCAGTAAAGCCAAAGCACAAATCTGTAGCCAAGAAGTCACCTATCTAGGATTTGTCATCAAGAAGGACACAAAAATTCTAGGAGCCAGCCGAACCCAAGCTATCAACTGTCTACCTCGACCAACTAACAAGAAAGAACTCAGAGTGTTCTTGGGAATGACAGGCTACTGTCGAATTTGGATCCTAGACTTTGCCTCTATGACTCAGCCACTATATGAGATGTTGAAAAAAAAATTCCAGAGTCATATCCTCTAAAATGGACAGGAGAAGAAGTCCAGGCATTAAGACAGCTAAAACAAGCCCTGACCAGCCCTCCTGCTCTTGGCTTGCCTGATATCACCAAATCTTTCCAGCTATTTGTGGATGAACACAGAGAAACTGCAGTGGGCGTCCTCACTCAGAAAATAAGAAGCTGGAATCGACCTGTGGCCTATCTGAGCAAAAATATGGATCCTGTCAGCCGAGGATGGCCAGGCTGCCTTCGCAGCATAGCAGCTGCCTCTTTGCTACTCACTGAGACAATTAAGCTAACCTATGGCCAGACCATTGAAGTAACTACCTCACATTCCATTCAGTCGCTGCTAGAAATACAAGGGCCAAAATGGATGACCAACTCCCGTCTAATAAAGTACAGAGCTCAGCTATGTGAAAATCCTAGTGTCATCATCAAAGACCGAACTACGCTGAACCCTGCCACCCTGATGCCTCTGCCCGAACAGCCTGTGCATAAGTGTGAAAAAATAATGTCGACTGTGCATTCTAGCAGACCAGACTTAAAAGACGTGCCCATCCCTGGAAGTACTATCTTATTTACTGATGGAAGCAGTTCTATAGTAAATAAAATCCGGCACGCAGGATATGCTGTGGTCACCGAAGATCAGACCTTGAAGGCTGAACCACTACCTGCTAATACTTCTGCTCAGAAAGCTGAATTGATAGCCCTCATTAAGGCCTTGGAGTGGGCAACAGGCAAAAAAGTGACTATCTACACAGACTCTAAATATGCCTTCCTAACTGTCCAGGTACATGAAACATTATATATAGAGAGAGGATTCTTGACAGCAGAAGAAAAAGAGGTGGCACATGCCCTTGAAATTCAACAGCTGTTAGAAATAATCTGGAGACCAAACAAAGTGGCAGTGATTCACTGTAGAGCACACACAGGAAAATCAAATCCTATTGCTCGTGGTAATGCTAGAGCTGACAAAGCAGCCAAGGAAGCAGCTCTAAGGCCATACCAAGGTGAATCCCATCTTATGGTTGTGACATTGCCTCACCTTGACTCACCGCCTCCCTACACCCAGAAAGAGATAAAAAAAGGAAAAAGAAATGGATACCAAGTCAAAAATGACTGGTTAATTCTAACTGATGGACGACTCTGGGTGCCTCGACATATAGCCCGTGTTGCAGTTTTCCATATGCATGATCAATGTCACCTGGGAAAGGAAGCCCTCCGGCATTTGATTGAAAAGACCATGTACATTGATAGACTGGCCTCCCTTTATACAGAAGCATCCCGAAGATGTGTGATCTGTGCACAAAACAATCCCCGTAAGGGACCAGTTCCACAGCCTGGACAAATTCTAAGAGGCAGCCGACCATTTCAAGTAATTCAGATGGACTTCACCCACATGCCTCCTGCTGGTGGCTATAAAATAGTCTTAGTAGCCATATACACCTTTTCCAAGTGGGTTGAAGCTTGGCCAGTGAAAACTGAAGGAACAAAAAAAGTGGTCAAACACCTTCTTGAAAATATACTACCCCGCTATGGGATACCACAACAGTTGAACACAGACAACGCAGCTAGTTTCCAGTCCGAAGTTACAGAAAAGCTAAGTGCTGCCCTCCAAATAGACTGGAAGTTTCATTGTGCCTGGAGACCTCAGAGTAGCGGCATGGTCGAACGAGCCAACCAGACCCTTAAGCTGCACCTAAGGAAGATGTGTGCCGAAACTAAGACCAAATGGACTCAGATGTTGCCAGTGGCCCTTTTGCATATGAGATACACTCCTGGGGCCAACGGTTTGACTCCCTATGAGATGGTCTTTGCCAGACCACCGCCGTTGCCAACAATGGTGGAGACCTTAGGTCTAACGGGGAAGATAGGTCTTAAAAGGGTACTTCAAGAGTTAAACCAATCTGTCCTAGAGATCAGTCAGTATGCAGAACAGTGCCCACTAGGTCTCACTACCCCTGTTCATGGATTCAGCCCGGGGGACACTGTATGGGTTAAAAGTTACAAAAAAAGCACCCTAGGGAAAACCTGGGAGGGGCCTTTCGTCGTCCTACTAACTAGCCCTACTGCTTTAAAGGTAGAGGAAAATCCCGTTTAGATTCATTGGAGTCGGGTTAAACCCGCTGCCACAAAAGGATGGTCGATTGCCCGCCAGAAAGGCCTCAAGATGACCCTCCGAAAAGAGTGACTTTTGTTGATGCCCCAAAGCAAGTCAGGAAAGGTCCTGGAGAACTGAGATCTCCAAATGAATATGTCATCATGCTCCCTATCCCTACTAACAGAAATGTTCGCCACTCCAAAACCAAAGCTTTTTGTTGTTCAGGTGATGATTTCATACCTGGTCTCAGATGTTCTTATATGTTGGTTGTTTCTTTGTTGATTGTGGCTATTATACTGCTGATGCTTCCCCCAACCCGTTATAAAATTGTGAAAGATCCATGCAGGAGTTGTGTTAAGAGAGTTAAAATGAAAGATAAGATTCAAGAAACTCTGGTATACTTGACTAAATATACTTATAATGGTAACAAAAAGAGCTGTGTCCTTAAAAATACCACTTACACAGCATGCATAGAGAATACTATAGTTACTTGTTATGATCCTCAAGAAAGTCCTTCACAGTGGTGGTTTGAGGTCCATTCGAGTAACTTAAAATTGGAACGGGGCCCCATTCTTGTCAAAACAAGGATGCCTGGTCCTGATGCCAGAGTTAACTTTACAGTGGAGTTTTACAAATCAGTGGCATCATGGCCTAATTGTAAAAGTTTGTCTTGACAAAGGTATTATGCAGATAAGGATAAATACATCTGCCCAGGCAAGGTCCCTGACACACCCAGATGGAAAGGTCGTGGTTGTCAGTTTGCTGAGAAAAGGGGGGGGCCATGCCATTCTTGGAAATGTATACTTGGAGCCACTTGGTTTGCTGATCAAGAGGCAGAGATTGTGATAACCAAGGTGTCGATCTCTGGCTCGTGTTCAGCCGGCCAGTGCAACTATGTCAATGTTACTATAAAAGATCCCCAATCTTATATCTCCAAATATGGTCAATATATTAAAATGGGTGTGGATGGACAGGGAAAGGATCCCTTGGGAGTGTTTTTCATTCACATAGTCCAGATGAGAAAAGTGGAGACAGCACACATAAAAAAAGCTGTCTTCTACTCTGATTTTTGGGAAAAAACAAAAACCCCATTCCAAGTTCCTGAAGCAACCCGTAACCTGTTTACTACCTTTGCTGAAACTGTTGCTATAACACTGAATGTGTCTAATTGTTATGTGTGTGGGGGAACTCAAGTAGGTGATCAATGGCCATGGGAGACAGCAGAGATAAATGTGAGTGAGCCTTATAATAAAATTAACAGGACTAATCCTCACAGTCAGTGGATACTTAAAAGTGTTATAATTAGTAAATGGTGTGTTCAGAGGTTTGCAAAGAGAGCTCCTAAAATGGGACATGTCCCTTGTGAAACGGCCACAATAATAAATGAAACTAATGAAATAACTTATTGGCCAAATAGCTCAGTGATTCCAGTAAACAACTTGTGGCCAACTGAGCTGAAAAATAAATTGAGACCCAGAGGACGGGGACCCAGGGCAGTTAACAAAACTAAATCTCCCTGAAAAGCCCCAAGGGGACTTTATTGGATATGCGGAAAATATGCTTATTCACAGCTACCTGACCCCTGGGAAGGAGCGTGTACCTTAGGAAAAATCAGACCTTCATTTTTCCTAATTCCCCTCTCTGAAGATACTCAGTTGGGACATCCTATATATGCTAGGAAAAAGAGAGCTCCTATAACCATAAAAAAATGGGGGGACGATCAATGGCCTCCCGAACGAATTATTCAATTTTACGGTCCAGCAACGTGGGCTCAGGATGGCTCCTATGGATATAGAACACCTATATATATGTTAAATAGAATAATTCGCTTATAAGCTGTGTTAGAAATAATTACTAATGAAACTGCAAGGGCTTTAACTACATTGTCTAGAACTCAAACTCAGCTTCGCAATGCTGTCTATCAGAACCGCTTGGCTTTAGATTATTTGCTTGCTGCTGAAGGAGGTGTTTGTGGCAAATTTAATCTTACCAATTGTTGTTTGCAAATTGATAATAATGGGAAAGTGATTAAAAAAATATCAGAAAAGATAGTTAAATTAGCCCATGTTCCTGTTCAAAAATAGGAAAAAATTCAGTGGGATGGACTGGATTCCTGGTTTGCATGGCTCGGAGGACTTAAAGGGTTAATTGAAATTGTTAGAGTTGGAGTTTTGTTGTGCATTTTTATGCCATGCATATTGCCCCTGATAATAAATGGAATAAAAAAAATGATAAAAGAAATTGCAGATAGACGTTCTGCTTTACATTTAATGAGTTTACAGGAACAGAGATCCCATCTCATCCTGGAAGATTTCTTTTAACTTTTTAGGGCTTTGAGCCTTTAATCGCATGTAAATACATATATACACGTATTAACCAGTTATGTTTTAGATTAAATATATCATTAGCAGTTCCCCTGTCCAATTTTAAAAGAAAAAAATATCAGAGGTCAGCTGTTTACAATAAAAGAACTCAGGCTAGGTTAAAGCCTGTAGACACTCCAAGGGCTGTCCAGGCTTGGCCAGACCTGCACCTGGTGAGGAAACAAGACTCAGGCTAGCCCCTAGGTGAGCAACACATACCTGGAAGCTGTTGTCTCTCTACCCTCGGGCAGACCTACAACTGGAGAGGAAAAAGATTGGAGCTAGGCCTTACTGCAGCTACCATGAGATGACCTCAGCTGCTCTTCATACGGCCAGACTCTAAAGAATAAGGTGATGTTTTCCATCATCCACTGGCAGTGTTTGATGAAAATCATCAAAGGGGGGACTGTGAGGGTAGTAGATTATTAAAATATATATGCTATAACTAATCAATAATAGTAAGGAATAGTTAAAGCAGGGGTAGGCAACCTTTTTGAGCCAGGGGCCGGTTTGCTGTCCCTCAGACAATTGAGGGGCCGAAGCACCATAAATAAATAAATAAATAAATAAATTAAAACAAATTTTAAAAATTTAAAAAATATGCATGCACACTCTCTCAGCCCCAGAAAAGCCACAGCAAAACCCTTGTGGAGATTTTGCCAAGAAAACCCCAAGAACAAGTAATAACAACAATAATCAATATCATCATGGCAGGTGGTGGCGGCGGCAGTGGGGGGTGGCAGTGGTGGCTGCAGGACCGGCCTAGGGCCGGCCCAAAGGCCTCATGGGGCCACATCCGGCCCCCGGGCCTTAGGTTGCCTACCCCTGAGTTAAAGGCTTGGAGCTGATTTCTAAGAGAGCATCTGACCGAAGTTTGAACTGTGTAATTATTTTGGGTGAAGGAAAGGTGAAATGAATATGGGAGGAGGGAAAAAGGAGTGATTTCATCCTGTCTACCCAGAGTGTTGATAAGGTTCAAGAGATAATGAGAATGTAGAGGATGCAGCAAAAAAGCTCTTTAATACATGTCCTTGGTAAAAGAAGGAGTGAAAGAATGTCCTGAGCAAGAGAAAAGGAGTGAAAGGATGCTGACATGCCTAGGTCAAGTCAACCTTCATAGTATGTAGGGAGTATAATTAAAAAGTACAGATGTTCAAGTCACAGGCGTCACTTGTCTAGAAAATGTGTTGATTATGGAATTCTTTGTAACTCTAACATGTATAAAACTTGGCTGTTAACACAGAGGAGGGGCTGCTCTAGTGAGGAATGATCCCGGAGCAGACAGCTCTTTATTTCTGCTAACAGAAATAAATGCAATCTTTGTTTTGAAGCTTCTGGTTCTGCTGTTTTACTTGAACAAGATAAGCTAATGATTTTTTGAACCATAACACTGGGGCGATGGATCCATTTCAATGAAGACTTAACATGGCTCTTTTCTGTAAATTGAAAAGACTTTCAGAGTTCCAGTTATAGATCTTCCATGTCATATGTGATTTGTCTCTCAATCAAAACAATTTAAAAGAGAGAGAAATGCCATCAGTGGCCTTCTTAACCCTCTTTTAGCTGATACTACCCATATACTTTCAAATTTATGTTCATAACAATCAAAAATCTGTTTTTTCTGTAAAGTATTTCAGGATATTGGGTTTAAACCAATTCTCTGTTTATATGTGATGTTCTTGCAGGATCAGCACAAACACGATCCTTTGACTAGAATGGGTGAATGTTATATACCAGATGTTGGGATCATGTGGCTCTCCAGAGATTGTTGGCATTTGGTTATGGTGGCAGTCCAACAATATCTAGCAAGCTGCTGATTCAAACCCTATTATTGTCAGAATTCCACATTACTCTACATGGGATGGAGTGATTTTTTGCTTAGATCAGATGGATAGATCAGATTCTGAAAAGAATGAGAGCCCTGAGCTTAGTGCTTATATAACTTCCTAAAAGTTGCCCAATCATTTATACATTGCATATTTGCCAAAGTAATTTTCTATGCAACTAACACTCCTAGCTAGATTTAATTTCATTTCATTTAGAGTACTTACACCCTGCTCTTCTGCCACAAAGGCTCTCAGAGCGGCTTACAAATTGTTAATTATACAGTTCCCTGCCCTCAGGTTTACAATCTAAAGAAGACATAACACAAAAGGAGAAGGAAGTGGCACGGGAGAAGGGGATCACATCTAGCAAATACTGCTGGTTCTTCTCCCTCCAAGGCAGGGGTAGGCAACCTTTTTGAGCCGGGGGCCAGGTTGCTGGGGGGCCGAAGCACCAAAAATAAATAAATAAATAAATAAAAATTTTAAAAAATTAAAAAAATATGCATGCACACTCTCTCAGCCCCAGAAAAGCCATGGCAAACCCCCTGTGGAGATTTTGCCAAGAAAACCCCAAGAACAAGTAATAACAACAATAATCAATATCATCATGGCGGGCGGCAGTGGCGGCAGGACCGGCCTGGGGCCGATCCAAAGGCCTCGAGGGGCCGCATCCGGGCCTTAGGTTGCCTACCCCTGTTCCAAGGCAATGGCAATGGCAGTGGGACTGGAGGGAAGGTCTTTCATCTGTCCCTGGGCTAGGCACATTTGGGTTATCTTTTTATGCCATGCATCAAAACTGGCTTTCTACTGTGAATCCTTCCATGTAAACAATTCAGTCCTCATTCCTTGCTTTCAGAAAGCCCTTTATCGTTATATATCAGGGAGGAACAAGATATGTTGGCTGTAATCTTCACTGTGTTGGTTTGTTTTCTGGAGGAAAGTCCCTAAAACTAAAGCACATAATTGTGAAGAAATGCAAGCATTTTTCTAAGTTAGTTCAAACAAAGCCATATTAGTGTCTCATTCCCTTTCACCACCCACACATGCTCTTACACATGTGCTTTTATCTCAGCATGACATTCTGAATTATGTTTGTGTTAGAAAGAGTTAGACTGTCAAATAGTTTAAGGTGCACTAGCCATCTGTGGATTGGAGCTCCTTGCAGAACACCCCAACCCATATTAGTCAGTGGCAACATGTGCATGCAGCCACACAGGTATGCATGTCATTGCCCATTGAGTAATATGGCCTTGAACTCCTGTGTTTTTTCCCACCTGTAAGAGTGGATAGAACTTAACCACCATGGATGGGAAGGACCCACTGGAATATCTAGGATAGGGAAAGGTGATTTTTTTTGTTTATTTTTTATAAAAATACATCAAAATTTACATTTTTTTCTATATCCAGTATAGAAAAAAAGATTTAAAAAATATAAATGTAGATGCAAAAATACAAAAAGTTTTGGATGAAACCAAAACTCTCTGGTGCATCCTCCCAAGCCCAGTCTTTGAGTGCTTAACTGCAAACTCTGAATTTCAATTGCACGGTTATTCAACCATACTACTGCTCAAGTAGAGTTTAATTCTTTATTTGATTCATACCCTACCTTTCTCCCCAAACTATGGCTCAAGGTATCTCCAAGAATAATTATCTCTTTTTTTCTGAGACTCCCCAGTTTTAATTCTTTGATGGCAAGCAGGTCCAGCCTTTTCTTTATACCTACTGAACCTGGAGGTCCTTTTTGAAGCATTTTCCACAATTTACAAACTACTTCAATCAGCAAGATGGAAAAAAGTAAAGTCTAGGAAGTCTGAATGTAGAAGAAAACATAACTGACAATTTTCTTTTTCCTAATATAGGGCTCTTTTTTCATACCTAGGTTTCCATGTGTACCAGACAACGGGCCTTTCCGCATCAACCCTTGGTACTAAACAGCTACAAATGCAGAGAACTGGCCAATCACTACCTTGGTTTCAATGGTTGGTCCAGTCACATCATCACTGTAAGGATTAGCTGCACTTTTTAATTTGTTTCCTATTTTCATGTCATATTCAGAAAGGGCATTAAGTTTGTTTCTGTTCTCACTGCAAGGATGAGCGAGAAAACTATGCAATAGGTTGTAATCTGCTGAATATGGGCTAGAGTTTACTAGTGTTTGACCAACTGAGTAAACAGTAGTTGAAGAATTTTGTTACCTCTGAGAACTAACTGAATCTGATGCATAAACAGCTGTATTGTAAATAAATTGTAAATTTATAGGCATTGCTTGAAATGGGAGACAGTCTTCTAATTTTTCTCAGGAAAAACTGTAACTATCCTACTTTTGAGATGAACACAACTGTGGTGGGCCTAAACATGTCAGTAGCTTCCCCCTCCCTTTTCAAAAATAATTTTATAATTTTTAAATTTATTTACATTCGAAAGGGATATACAACATATACAATATATCCAGTATAATAACAGCAGGAAAATAAAAATAGGAAAGGAGGGAAAATAACTACATTAGTCATAAGAGTCTATATGTCCAAATATAAGTCCATTTGCAGATTTCGTCTATACATCTTTTTCCCCCAAATGTTGCAAGTGTTGTTAGTCCATTGGATCACAGGTGGAAAAAATTATCTTTCCAGTAACAAAGTATTAATCATTTATTAATCCAGTAACAAAGTATTAATCAGTCAAGAGGGCACACAAATTTACTTCCATAGGCCATTTATTAATTTTCAAGAAAAAGGAAAATAATTCAAGAGAACATGCACATCCCTGATTATCAAGAAACTTTCCCAAAACTAAATTTACTCCTGTGATTACTTTCTTCCAAAATGTAGCTTCAATGGGACAACTCCAACTATATGCATTAAACAAGCATTAGCATTATTACATCTCCAACAGTTTGCTGATTTAGAAAGGCCTTTTCTTGAATGTTGTTGCGACGAATATACCTAAAAGAGCAGTTTCGCTGTATAAGATATAGTCAGAGATCTATAGTCATACTAGTTACTGAGGTTAAAACCGATGGTCATTGATTAGTCAAAATTGGTTATTCCAGTTCCATTCTTGCTGTAAACCTTGCATGTCATATTTATTTATAGATAATAGAAATTTACATAAATAAACTGTTGGTTTAGTTGGCCTCAATTAACATCTAATATTAAGGGAACCTCAGATGCACTTAGAGCTGCAGGGCCAAATCTGGATTGTAACAAATGTTTCAGTTGCAAATATTGCCATTTAGCTGACAGGTAGTTTAAACTGCTCCTGCAAAATTGGGGGGAAAAATAATCATCATCACCACCACAATATAAAACTATACAATACAATCTAAAGCAAATTATCCATATAAAATACAAAAAATTATTCTGGATGGGGGATTTGAGTAAAATATTTTCTGTGCAGGAATTTGGGGGGGGGGTTGCATAAAAATTATGTTTTTCTCTGTTGAATAATTCCTCAGCAACACTTTAGGACAGGGACAGGCAACCTTTTTGAGACCTGGGCCGGTCTCAAAAAGGTTGCCGCTCGGCTGGGCCAAGGGGGGGGGGGAATGGCGGAGCGCGCGCGCACATGCGCGCGCACACCCTCCTCCTGCACACGCGACCCCCCGCGCACGCTGCCGGCGCGGCCACTACTGCAGCCGCCGCCATAGCGCGCACCGCCGCAGCTGCCATGGCGCATGCGCGGCCGCCATTTTGGCTTCCAAAATGGCGGCCGCGACAAGCGCGTCCGAAAATGCTCCCCAGCAGCGGCGCGTGGCGGCGGGGGTGGCACGCGACGGCGGCAGCCTTCGGACGGGGCCAGTAAGTCCGGGGCCCAGGGCCTTAACCGGCCCCCGGGCCGTAGGTTGCCGGTCCCTGCTTTAGGACATTGAAATATGGGGAGAATACTGAGGAGGAATATTTTTTTCTTGCAGCAGGAAGAAAACTATTGTAATTATTCATCCTTGTATGTGAAAACAAAATAGTTGAGGATTAACACCTCTAAAATAGAGTATAAAAGACATACCCAGGATTTGGGGGGATGTGGATGAATGAAGTCAGCTAGATTTTTGCTTCACCTTTCCTTTCACAATCCTTTTTGAAATAGCTCCAGAATATATCTGGTTTTGAAGAGACTGAGAATGAAGAGGAAGAAGTCAGAACTTCACCCAGGAGTCAGCAGTCAAAGTACCTGTGTGTTCAAGAACTAAGCATCCCTCAATACGAGATCCGCACCAGAGGGATTGGTGTGGCTGAGCTTCAGATGGATCCAAACCAAGGTAAGAGGCAGGAGGAGGGAGAGATGCTAGAATGAGATAAGTGGGGAGGTGGAACTGTGGTTTAATATTTATTATGAACTCTAGCTTTTAGCAACCTGGTCCCTTCAGATGTGTTATGCTACAGCTCCCATGAGCAGCATTCAATAGACAGTCTTTCAAGAGATTAGGAGAGTTGTATTACAACGTGTTCTGAGGAGATCAGGTTGCAGAAAACTGACATACCATATATACTTGTATATGAGTTTTGAAAATGACAAAGACAGTGACAAGAGACAGAAATGAGAAGAGACAGAAGTGAGCAATGGGACTTCTTAGCTTGGCAGGGCAGGGAAAAAGCATTCCCACCCCATTACCTCTCCCTTCCCCAAGTTGGAGAAATAAAGGCATCCTTCCCTGGAGCCCTGGTGGCGCAGTGGTTAGGAGGCCTAGTGCCACAGTGGTTAAGAGGCAGTGCCGTCTTCAAGCCAAGGAAGGGGAGGGGCAGATGGACACTGGGCGCCCCATCCCCTTCCTGATGACGTCATTGGCGCGCCTGCCCTTCCACACGATGGGCGCTCCAATGACGTCCTTCCAGCTCAGCGTCCGGACACGCTGAGCCGGAAGGGACGGAAAAGAGACACATGGCGAAAGGGAGGATCGGGGCCGAGGCATGGGACAGCCTCGGCCCCAATCCGCCACTTCCCAGGGCAGCCCACAGCCACTCGTCTGCATCCCCCCTATATGCCTGTATTGCAGCCACTCATAAAACATAAGGTTGAGAGTTCAATACCAGCCAAGGGCTTAGGGTCAACTCAGCCTTGCATCCTTCTGAGGTCGCTAAAATGAGTACCCAACTTGTTGGAGACAATTAGCTTACACATTGTAAACCACTTAAGGAGTGCTTAAGTACACTGATAAGTGGTATAGAAATGTACTTGCTCTTGCTTTTGCTTCCCTCCTTCCTCATATATATATATATATATATATATATATATATATATATATTGGCCCAAACAGCATTCAGCAATAATGGGGGAGTCCAAAGAGAGACTGTAATGGCCATTTTTAATTGGGGCATATTATAAAAGCCTTGTGAGGCTTGGAGGTCTCTACAGAGAAGCTTATACGCTATGTTCCTATTAAAAATGGCCACCACAGCCTCTCTTCAGGCTCCCCAAGTTTTAAGATCACCAATGCCATTTACACCCTCCTCAACTGAACCCCTCAAAGAAACAGATCCTCCCCTTCTCTTTAACTCTTCTGAGTATGTTCTCTCTGCAATTTTTAAAGGAGAGGAAAAGATTTGTTTGTAATGTGCCCCTAAGTTTTACCCTCAACATTCATGGTTCATAGCAAAATCCATAATTTTGGCCCCCAAACCTGCCCTTGATTTATACATGAAGTCAACTTGCACACAAGTATATACAATAGTCAGTAAAAATGCTGATCAGGAATACAGTTGCACCCAGTTTGGGATGGGACTTCATTTCCTGAAAAGAATCAGGATCACAACTAAGAAAAGATTTCCTGCCCCCGATCTCTTGTGAGATCTTTAGATACAATCAAAGCTTTTGACAGGGCAGAGTGGTGGTATCTTTTGGGGATATTTCATGAAATGAACTTTGGTTGAGATATTATCTCAGCCCTGACACAACTCTATCAGGATTCAACTCCCCAGATCAAATTGCACTGTGGTGCCAAACAAGGGTACCTACTATCACCTCTTTTGTTTGCCTTTGCCATAGAATGGCTAGCTAATCAAATTTGATTTATCACATTACCACACTACACTCTTATAGTGCTGTAATTCCACTCTTACTGCTCTGGCTGCCTCCTGTTGCATCCTGAGGTTTGTAGTTCAGTGAGGCCTAAGAACTCTCTGGCTGAGAATTCTAAATACTCCTCCCTAAACTGCAAATCCCAGAATGCAACAGGAGGCAGCCAGAGCAGTTAGTGTAATAGCAGCACTATAAGAGTGTAGTGTGGTAATCTACTTAATCATGAAATCATGGGTGCCCAACTTTATGATTGCCATCATAAAATTGCTTTATAAACAGATGATATTTTGGATTTTTTAAAACAATCCTGAGAGAGCCTTCCAGTTTCTAAAACATCTGTTAGAACTGTTTGGTCATATTCAGGCCTTCGAATTAACTTTCAAAAATCCTCTCTTAAGTGCATAAATATACTTTGTCTACAGCAGGAGTACTGGCAGGAGCTGACTTGTTTGCAGTTATGCCCCTCAGGATTGGAGTATTTAGCAATACTAATTACTAAAGATATCTTGCAGCTAATTCCTCGTAATTATAATCCCCTCATCAAGTGGATGAAGAACAAATTGCAGTCATGGTGCTCTCTTAAAATTATCCCATTTTAGGGTGGATTGCATTAATTAAAATTTCATAGTACCTCATTTCTTCTTTCTCTTTCAGTCCATCACTTTAACTACTTCACTGTCTAAATTTAAATTGTGGCAGATGCTCATTAATAATTTCATTGTGACGATAAGCACTTTAGATTTCCAAAATCAATCAGACATATCCACTCTAATCTTGGACTGGAGAACCCAGATATCAAAATCTACCTTTATGCTTTCTAATTGGCCCAGTTTACCCAGATTATTAGACATACAGCCTCATGCAGATGGATCAGGACAGAGACAAAGGGCCTTTGCAGACTGCCAGAAATAGTGCACATTAAACTGAGGCACTGCCCTGGCTCAGTGCTAGGGAGTCATGGGAATTGTATTTTTTTCTGGGACATTGAGCCTTCTCTGTCAGAGAGCTCTGGTGCCACAATAAATTACAGTTCCCATGATTCCCTAGCACTGAGCCAGGACAGTGCCTCAATTTAATGTGCACTATTTCTGGCAGTCTGCAAAGGCCCAAAGTCTGCTTCCTCACCTGAATTTAGCCTCAGCTCCACAGTCACTCACAGACTTACAAAACTCATTTCTCTGTCACTCATTAACTATGGACCTTTGCAGACTGCAGAAATAGTGCAGCTTGAGGCCACTTTAACTGTCCTGGCTCAGTGCTAGGGAATCATGGAATTATATATTTTTTTCTGGGACATTGAGCCTTCTCTGTCAGAGAGCTCTGGTGCCACAATAAACTACAGTTCCCATAATTCCTTAGCCCTGAGCCAGGACAGTTAAGGTGGCTTCAAGTTGCACTATTTCTGGCAGTATGTAAAGGCCCTATATGGAAAAAACTGGAGACATGCTTTGGCTCCTGATCTCTCCCCTTTGAGACCTTTCTTACTCTATCCAAGCTTTATATGCCAGATAAATTTAATCAGTTCAAAGAATGGAGAGATCAAGGGCTATACCACACTCAAGACCTATTTATGGGTGGAAAACCTAAAACTAAGGGATCTCTTTCAATTCAGCTGCAACAT
Organism: Phrynosoma blainvillii; assembly: GCA_026167975.1. Classification (NCBI taxonomy): domain Eukaryota; kingdom Metazoa; phylum Chordata; class Lepidosauria; order Squamata; family Phrynosomatidae; genus Phrynosoma; species Phrynosoma blainvillii. Next base: position 106,154,891 of record JANUYF010000005.1, on the reverse strand, counting down.
ATTAAAACAACATGGTTTCAAATCCACCAAGCTTACTCTTTTGCCTTCTTGGCAATGAAAGGAGAAATTCCATGTCCACTAACTCCCTAGGAGTCAATATGTGCCAACAAACATCCACAAAGTAAAGGAGAGGCTGCAATTGTATACAGAATGTTAGTGAAGACCACATATGAGAACAGTCTCTTTCCCAGACAAATTTGACAATTGGACCTTGGGGTGAACATCACTGACTCAAACTAGTTCCATATTTTGTCTTCTACCCCTTATAAGTCCAAATCAGCAAGCACAAGAGAAGGAATATTTAAAATAGTTCACAGATGATATTTAACTCTCATCCAATTATCAAAAATAGATAAAAATGTCCCACCATCACATGTCAGAACAGTTGCAAACAGATTGGCTCCTATCTCCATATGTGGATAAAATGTCCTAAAGTTAAAAGTTAAAACTTTTTGGATGGCAGTCATAAACCAGATCTCACCAAACAAACCATCCATATTTGTCCTGCATTTTTGTTACTCCATTTGTATACCAAAGAAAACATTGCTCTAAAACACAGAAACCTTATTGCCTTCCTTCTGGCTGCTACCAGAATTGAAATAGTTGCCTGCTGGAAAGTGGGAGATTGAGGTAACTGAAGGGCTCCCTACTCTTGTGTCAACCTGCCTGACTTCTGAGATTAGTTGAAGACTCTCTTTGGGATGTGCTATCTTTGTCTGAGTCTTGTTTGGCAGGAATGAGAATGTCTCTGTGGTGTCACTCAGCTTCTGGAATTTCTTGTTCCATTTGGCTCCTACCTTTTTGTTTTTTGTTTGCTTGTTTGCCACCCAAAAAGACTTATATATTCTAGCAGCCGTTAAATTTTTGTGGTTAGTATGATCCAACTGGTACCCCAATCTTGCCTATTTTTTCAACTGTTTAAATTATATAGTTTAACATTAGATTGATGGTCACAACTGTTCAACAGTGGAACACCCTGCCTCAGAGAGTGATGGAGTCTCCTTCCTTGGAGGTTTTTAAACAGGCTGGATGGCCATCTGTCAGGAGTACTCAGATTGTGTATTCTTGCATGGCAGGGGTTGGACTGGATGGCCCTTGGGGTCTCTTCCAACTTTATAATTCTATTATTCTTTTACTGGTATTTTTAAATGGTATTAAGTGCTTTAGGCATCTATTAGATGGGCAAGTTGGACAGAAAAGTGTTTGATTTTTTTTTATTGTGCACTTCCTCCAAAGAGCACAAGGAAGTTTAAATGTGATCCCCTCCACTTTGAACCCTCACAACATCTGGGAAAGTAGGTTAGAAGGTTTCCTAATGAATTCCATGGCTGAATAGGAATTTGAACCCAGATTTTCCTGGTCCAAACCCTCCATGGTAGCCACTACAGCAGTGCCAACTTGAACCAGAAAACCTAAATTGCTCTCTAAATTTATAAACTCCTGTCAAATCCAAAGAACAGAAATTGGTTGTTTAAATTTTTAGGCCCAAGTTACAGCATCCTCCAAAGAGTCAAACGAATGATTACTGGTACAAATGTTGTGAGCAACTAATAGGTCACATACATCTTTTGAACCAATCTGCTGTTCTGGTGGGTTCCTGTCTTTCAGGGTTTCTCATGGCTGTTCACAGCCTCCAGAAGCTAGCTGTGCAAAGGGCCCTCTCAGATGCGTTTCAGAAGATTCTCTTGGTAGTTCTAGGTAAGGCCATTTACTTTTTTAAAAAATAAATGCTTCATTTGTTTTTACATTAAAATTCTGTGTCTCTCTCATTTGAGGGAGTAGGCAGACCTTTGCCTATTTAATAAAGCATCAGATGGTGCCAGACTATCACTTGGTCCCATGGCTAGCCTCTTAGGATTTCAGGCTGGTTGGTTTGAAACAAGCTGTAGTTATCAATAACCATGCTGTCTCAATTTGGATGGCGTGACAAGCTCTGAATAAGCAAAATGGAAGCACAGGCTCCAGTCTTTATTTTGTGCAGAACACCCTATATAATCTAACTATAAAATTATAAGTAAATATGTTCAGATATATGTCAAAATGACTTTTAAAATCCTATCATTTGTTATAGGTTTGTTCAAGCTTGTTCTTGTTTATTTGCTTGCCTTTTTCAGAGAATGGGAAGGTGGCCGTGGAATACAGCTCTCCCCAGGATGACCCCATTGACTGTTTAACAGAAGAGGAACTTGGGGGTCTCATCCAGGTAACAGGCATGATCTCCTGCAGGGGTGGGCAATGATCAGGGGTTAGGGGGCTGTGTTAGCCTCCAGGACGCTTTGGAAGGCCACACATGCCACCAATACCCTCCCTGCAAAAAAGTCAATTTTCTGCCCCCAAATGGTCTCTAGGATGAATGGGGGATATTTTCCCATACATTTGCCCTCCCAAGGTCATTTAGGCTCAGGAGAGTCCTTTTTTACAACAAGAAGTGAACAGGAAATCTGCTTCATTTCTAATTAGGAAAAAAGGCCTTCCCTGGACCTTAAACAAACCAGGAGGTAGGAATGGTAGAATTGCTACCCCATACCACCTAGAGTACCTGAAGATCACTTGGAGGCAAAATGCTTTTTTCCAGAAAAAATTGCCCCAGAGGTCACAAAAAACAGCTCTTGGAGCTGCATGTGGATTGCACATCCCTGTTCCTAATGTATGTGCAAGACTTCTAGTTGCTTTCAACAACAAAACATTGAACATCTTAGCTTCACATGGATTGGGAAAGTGAAAAAAATTGTTCTCATTAGAATTTCCAGACAATTAATAACATTGTCTACTGGTAGAATTATGTTGTCAAGTTCTCAGACAGAGGGCAAACAGGTACTGTGATGCAGGTGTGCAGGAATTCAGGTTGTTGGCAGTGCAGGGCCTGGAGGCTTTCTCTTGGTAACATGCTATTGAGAAGTATCAATGGGTCTGTGGGTCACACCAAAGTGGCCCTCCAGCATTGCCTGACTTCCCAGGCCAGAAGGGTTATTGTGGATTGAGGTGGCAAATTTTCAGTTGCAAAGGCTTGTCGTTTTCTCCTCTGACTAGTAGACCTGTTGGTACCAGTAGCCAATGTCTGATTTAAGACCCATTCTAATCATTCAGAATGAAAAGAAACAGTTCTTTGTGCAGTAAGGGATATTTGGAATTCATTTTTTCAAGCATACTAGTGCATTTAATGTGCCAGATTTAAAAAACAGTTAAAAGTACATCTATTGAAATTAATGGGACTAATAGAAGTCACATTGATTTCAGGGGGACCGCTCTATGTATGCCCAAGTCTGAAACCAACTCGTTTTTGAAAGGTTAAGCAGATCCATGATGTTATTAACCCTGCTAGCTTAGAAGGAAGCACCTATATTCAGAGGCAAAATATCACTGAGAAATGCAGTCTGGAGACAAATGGGCAGAAATGAATGGTTTCTTGGCTTCTAGATGCTTGGCTTCTTAGGAGCATCTAGCTGAGCAGTGATGAAGACAGAGCAAGACTAGGTGCTCCTTCAGTCTGATCCAGCAAGGCTTTCTTTTATGTTGAATAAAATTTATTGATGTAAGCCGCCCCAATTGCTTCTGCAGAGGGGCGGGATAGAAATAAATTATTATTATTATTATTATTATTATTATTATTATTATTATTATTATTATGGATTGTTAGGTAGACCTTGTCAGGCTCAGATCCTTTGTATTTGAACATGGGGTAGGGCAGCAGCTGAATAGAAAATGAAGAGGAAAGAGTCTCTATTCAGAGTAGATCTGCTAGATACTGAGCTTCCCACTCTAAGGAAAAAGATGAGATGGAGAGTACTTTAAAGCTTCCCCTGCAACTTTGTTATAAAAGGAACAGAATATCACACTATGCTTGAGAATTTCAGTGCCAAATTATTCTCTAGAACTGGACCTCTCATCTAGATCTTGTGATATAGTCTAGGACGAATCAGAACTAGAACTGGTGCAGAAAAAGTCACATTCTGAACACAGAGGTTCTTTCTTGTGCACACTAAGATTTGTAATTGCAAATCAAGCAATTCATGCTTCCCTATATGTGTTCATGTTTAGAACTACCAGTCTTGAGAGTTCCTTGCAAATGAGCAAGAAGGGACATAAATGTGTGATCTGTGGAGGAGTAGGCTGTGTCAGAAATTTAAACTTGGCCCTCCAAAAATGATTGTTGGGCCTCAGTCTGAAGCAGGGGAAAGACACAGATGGACTGGCTGAAACTGTTCTCAAGTTTTGCAAAGTAACAAAATTATTCCCCTTTCTTCCTAGGTGACTGATTTGTCCCTTTCGGACCTGACCTGTGAAGGAGAAGAGGAGATCTTGTCTGATCTTAGCATAGATGAAGAATAGAAATGAGTGGAGGCTTCTTTGACATATATTGACAGATTTTTCATTCCATGTTCTGGAAAGGCAGCTTACCCCATCCTAAGTACATTATAGTACTGGGGAGCTGGTTCCACTGTTTCAGTGGATTGGTGTGTGTGTGTTTTAATGGCACCTAACAATGGATACAACCTTTATCAGAACAAACTATAATTGACTAATTATATTTCATTAATATTTGCAGGGTGGGGAGGGGTGCTTAATTTTTAAACTTTTTTGAATATTTGTTTTTCTAATAAATATGTTAATTTAGCAAAAAAAAAAAAAGTCGTGTTTCTTTCATTCAGAGATAGGATTTTGTTCCCCATGAGACAAATGTGAGCCTTTTTTTTTGTATGTTGGTCCAGTTGTAAGTGGCTTTGCATAAACATTTTTAAAAGGTGACAGCTCTCTTCTCCTCCTTACTTAGCTTTAAATAAGCTGTAATGTGTGTCAGTAGTCAACAGGGTTGAAACTTATAGGTTACCAGAGTAGAACTAGACAGGTGCATCATAAGGGGAGTGCAGGGTATGTAGTCCACATCATTTAACACTCTAAGGGGGGTGACACCACTGCTCCCCAAAGTCTGCTCTTTGGCAGAAACAGGCTGTAGTGTTCCCCTGTGTCCATTTAAAACACTGGAGCTCAGCGGAAGAGATTGGTGATGCCAATCCTAGTGACAGCACTGGAACTAGAGAGGTAAAAACAGCCAGGCCATTGAGCCCAATTCCCTAATTGATTATTCATGATCATTCGTCATACCTCAGCCCCCCATTTATACTACCCAGATAGGTTATAACTAAAACATAGGAGAGTCACATTCGACCCTAAATATCTCAAGCACATCAGTCCATTGGCCTACAAGGTTGCCATAGCTACATCAATTCTAAGATGCCAGGAGTAATGCTGAGATGATGTCACAACTAAGCTGGATGCTTAGAATCTGCACACACAAAGGCTTACTGAAGAGGTCAAAGATCAGGGAAACCCAGACATGGGGTGGTGATGTGGTGGCCTCCTCCAAGATTATGGAGAGGTATATGGCTCTGGTTGCTTGGTAACCGCATGGAGTCACCACCAGTGGTGACTACCATTTTCCAAGACATCCTCTACTGGAGTCAAATGAGCAAGAGGGGAGCGGGACCTGGAATCCGCTCTGTAGTATGGGCCCCATTGCTACTTTATATACTCATCTCTTCATCGTTCTAGTACTGGTGTCTCTTACAAGGTTGGACACTGCCACTGAGCCTTGCCCAACCCCGTGCCGTTGCACCGTGGAAATCCTCAACTGCAGCAGGACCACCAACCCTCCTGGACTACACCGGGTGCCCTTTCCCAAGGCAGCTGGTCACCCCCATGTTTTCTTCTTCTTGTAAGTATCTGAACCCCAGGGACAGGCAGGATTGGAGACATAGGGGTTGGGGAAAAGGACAAAACTGCTGGATCCCGGACTTCTGGACAGCCTAGGCTTTGGGGGGGGCAATACAGTGAAATACCAACATTTATTTTGTAATGTATTGTTTGTTATCTTACCAGACCAAAGAGTAGCTATAATGTCTATTGCTAAATTTAGGGGCCAGTGGGGCAATCGTACATCTTGCCCCAGGTCCTGTACCAGTGCTCTGGAACAGCTGCACCACTCCCATAAATCCAACAAAACCATTTTAGGGAGAGAGCTGTTTGTTATTAAAGTGAGTTAGGTGGAAGAGAGCTCTTACTCCCAGAAATGCTGAAGGAACCTAGATAGGCATCTATTTCTTATATGTTGAAACTCTGAGCACGTATATCTCGGAGCATGTACGTATGACATGTGTGTCTTTCCTTAGCTTCCACCCAGTTTAGTACATCCAAAGGGAGCAAGCTGCGGGGAGGCAATGTTTTACTTGAGTTTTAAAGCTTGATTCTTTGGTAGTTTGCAGAGTCAAAGTGTTATGACTTTGTAATTAACATGGTCAAAAGTGCTGGGATTTTGTGCTACCATTCCTCCTCTCTCCTGTCTTCTTTGTTCCCCTTTGAATTTAGCTGCAATCCTAACAATAGCTAGGAAAACTTGATTTTCTCCCAAAATAAAATAATTTGGGCTGTCTCTAGTATTTGAGGTGGCTTTGTTATGAATGGATAATTAAGACTCATTATTTTTACAAAAAAGCCACTCCTGATAAAACTGAAGAAAACCGTTAGAATGGATTTGTTGATAAGAAGCAACACAGCAACCTCCAGTTTTGAAATCATCTGGGCACTAGAATTGGCATCAACCGGTGCAGTAACTCATGGTGTCACTCCCCATTGACCTCCTCCCATACCACACCATACAGAATCCTCAGCAACATTTTTGTACTAATGTTACTCATAAATCATAATTTCCATATGTCACTGAATGTAATGGCAGCAGTGGTGACACAAACACTGGCAAAAATAAAATTATATCTTTAAATTACAATATCATAGACACATCCTAAATGCATTTACATGTACATAATTTCTTGTGGTTAAAATGAAAATTTGGTAAGGTGATGCTTTTAAAGAAAAATGTAAAAGGCTACTTTTTAGATACCGGTCTATAAGTCTAAAAAATTATGTCCAAAAAGTGACCCTAAAATCCCAGGTCAAGTTATTCACGGATCACTATGTTAATGTGATAGTAGCTCTTTCAGATTTCCCCATGTAGTTTCTTTCTCTCTTGAGCCAAACAGAAAGAGTCCTGGGTGATTGATTGATATTGCTGTTTGATTAAGAGTCCTTTGCCCGCCCGCTTGTCTGGCTAAAACGAAAGCTGAAACGATAAAGCAAAAAGTCTCAATGAGAGTCTCTCTTACCGTAGGCACACACACTGAAGGGGTCTCCAGGTTTTACTCTCGACCTATCCACAGGTCATTGCACAATCCATAATTTTGGCCCCAAAACCTGACCTTGACTTATACGTGAGTGTGTCTTATAGTTGAGTATATACGGGTAATTTTTTAAATTAAAATTTTACAATTTTAATTTTGTAAAAATCTGTGGCCTCTCCTTTCTCATCCCACTGAGGCTTCCCAACTCACACCATCTCCTCCACTGACCCTCAGCATTTTAAAGGGACACAGGGGAATGTAAAAACCCCTTTCTGCTCCAAGGCAGATGTTTGGAGAGCAGTGGCATCACCTCCCTTTTAGGGTGTCAACTGGTGCGGCTATACCCCCTGCACTCCCCTTGTAATGCCCTTGCTTCCAGAGAATGTGACTATGGGGATTGTCATGATGAGCAGTTCTACTTTATTAGTCACCATACCCCTTCCTTTCTGTGCTAGCAAGGATCCTACAGCAAGCAGCATTAGCCCTGGTGGGCCCTGGCATGGCCATGCTGGCCCAGTTCCTGATGCCAGGCCAATTTACTGCTTCCCCATTACTTGCCATTGTGTAGGATGTGATCATTTGGTTAGGGGCTAAGCTGCTGAATGATTCATTATACCTTCCAGAATAACCTAACCAGCATGGCCAGTGGTTGATGAACATTGGAAGCTATAGCCCAAAAAAGTAACTTTTCCAAGTTCTGGTCCTAGGTATATCTCTCAATTTTTTTTAAGAATGAGAGACTGCAGAAAGCAGTCTTTTAAAAAAAAAACTCTGCCTAGCTATGCTAAGACTCTTGGAAGAGTAAGTACATTCTTATACATGGCAGGAATCATCGAAGGAGATACCATGCACAACACAATTCGATGTGACAGAATACAGCAAAAGATTATTTGGATTTTCCTGGGCTGTTTTTTTTTCTATCTAGTTGGGGTGCAGTCATCATCACAAACAAATAGAATTACTGCAACCATATGAGACATAAGATAGGCAGAAAAGTATTCTTATTGAGTACTTGGAGTTATGTCAGCCTGGAATCTCACTTTGTAAAAGTCATGCATTGCTTAATTCGTTACAAACCCCCAAACATTAATCTCTTACCATGAATATTGAGAACCCATATTTAGTGGTGTGGTGTGTTAATTGTTACTTTTGAATTACCTTTTCTGGCAGTAGGGGAGACACAAAAAGTTAATTGTAATGTTTAAATTATAAAGGAGATGGCTCCCAAAGGTCTTCCGACTTGTGCTGCTGTGAAATTGGATAAAATATATAGGATAGCTGAAGGCAAAGGCAATGGCAAATCTCCTCTGAACAAATCTTGCCAAAAAAAAACCTATGAGAGGTTCACCTTAGGGTCACCATAAGTCAGAAACAATTTGAAGGCACACAACGACAATGGGATTGTTGGTGAGGAGCCCTGGATGCTAGATCCTTGGGCCAACATAGGGCCAAAGCAGATGGCCCGGAAGAAGCAACCTCTGGCTGCTCCAGCTGCAAATGAAGCAGGACCACAGTGACTGTATGGCCCATTCCCAAAGAGGGCCACCACTGCAGGTCCCAAGCTGCACAGCCAGGAATCAGATTTTGTCCGCTCCTTTTTGCTCTGGTCCTTTGGACCAGAGCGCAGCATCAAAGCGGCTTCTGGCTGTTTTGGGGGCTTGCATTGTTTGAACACCACTCCTCCAAAGCAGCTGGAAGCCACTTTATTTGACTCGTGTTCCAGGTCATAGTTGCATTTTTTAGAGGGACCTACTCTGGAATGGAAGAGCTGCATTAGCAGGGTTCCTGTCTTTTTATTCCTTGTACAGTTCCTTTGTTTTTCAAATGCTGAGAAATTAGAAGAAAAGTGTCAAATGTAGCTCTTTGCATCTCTCCAGAGTCCAGCCAGGATGTTTCACTTGTTGCATTTTTGCTTATCATGTAATTGTTAAAGGAACAGGAGTCCCACTAAGAAAAAATAGCACCACCCCATCTCTTAAAAAGAGGAGAGGCAGGCCATAGGGAGAGTTTGTATGTGTATGGGCCTTCAAGTCACCTCTCAATTTTTCTTAGGGTTTTCTTAGACAAGGAATACGTAGAGGTGGTTTTGCCAATTCCTTCCTCTGAAATATAGTCCAGAGTACTTGGTATTAGTTGATAGTCTCCCATCCAAGTACAAACCAGTGCTGACCCTGCTTGGCTTCAAAGATCAGATGGGATCTAGTGCGTTTAGGCCGCTTACACCCTTTTCTAGGGAGACGAAGGAACTGAAAAGAGATAACCTGGATGAACAGCATCAGATCCTTCCTAAAACTTGATTTCTTAAATATAGAATATTTCAGAAGATGTGTGGAAGTTCTCTTGAAATAACTGTAGCTAGCATCTTGTATTCATAAACCTGAGATTATGGTTGGGCAGGATGTCCAAGCGCAGAAGGCAAGATTTTGTGGAGGCTTCAGCCTCAAAATTTATTGTTCTTTTCAGTACGTATCAGTGGAATAGTGGCGCTAAGACTCAGATGGTAGAAGCACCTGGAGTTTTGATTAGCAGGAAATGATGCATCCTTTGACACAGCCTCAGACTTCCTCTTGAATTTGCTACAATCTTCACAATACCTGAGAGTTCAAAGAGAAGAGCTATTAAGCAATACGATGCGGATGTCCCTGTTGTCATACGTTGTATTTTTGGGGTGGCCAGGTTTGAATAAGCAATTAAGACCCATTAGCTTCATAAAAGACTTGCTCCTATTGGGTGTGAAAACTGCATGAGCTGATTTGTTGATAGTGTCTGCATTTTTGAACTGTTCCTGGGAACATGGCAGTAGGGTTGTCACAATGAACCCCTGCTCTTTACTCTTACAACCCTAGTTTACCCCTGCATCCCTGGGTTTGTGCTTCATTGAAAACATCGGAGAATCTATTTGAACCACATCCCTTATGTTTATTTCTCCCCCCAGAGATTTCACTGATAATGCAATTTCTACCATTGGAAAACAGGCGTGGAGGGCCTATCCTTGGGCTGAGTACTTGTGAGTATTCGCATATATTTGGACTCTTTTGTGATCATCCAACTTTTACCTGGATTGGGCCAGCTTCTCTGAGACATCGGGAGTTTAGTTTAGTTTTTAAAGCCATTGGTGATGGCAGTAATCTGCCTAAGAGCTGAGCTAGCTAGTTCAAAGAAAACACTACACAAGACAGTTAAGCTCTGTTGCACATTCATTGAAATTTGAATTCCCTTTTGTATGTTCTCAGCAGCTTTTCAAACTAAAAGAAAAGTGCTACATAGCTCAGAGGTAATCACATTGGTTCCTCTGCCAGAATGCTCAAGAGATTTCTATATCTAGCTTTGCCAAATAAAATCACCAAGCCTTTTGATTTTTGCAAAGCACACACAAAGCTTTTTGACTTATCATTTTTGCAAGGAGGGGGCAGTTTGCGTTTAAAAGTATGATCAAAGTGAATGCAAATATATTACATCAGAATTTTGCAATCTGGCACCTTCCAAAGGTGTTCAGCTATAAATGCTAACTCCCTGAGCCAGCACAGAATGGCTGTGGGTGATGGGAGCTGTAATTAAATACTTTTAAAAGGTGATAGATTTGGGGGGGCAACTTGAAATATCTATACTTATAAAATGAGGCAAGGAAGTGCCTACAGACAGGTAAGACTATAGCCATACTATTTGCAAGACCTCAAATGTATTGACAGGCTGTAAGGGTATGATAGATTCACTGTAAGTCAAAAAATGATGTGGAGGCACACAACAACAAAGGTGAAGGCAGCTCAGTCCAGGAATCATCATCATCATCATCACTTCTCACCAGCCTCTTCTCATGGATTGAGGCAGAGAATAACAACAAACCAACAACATCAGTTAAAAACACACATCAATTTAAAAGAATAAACAAGACACGTACATATTAAAACTATCCACATTTTCAAATTCATCATTTGAGATTTTCAATTTAAAAATCATCTGGATAGGCCTGCCACAAGAGATTGGTCTTTAATGCTGTTTTAAATCTGGACAGCATATTCAGCTGTCAAATTTCTCCCAGCAGGTCATTCTGCAAAACTGATTCTGGCTGGCTGGCTGTACCTTTGTATGTAAAAAAGGGCTGTACATCTCCACCTGAGACCCCTGGTTATATGCAAAATTATTTTGGTGGAATCTAACTACCAGAATCTTTCAGATTCCAGGAGTTGTAGTCTACAAAAATCAAAACTGTCTCTGATTGTATATTATGAGTTGCTCAAAATTTCAGCTAGTCTGGAATTGATGAGGACATTGTGAGACTATGATCTCTTCTGTGTGATATTTTCAATCTTTCCTCCACCACTCTAGGGTTCTCAAAGGCAATAGCCTCAGCCGACTGCAAAATACTTCTTTAGATGGCTTGCTTTCACTTACGCACCTGTAAGTTCCTCTTTCTAGCATTACCTTATTTGCTAAGTCTGCATCTACTGGCAAAATGGTTCCTGGGTTGGTTTTGACCAGAGGTAGCTAGTTGTAGCTCAAAAGTAATGACAGGCTTAGAAAAGTTACTTTTGTGGACTACAACTTCCAAATTCCCCCAATGGCTATGCTGGCTGGGGGATTCTGGGAGTTAACGTCAAGATAAGTAACTTTTCTGACAACTGATATGTAATATGATATATAATCCTTCATGTAACTGATGCTTATAAGGAAAAACATTTTTTTCAAGTTGTACGAAATGCAGGCATTCAACACTTTTTATTTTTAGATTTTTTTCCCTCTTGCATATTGGATGTAACATATATGTAATAATGTAATTGTATGCATTTCTGTGCAGTGCTAAGTCTATGTGCTTTTATGTCATAATATGGGTGCCCTCTCTGCTATGCGGAAACCACTTCCTTATTACGAGGGAGTCAGTGGGTGCAGCAAAATCCACTTTCACCTTCCTCTGCTTACCAATACTGCAAAGACACTACTTTGCTTAAAATATATATTTCCCATTATATATATATATATATATATATATATATATATAAGCAAAATTGGACACAATTACAGGCTGAGTCTCCCTTATCTGGAATGCTTGGGACCAGATGTGGTTTGGATTTCAGGGTTGTTGTTTTTACTTTTTGAATATTTGCATTTACATAATGAGATATCTTGGGGATAGGACCCAAGTGTAAACATGAAAATCATGTATGTTTCATATACACCTTATAAACATACCCTGCAGGTAATTTTAAACATAATATCTTTAATAATTTTGTGCATGAAACAAAGTTTGTATACATTGAACCATCAGAAAGCAAACTACCCTTATGGACAATTATGGAGTATTTTGGACTTTGGAATTCCAGATAAGAGAGACTCAATCTGCATCATAATTTTAATAGAACTACAAAACATCTTCTCGTGGTGGAATAAACTGTAACCAGATGACTCAAGTGCTGCTAAGTGTGCTGCCCCAGGCTGTACATGCTGCTGGGAAATTTCAAAGCCCCTCCTTGCACTTCATAGTGTGCTTCATCTCTAAACTATAGTTGGACAATTCTTCTTCAGACAGGAGGTGGCAAACAAAATTCTGCCAAATGTTTCAAGTACTACTCCAATAAACTCTACTTAGCATGGCCAATGGTCAGAGATTGTGAAGTTGTAGTCCAAAAGGCAGCAGATTTATAGGCTACACTCAAATAAAGGAAATCTTCTATAAAGCAGGACACATGGCCACCCTATTCCCCCCACCCACCCACCCATCATCCAAAGATTACATTGAAGAACAAAAGATCATAGCATAGAGCAATCCAAGGAGTTTATCACACAGGGGAAATCCCATGCAGAAATGAGATTTAAAAGGTGGGAGAAACCCGCAAAAGCGGGCAGATTTTCACACACATTGCTGTTAAAATGGGGTTAACCCGAATGGAAAGTAGTCAAAAACTGCTTTCTCTTTACTTTTGGGATTTTCCAAAAGTAAAAAGAAGCATTTTCTGACTACTTTCCATTCGGGTTAACCCCGTTTTAACAGCGACGTCATCTGAAAATCTGCCCACTTTTGCGGGTTTTTTCAATTTAAAACCCCGTTTCTGCACGGGATTTCCCCCGTGTGATAAACTCCATAGATTGTAAAGGACTGGATTTGGACCTGGGAGACATACTGACATCAGCTTAGTTTGGCCTAGGAGAAGTGATTATTTGTTTTGGATTCCTTCCAAGTTAAAGAGGCTTACTAATGGCTTTCTTGACAAAAGTATTTTTTGAGATGAGCAAGTCCATGGAGGTCTTGGGGAGCACCTGTGGTTCACACGGCCCACATCACACACTAAGAAGTAAAGAAGTTATGGATGGAAAATCTGTGTTTTATTTATCTACTTTTGCTAGCAACAGGAGCAGTTTCTCATCTGTCACCAGTGCTCTGCTTCATAAACTGTTTGCCAGAATTCTTAAGAATTCAGAATTCTGGTTTACCATGACATCTGAATATTGCAATGGTGTCATAAACATGGGTCAAGGAGCAAGCTGGATGCATTGAGGAACAGCTATATAAGTACATTTCTGGTGTGTGATGACAAGCTAAGAGGGCTGGGCCGTCTTATATGAAGGGCAGTATGGCTGCTGTAATGGTGACCTTCCTATTTGATATACAAAAGCTAACCGGCAATCAAATTTTTCTTCAATACTGGCAATGGGACAGCACCCTCCCACAGATCTTAATGCAGTGGGCTAGCTTACATGGTCCAGATCAGATTGTTTAGCACATAGCTGTTTCTTCCAACACCTTGAAGCTGCCTCTTAGCATTGGCTGCCTGAGGCAACCATTTTGCTCTACCTAAAGGTTGGAGTAGTCCTGCAAACTGTCCAATGAGTAGATTGCACAGATTGCTGTTCTTACGTAACATGTGATAAGCCAAGCTTAACAGTATAAGATGAAAAGACGCAACACAGATGCCAATGATGGGGTTGGATTGTACACCTTTCTAATCTCTTGCTTAATCAGTTCTGTATACTGCTTTTGACAGGGACTTGTCATGTAATAAAATTCGAGCCATTGAGAAAAACGCATTTGAACCCGTTCCATTCCTCCAGTTCATGTAAGTCATTAGGTAGAAAATAGTCTAAGCTTAGAGCAGCATTAGAATGGCTTTCTATCCCATAGTCCTAAATCTGCCAAGTCCCTGCCATGGAAATTCGTCATACCATTAATAAAAGCATGAGGGTGTGTGTGCTGGGATTCAAAAATGTTAAGGGGTCATATTATCTGTGGAAATCTTGACCCATAACCAGAGATGGGATGGGATGGGATGGGATGGGATGACTGAATGTTGTGGGGGGGGGAATGCATTGTTCATGTGTATAGTTGCAACCTGTTCTGTATACTTCTATGTTCTATAACAGGATGGGAATTGTGTGGCCCTTCAGAAGTTGTCAAACTGCAACTCCCAGCAGCCCTAGTCAACATAGCCAATGGCGAGGGATTCTGGAAGCTGCATTTCAGCAATGTCTGCAGGGCTCCACAGTTTTCACTCCTGTCTATAATATGATTTTGAAGTGTCAGGGTTCAGCCTGAAAGCAGATTTTCAGTGTCAGAGCACAGCCTTGATAAATGGGAAAATACCAAACTCTGAGTATCTGCAGAGAATTACTACTTGTGACACTATTACAGAGCTCCAGGCTGGTACAGAAGGAACTGTTTTCCCACTCACTCTTGATCCTAGCAGAGACTTCCAGCAGAAATGCATGTGAGATCGCTGTTTTTCCTGTAAGAATCTCAGAGGCCACTTACTCCACCTTTCAGCCTGTGAGAGATGTGGGAGAGTGTGATTTGATTGTAACTGCTGTGGAGCCAGTATGGCATAGTGGTTTGAGCGTTGGACTATGATTTTGGAGACCAGGGTTCAATTTCCAGCTCAGCCAAGAAAATCACTGGGTGATCTTGCTCTCAGCCTCAGGAGAAGGCAATGTCAAACTTCCCCTGAACAAATCTTGCCAAGAAAACCCCATTATATTTGCTTAAGTTCCAGAGGGTGTCACTCGGGAACAGCTGCTCCTCAAAAACGGAGCTAAAATGTGGTGTTCCTCAGGGCGCCATCCTGTCCCCGATATTGTTCAACATTTATATGACGCCGTTGGGAGAGATCATCAGGAGACATGGAGCGGGGTGTTATCAATATGTTGAAGACACCCAAATATTCTGCTCCGTGTCTCAGTCAGCTGCCATGACAGCAGATGGCGGCCCCCCTCCCAAATGTCTCGAAGCAGTAATGGACTGGATGAGGAAAAATCTACTCAAGCTGAATCTGGACAAAACGGAGGTACTTACAGTAGGGGCCC
Source organism: Phrynosoma blainvillii (assembly GCA_026167975.1). Lineage (NCBI taxonomy): Eukaryota > Metazoa > Chordata > Lepidosauria > Squamata > Phrynosomatidae > Phrynosoma > Phrynosoma blainvillii. The sequence continues at coordinate 106,139,430 of JANUYF010000005.1, read as the reverse complement.
CCAAACCAGATATTGGGTTGCGACCTCCAGTCCTGGACAGGGTCACGCTCTCTGTTAAGCACTGTGTTCGCAGTATGGGGGTGCTCCTAGACTCATCGCTTCACATGACAGATCAGGTGAATGCAACAGTCAGGAGTGCCTGTTATCAGCTTTGGCTGATACGCCAGCTGCGCCTTTTCCTAGAAGTAAGGGACCTAGAAACTGTAGTACACGCACTGGTAACCTCAAGACTCAACTTCTGTAATGCACTCTACATGGGGCTACCCTTATACCTAACTTGGAAACTGCAATTAGTACAAAATGTGGCAGCCAGGATGATCATCTAGGAGTTACCATATCACAACGATTTTAAGATCTCTCCACTGGCTGCCTATGGTTTCCAAACACAGTATAAGGTGTTGGTGATGACCTTTAAAGCCCTACATGGCCTGGGTCCAACTTACCTTCAGGATCGCCTTCTTTCATATAATCCGCCCCGCGCCCTCAGGTCCTCTGGGAGGAGGCTTCTTCAACCGATAAGAACTAGATTGATGGCAACCTCCCAGAGGATATTTTCCGCTACCGCTCCCAGACTCTGGAATGCCTTGCTGGAAGAGATCTGTCAGATAACCAACTTAGGGCCTGAGCAGACGGTGCAAAGCGCCGTTTTCGAGGCCAGGAAGGGGAGGGGCAGCCTCACGCTGGGCGCCCCAACCCCTTCCTGGAAACGTCGTGGGAGCAGCCGTCCCTCCGCACGGCCGGCAATCCGATGATGCACTTCTGCTGCAGCATCTGCACACGCTGCAGCGGAAGAGACGCCGAAGGTGCACTGGAGGCCTTTTGCAGCGCACCTTCAGCATCTGGAGGAAGGAGCACTATTTTAGCACTCCTTCCTGGGCCTGGGACACTGAGCCGCGGGGCCGAGGAGTGCGGATATCTCGGCCCCGATCCGCAGCTTCCCGGGGCGGCCCCATGCCACCTGTCTGCTTCCCCCCTTAGATGGCTTTAAAAAAGCCATCAAGACGGATATCTTTCGGAGGGCCTACCCACAATAAAATCACTTCCAAACTAGGTCTCTCCTCATTAGACACCCTCCTTTTCTTTATTTGCTCGCCCCAGAGTGCCTATGGTTTTAACTGTCTATTGTTTAAACTGTTTTAATTGAGATTTATATTTAATGTATTTTTAATGGGGGGTATTATGTTTATTATTGGAGTTTGTATTTGTTTTAGCTGTAAGCCACCTTGATTGCTATGGCAAAAGGCGGGGTACAAATAAATTATTATATTATATATATTATTAGGGAGTTGGAAATTACTTGAAGGCACACAACAACAAAGATATTTTAAAGCTTCTAGAAGGAGAAGTGTGCTGCTACTTCTGCACAGTAATGATTTCCTTTACTAGACCTTTCTGTATAGCTTTTTGTTGCAGCCACACCTTGATCTCCCTCTGTGGGGAGTGAGTGTGCCATCCTGAAGTAGCTGTGTTGGCCAGAGAAGGGGGCAACATCTCTGACTCTCTAGAAACTGGAAGAATATGTGAGCTTCTCTGCTGTGGAGGTGTTGCTGTGCAGAAGCAATACCAGTTGCATCCATTAACCACTGTCTGACATTAGTGGCTTGTACCAGTCTTGAGACTAGCCTCAGTTCAGTGATTCCAGCCCTGCTTCAGAGCAGTATGAGCCCCAAGCCACCACCATCAAGTGCGTCACCTCCATACAGGCTTAGAAATTTGTATTGAAGCTTCAAGTGGAAGATGTAGTGGTAAATGTAGAAAGAAGAAGCCGGAACTTAGGAATAACAGTTGAAGAAACCAGCTGCTCCTTCAGAGAAAGGAGGAACCAACCTCATAGCTCAATGTGGTGACTCCATGCAGTAGATACAGATCTTTTATGAGACAGGAGTATGACAGAGAAAATGTTTTACTTCTATGGTCGTGTGTGTGTGAACATGTTTGGGTAAAATACCATGTATACACTGTCATTGTTTTTTTTCTTTCCAGAAATCTCAGTGGCAACAACATTGGGCGGATCACTCAGGGGGCATTTGAAGCCTGGCATGGAATGCAGTTTTTGCTCAAGTTGTAAGTGAAAGCAAAGCCTCTATGGCCAGTGACTTGAGAGCACCCCACCTCTAGTGGCAAGGGAAAATGCTGTTACAGGTTGAGTATCCCTTATCTGAAATGCTTGGGACCAGAAGTGTTCCATTTTTTGGATTTTTTTTCCAGATTTTAGGATACTTCTATTTACATATACATAATGAAGCTGGAGAGATACTGAGGAACTGTGAAATGGCAGGAATCCAACAGGTATAGTGCTTGGCACAAATCCTCCTGCCATTTCACAAATCTTCATGTTTCTCTCCAGCCTTGCAAATACAGTGCAGATATGTAGCTTTACAAATGTTGGAGTATTTCAGATTTTGGAATTCCAGATAAAGGATACCCAATCTGTATCAGCAATGTCTTTAGGAAATTAAAGGTCTTGAACCTTCAATGTTATCATTTACAATGACAGACTTAATCTGGAAGAAAATAATTGTTCCTGGGCATGTATGGAAAACAGCAGTCTTGTTGCTGAGAAGCCACAGCCTAATCTCACAGGCTTTCCCAGGCACTACTTGGAGTATGGAGTACGGACCATAACTCCCAGAATCTTCCCACCAGTGTAGGATTCCTGGATTATAATCCTAAAAAGTTATGTGTTCAAGGTCAGGTGTATCTTCCTTTTAAAAAATAAAATTTTGTTACAAGGCCAGGTTCCAATTCACTGGGCTATGATTCTGCAGGTGTAAGAGTACTGAAGCCTGACTATTCTTTCTATGATATTTTGTTATATGCTTGCATACAGTATAAGCATAAATTCACAGCATTAACTCCCCAACAGATGCCCTCAAGTTTCCATGTGCCATGAAAGAGAGAGAGAGATTTTTAGGGTGGGAAAGGGAGGGAGTAGGTGAGTGGGAGAGTTAAAGGAAGGAAAGTGGTAGAAGGATGTGTCATCTCTAAGGACACAATGGCATTATGTTTGTCATACAAATGGTTAGTTTGGTCATTTGTGACCTACTTGAACGTTTTCCCATTTTATTTCTCTTCCTCACCCTGCAGTCCCATAATGGGCTCCTTTCATTCCTTGCACTCTTGCCTTGCAGGGTTCTCAACCACAACCAATTGACCGCCATTGAGGATGCCAATTTTTACAAGTTGCCCTCACTGAAGTTCCTGTAAGTACCTGGGATTAATTTGTCTTTACTTTCCTTGGGAATTTTTCTGCTACTACTCTTCAGGGTTACTTATTGCTTTGGAAAAAGCCTCCCGCCTCTACTCTTATTTTTGGCCTGTTAAATCTAATGAGGCAATGCAGTATCAAACATTGATAGAAATGGGGATTGCAGTCGGGAAATTAGAAGAAGATTAAGAATGGGGAGGATGGCTATGAAAGAACTAGAAAAGATTCTAAAATGCAAAGATATACAACTCAGCACAAAAGTTAGAATCATACAAGCCATTGTATTCTCTATTACCATGTATGGATGTGGGAGATGGACAGTTAAGAAAGATGATAGGAGGAAAATCAATTCCTTTGAGATAATGTGGTGCTGGAGAAGAGTGTCGAGGATCCCATGGACAGCCAAAAGGACAAACAAATGGGTCCTAGAGCAGATCAAGCTGGAAACTTCCCTGGAAGCCAAGATGACAAAACTGGCTGTCGTACTTCAGACACATCATGAGAAAAGAAGACTCTTTGGGAAAAGACAGTAATGCTGGGAAAGGCGGAGGGAGGTAGGAAGAGAGGAAGGCCATATGCCAGATGGATGGATGCTATTAAGGAGGTCACGGGTATTAATTAAAGGTTTGCAGGATTTAAGCAGAGCAGTGGACGACAGAGAGTCTTGGAGATGTCTCATCCATAGGGTCGCCATGGGTCGAGATCAACTTGAAGGCAGTTAACAACAACAGCAAAATGTGGTATACAAATAGGGAGAGATGTACTTTCAAATAATCATCTCTCAGTTGTAAAGCTCACTGCAAGACCGTGGGCCAGTCTCCATCTCCCAGCAGAACCTCCCTCTTAGGATAGTTGCAAGAATTAAAAAAAAAATGGGGGAAGAACCATTTATGATACTCTGAGAGCCTTAGATACAAAGAAGGATGTTATGTAAATAATAAATGAAACATAAGAACAAAAAGTAACATTGCTTACCATGGGAAAGTTCATCTGTGTATCTTTAATGGAACAGGGCATTTACTGTGAGGGTGGAACTCCAGAATGTCTGAACCAATTTTAAAAAGGGAAATGAAGAGATTATGTCGAAGTATGTGCAAATTGCAAAGTCTGCATTTGCATGTTTTAATATTGAGAATTGTTAGGCTAGAAGCATAAGTGAATTACAGCACAGAGTTCTGATGCTAGTATTTTTATGTTTGAACAGCTCATTTCTAAGCAATGAGATGTTTTAGGGACCCAACTTTTACCCAGGATTTCATTTCCTTGGAAGCAAGGTCACTGGAGATGTCTGAATTTCTGAGAAATAAATTTTATTTCAGATCTTGGACAAATTAGTGTAAAATACAAAGATGTGTTATTTGTTGTTACTGCTGCTCTTGTGTGCCTACAATTCATTTCTGACTTAGGGGGATCCTAAGGTTAACTTATAATGGGGTTTTCTTGGGGCTGAGAGTATGTGTTTCACTCAAGGTCACCCACTGGGTTTCCGTGTCCAAACAGGAAATTGAACCCTGATCTCCAGAGTCGCAATATACCATGTTCCTTACATCATCATCATCATCATCATCATCCTCATTCCATTTATTCAAATCCTACCTTTGTCTCATTCTGGGACTCAGGTGACTTACAAAAGTTAAAACACTAAAAAAATGTACATCATACAAAATTCTTTAAAAATAATGAAAAGATCATTAAAATTAAAAGCAGTTAAAAACAAACCATTACAAAAAGAAGAACAATGAATATAAACAACACAAGATGTGAAAGTCCTGAACAGTCAGTTCTCAAAGGCCTGCCAAAACATAAAGGATTCACCTGCCTAGGAAATTATTACAAATAGGGTGCCAGTCTAATCTTTCTAAAAAGGGAGTTCCAGAGCCTGGAAGCAGCCACTAAGAAGGCCCTCTGGCCTGTTTCCATTAGATTTACCTGTGAGGATGGTGAGACAGAGAGAAGAGTTTCTCCCCAAAACAGCTCAAGACATGGGGCAGGTTGATACTTTAAAACTGCATGACACTTTGACATATTAGTATGACATATTAGTAGCACATTACTACTACAGTCACCCCTCCATTCTCGTGGTTTTGCATATTCACGGAGGAGCGACCTCTGTTAAAATCAATGGGGTGCGCTATGGGGCTTGAATATTTGCGAATCTTTGTTTTCGCGGGAGTTCCGGAATGGGTCCCCCGTGAAAATGGAGGGCCGACTGTATATTGTTTTCTATTTATTTTTTAATTAGTTTTCAAAATGGGGAGATGGCCCTAAAATCCCCCCAAAGCCCCTTTACAAATAATGTTTTTCAAATTAGAAGATAATTTTACTCCTTTTACCTGCAAAAATGTCATGATGGAAAAAAATTAATGTCCTATTATCAAAAAAGGTAACACATCACAGGTAGCAGAATTAATTATAATGTGTTACGTCCCAACTATGATTCATTTACACATACACACACTTGATCATAAAAGGAGGGTTCCTGGTATTAACACCACAACATAATCCTGCTCCCTTAGATGCCATATTTCCTACGAAGATTAAAAATTACCTCTTTCGGTCTCAGTCCCCACAAAGACTATGGGGGGGGGGGGAGGGAATGACAGGTTTAGCTTGCTTCTTTTGTCCTCCAGAATTCTAAATTAATACTTTCAATGTGTGTATGAGCAAGATCCAAGTACATCATCTTCTAGAAACAGTGATGACAGCTACCACACAAATATTTTTCATAACCATGGGAAATGGGTCCTACCAGTTTGACCAAGTAGCAATCTCTTTTCACAACCTGATAATGTCGAAAGTGTGTTGTGGTAAATGTTAATGTACAGGTGCTCATCACCACCACACCCCCTAGGAAAATCTAAAAGTGCAGGCAGGTGTGTTGATCCGTATCAACAAACCAGTTCCAACAGTTCTCCTCTCCACCCAGATCTTTTATAAATCAAATTGGTCTCTGGTTGAAATTATCATCCCTGCTAATCAAGAAATCCCAATATGTTGACCCAGACTGCATCCGCACTGGAAAAATAATCCTGTTTGACACCACTTTAACTGCCTGGCTCAATGCTATGACATTCTAGGAATTGGGAGTTTTGTGAGACATTTAACCATCTGTCAGAGAGCTCTGGTGGCTCAACAAACTACAATTCCCAGAATTCCATAGCATTGAGATATGGCAGTTAAAATGGTGTGACACTGGATTATTTTTGCAGTGTGGATGCAGCCCCTGTGAGCCCTGAGTCCAATAGCTCTATGTCCTTGAAAGGTTGGTTTCATACCAGGATGGAAATCATGTCGTGTGCCAAAGTTGCTTAACTGAAACTCACAGCATTCCTCATTATTGGCCATGCTAGCTAGGGCTGCTGGGACTTGTAGCCTAACAACTTTAGGAGGGTGTATGATTCCTACTCTTTTTATTTATTTAAAATGTAAAACAAAGTCCAGCTAAAACTGTATTAACAAAAGTGTTGAAAAGTCCAATGAAACAGAAAATTATTTTTAAAAGCACATAGTTTAAACAGTTTAAGACATAACTAAAAGTTATAAAGATAAAACCACAGCACACCATATCCTTCTGCCTCATAATGTATGCTCATATAATAATATGCTGAGGCTTCTTTTGTGTCACTAACGTGTGCCTAACATGAGTCCCAGTTCTGGGGGAAAAGCAGGATAATAATAATAATAATAATAATAATAATAATAATAATAATAATAATAATAATACCCTGGATCAGCCTGATGCACTTATCCCCAGGGAATCCAGGTTCTCAGACAGAGTCATGACAGCTAATCTCTGTGTTATTCAATAGTCGATAAAACTCTTTCCTTAATCAAATCACAGTACTACTTTTGAATTACTTCTTATTATCAGCCACATTTGTATTCACTTTTTTCTCCAAGAGGTTCACAGGAGCAGATATGAGGGTTACTCCAATTTGTCCTGAAAACATTCTTGTCCTAGCTTGGCCATGAAACCCACTGGGTGACCTTGGGCAAGTCACATGCTCTCAGCCTCAGGGGAAGACAAGGGCAAACCTTCTCTGAACAACTCTTGCCAAGAAAACTGCTTGATAGGTTCTCCTTAGGGTCTCCATAAGTCAGAAACAACTTGAAGGCACACAACAGCAACAAAAGTTGGGCTGAATGGTACCCAGAGTTAGCACAGCAAAGACTCTTTTGTCATTTTTAGGGACCTTGGAGCAACAGGCATTGCCCCAAAGACATTGGTGGACCTGCTCAAGACCACCCTTCAGTTGAAAACTCTGTGAGTACCCAGTAACTTTTTTCTTTTGCAAATGAATGATAAGAAAGTGAACAGCTGGAAAAATGAATTAGGCTCACATGAGGGGGTCAATTTTCCTTCTCATCATGCTCATGCATCCAAGATCTCTTTTACAGTACACAATTATAACATTTTGATACCAGTTTAACTGCCACAACTCCATCCTATGGAATCCTGGGACTTGTAGTTTCAGAAGGCATTAAAAGACCTCTGACATAGAATTCTCCATGCTTCCAGAAAGTGCAAATCACAGTATTCCAGAGGATGGAGTCAACACAGTTAAAGGAATAGTAATGTGCTGAGTACACACCCATAGACCTCATAACAGGCTGTATTTATTTATTTCTGCCACCCCACCCCACCCACAGAGGATGTTTGACAATACTCAGAAGGGGGGGGGAGTTGCCTTTCTGTATTATTCACCACAGACTGGGACAGCAAGGCATGAATAGGGCTGCAAAGAGATGTATAGCGAAAGAAGGAATGCGGGTGGAAGGCTATGGGTCCAAACGGCATCACAGGACAAGATGGTCTTGGATTGACTTCAGTTCCTATGTGAATCTGTCCCCCAGGGCCTAAAGTTTCTTATCCCCAATGGGTGAATACGTACTCAGTTGTAAGGACTAACTTGAGGTTGGACCAACAAGAAGAGGTGGTGAAATATTTGTCTTCTTTTCTTCTGCAGCATCTTGCCTAAGAAGATGACCTGTTGCCTTTGCCGCATTCAGGATGACATTGAAGTTTTGTGTGAATTTGTCAAGTTGGATTGCACTAAGCCGTGTGATGCAAATGTCACACAATGCGGTAGGCTAGCCTCTGTTTTCACAAACTCACATTCCTTGATTTTTTGTGAGTTTTTCAGGCTGTGTGGCCATCTTCTAGAAGAGTTTCTTTCTGACGTTTCACCAGCATCTGTGGCTGGCATCTTCAGAGAAATTCCTTGCTTTGTTCACATTCCTTGTTTTGTTCCTTTGCTTATTTCTCTAACCCTGTTTGGGTATTCAGCAAAGAGGGGGTGTGATATGAGAGGCAGGATTAAGGCTGCACCACATAGATACCCCTTCCCCAAGCTGGCATCTGTATATAGAGTATGGGTACCAGCTGAATTCATGCCCAATGCAGCTCCACAGTCATGTATTCACACTGCTGTTTTTTCGTATCTCTGAATACAGCTTTTGTTTATCCATCTCTCCATTTATGGCTACCTACCTTTACTTCTATCCATCCATTTCCATTTGAAGGATGAAAGATGATGTACAATGAAATAACCAGTAAAACACAACAAGAAATAACATCTCAAGTGAGAATGATCCAAAGTGATAGTAATATTAAAACCATAAATCTCCACATGTGAAAAGGCTGGCCCTTCTTTCACAACTGTGGTGTAAGCAGCCTGATCTTCAATAGGAAAAATACTTTGATAAAACAATAGATTCCCAAGGGAGAAATTAACAGTACTTTTGAGGGGGGGGAAATCAGATTCAGGGTAATATGGCATGGAGAAACAAGGATAAAAGGAGCACTGCCTACTAAGCTGTGCTAAACCTCCTAGTAAAATTGCCCCCAAACAGTCGTGTCACCTCTGGTGTCTTAGAGCCTTAGGTGTAACTACCTAGTCTATTGTGCAAATGTGGTTATTATTTATTTAATATTTATCCCACCTTTCTCCCAGCAGGAGACCCAATGCAGCTTATCACAAAATTAAAAAACAGATATGATTAAACACTTGATGATACAGAAGTTAAAAACAAATTAAATTAGCTGTTTTGTTTAAATACTTATAATTTATAAAAAAAATAATTTAAAAGACACAGTAGTTGAGGTAAAAACATAGTACATATATCCTATTTTTAAAAATTCACCTTTTAAAACATTGTGTTGTGTTCTGCAAAAATAGGGTGTGTCAATACACTGATAGAGCCAGCCAAAGTAGTGTTTGCTGACTGTCCCAGGGCCTTCCAGTAGAGCCCAGCATGTGTGTTTCACAGTTAACTCTAGAAGCATCAAGTCTAACTCAATTTGGCAGCAACAGTTCTCTGTTAATCCTCTGTTGTTCCACTTTTTCAATTGCTTTTAAAATGTCCCAGTTTCTTTCTCCTCCTCCCACTTTCCCCCATTACCCCCAGTTTACTTCAGTTGCTAACAAGTGAAGTCCAAAACACACTGCAGAAATAATCTAGTTTGTGACCGCTTTAACTGTCCTGGCTCAATGCTAGGGAATCCTTGGAACTGTTGTTTTACAAGACATTTAGTCTTCTCTGTTAGAAAGCTCTGGTGCCACAATAAACTACAGTTCCCAGGATTCCCTAGCAGTGAGCCAGGGAAGTTAAAGCGGTCTCAATCTGGATTATTTCTGCAGTGTGTTTTGGATCTGAGTTCAAAATGCCAAAGTAGTTTGCATTCAACTCAGCAACCCTTCCATCTAGACCAGGGGTAGGCAACCTTTCCCCTTTAAGGGCCAAGGGACTTCAGCTCCCAGAATCCCAGGAGCTATTGGCCAACATGGGACTATTGGCCAACATGGCTGAGGCTTCTGGGAGCTGAAGTCCCTCGGCCCTTAAAGGGGAAAGGTTGCCTACCCCTGATCTAGACTCAGGCAAAAGCAAACTGCTGCACCCCCCCACCCCCAGCTTGTGTTCTTCCTCATTCATAACTTTTCCAGTCTTGAACACACTCAGATGTTGCTTGGCCACACATGTCCCAGTTTTTATTTGTGAAATGTTGGAGGGTGTGTAGGACCCATACTCTTCTATGCAGGGGTAGGCAACCTTTCCCCTTTAAGGGCCGAGGGACTTCAGCTCCCAGAAGCCTCAGCCATGTTGGCCAATAGTCCCATGTTGGCCAATAGCTCCTGGGATTCTGGGAGCTAAAGTCCCTCGGCCCTTAAAGGGGAAAGGTTGCCTACCCTTGCTTCTATGGATATATATAGTTCCTTTGGGACATGTTGGCATGCAGTTGCAAGTGCAAAGTAATATTTATATTTATTTAATTTTAACCTGAAAGATCAGAATTTTTCCCTGGCAACTCAAACTGTGGGATCTATGGTTTGTGAGAAGCTCAGGACAGTGCTCAATTGTGAGACAGTCTGAGTTATCCACACTATACTGTCATAAATTTCAGCTTTTCTGCATGCAGAGACAGATGGCGGAGTGTGTTGTACTTGCAGTAGTGGCACCATGACTGTATGGACTAGGCTATTCCCACCTCTGCGAAGTAGTAAAACAGAATTATTTGTTATTTATTTTATTTATTTATTACATTTCTATGCTGTCTTTCTCCCAGAAAGGGACCCAAGGTGGCTCACAGATCAAATTGTCTTAACTTTACAATAAAATTTTTAAAACAATTAAAATCATCTCTGAAATTAAAAAAAACAACAACTAGAACATACACCATGTAAAAGGCTCCCTGACAACGATTATTAAATTATTATATTAAAAACCTGCTTGAATAAAAATGTCTTTGCTTGCCACTGAAAGGAAAGCAGGGAGGGGGCCAGGCTAGCTTCCCATGAAAAGGAAAGAGCCACCAAGAAGGCACTCTTTTGTGTCCTTACCAAGCAAGTCTGTGATGGAGGTGGGATCAAGAGAAAGCCTTTCCCTGTTGATCTTAGGACCTTTACAGTTTTGCAAGGGGATATTAATAGAATATGACATAAACAACAGATTGGTTCTGAATATAATGATTCCACTCAAAGTGTGGATTTCGCTGCTTATCAGATGCCTCAGTTTTGCAGGTCCAGTTCAACTTAGCAATAAAATGGAGATGATATAAAGCATTCTTCACATTTAAAAAAAGGTACACATGTATAACAGCAGCAATGTATTCTTATGTAATTGCATCTTTTGTGTTTCAGTGGATGTTCTGTCCTGATTACCTAACATAACATAGAGAATCATATAGCTCTCTAGTAACATTCTTCACCATTTGCTAAACTGGCTGTGGTTGATGGAACCTGCAGTCCAATAAAATCTAGGGCCCTTTCACACAGTATTTTAACTGACCTGTCAATATCCTGTGGAGTCCTTTGCAGTTTAGAGAGGGAGCCAGAGGCTGCACTGCAGAAATAATCCAGTTTGACACCACTTTAACTGCCCTGGCTCAATGCTATGGAATTTTGGGAATTGTAGTTGGTTGTGGCACCAGAGCAAAGTGCTGTTCACAACAAGCCCCAGGTTTCCATAGGATGTAGCCATGGCAGTTAAAGTGGAGTTATTGTGTTCTGCCAGTGTCCTGTGAAAGAGCCTCTGGAAGATTGCATGATTCCCACCCTAGTGTAACTAGTTATGACTTTCTGTTGGCTGGCTTGGAGAAGTTACTATTTTTTACTTCAGCACCTGGAATCCTCCAAACAGCATGGCTACTGAACTATCTCCCTCTTCCCCAATATTGTCTATGATTTCCCAGTTGCAGGGGGGACAGGACTTGCTACACTTTTAAATCCCAGACTTCTCCATCAGGCTAAGCCAGGCAAACCACTCCATCAGGCCAAGCCAGGTGCCCAAGGTGATCTGCCTCACTGTTTGCTCATTGCTCACAGGATACACAGGGTTATACTCAGGGGCGTAGCTACAGAAGGAAGGGAGTAAAATGAGGCCATTGTCTCTCAAATAAAAAATTTCCTTCAGGACCAAATTTCTAGCATCTCAGAAGGTGACACATTGAAAAGAAATGGGGAAAAACCCTCCTTTTCTTTCAAAGATTAAGCTGTCTTTCTAATGCTCAATTGAACTCTTCAGTTACTGCAATACTAGAAATTTGAATTCAATGAAAATTTTGTGGGGTGGGCAAAGCCCTCATTCCCCTTCCTCCATAGCTATATTCCTGGCCCTCTGATGGTGAAGATGACATACAGTTGGCCCTCTGCAAAAACAGAGATTTGCAAATATTCAAGCCCCATAGGCTTGAATGGGGTGCACTCCCATGGGAACACGCCCCATCAATTTAGATGAATATGTAAAACCACAGACTTGAAGTCCACGAGAATGGAGGGACAACTGTATACCCATGCCAACTAGAAGCCACTGAAATCCCTATCCTCCAAATTTATCTAATCCCCTTCTAAAGCCATCCAAGTTGGCAGCTGTCACAACAAATAGTTGCACTGAATTCCATGTGGCCCATGGGATAGAAAGATGACTCACTTTTTATTTTTCCCTGAATGTTTCTGCTTCCGTGGATGTTTCCAAGTTCTAGTATTAGGTGAGTGTGGGAAAGCATTTCCCTATCCATACCTTGCATACTTTTGGACACCTCTATTATGTCTCCTTATTCATCTTTTCTTCAAAGCTAATCATCCCCAAATAGTCTTTTGAAAACACCAGATAATTCCATTCTTCATGATGTGTTTCCCCACCCCTTCCCTCTTATTTCTAAGCAGAGGAAGATGAGGGTTTTCATAAGATGCAAAATGAAGTAATGAAGATTTTAGAAACCAGGAAACTCAATTCCAGCATCACCCTGAGCATTCTTCCAGAGAGACCTCTGCAAGAAAATGTGTCTCTGGCAATGCCAGTGAACCAGGGCCTCTCTCATTTTGGCATTCATTTCAACAAACTCACCCCACAACTTTTCACCACTGTCAAGCAGCTAGGAAAGCTGAAAGCTGATGACTTTCTGGATGTAAAGTGGACTGACAAAAGTGAGCTGAAAAAGCTGTTCATGTTGGCCAAGTTGCTGCAGACAGCTCTCAAAGAAAAAATTGTTGAATACGAAAAAGAGGGTGAAGCGGCAGAGGCCTCAAATAACACATCTACAGAAGCTCCAAAAGAGTTTGTGGCCCCTGCTCTGAGGAAGAAGAGAGATGTGAGGAAAGCCAAGAAAGAAAACTGGTCTCGAAGTAGGAGAAAATCACTTTTTGGAGGGGGCAGAAACAGACAGGAATTTTCAAAGGGCCCAGTGCAATATGCGGATCTGCCAGACACCCTAGATTTGCCGGCAGGGGCTCAGCACTGGAGAAGGCTATCAAATGGCCAAGAGCCTCTAAGGTCTCATCAAGCGGGAGCACATCTATCCTCTTGGAAGCGCTCCATTTCAGACTCTTCAACTGAGAGTCCCGCTTTGACGGCATCCATCTTGGTGGATGACAATGATGACAATGACTTGACGGGCAAAGTCGTCATTATTTTGAAACACACCAACAGATCAGGGAAGCACAGGAAAACGATCACTGCACCTCCTGTCCGCAAACAGGAGGAAGAGGTGGCTAGCCAGTATTCTCAGCCAGAGAGTCATCCTGTCCCACTCTCTCCAAATGAACCTATTAGAGGCAACATGGAGAATGTTGGGGGGAATGTTGGAGGATATGCTGGAGGGAATGGTGGTGAGTCTCAGATGCTTTTCAATAAAGAACAGCTGCTTGACCAGCTCATGCATAGAGGGACCAAGCCCAAAATCCCAGCAGACGACTCAGAAACCTTGAATGAGCTGTCACCTGATATCACATTGTCCCATGAGACACACTGGGAGCATCATGAGCCAAAGACCTCTGCTTCTCCCCAGCAAAACCTTATGACGCCTCAGGATGACTATCTACTTCAGGGCGACCTCTTTGAAGCAGAGCTGAACAAACGCCTGGCACCCCTCATCCCAAATGTGCCAGTGAGGAACCTCATCTCCCACGTGATTCGTATCCTGAAAATGGACTGCACGGAGCCCACTATCCAAATGGCTTGTGCCAAGCTCATTTCCCGGACAGGGCTCCTCATGAAACTCTTCAGCGAGAGAGAGAACATCAAAGAGACTTCTTCTCTGTGGAAATCATACTTTTGGCCTGTCAAAAATGCCGGCAACAAGACCAAGGCTCACGGGAGAAAAATGGGAAAACCTTCCGATGAGGTAAGAAGGAAGGATTTAAACTTAGGCCAATCCTGGTTGAGCCTACTAGTGTGGCTTTCAAGAGCTTGGCCAACACTCAATTTACTTGGCTGTGGCCCTGAAGCTTGTTTATTGGGCCCATGTCAGTGGGAGACAAGAGTTCGTTATTTTATTTCTGAAAAGCTGATTACTATATAAAGTGTAAGTTGGGTTGGATGTGTAGTGCTGCAACAAAAGACCAAAACTAAGGGTTCCCAGGTTTTGTAGCATAACCATGGCCTGGCCCCCTTTTTTAGTCCTCAGTGCAAGGAAGAAATCTCAAGGCAAGAGCACTCCTTTAAAAGTGTGTATATTTTCCTTATTTTCTAGTCTTAGCCTTTTTATTTGAATGCTGTACTCTGTGCATCTCCCCCTGATGTTTAAAGCAACATGCTGGATGGTATCAATAGGAGCTACCCTATGTTGCATCTCCCTTATAAGATCATCAGGACTCACCCCATGATGTCACAAAGGGCTGTCCCAAGGTTTCAGATACAGTCAACCCTCCGTTCTTGCGGGGGGATCTGTTCCGGATCACCACCACCCGTGAGAATAGAAAATCGCATATATTCAAGCTCCATAGGCTTCAATGGAGGTGCGTGCCCACGAGCCCCCCCCCCCCATTTTGTGCCCCTCCATTTGCTGCCTGCAGATAGGCGAGTCCACAGATCTCAAGTCCGTGAGAACGGAGGGGCAATTGTAGTGAGAAATGGCAGATAGTTGTCTTTGGGGAGGTCAGAGGCTGAAGGTTCTGAGCCACTTATTTCCCCAATGCCTGACTGCTAGTTGGGTCCTTGAAATTCAGATGTTCTGGAAAAGCTGGCTTGCAAAAATCACCAGTCCTGTGATACAGCATGCCCCGAACACCTTGGCTCCAAGGATCTGCCCAGTAGCCAGACATCAAAGAAACAGCCTCTTTAGAGCCAGCACCCTTTTCCTTTCTATGATAGCAAACAGGAACTTTATCTGCCTTCTGTTGCACCAGTCACAAAGCCTGGGTGTAACGGATGCTTATGCAGTCAGCCCTCCACATTTGCAGCTTTGACTTTTGCAGATTTGATTATTCATGGATTTGATTAATATGTTCTCTCTAGGAATCTCTAGATCCTCCAGCTCGACTCTATGGGCAACATCTACAGAAATCATGCTGGAGGACCTAGAGCAGCGAAGGTGAACCTTTTAGAGACCAAGTACCCAAACTCAGTGGCATTCCCACACCAGGTGGCAACTAGTGCCCTGGGAGGGACGACTTCCAGGGCCAGGACTTCCGTGAGAAAACACACAAGGAAAAATGGAGGACCTGAGCTCAGCCATGAACCCCACTGGGTGGTCTTGGGGAAGTCACACTCTCTCAGCCTTAGGGGAAGGCAATGGCAAAAATACCCTCTGAACAAATCTTGCCAAGAAAACCCCAGGATAGGTTAGCCCTAGATCACCATAAATTGGAAATGGCTTGGAGGCACACAACAACAACAAATGTAATGAAGCACCGAAGGTGCACTACAATAACAAGAGCAACAAATATGTAATATAGAGAGCCAGTGTGGTGTACTGGTTTGAGTGTGTGACTCTGGAGACTAGGGCTCGATTCCCAGCTCAGCCATGAAACCCCCTAGGTGGCCTTGGACAAGTCACACTCTTTCATCCTCAAATGATGGCAATGGCAAAAATGGCTGGTTCTCTGAATTCACACCCAAGTTGCAAGCTTCCCCCATTCCTGCAGTGGCGGTGGCAGCACCAGCAGCTACAGTGTCTAAGCTGAGCAAAGCTCCTCAGGTTCCTGGAAGCCGAGGGCAGCTGGAGCCAAAAGAATGGCTGGTGGGAGAAAGGAAACAGCCCTTCCCACCCATTGGGTTTTTAAAGCCCACCACCGTGCCCCTTTCCCACCAATGGAACACCTCGGCTTTTTAGAAAAGTTCCATCCACACACCGCCTCTGGCCTAAAGGAAGCTGAGCCACAAGAAGGAAAAAGAATCTTGGCCAGTTGGAAAGGACATAAAAAGTTCTCCCACTCCCTCTGGAGATGGCTTACGTGCCCACAGAGAGGGCTGTGAGTGCACCCTCTGGCACACGTGCCATGGGTTTTCCACCACTGACCTAGAGATTCTTAGAGAGAACACTTCTTTAGGCATTTGTAGGTCCTCCAGCACAATTCTATGGACAACCTCTGGCAGATGTTGATCACAGAGTTGTACTGGAGGACCCACAAATGCCTAGAGAAGTGTTCTCAGGTAAAAAAAAAAAAAAGTGTTCTCAGGTTTTTTTATTTGTGTTCTTTTTTCCCATTTTTATGGGGCTCTTGTGCCCCTGACCCCAGTGAATGTGGAGGGCCCAAAGTATTAATGTAGTGTGCTAACAAAACTGTTGCTCACTATACAGGACAGCCAGCACAAATCTCTTGGCTGCATTCAAGAAGGGTCATATATGTGTCAGAAGGCACCACTTGAAAGTATAAGATCCTGTCTGATTTTAGAAGCTAGGCAGGGTCAGGCCTGGTTAGTACTTGGAAGGAAGACTAGTAGGGAATACCAGATGCTATAGGCTTTATGCAGAGGAAGATAATGGCAAACTACCTCTGAATAAATTTTGCCATGAAAACCCTATTATAGAGTTGTCCTAAGTTGGAGTTGACTAGGAGGCATATAACAAAAGGGCATGCAGAAAATCCATGGTTCAATCTGTGACATGTGAAGTCAAAAAATATCTCAAGTAGTGGAACTGTGGAACGATCTGGAGCCTTTGTCAGATGGGCTAGCAGAGTAGCCTTGGTGTGCAGACTGGAAATGTTTTGCATGCCTAAAAGCCATTTCACAGGCCGAAATGGTAAAATATACACCTCATCCCTCCTACTTTGTTTTGTCTCTGCTCTGGGACCATACCTCCACCCGCAGCTGGAATGCAGAATGCAGATCTCTTCCAGAAGTAGAATTTTGCTCCTAGGCTGAAAAGTGTTTCCTGTACCCATAAGGCAGCTTAATGTACTTATGTGGGAGCAAGCCACCTTCATGAGGTTTTGATAGAAGGTAGGGAAAATATTGAAAGACAGGAAATCCCACTTTCCTTTTCTTTCTTTTTCTGGACTTTTGCAGATAGCAAGGCAGGGCATTCCAGAATATGGATACGGCAACAAGCTGCTGTTGGCTATTTCGGTGACAGCAGTGATAATGGTTATCATTGCGGTAATATGTCTGATCGAAGTAAGTTGGAAATGTATTTTTAAGCTCCTTACATTTTAATGTACCGTATTAACCTGCTATGTCCCAGTTGTCAATGGAATAGGAAGTGAATATTGCTGAAAGACACAATACACTGCTCCCCGGGGGGGGGGGGGGGGCGGGGGGAGAGATCCCACTAGGTATAATAGGTATTCATATTTTCCATATAGCTCATCTAACTTTGAGGCAGACTTCATTCTGCCTCATCTGCTAGGGCATCTCCTATTTCTAAGCCAAGACTCAGAAATGGTGCATGTAAAGAACCAACGACCTCTGTTTAATGTTTTCCAAAGCTTAAGGGAAAAATACTCTCTTGGACTACAACTTCCGGAATCCCCCAGCAAGTGTGGCAAATTCTAAGAGCTATTATCTAGAACAATATATTTCCCTCACCACAGAATAAAATAGCTCCTCATACTATTGCCATTTGGGTTGAGGCTCAGATATCCATCCACCTTTTCAGCTTTGATTTTGGAAAGAACTAAAAGTACAGAAATGCTGCCAAGGCAATCTCTTGTTTTTAACTCTTCCTCTATCACTAATGCTCCTCCCAATGTGGGACCCTGTAGAGCATTTGTTTTCTTACAATCTTTCCCCCTTTTGTTCAACAGATTTGTTCTCAGCGTTCCGCAGCTAGATCAAGGGAAGGCACACCTCAAGAGAAACGGTAATTTTTTCCTAGGGATGCCTAGTTATTTTGTGAGTCTGCCTTCAGATTTCTTTATCTGCACTACATAGTTACATTGGTTCCATGCTGTCCTAACTGTCATGGCTCAATCATCTGGAATACTAAGATTTGTAGTTTGTTAAAGAACCTAGATTTGTAGTTTGGTGACAGCCCTATTGATATAATTCAGGGGAATATTCAAACTAGAGAATTCTGGCAGAGAATTTTGAGTACCTCATCAGACTACAAATCCCAGAATTTCAGGAGATGAAACCATGACAGATCAGCACTAAACAGTGATATTGTCTAATACAGAGAACCAGCATGGTGTAGTGTTTTGAGCATTGGACTAGGACTTTGGAAACCAGGGTTTGAATCCCTCCTTGGCCATAGAAACCCACTGAGTGACTTTAGGCAAGTCACACACTCTCAGCCTCAGACGAAAGCAAAGGCAAACTCCCTCTGAGCAAATCTTGCCAAGAAAACCCCATGATAGTGTCACCTTAGAGTCGCAATAAGTTGGAAATGACTTGAAAGCATATAACAACAACAACAACATAATATATATTCCAGTAAGGTCAGCCCAATCTACAGGAAGCCTACTGAAGTCAGTGGGATTTGGCTCTGACAGAAAAATCCTATTCATTTCACTGAGTTTACCTTAGAAGCTAACATTGGATCTAGCCCAGTGTCAGGAATTTCAGTGGCAAGTACCTGAGGCAGCTCCAGTATTCAGACAGCTATGATTCTCTGCACTATCTTAGCTTCCTGCAGTAGTCTTTATTTGCTGGTACACGTCTCTGTGTATCAAAACTTCTCCTTTCCCTCCACTCTGCCATCAGATTTCTTGACAATGAACTTTACAGAAATAGCCCGCCCAGTTGTAGAGATTTGGACTACGTTGTGTCTGAAAGTACATCTCTCACACTCATCTGAACTATGAGGAGGAGCTCTTGAGCTGTTTTCCTTGCTTAGAGCTCCTCTGCATGCTTATAAAGGTAAACACAGCCAGGAATCCACGCTGGAGTCCTGTGTCCGTACATATATTCTTGAACATGGGGAGCAGAGCAGGGAACATTCCTTTTAAGAAGACTGACTATAACTGCATGCTAAAGCCAACCACACCTGAGCACTGGAGGGTGGAGACAATGATCTGCAGAGCATCATCCTACTCTTGTTCTATTATGGATTAATTCAACACACCATTATATTCATTCTTTTTAAAAGGAACTTCCTAAGCTTTGGGGACATGTTGCAGATGTGCACTTGGATGTGGAAAGGCACACTCTGCTGCAGCATCTACACACACACACACACACAATATCCAAAGAAGAAAGACTATTTGATCACTTCAAATTACTAATAGACAAATATGCCTTGGGGCTCATGGTAAAAGCTGGTTTTAAAATTCAGAGTGTGAAATGTTAAACAAAATTGCACTGAGATTTACAATACGAGAATGGGTATGATTCTCACCCCCTCCCCAACACAGACATCTGTGACATTTCTGGTCTCTAAAACACTATTCTCTTAAAGCTAACATCTGACACTTTTCTTTTCTCATTTTTTAATTTTTCCTGAAGGAGTTTTCTGGGCAGAAGGAGGAAAAGTGCACTGGAAAAGCAGGTAAGTAATTCCTCAAGGAGAAAACTGATGCTGATCTAGTAATTCAATCTTCTTCTTCAGTCTAAAAGATGTAGAGCCACAGTCTCATGTGGGTGACAGAAGTACTGTGTGGACTTGAGCAAGTCTCACTTTGCCCTGAATGAAACAAAAATAAAATTGATTTGCAAAGGAATCTTGCAACACCTTTCAGACTAACTGAAAGATAGAAGTTAATAGCTGATGCATGCATCTGAGAAATAGGCTCAAATTTGCAAAAGCTCAGACTACAAGTTCTGTCTTTCAGTTAGTCTGAAAGGTACTGCAAGATCCTTTTGCCTATTGATTTTCCAGACTAAAATGGCTATGGGTTTTTTTTGGGGGGGGGGGGTTGTCATCATCTAACTTGCCTTGTTAAATTATGCAAAAGGTCCGTCTAGTCCAGTGGTCCCCAATTTTTTTTCCAGCTGCTGCCCCCTTTCCTCTAGGGCAACAACCCTAGTGCTGCTGCCACCCCACCCCCACCCCCACCCCCAATATTTCTTGATATTAGGCATACTGTTCTACTGCAAATTCAAAACAACAGATCTAGGTAGATGCTCCCTTTGCACTCAGTAATACTGGGAGCAGCAATTGAGCATGAGCAGCAACTGAGAAGTCTCTTGCCTATGCCGATCTTGTAGCAAATATCAACCCAGACAAGAGGCTTCTTGATTGCTGCTCATGCAGATGCTCAGTCATTGCACCCACTCACTTAGGGAGCAGCAACCAAGCAGCTGGCTGACCAGCAACTGAGAAGCTTCTTGCCCATGCTGTCCTTCCAGCAAAGGCCAGTGTGGGCAAGAGACCTCTTGGTCATTGCTTAGCCAACTGTTTGGTTGTTGTTCCCAAGGTGTCTAGGTGCAAAGGGAGAAGTTTCTCCCTGGTGAGGAAAGACTGTCAGTCCTTTGTTGGGGCAAAGAGGGGCATAGCTGGTGTGTGTATAGAGGGTTTACAGAGGCCACATAATCTGGACTGGCATGGATGGGAGAAGGGAGAAATGTTAACTATAGGAGCCACTGCAAGGTGAAGGACTCTTTCCAAGAATTGACTCTAGATACTCCTCCTGACCCCTGATACAAAGAGTTAAAGTTGTGTTGGTTTTAAGTTGCATTTATTGGGGTTAGCATCATAGAGGAGACACAGGATCATGAGATGACCACTGGAGATGAAATGCCAAAGCTTCAAGAAGCTTTTCCAATGAGAGGTATAAAACCTCAGGGTGCCAAAAGGCATGGGGGAGAAGACTTGGGACAAAGGTATCTGCCAAACCTAGGGGAAATTCTGGTTGTAGGCTAAATCACACAGGTCTAGACTTCCAGACTTCCTCATGGACACCCAACACCCAAGACATTGGTATTGTGAGTAGAATAGAAAATTTAGTATTTATTAGTTTATTAGCTTTATGCCCCACCTTCTCTCCAAATGGGTTTCAAGGCAGCTTACAATAATTTAAAAACGATACAACTAAAACATTAATTACAAATTTTAAAAATAATTAATGCTAGTATTAAAACAACAGTTAAAACACAACATAGTTAAAACCATTTCAATCAAAAAGTAAAAACATGAAAGCATTAAAAACAGCACACCAATTACTGTATATACTCATTTATAAATCTAGAAATTTTAGGCAAAAAATTGATCCAAAAAACCTAGCTCAACTTATCCATTGATCAATGTAGAGTAATGTAATATAACTTTTATCAAAGAAGAAACCATCCACTTCTCTGGGTGGAGGAAAGGCAAGAGTTTAGTCCAACCTGGGAGAACCTAAAAGAAGCACCGGCCCCTTCTATTCTCTCTGTCGCAGCACCACTTTTGACCTTTCTAAATGCCTGGGTAGGAAAATGGTGGTGGTAGGAGCTCTTTGGCATTTCCCCTAAGGAGTCCCAAGAGGAATCAGGCTTTGAAGGATCTGAATGAGACATTTGTGTCTGAGTTAAAGATCCAAAACACATTGCAGCAATAATCCAGTTTGAGACCGCTTTAATTGCCTTGGCTCAATGCTAGGGAATCCTGAGAAGTGTAGTTTCTTGTGGGACTAGAGCTCTCTGACAAAGAAAGCTGAATGCCTCATAATGGAATTCCCTAGCACTGAGCCAAGGCAGTTAAAGCAATCTCAAACTGGATTATTTCTGCAGTGTGTTTTGGACCAAAATCAAGCAAAACTTATCACATTATAGTTAAAGGCTATAATCACTGCTAATGTAGTTGCCATTTTCTTTGCTTTGCCTTTTCATCCTTTTTTTTTTTTTTTTAATTTTTTTAAATTTTTATACTTTATTAGAAAAAAAACAACACACGAATTCCAACAAAATAACAATACACAATCAACAAAACAACATCGTAATAAAACAAAATACACTTAATACAAAAACAACATACACAAAACAAATAAACATTTAAAAACACATAACTTCCTTGACTTTAGTGTGGATCCCTAATTACATTCAGTTCCGGACCTCTAAATAACACGATACTATATTAGATCTTACTGATAACTACATATCTATAACTTTATACCTTATATATATCCTAGTCTGTTCTCACTAATCCGTGCAAGCTTTCTTTCTTTCTAATTTCCTTACGTCGAAGAACCAAAATTCCGCCTGACATTCTATTACTATAATATTCTAGCATTCCTATTCTTATACTCAAACTCTATTGTTCTTTATCCTTATTCCTAATTGCTCAGTGGTATAACCCATAGGAATTTCCACAATTATTATCTTATTCTTCAAAACAATATAATATACCATACAATTTACATTATAATATACATTTTACCATACAGTCTCTTTTAATCTCCAACATTTCCCCCTACTACCTTCTTCACACTTCACTTTCTTATAATAATAGTCCATCTACTCACTTAGTACCCTTATATTATTTTAAACTATTTAAAATAAAATCCAACATCCAATCTTTTCTTTTCATAAGTATACCACGGGTTCCAAATTCTGTGGAACTCCTGTAGAGATTTATTTCGGAGTAGCCAAGTTAATTTCTCTAGTTCATATATTTCGTAAACCTTAACTCTCCACTCCTCCACCTTTGGTATCTCTCTGTTCCTCCAGTATTTGGCGAAGAGGATTCTTGCTGTGGTAATCAAGAGAAAGAGAAGGCGTTCTTTTTCTTTTCCAATCTTTTCCCCCCAAATGTTTAAAAGATATATTTTCGGATCCAAACCAATATTTATATTAACTATTTCTCTGATTTCTTTGTTAATTATATTCCAATATTTTTGCGAAACCTTTTTGACAGGATGTGTGTGTGTGTGTGTGTGTGTGTTTTCTTTTACCTCCATCTATGCCTGGTTGCTTCCCCCACACATGACACAGCCACCATTTACCGTAGTTCCCTCCTCATCCATCCACCTTATAGGATGAACACAAACAGTTATGCCTCCTTGAAGTTTGTAACGTCTTTGGCATCATTTTCCTATGCTTTGTCCTTTATGCCCTTTGTTACATGCCCCTAAGTTTTATCCTCGACTTATCCATGGGTCATATCAAAATCCATCATTTTGGCCCCAAAACCTGTCCTCAATTTATACATGAGTTTAACTTATAGTTGAGTACATGTGGCTCACACACATGCCACATAAGTCAAATTCACACTTCAGAAGCCTACCAAAATAAGAATGTCTTCAGCTGCCAATGAAAAGAGAGCAGGGAGGGGATCGACATCGGTAAGGGGATTAGGTTATTTTATCATGTTGTTTTATAGCTGTATTGTTGTATTTCATGATTGTTACCTGCCTCGATCTTTCGGGAAGAGGCGGGTTATAAAATTATTATTATTATTATTATTATTATTATTATTATTATTATTATTATTATCGACATGACCTCAAATGGAAGGGAGTTCCACATTTTGGGAGCAACCACAAAGAAGGCTCTCTCCTGTGCGGAATTATGTTTCTCTCCAACATTGGCTGAATATGATGACCTAGGCTGTTTGTAACTTTTAACTACTCTTATATATGCCTGAAGGAAGGTGCCTTCATGTAAAACATACCCTTTTCTCCCCTAATGACTGGATGGCCCTTGTGGTCTCTTCCAACTCTATGATTCTATGATTCTATGATTCTAATGTAGATTGCTTGCTTAGAATAAAAGCTTTCCTTGAGTTCTCTTTATCATGCACTTGCTCGATGTGTGTGCACACTTGTGTGTGATTCTCACCTGAGTTAGTGGGAGCATGAGCACCTAATCTTTATTTTTAAATGCTCATTTGGGCAAAACCAAAGGGTGGTAGCAGTTAGACAAATTTAGGGGTTCCATTTCATGCTCAGGAGCAGGAGGTGCCTCAGTACAGATGTGTTCACATTTCATGGTAGCTTTGCCTGCACCTCTTCTTTGGACACCTACTCTTTATTTCTTTTTTAAATTAATTTATTAAAGCATGTAAACAAACATATACAAACACATTTAGTGGCAAACATAAAATAACTTCCCCTCCCCTACTATGAATATTACAATTATCTCTCTTTCATTCTCACTTTCTGATTTTCCAATAATTTTTCTTACAACTTCAAACATATATCTCTGTTTCATTCTTACAAATTAATTCTTCTTCAGTAGTCGTGTGCGTGTGTGTGTATATATATAACATTTCTTCCAGTCCCACATTATACAAATAAGTTCTGGACATTCCTTTATCTCTTCCTCTAAGACAGTATTATACTCATCCTTTAATATTTAAATATTCTTTCTTTATTACTCCATTTATTCTATTACACTTTTTTCTCCCCACTTTTGTGATAAGTATTAATGACCATTCTCTTTCATATCTGTTGGACACCGAATCTTTATTTCTCATTTGAAGTTTTAGGTTACTTAACATTTATATGAAGCCGCTGGGTGAGATTATACGGAGTTATGGTGCTGGCTGTTATCAGTACGCTGATGACACCCAAATCTATTTCTCTGTGTCTCGTTCGTCGGCCTCGAATTCTAATGGCATCTCCTCTCTCAATGAATGTCTTCGGGCGGTAATGGGCTGGATGAGGAAAAACAGATTGAAACTGAATCCGGACAAGACAGAGGTGCTCACGGTAGCGGCCCCGAAACCAAGAATTGGGTTGCAACCTCCAGTCCTGGATGGGGTCACGCTCTCCTCCAGTGACTGTGTTCGCAGTCTGGGGGTGCTCCTTGATTCGTCGCTCCTGATGGCTAATCAGGTTAATGCCACGGTCAGGAGTGCCTGTTATCAGCTTCGGCTGATACGCCAGCTGCGCCCTTTTCTGGAAGTAAGGGATCTCGAGACTGTTGTGCATGCGCTGGTAACCTCACGCCTGGATTTCTGTAATGCGCTCTACATGGGGCTACCCTTGTGCTTAGTTCGGAAACTACAGTTGGTTCAAAATATGGCAGCCAGGCTTTTGTCGGGAACATCCAGAAGGGACCACATCACCCTGGTTTTGAGGTCCCTCCACTGGCTGCCTATTGGTTTCCGGGCCCAGTACAAGGTGTTGGTTATCACCTTTAAAGCCCTAAATGGCTTGGATCCAAGCTACCTCAGAGACCGCCTCTTCCCATACAATCCTCCCCGCGCTCTCCGGCCTCTGGGAGGAACCTGCTGCAGCCTCAAAAATCTAGGCTTGCGGCAACCTCCCAGAGGGCTTTTTCTGTTATCGCTCCCAGGCTCTGGAATGGCCTGCCGGATGAGATCCGTCAATTAACACCCTTGGACAGCTTTAAAAAGGCTGTCAAGACAGATCTCTTCTGGCAGGCCTTTCCAGACTAAATTACCCGGCCTCGGATCCTTGGGATCTCCCTCCTCCTAGGAATGTTATATAGTCACCTTTTCAGAACTTGGAGTTGTAGGGGTTTGTTGGTTTGTATCTTTTTCTTAATTTTTATTGTTTTAATTGTAAATTGTTTTAATTGTGATGTGATTTCATAACTTTTTAAGGGAGGGAGGAGGGAATTATACTGTTTTAAACTGTACCTATTTTACTGTTGTACACTGCCTGGATTGGGTTGCCACAGGGCAGTATATAAATACAATTTATTATTATTATTATTATTATTATTATTATTATTATTACTGCAATTCTAGAAATTTAGAGGCGGAAGGAAAATTTCATGGGAGGGGCAGAATTCTTATTTGGGGGTGAAAACCCTCCTTTTGTCCTCCCTTTCCCAGCTGAATTGCTGCAGCAGTCCAGCATATGATAAGGACATTTGGGAGAACTGACCTAAAAAATGGCATCATGACAATCCTAACCCTGAAGTTTTCTGTGATCCATTTTCACACATCCCTTCCTTTTGCTTAGGGTTCCACAGCTTCTTCACTTGATAAGCCTCTCTGGCTTAAAGACATGTATCAGCCTCTGGATGAAGCACGGAGAAAGAGCATGGCTGATAAATTGCATGACGAAGAGTCCTCGGAAGAGGATGAGCTATTCAACTGGGCTAATGCAAGGTATACATGATGAAAGTACTTTTACCAGATCTCTGTGAGTGGCACTGCCTCCCTGCCTCTCTCTTATGGCTGCAAACATAAGGGGAATGTGTGGAAGATCCCTGGTGAAATCACAGAAGGTAGAGAGGAGTTACCGGTAGTCAAAGAGCCCTGTAGTGGCCATATGGTGAGAGGTTCCCTTTGCCACAGCTCTTGTGTCCTGAATCTCAGTTAATAGCAAAACTTAAACAAAAGGCTTTTTTCTTTTGGTCAATGGGGTGTGCAGTTATGGGAAGTGCCTCCCCATTTTAATTTTCACTAGAAGGGATTGCCTGGCTGATAAAGTCAGAGAACTGTGCCAGACAAGCATGGCAAACCTTCAACATTTGGTGGGATGTGTCTCCACCATTGCACATAGGTTTTTCTACCCTCCTCTTGGGTAGCAGATGCAGGGTTATGTGCAATAAGCCTAATATCTGCTTATTTTACATAATGTGTTCCAGTTGCAGGATTTTGTTTTACTGGCTACAGTTTTAATCTTTCCCCCCCCCCCTTAAGGTGCTGGCTGTACAGTTTTGGAATATTAATTATTAATTGCTATGGCTATCCAGTTTTTATTCCTAACAAAATATTGGCCATGTGGTCAGAATAAATGTGTATACTGCTGTTTTCAACTAAAGCAGTTGATAACATCCACACACAGCAGGCTTAAGGAAATGGTACCAAGCTATCAATTGCCCTGAATGCTGTGTAGCAAATTCTGTGTAACTTCTGTTCTCCTCTATTTATCAGACCACCAGCATTACCTGAGGCCCCTCCTGTGGAAAAAGCCAGTTTACCAAAATTGTAAGTAATCTCACGTGATTATAAACCTTGCATGTTAGTTTTGACCTTTGCTTTATAGCAGGGGTAGGCAACCTAAGGCCCGGGGGCCGGATGTGGCCCCGCAAGGCCTTTGGTTCGGCCCTAGGCTGGTCCTGCGCCGCCGCCTGCCATGATGATATTGATTATTGTTGCTATTACTTGTTCTTGGGGTTTTCTTGGCAAAATCTCCACAGGGGTTTTGCCATGGCTTTTCTGGGGCTGAGAGAGTGTGCATGTATATATATTTTTAATTTTTTAATTTTTTTTTTTAAAATATTATTTATTTATTTATTTATTGTGCTTCGGCCCCCCCCCCCAATTGTTTGAGGGACAGCAACCTGGCCCCCGGCTCAAAAAGGTTGCCTACCCCTGCTTTATAGGGTAGGAATTAGCAGTCTGGTAACCTCTAGTTTTTGAGGGAGTTCTAATAATTGGCCATGTTGGCTGGGATGGATGAATACTGTTGTGCAAACCAATTGTAGGTCACTGAGATTTGTTCACAATATGGCTTACAGGAGACAAATGGTGTGCTATTTGTTGGTTTGCAAAGCATGAAAAATGTGAAATTTTCTTATAAGAACTCAGCTACTGAGCAGATTTCAGTTTGCTACCAGACTTTGCTTGAAATGATGTGGAGATCTTTCTAAATGTGAATTTAATTTATGGTATTTGATTTGTCTGTTATTGTTTCATAACTTTAAATAAACTGCCTTGAGAGGACTTATTTGCCCTGAAAAGTGCTTACAATTGTTTCAAAGAAAGAAATACATTGCATTTGGGGGTGAAAACAGGCTTACTTGTGTCCCTAATGGTTTTCTCTTCGATGAGTTTGCCCACCACTCCTGAATGAGAAAAATGGAGCATGGATTAATCCATCATTTAGACTGTCTTCTGGTGTGGAAGGAAAGGGAGACACAACCAGTCCAGCAGACCAGATTGGCTCCTTCCCTGACTGAACAGAAACAAATGCAAATTCCTATTAGACTGGGAGGGAGAGCATCCATGTGTAGGTGTGTGTCACACGAAAAACCTAAGACCCTCATTTGCACAGCAGTTAATTCTCCAATGAGGTGCTATGAGAGATCTTCTTTATGAAAGCATGAGTAGTGATGTTGAGCGCCCACATTCTTACTGGTCTCTGGATCCTCCTTACTGCATTCTTCCATGATTTCCTCCTCTGCCATTGCCTCTTTGCAATGAGGCCCCACTGGCCACAGATAGAGGGATGGGTGCTGAATTTAAAAAGGTACCAAGATGAGGTTAGTGTCTGCTATGTGTACCATTTGCAGTAAAGTGGATCAGACAGGGAAAAGAGGTGTTTTTACACCCCCCTCCATTATTGTACAGATTGTTTCATTATCAACTACAAAAATCAATTCCCATCAATTAGTATTACTCCTTCAATATTCAGTTGGCTGTCATTCATTTTAAATAAAATCAGCAAAACTTTGAGGCCAAGCACAGTAAAGCATTCAAATGCTATAAACACAGTGAAAATTTTCAAGTTGTAACAAAAGGGGTGAAAGACTGGGGCAACTGTGAAAGATTGGAGGGAACTTGCTCCTGCTCCTCCAACACATTAAAAAAAATTTCTGAGCCCCAAACACCCTCTTTTTAACATGGAGGCATGTTTTGGCCTTCATGGGTCTCTAGAGGGCATTTTGATACATTTTGAAGCAAAAACATTTTTAAAAATATTTTCACAAAATTTCATTTTGACCAATGGAGGGTTCAGTAGGGCTCCAAACATGTGGAATTGTCCTCTACAATCCCTAGAGATAATTCTGAGTATTTTTGGATTATTTTGCAAAAAGAAGAAGAAGCAGAAGAAGCTTTTTTGTCATTTTGTAAAAATAAAGTTGATCCCTTGGGGGCACGAAAATGGCCCTGGGGGACACATGCAAACCTCTGCCTATGCTTTGCCCCTCACTGTTGTAAGAGAATGGTGTGTTTCAAAAGCACCCTTTGCCCAGTGCATTGTTTATTCTAGATCTGGCCGTGGCAGGTAATATTCTTTCCATATCTTTACATTAGGTTCAGTTATGACTGGTTTTGCCTCAGGCTTACTCCTAATGCAGAGACACAGGAGATTTACCCTGTCCTCAGATGAGTGCAAATCATTGCTTTAGGTTTGTCTCCTTCCAATCCAAGGGCAACTCCAAGTGATTCTTGCAGAAACCACACTGTGGGACTGTTGCTCCTGATAGTTCATATCCTTATTCCAGGTATGGTCAGATAGATACCTTCATGCCCCATGTGTCCTTCAGGGCAAGTCTAGTCATCCCAGACATCCTCTATACTGCTCTTTTTCTGGCCAAAATTAAAATGGCAAATGGCCTCTCCTTGAAGCCACCAGGAGTGGCAATTCACCTTTTGCCTAAGTCGATTGCTCCATCACAGGAGCCCAAATTGAATTTCAAGCCACATCCACATTTTTTGGTATGGTTTTGTTGTTGTTGTTGTTTATAGATTTTTAGTAGATTATGCTGCTCCTAAAAAGCCTTGGGGAGATAACTGGTCTGCAAAGTTGCTGCAGTTGCCCATCTCTGTCCTACATACTCTTAGGGTACAATCTTAGTCCCCCAAAAGGAGGCATAGCATACCACAGACCTCATTCTCCTTGGGCAGAGATGAAGACTTCACCCTTTGAAAGCAACATCTGCTGAGGACTGTAGGTTGGGGTATGTGTATCAGGACTGCATCCAACAGATCCAAAGCTGCCTCATACCCTAGACATGTCCCCAGAATAGGCAAGGGGGAACAACTCCAACTGTAAGGGTGGTGTACTTATTTTTCCTTCCATTGGAAGCATTGGGACAAATGGTGAGCAGGGGAGAAAAGCAGACAGGAGAAAATGGAGAGATGAAATGAATACACACAGACGTGTGTGAGTATAACAGGGCTTGGAGTGGTTCCTCCTCTATCAATGATCTTCCTTCCTTCTTATGGGAATCACACGGTAAAGTAAATTTTTTAAAGAAGTGTGAGTCCCATGTTGGGAGAGAAAGGCAGGACAGAAATGAAATGAATTTTGAAGTGTAATAATGAAGTGTGCCTCCAGTGTTACTTCAGAATTTGAGAAATACTATAGGAGAGATTTATGTCAGTGCCCAAGTCCGAACTGCAGACCATTAGGCAGAAACAGGACAAAAAATGCATAGGTATAATGATATTGAAATAATAAACATAAAGAAAAAAACCCAAAACATGTTAGAAAATGGAAGTTTGCTTGGGGTTTAGCAGGGCAAAACCTGCCATTCCATGTAATGAGAAACTAAGGCTGGGACCCATCTCATCCCTTGTCAGACATCAGTGAAGGAGAGTTCACCAGCAACTTACCACAACAGTTGTTGTGTTTGATCTGAAGAAGCCTTGATATGCCATGAGTTCACAAGAAGGAATAGAAGAGAACAGAGAGCAACCTCAAATGCCACAAACATTCCTAAATTTCAATTTTTCTTGCTTTGACAGAGAGGTTGCTCCTGCTCCTGAGGCTGCTCCTCCACCATCTCCTCCTGAAGAGCCGCCCCTTGTTAAAAAGGCCAGCTCAAAGAAACTGTGAGTAACTGCAGTGTCACATAAACCTAGGCTGTTGCTTTTACTTTCTTGTAGCTAGGAATTGGATAATAATATGTGAAACAGCTTAGCAGCTCCATCAACAGGACATCTGACTTTGCTTAGCATAATAATTATATATTTATTTTTATACTAATCTGTTGCAAATGCATCTGTACCTCAGCATAATTATTTTCAGGTTGCCCTTTAATAAGAAGATATCTACAAGTGAAATCTTCAACAAAATGTTACAGTTTGGAGTACAGCTGTTCTGATTTCCAGACTCTCTATTCCATTTCCTTCTCTTTTCTTTTCCAGTGTTCCATCTCCTGTCCTGCAACACTCAGTATTTAATACTCAACTTTCAGTCTCCATTGGGCTGCTTTGGGATCCCCCACTTACCTCCAGGGATGAGTGCAAAGGTGGTGTTTGAGTATTGTGTACATACACACACATATATGTGTGTGTGTGCATGCATGTGTAGCACCCCAGCCCCACATCACAAGCAGCCCTTGGGGCCCCAAAGGTAGTACATCCCTCTCATAACCATTGCTTCTGTGTACAGGGAGGTTTCATGGAACTATAGCCACTGACAGGTATCTCCTCCATGGTTCTGATCCAGTGCCTTTGAAAACTCATGCAAACAGTTGCTTGTCATCACAACTTTGGGCAGCATATTCCAAGAGCTCTGTGTTGTGTGATGAAGAAGTATGTTCCTTTGTCCTGAATCTATGTATGTAGTGAATATTTGATCAGTGCATTCTACAGAACTGGACCTGTAGGTTCCTTGTGTATAAAGCAAGAACTTAAGCTTTAAGGCAAATAAGAAAAACAGAAAACAGACAAACATAACATGTGTGTATGTGTGTACTGTTACTGTGCATTGTGGGTGATAGCACAAGACTAAAGTTGGTTTCCTGGTCTCTTCAGTGTTCCTCATTCAGCTCTAACATTTTCCTGCCCTTGCAGTCGAAAATTAGCTTTAGGTTCTCTCTATGTCCAGAAGAGAACCTTCTTTGGGACTCTCTGCAGCCAAAGTACTTACATTGTATGTGTATTGACATATTAGCCAAAAGCCAGTTGCTAGTTTCAACAAGAAGAGACCATTGAAATCAACAGCATTTGCGTAAGTATTGACATCATTTAGCAACTGATTCAGTGGGTTTACTCTATCTGAGATTAACAATGAGATTTAGGCCTGACTACTCCTGGAGTCCATTCACATTACAGAATTCTAGCACTATTATTCCACTTCAACTGCCATGGTTCCATCGCATGGAATCCTGGGATTATCAGTTTAGGGAAGAACATTTAGAATTCTGAGTTAGAAAGCTCTAGTGCTTCACCAAACTACAAACCACAGGACTCCATAAGATGGAAGCATGGTAAAGTGGACCAGTAGTGTTATAATTGTAGGGTGTAAATTATCCCTTTGGGATAAGAGTGGGAAGCTACTCTGTAATACACCCTTGAAACTATCTTAATAATTCATTCCAGTTACTAGGGGACTGTTTTCTCTTATATAACCTATATTTTTGTCAGGTCCAGTGCTCTGTTTGTGTAAGTCACTCCCACAGGTGCTGCCCCATACCAATAAGTCTCAATAGACAAAGAGATACTTTGCTTTGCTCAAATAGATTACAGTCAGACAAACTAATAAGTAGCTGGTGGATTTTTCACCCCTAAATGACAGTAAACTGTTTCCTACAAGGTGCCTGACATGCTGTCTGAGCCATGCTGCATTTTTGTGCAAGTCATCCTCAAGCATGCTTCTGATCTTTGCCACTATACATTTAAATAAATAAAGAATGGGGGTACATCCCCCAAGGAAGTCTGAAACATGCAAAATGATACACTCACAAAACACAAAGTCTGTTCCTTGTAAAATGCCGTAGCAAAATTAGCTGACCCAAATTTTTGTTTTCTGGAAATCACTCTCAAACATGCTGCTCCTGGGCTAATAATTGTCAATATCTGTGTAACAAATGGGTTACAGACAGGGGAGATTATCATCCTTGTCCCGTCCTTTTTCTGTCCTTGTCTGCGGTCACAGGAAGGACTTTCACATGATGTCATGCTGATCTGGACATTTTCCCATCTGTGAAGCGCTAGTGACTGCAATGGCGTAAAATAATTTTATATGACATCACGCTGATCCTATCATTGTCCCATCATTGAGATGGAATTATCCTGTCATTGCCCTTCATTTTGTAATAATGGAAGAACCCATTAATACAATTCCACTTCGCTTATAGGATAATGATAGGATAAGAACAACATGTATGAATGATTTTCACGTGATTGTGGTCACGGACGGGATAAGGATGGGAGAGCTATCTGCTTTGCTCCCATCTCCGTCTGATAATCTCCAGGCTAAATTGCCCACCCAGTGACTTACAAGTATATGTGAAAACAGAGCATGAAACAGACATAACGATAGCATATCTTATATTGTACATGTCCTGGTCCTTTATGCAGGTGTCATCTAGGTGTGAGTCAAAGCGTATTTTTGAGAGCACTTACCAAGATTCTTGTTCACTATCTGTGACACAAGTTGTAGGCATGGTGAATGTGCAGATCCTTCACCATCAATTCTGTTGGCTAGGGATGATGTGAGTTGCAGTCTAGCAACATATGAGAGGTCGCAAGATCCCCATCCCTGAGATAATGAGCTGAGATGAAAATCAGTGAGCTGTGGTGGTTAGACAGCTGGACAAGGACTTGGGAGAGAACCAGGTCCTAGCACCCACTGAACCATGAAATTCACTGGCTAATCTTGGGCCAGTTACACATGCTCTCAATCTCATAGCCTTAGCAGGGAGGAGGAGAGCCAAGTGTGCTGCTTTGAGTTCATTGGAGAAACAGTGGGTTAGAAATAAAGCAAATGAAGTGGGAACCAGCTTCATAATGAATGCTTCCTTGAAGTGTCTGATGAAACTCATCATGTCTGGAGTAGATGTGTCCTAGAGCCTGGTTAGGACACTTGGGCTTAAGCATCTTTCAACACTGAGAGCAAGCCGCCTAATTCAGGAACGGTGTGTGACCTAATTGTAGAAGACATTGCTAAACTCCTCTTTTTCATCCTTTGTCAGGGCTCCAGCAACACCTGCTGCCAGTGAAGAGGCTCCTACCGAAACCTCAACTCCAAAAGCAAAGTGAGTAACTGTAGTAAATCTGGAGCTGATTCTCCTTCTCCTTAACCTGGCCATATAGCAGGTGATCTGTAAAGCAACCTCCTACAGAGCAGGTGAAATGTTTTCTGGAAAAAAACAAGACATTGATTTACAATTAACACCAATTAACAATTAACTGCAAATTAACTCCACCATATGTCCCCTCTGCCTTCCTGCAGCACACACAGGATTCTCAGTGGTGTAGCTGTGTTTATCTGTAGTATTAAAAACAATGATGACTCTTATGGCACCTTAAAAACTGAAAGAATAAGAAAAGAAACAATGAAATCAGTGCCAAAGAATAAACAATCTTTAATTTGATTTATTGAAGTTGAAACTACAATGTAATAAGCAGAATAATATATAGAAGACTATGTGGACTGCAAAGAATGAGATGAAGATTGACATAAAGAAACTATGATTATCTATGGCTGCTTAGGATATATGTAATAATTCTTATCTCTTTTTTTCCTGTTTTTTGTTTGTTTGTTTGTTTTTTCTTTTTCTTCTCTTTCTTTCTTCTTTTTTCTCTTTCTCCTCTGTTTTTCTTCTCTTCTCCCTTCCTTTTTTTTCTTTAATTTACTCCCACTATTTTTTTCTCTCTTCTGCTATACTGTTATATCATGAATTGAAATTTTTGTATTGAAATTTTGTATAGACACTTTTTAAAAAAAACAACTCATTAATAAATAAAAAAATAAAAAAACTAATTGATCTGTAGGAGATATTGAGAGCTGCAGTCCCACATCACAAAAGAAAATGAGTTACAATAACTAACTGTTCGGTATTTTCAAGACCAAAAATCATGAAATTTGCCAGGTTGTGGCCAAATGAACAGTAATCTTTTCCCAGCAATAATAATAATAATTACAACTACTACTGCTACTGCTATTATTACAATAACAGCTTTTATTTATAATGCCAATTTCACCACAAGGCAGAACATCACATATATATACAATCAAGAACGAAAAAATAAAAGTCAATACTATAATATACTAAAAACAAAATAAGCCACAGAAGTCACTAAAGAGCTGGCAAAAGAAAAACAGAGTGCTGCTTTTTTTGTTCATGATGGCTACAGAAAGGGAGCTGTCCTCCTATAACTGTCTGTTCCATCCCTTCTCTACCAGCTCATTTCTTTCCCTGTGTGAAATTCCCACTTGCCTATGCTACCAAGCTAGAAATTAAATGGAAGGCTACTCTTTCTTCATCTATAAAGACTATATTTCAGAGGAAGGCAATGGCAAACCACCTCTCAGCATTCCTTGCCTAAGAAAACCCTATGAAATTCATGGGGTCAGCAAAAGGTGACGGGTGACTTGAAGGCATACACACACACAAAGGTTGAGAAGGGATTCTAGTAATAGGTGAAAAGCCTTCTCACTGTTTGGAATGTCATCTCCATGACAGCAAACCACTGTGAAAGCTCTTAAACTGCATCCACACTGCAGAAAGAATCTGGTTTGACACCACTTTAACTGCCATGGCCCAATGCTATGGAATTCTAGGAGCTGTCATCTCTGGTGCCACAACAGACTGCAATTCCCGTAATTGCATAGCATTGAGCCATGGCAGTTAAAGTGGTGTCAAACCGGATTATTTCTGCAGTGTGGATGTTATTAGAGAGGGGAAGTGCTATAGTGACAAAGCCGACTGTTAGAGAGGAAGAACAGACTATAGAGAAGGAGGTGGTGAGAGCAATCAGCCCAGTTGATTGGAGTAAACAAGTGTTGGACAACTCTGGTGGCACAAATTCTTCTTAACTTTTGCTTTCCACTCTTTTGTCATCAGGTCTTCAGGAGACGAAGAAAGTGAAGCGGGGACTGAAGAAGCTTCAAAGAAACCGTAAGTAACACTAAGATCCAAACTTTGATTGTTGTTGTTGTTTTTCATTTTTATAAACATATTGGTCTAGAAATCATTGGAGATTTGTAGGATAGGTCCAGACAGGTCAGGATAATCTGGACTGCTCCCAGATTATTTTGCCCCCAAACTTCCCCCATAACCTGGGCGCTCCATAGCCACACTGTGTGGCTGTTCACATGGGCATCCCACCACTGATGTGAGTCGCTCCCTCTGAGACTGAAACTGATGCACCCAGCATCAATCACAATCGTTCTGACCCCAGAGGAGCAATTTGCGCTGGCAGCAGAGGCACCACATGGCATAGCAGGACATGCATGTGAACAGCCATCCAACATGGGATTGTCTGGGAAGATCTGGAGTAAATTTTTCTTAATGGGGTTTATAGGAAGGTTGGCCCCAATTTGCTGTGGGACTGCCTTTCCAACGTGAGGACAGTCCTCAGTTGAATTGGGCATTTGGCCCTGCATTGTCTGGACACAGTAACATGAGGCTGGAGGGAAAATGGGCCATTTGGCTCAGGTAGATAAGCCCATGGTCTTAAAAAAAGACATCTATGTGTTGTATAGCAGTTTTTCACATAAGTATTCAGATGTTTCAAAATTGTATTTATTTATTAGTAGAAAAAGAATATAAGAAAGTGACCAGGAGGAAAAGGAATTGAGGTGTTAAAGGGTGTAATATTTGAGGGAATAGAGGAGCGAGATAAAATGTTTGAGAGGCAGCAGAAGGACTCATCTCTTGGGGGTATTAGATGGATTTTTACCCATTTAATTCACAAATCCCCACCTAAGTTTCAATCTTCCTCAACCTGGGCTCCCCCAGATGTTTTGGACTATAATTCTCAGTATCTACAGACAGCAGGAGATGATATAGTTGTAGTACAACCACATTTGGAGGGACCCAGGTACATATGTGCTTCACAGTTGCTGTATTTCTTTTGAAGGTGATTTTTTTTAATTGAGCTCTACTGGAGTTTCAGATCTATTTTTCAGGAACATTTTTTGTTTTTGTTTTTCTAGAGCTGAAGTATCAAATATTTCACTACAAACTGCAGTAATTTTATTCTTGCAGCATAGTCACGTGGCCCATCTCTTCTGGCTACGATACTCCCTAAATCTTTCGGTCCCTTCAAGTCATGTAAAAGTGGCCATCATCTTTTTCTGGAAAGGCTCCTACAACTTTAATAGCTGTAATGGCCAGAAGGAATTTAGGAAGTGTTCAATTTTGACAGGTCATGCATTTTTAAAAAGTACAGGAGCCCTACTAGAAAAAGAAATTGTGGCAGCTCAGCAGAGGTGTTTCAGCTTTCTGATGCTATACAGACCCAAAATTCTTGTGATGACACTAGCCCAATACTAGTTCTGTTTTGGCTAGGCCTTTTGAAGGAAGCCAAGAACTGAATGGCAGCCCATGGGTGCTAGATTTGTAGTCTGCCAAAGTAATGGCAAAGAAGAAACATTTGCTAGACTTACTGAGGAAGAGTTGCAATCCAATTCAAATAGGTGCCTTTTAACTTGTTTTTTTCTTTACCCTGTGTCTGTTGCAGTTCGGAAGGTGAAGAGGAAGAGGAAGAGGAAGGATGACTGTTTTTCTTTTGTGAATACTGCTGTATATTATCTAGAACACTGTACAAAATTATCTTATTCTTTATATGGGATATTATTAAATGCATTCCTCTGATAGGCACGCTGGTCAGTGTCATCCATACCCACATCCACTTATACAATATTTTGAAAAGCTTAAACCACTTTGTGTGTAAAGCACTTTGTGCGTAGTTATTTAAAATAATTATAACCAGCTTCATAATCTCTCAAGGTTCCCAAAGCAGCTTGTGAAACATCCAAGAAATAAAATTAGATTATAGGATTAGGAAAAGAAATACTATGATATCCATGCAGTGCCAGGATTATTTATGGTACTTACATTGGCTACCCAAGAACGTTATTCTCTGAGTCTTAAGCATAAATAATAAAATCTAATATCAGATTCTGATATTGCAATGAAAGAACAAATTGCAGCACAGTAAACATTGGCAGGGAGTAAAAAATATTTTCATAGCACAAGTAATGATACGTCAGAGTTACAATTCAAAACAATAAGAATATGGATCTCAAAAGGAACAGAAAAATTAATATGACTTCATTTGATGCTGAAATAGATAAATTTCAGCATCAAATGAAGGCATATTAATTTTTCTGTTCCTTTTGAGATCCATATTCTTGTTTTGAATTGTAACTCTCATGTATCATTACTTGTGCTATGAAAATAGCTGTATTTTACTCCCTGCCAATGTTTACTGTGCTGCAATGTGTTATTTCATTGCAATATCAGAATCTGATATTAGGTTTTATTAGATTTGGATTGGATAGATAGACTGAGAGATAGATAGCACTAGGCAAGGCTCTTTAGGGAGAGCATTTCACAACCAGGACATCTCCCTGGGAGCTACTCACGTTTTCCTAGGAGATCACCTAGGGGGGTTGCAGACTGCCAGAAAGAGTGCAAATTGAGTCCACTTTTAGGGTTAGGGTTAGGGAATCATGGGAACTGTGTTTTATTGTGGCACCAGAGCTATCTGACAGAGAAGGCTCAATGTCTCAGGAAAAAATACAATTCCCATGATTCCCTAGCACTAACCCTAACCCTAAAAGTGGATTCAATTTGCACTATTTCTGGCAGTCTGCAACCCCCCCTAGTGTATGGTCTCTAATAGACTTGGGAATTTTGTAGTGTAGATCCTACCTGCTATGAACAGGCAAATGGTGGGCAAAGGTGATCTTTTAAAGCTACTTGTGGTGCACTATGCCTAAAGGGCACCAGATTGGGAAGGACAATCTTTCCAGAAAGTTTCCATAGTCCTTGAGTGGATGACAGTGGAGTAAGCAAAAGCCAATTTTCACCTTTGTGATGGGCTGCATTGGACAATTTTCAGTAGAAACTTGGCCAGAAGCTGCAAGTGGAGTTCATTTCCTGTTGCAGCTTTGGGTATTTTAGTGGCATGTTGGGATGTTTCTGGGGAATTGGAGGGTGATGTTTTTCATTCGATTTATGGCACCTGGAGGCTTCCAAGATTGACTTTTTAATTTTTTTCTGGGTGATTTTCCACCCCACCCACCCCCAAATTTGAGTGCATATGCAAAAGGACTTTATGGGCCACAGAAAGAGTGGGCTGTGAGCCATACTTTCTCCATCTTCACCATAGTCAGTTATATCAAAGGCCACCAAGAAGTCAAGGAGAGAATCACATTTCCCCTGTTTTGTTTTGTTTTTTTATAGCCAAGATATGTATTCCCAAAGAATGACCAAAGCAAAGCAGCTTCATTTATATACCGCTTCATATCGCGCTATGGGATGTCTAAGCGGTTTACAACTGTAAGCTCATTGCCCCCCAACAGTTGGGTACTCATTTTAGCGACCTCGGAAGGATGCAGGCCTGAGTCAAGCCTGAGCCCTGGCTGGTATTGAACTCGCAACCTTGTGGTTTATGAGTGAGTGGCTGCAGTACAGGCATTTAACCACTGCGCCACCAGGGCTGATCCAGGATGATTGCTATCCAAAAACCAAGCCTGTAAGCTTATGAAAGTTAACT
Source organism: Phrynosoma blainvillii (assembly GCA_026167975.1). Taxonomy (NCBI): domain Eukaryota; kingdom Metazoa; phylum Chordata; class Lepidosauria; order Squamata; family Phrynosomatidae; genus Phrynosoma; species Phrynosoma blainvillii. Next base: position 106,100,098 of record JANUYF010000005.1, on the reverse strand, counting down.
GAAGTTGAGGAGCTATTACTATCTTGAGGGTCTTGCACAGAAAAGTAATATTAAGCCATAGTACAAAACCCCCTATCACCCATCAGCTTGGGCAGGAGGACTACTGGACAGTAAGGCGAGTGGCACACCAGCAGATTTCGCAATTGGTTCTGAGTGTCTAACACAATACACAAAGACTCAAGTTACACAACTTGGAAATGTTGATTTTCGGGGACCAGCTCCCAGTGGCCATAACAGCGGAGCGTTTCTGGGAGTTTCAGTCAAAAAAATATTTTTTCCAAGCTCGGCAGCATACACACAGTTCGGCCAAGGGAAAAAGACCACTATATATAGTAAATTCCCTTTCCTGACCTTGCAACTGGCATCTGGTGCTACACTAAATACAGAGGTGAATGTAGCTACAGTAGACCAATTCCTCCCAGCTTTTTTGCCTATGCCTTGGTGATAAGAGTCAGCTGGCTTAAATTCTCATTTTATTTTAGATGAACTTGCAGCGGTACTTGCTGACTCTCTTGTCAGTGGATCCACTCTGGGGTTTGTATATCTTTAAAGAAGCTATCCAAGGTGCTCAACCTATTGGGAAGTAGAGCTCATCCTGAATGAAGACCTTTAAAACTTGGCTTAAAATCTGGTTTGGGTTCACTACATCACCAGACAACAGTGCCAACTTATCATTCAGCTGGTATGGCAGCTGATGAACTTTCCATTAGGGGAACAACCGTAACAGATACTAGCCATAAGATACCTAATTGTTTTTCCCTTTGCCTGCATGTCTAACTTGCAATGCCATCCTTCCCACTACCTTTACAGGGCAGGTCCATCATTTCCCAAGTTTACTACAAGTGTACTATTGGAATTAATTACAAAAACAACTTCATACAAACAGGGGAAGTACTGTATATACATACATATATATATATATATATATATATGCATACAAACTCATGTATAAGTCTAGAAAATTTAATCAAAAATTACCTGGGTCGACTTATCCATGGATCAATATAAGTACCATACCTTAACTTTTTATCAACATAGGAATCACCCCCTTCACTGAATAGAATGGCTTAGTCTAAAAGGCACACTAACCACCTCTATTCTCTCTGCCGTGGGGCTGCTTCTGGCCTTTTTGAATGCCTGGGTGGGAAAATTATGGCGTGCTTTGGCATCATTTTCCTTTCCTTTATCCTTTACATCCTTTGTTACATACACTTAAGTTTTACCCTTGACCTATGCACTGGTTATATCAAAATCTAATTTTAGCCTCCAAACCTGCCCTCAACTTATACATGAGGTCAACTTATAGTCAAGCATATATGGTAATTAAACTAATTTAGCCACTATACATAATTGCAGTTTCTAAACTCTCCAGGCTATTTATGTTAAGTTCAAGAGCTAATTCCCCCAAAATCTGATGAGAGTCTCACCCCCTGCCATTGCACTGCTGAAATTCAGCAGCGAAAGACACCACTAAACTGTGCGGCAAACTACATGTTTCTCTTTACACAGCTTGAATTTCTGCCCACCATTCATCACTCAAAGGAAAAGAAAACCTCAGGGGCAGGAGTAAGAATCATCCAGCCCTCCAAATATTGGTGAATTGTTATTTCAAGCATAATAACTAATAATAATAACATTTATTTGTATCCCACCTCTCTGTGTAACACAACCGGGGCGGCTTACACGCTAAATTTTAAACATACAATCCCGTCTCCCAACAGCCCCCCCCCCAAAATACAATTAAACAATCATAGTTTAAAAAAACATACTTCAAAATAACAAATAAACAACAAGTAACAAATAAATCCTAGTTATGATACTTAATGACAATGGATTTTGGAAGTTACACTCCTACATCTGGAGAGCCACACAGTTCTCACCATGGCTGTAAGACACAGAAGTGTGAATACAATTTTTAAATCCAACTAGATGACTGGACTGAAGCCAAGGACATTGGTAGGGAGGAAAGCAGAAAGACACTGCCTATAACCAAAAAGAAAGATAAGTCTCAATGGATGACCGATAAAATTCTACAAGCCGTCAAGGGCAGGGGGGAAAAAGCAAAAACTAAAGGTAACAGAAATAGAACCAAACCTCTGGATGCAACTGTTCAACCACTTTGGTAGGGATAAGAACTACTATAATAATCAGTGAAGTATAGTGAAATAGAAGCTAACAACAAAAAAGAAAGAATAAGAGACCTCTTCAACAAAATCCATGAAATCAAAGGAAATTTTAAACCAAGAGTAGGGATGCTTTATGACCCGCAAGTGAACACATTATATAACCAAGCAGAAATAAAAAAACAATTAAAATAATACATGAAAGAATTTACAAGGCAGATATGCTTTCTTTTTTCCTAGCAAAATGAAGCCAAAACAGAAGACGGAAACTGTAGCTATGCTTCTGCAAGACTAATCTTGTGCTAAATTTTCTTTCACATTTGCTCCTATTAGCCCTGTGTTGCAATTGATTGATATCATACTTTAAGTACACAAGCTGCCAAGTTTGTTCATTTTTCAGTTGGGGAGTGCAGCTGTAATCCTACAGATGTTGGTGGACTGGAGCTCCCAACAGCCCTCATCACTGGCAATGCTTCATGGGACAGATGATACTTGCAGTCTAACATCACAAATCTCACAGTTGTCCAGTCCTGCTGTAAAAAGTATTTTTATTTTATTTGACAGTTTATCTAGGGTCCAAAACACACTGCAGAAATAATCCAGTTGGAGACCACTTTAACTGCCCTGGCTCAATGCTAGGGAATCCTGGGAATGGTAGTGCCACAATAAACTACAATTCCCAGGATTCCCTAGAACTGAGCCAGGGCAGTTAAAGCAGTCTCAAACTGCGCTTTTTCTGCAATGTTTTTTGGACCTAGGATTGTGATGATGCAGGGGAAAGGATTCCATCTTTCATATTTACTTGTATTAAAGTTGCCCTCTGAAAGTTAAAACTAATTGTGAAGTTGTGCCCAGTGGAACCATTCACTCAAAGACCTGGGTTCCCTTCACACTGCTACACAATCATAGCACCATGTTTCCGTTTTGACTGCCATGGGTACGTGCTATGGAGTCCTGAGGTTTGTAGTTTGGGGAGACACTAGAGCTCCCTGGCTGAAAATGCAGCATATCCCTTGATAAAGTGGATTCCATAGGATGGAAACATAGCAGTTAAAGTGGAATTACAGCACTGTAATTATGCAGTGTGAACAGGGCCCCTTGCGTTCTGGATACTGCCAAAGGAGATCTCTCATCCTCTGTTGTTGGTCACAATTTCTTAGAATACAGGCCTTTGCAGACTGCTAGAAATAGTGCAAATTGAGTCCACTTTAACTGCCCTGGCTTAGTGCTAGGGAATCATGGGAACTGTAGTTTTTTTCTGAGACATTGAGCCTTCTTTGTCAGAGAGCTCTGGTGCCACAATAAACTACAGTTCCTATGATTCCCTAGCACTGAGTCAGGGCAGTTAAAGTGGACTCAATTTGCACTATTTCTGGCAGTCTGCAAAGGCTCTACGATCAATCTGCCTCGCCTTCTACCCATGCTCAGGAGCACCATTTCCTAGCTGAAGGTGTAGCAAGCCAGTGATGATGGGAGAGTTCCAAGACAGAGATCTGGTGTAGAAAAATATCTCTCTTTTCTTGCCCTTGTTTAAATGTGCAACACTGCAAGGTGAGCATCATCACTCATTTCTTCCTCTCTGCTCAAGTACACAACATCTCCATGTTCTTTAACAGGACAGAGCCATCTTAGGCTGCATCCACACTGCAGAAGTAATCCAGTTTGACACCACTTTAGCTGCCATGGCTCAATGCTATGAAATTCTGAATCTAGTCTGGTGCCTAACTAAACTAAAATTCCCAGAATTCCAGACTATTGAGCCATGGCAGTTAAAGTGGTGTCAAACCGGATTACTTCCGCAGTGTGGATGCAGCCTTAGTGGAAGCCCTAAATACCCTAAGGGCACTAGATCCTGTTTGATTTTACAAGCCAAGCAGTGTCAGCCCTGGTTAGTACTTGGATGGGAGACTGCCAATGAATACCAGCTGGTGTTGGCTGTATTTCAGAGGAAGGAAAAGAAAACCCTATGAAATTCTTGGGGTTGCCATAAGTAGACAGTTGACTTGAAGGCACATAATGTGCACACATAGCTCAATGGAAAGTACAATAACATCCAAAATCCACAAAACAGGGATACCTTTATTGGGCCAACCAAAATGCACCAAATACATGATGCTTTTTAGTTAAAATGCACCAAAAAAGATGCATTTTAATTAAAAAGCACCAAATACACGATGAATTTTAGTTAAAATGTACCAAACACATGATGCATTTTAGTTAAAATGTAAAATGTGTAGTTAAAATGATGCATTTTAGTTGGCCCAATAAAGATATACCTGTTCTGCAGGTTTTGGGTGTTATTGTACTTTGCTGCAGGGCTAATACAACAGCTTAATTTATCTCAATGGAATTCAGATCTTTTGTCTGCCTGACCACTCTCAGCCAATGAAATCTCTGAATCCTGGCTTCTCTGCCAATCGTCGCGCGTAAATGAGAGAGTGGGCGGGATCTGGAAAGACAGACAGGCTTCGAAAACAAAATAGGACACACGGGCTTATAGAGAGGAAACAAAACAAAAGAGCCAGGCTCGCCCCCTCTCCAGCGACTGACCAATCAAATCGACGTTCCTTTTGCCCCGCCCATTGCTTTAAACACAGACTTAGGAAAAAATAGAGGCACGCTTGTCCTTGCTCCCTTGTTTGTTTTGTTTGATACTGAGGAGAATTTTTTCTTGGGTTCAATTGAGAGCTGTCTATAGAAATCTGTGTGGAAATGGAAGATTTTTATAGCATAGTTGATAGCCAATTACACAGGCCTGCGATGAAAACAACCCTTTTTTCACTATTGTACCAGTTTTTAGTGTATTTTTGGGGTGTTGAATTTGAAAAACACTATTAAAAATAGCATACCACAGAGAGAGCCAAAGCACACTGCAGAAACAATCCCGTTTGAGAGCGCTTTAACTGCCCTGGCTCAGTGCTAGGGAACCCTGGGAACTGTAGTTTATTGTGGCACCAAAGCTCTCTGACAGAGAAGGCCAAATGTCTTGTAAAATTACAATTCCTAGAATTCCCTAGCACTGAACTTGGGCAGTTAAAGCGGTCTCAAACTGGATTATTTCTGCAGTGTGTTTTGGACCTGTGTGTGTGCTATGCTATTTTTTGTATGTGTTTTTCACACTGAACATCCCAAAAATACACTAAAAACTAGTACAATAATTAAAAAAAAAGTTATTTTCATCGCAGGCCTGTGTAATTGGCTATCAACTATACCATAAAATGTTCAATTTCCACGCAGATTTCTATAGGCAGCTCTCAGTTGAACCCAAGAAAAAAAATTCTCCTCAGTATCAAACCAAACAAAAAAAAGGAAGCAAGCGTGCCTCTATATTTTTCCTAAGTCTGTGTTTAGAGCAACGGGCGGGGCAAAAGGAACGCTCAAACTGGATTATTTCTTCAATGTGTTTTGGACCTATTTGTGCAGTGTGGATGCAGTTTATGAGGGAACCACGAACCCTCCTCATTCGGGACACGGGTCGCTCTAAGTTATTTCCTATCTCTGGGGCTCTGAGTGGGACGCGTGACGTCACAGGGCGCGCTCCCGCTGTTTCAGCTGACTTCCGGGTTTTCCCCAGTCCAGCTTCGTCGGGGTCGCGCCGCTGAGCGGGTGAGTCGCTTCAGAGCTTCTTTGGCCCCCTCCGAAGCCCCGCCCCTTTCAGGGGAGAACAGAGACGGAGTGAGGAGGGCAGGAAAGGGGAGAGCAGGCCTGGAAGGCCTGAGGGAAGTTTGTGGGGGAGAGAAAGTCAAGGGAGGGAGGCTGGAAGAAGGGAGTAAATAGGCCAGTGAGGAGAGTGATTAAAGGGGAGGCGGTGGAGAAGACCTGGGGCTGCCTAGTAGCCAGAAACCTCATTAACCCTTCACAGGCTGTGTCCACACTGTAGAAATAATCCAGTTTGACCCCACTTTCGCTACCGTGGCTCAAGGCAATGGAATTCAGGGAATGGTAGTTTGTTGTGGTGCCTCTGGAAAAAGCTCTTATAAGGTTACTGATTGCCGACTGGGATTTTTAAAAGCAGTCGGCCCTCTGTTTTCGCAGGGGATCCATTCTGGACCCCACCCCATGAAAACAGAGATTCATAAATATTCAAGCCCCATAGGGTTTAAACTGGGTTTAAAATGAAGACAACCTGCAAAAGTGGGTTGTTTTCCACATGATGTTTGGGGTTAACCTGAAGAGAAAGTAGAAATAACCTGCAAAAGCAGGTTGTTTTTCACACGACGTCACCAAGGAGAAATAATGCATCATTAATCTGAATGGAAAGTCGCCAAAACCTGCTCCTTTTTACGTTTGGGAACTTCCCATAGGCTCGAATGGGGGTGCCCCCGTGAGGGCGTGCCCTATTGATTTTTTTAAAATCAAGTTTATTGATTAAAAACAGAATAATACATAACAAAGAAAAGAAAAGAAAAAAGAAAACTGAAAGTAACACAATAACCCCAAAAGAAAAGATTGATTTTAACGGAGGTTGCCCCTTCGTGGTTATGCAAAACTGTGGACTTCAACTTTGTGAGAATGGAGGGGCGACTGTAGTTGTATTTAAAAACTGGTATGGATTTGGCAGATGACACCATAGTACTAGCAGAAAACGTCACAGACCTGGAACACTTACTAAGGAAGATCAAAGAGGAAAGTGCAAAGGCAGGGTTAATGTTGAATATAAAGAAAACAAAAATAATGAGCACCACGGAGGACCTTCACAAGTTTAACCTAGACAATGAAGAGATAGATATAGTAAAAGAATTCTCATAGCTGGGATCAAACACTGGAGTTTATTACATGGGACGGATACCATGCAGAAACTGGGTTTAAAGTGAAAAAGTTGCTCTCACTAATGGATCATTCTCTGTATCTGCCCTTTTCGGAGCTAAGGAAGCTTCACTGGAGAACCGTGAGCAATGCAGTAGGGAGATCAAACAATGGAGATTATCACACGAGGGATGTCCCATCCTTCTTGTGCTATCGCAGGAAGGACTTTCACATGACATTTGCGCTTACAGAGCTATAGCTTTGCATACTACTCAATAAGCAGCAGCAGCATTCTTTATTAGCAGAAGCCTCCAAACCATCTTCAAGGAGAGATCCACATAGAATGCAGTATGGTAATGCAGATGCAAGGTTAGTCAAGCATGGATCCCTGCAGCCAAGGTTATCTTGGTTTAAAAAGGACCACAGTGAGCAAGCCAGACATAGGGCCTTTGCAGACTGCCAGAAATAGTGCAAATTAAGTCCACTTTAAGGGTTAGGGAATCATGGGAACTATATTTTATTGTGGCACCAGAGCTCTCTGACAGAGAAGGCTCAATGTCTCAGAAAAAAAACAATTCCCATGATTCCCTAGCACTAACCCTAACCCTAAAAGTGGACTCAATTTGCACTATTTCTGGCAGTTTGCAAAAAACCCCCCCCAGTCTTCTGTTCTTAGTTCTAAGCTCCCTGTGATTTTTTTAATGAGGTCTTTCATAGTAATAATAATATATTTTAAATGTGTAGTTTAAACATCTGAAGAAATCCTGTGTACTTTTCTGAGTATACATGCAAGAACGGTGTTGTAAATATTGTAGCTCTGTGTGTGTCTAGTGTGTGTGTGTAGCTAATATTCCATCTAGAGCAGGGGTAGGCAACCTTTTTGAGCCAGGGGCCAGGTTGCTGTCCCTCAGACAATTCGGGGGCCGAAGCACCAAAAATAAATAAATAAATAAATATTTTTAAAAATTTAACCATTAAAAAAAAGCACACTCAGCCCCAGAAAAGCCATGGCAAAACCCCTGTGGAGATTTTGCCAAGAAAACCCCCAAGAACAAGTAATAACAACAATAATCAATATCAACATGATGGGGGGCGGTGGCGGGGGGCGGCGGCGGCGGCGGCAGGACCGGCCTGGGGCTGGTCCAAAGGCCTCGTGGGGCCGCATCCAGCCCCCGGGCCTTAGGTTGCCTACCCCTGATCTAGAGTAACTCAGGGCCAAACCAGATGTGATTTTGCCACCTCTTTACCCATTGATTTTCCTTTCACAAATAACTGGTGTGGGGTGAGGCCACGCAGGAGTGGAACTACTTACATGGGCCACTTTTCTGCCACTGCACCCTCCAAGGGTTACACAAACTACCAAAAAACAAGAGGCAGAAGTCCATTTTTGTTTTCTAAAAGTAGTTTTTAAAAAACGTACATGCTGCAGGACCCTCTATGGCTGGGGTAGGCAACCTTTCCCCTTTAAGGGCCGAGGGACTTCGGCTCCCAGAATCCCAGGAGCTATTGGCTAACATGGGACTATTGACCAACATGGCTGAGGCTTCTGGGAGCTGAAGTCCCTCGGACCTTAAAGGGGAAAGGTTGCCTACCCCTGCTCTATGGCCTATTTAAAAGGTGAATTGCTCTTTTTGGAGGTTTCCAGGAGATGACGTTCAACCTGGCAGGGAGAGGGAGAAAATGTACAGTCCAGTGAGTATGGAAGGGTCAAGGATGGTTTGGGAGTGCACTTTGTCCATTTCTGTTGTAGTGGAAGTGAATCCACCATTAGCATCAAGGAGGCTGTTCCAATGGGACCATGGTAGGGGCAAAGGCTTTAATCTGCCTCCAGATTCCCCCCACCCAACTATATGTGAGCTGTGTGTGAAAGAAAAAACAGTAACACAATGACAGACTGTGGCAAAACCTCATCTCTGTGTAGTCCTTAGAAACAAAAATTCCAGGGGTTTGGGGGCTTTCATACAATGTAGAAAAGTAATGAAATTATCTCAAGATGCTTTGAGCATCAGAAGATCCCTAATGGGAAAGAAAGTGATGGACTGTAATATAGGAAAGCACACGTAGTTAGCTGGGAATCCACAGGCACTCTTTTAAGCAGTGTCACCAGTGACTATACAAACAGGACAAAATTAACAGTGCCAGCCATTAAAAAAACAACACAGAGACACATAACACCGTATCCAGAGTTTGAAAAGGTTCCTTTTTGGACTATGCTTGCCAAAATTTCTTAGCCAAAATGATTATGCTGGTTGGAAGATTCTGGGAGTTGTAATCCAAAACATGAACTTTTCCAAGTTCTACAAAATTCCTACTAGGGCATTAGCTTATTATATTAGGCCATTTAAGTTCTCAAGCATACTTCATCAACCTTTGTGTGCTTGGGGACCATGCTGAAACACAAGGCCAGAAAATCCAGCTTTCCACACCCAGTGCCACCTGCAAGGCCCACAGAGGAACACAGGCAAACACCATACATGCTCAGAGTTTTCTTGCAATAAATAAGCTGCCCGTGCTGCCACTGAACATGTCATCACAAGCACTGGAACAGATAGGGAAGAAACACAACCTAAAATGAGCCTAGGTAGATTAAGAGATAGGATCTTGCTCTTGAGGATGGATCGATTTAAACTGGGGTAGGAGTTGCGCAGTCCTCCAGGTGGAGTTGACTAAAGCACCTAGCAGTCCTGCCTTGTATAGTCAGGTGAGGAATGTGAGACGTTGGAATCCAACATCATTTGGAAGGTTGCATGAATTCCACCTGTGAATTAATCCAATGTGATTGGAATAATTTATTTGAATCATTATTCACATGAAAAACTAAATTATTGATACAATTCAAGCTTACTTCGTATAGCTCAGGGGTAGGCAACCTTTTTGAGCTGGGGGCCGAGTTGCTGTCCCTCAGACAATTGGGGGGCCGAAGCACCAAAATAAATAAATAAATAAATAAATAAATATTAAAATAAACAAAATTAAAAATATGCATGCACATGGCCCCAGAAAAGCCATGGCAAAACCCCTGTGGAGATTTTGCCAAGAAAATCCCAAGAACAAGGAATAACAACAATAATCAATATCATCATGGTGGATGGCGGGCGGCGGCAGGACCGGCCTAGGGCCGGTCCAAAGGCCTCGGGGGGGCGCATCCCCCCCCCCGAGGCCTTGGGCTGCCTACCCCTGGTATAGCTCCTTCCTATATATTTCTTGAATACATTGTACCATTCTAAGCAATACAGCTCACAACTTAGTACACATTTTGCAACATCAAGGATATACTTTAATCTGTACATCACTGAAAGGCAGAGACATCATAGATGATTATAGTATATACATGAATTATGTCTAAACAGTCCCACTTACAGCTGGAATGGCTAAGCAAACCATGACACTTTGGGTCTTTGATTTGTTTAGGTTGATATGTGCATAGTGATATGGAGGCTGTCAAGACTGAAGTGACAGAACTTTTTGCTTAGCAGAAATGATAACATTATCTGTCAGCTCCTAAGGCAACCCTTAGTTTAGTGGTGTTCTCTGCAGTAGCTGGGGGAAATGGATTTTTCCAGTAGTAATATATTTTTGCCTGAAATTGCCAGAATGTCACATATTTTCCAGAGGCTTAATCTTGAATCAAGAACTGACACCTATTAGCTTCACAAAAGAACTACTCCTGGTAGAGATAAAAACTGCTAGAACTAGTTTGCTGATACAAATCAGCACTCTTGCCTACATTTTTGGACGCTCCTTCAGAACTAAACGATTGGGACTGTCATAGTGAGTAGCTCTCCTTCCAGGTTTATTAGAAAAGCACTTTGCATGGACCTGAGTCAGGAAACAGTAAATTCATAAAAGTGCAATACCTTTAGTTGTTGTTGTATACCTTCCAAGTCATTTCTGATTTGTGGCGACCATAAGCTGAACCTATAATGAGGTTTTCTTGGCAAGATTTGTTCAGAAGAGGTTTTGCTTTTCCCTAAGGCTGAGAACATGAGACTTGCCCAAGGTCTCCTAGTGGGTTTCATGGCTGAGCTGGAATTCGAACTCATGTCTCCAAAGTCATAGTCCCACACTTCACTGGCTCTCCTATACCTTTATTGGTCAACCATAGTTCAGAAAATAACATCATGCAAACTTTCGAAGCCTCGCAGGCTTCTTCTTCAGTCAAAGATGTTAAAAAGTAGAAGAAAAGTTAGAGTGTTAGAGTCACAGGCTTTTATTGCCCTTTGTCCCTGATCCACACATGGCCAAGAAGGGGAGGTAGCCTCTGCTTGCATTAATATCCCTAGACCATCTTAACTGATAACAAAAATCAAATCTGAAACACATCTAACATTGTCACTTTTCTTCTCCTGTATGATTTTTAACATCTTTGCCTGGTGAAGAAGCCAGTGAAACTTGAAGAGCTTGCATGATGTATTTTCTGTATTTTGATTGACCAATAAAGGTGTTGCTCTTTTGTTGATTTTGTATTTTATTGGATTTTGCTGCATGACTAACATGGCTACGCCTGAATGCGCTTCCTGCTAATAAGTAAAGCTGATACTAAATTCAACCAACCAAAAATAATTGAGTGTTATCTTAAATCTGCCTTTATATATACACATACATGCATATATTTAACTTGTTGTTTTGTAACTTTATTAGGTTGTTGGTTGTTAAGTGTTTTAGTCAGATTTTCCTCCCCTCCCCCCCACCAACCCCCCCCCCAAAACCCAGAAAGAAGCGAAGAACAACCCCTGGATTCCTTCAGGGACTTGTTGGGACAACATATACGTATTTTCAACCAGTAGCATCACTAGAGGGTGCGGACAGCACCAGGTGACACCCTAAAGGAGGGATGACACCACTGCTCCTCAAACACCTACCTTTTGGCAGAAACGGCCATGGCATTCATTTGTTTACCTTTAAAATGCTTTAAGAGATGGTGGGAATGGGGTGAAGCTCAGTGGGAGGAGAAAGGAGAGGCATCAGAATTTTTTAAAATTAATTTTTTTTTAAATTTGAAATTTTAAAAAGTTTTTATCCTTTTTAGATTTTCTTTAAAAATTAAATTTAAACAAATCTTCACTGTGTGTATGTAAATATATTTATCTTGTGCACATGATATTGTAATTTGAAGGTATAATTTTAATTTTACTTGTTGTTTATGTCATAACTATTAGCATGACATTCAGTGGTATATGGGAATTGTGATTGATGAGTAACATTAGTGCAAAAAAGCATAACTAAGGATTCTGTATGGTGTGAAATGGGGGGAGGAGGTCAATGGAGGAAAGCGACACTATGAGTTACTGCACCGGGTGATGTCAATCCTAGGGACCCCAGTGTTTTCAACCATCATTTGTTTTGTGTAATGTGTTAACTTACTGGCATAATAAATGAGAGATGAGATGAGATGAGATTAAAAAAATCTTATATTTTGTTGAGGATTTTAAAAAAATCTGATTTAAAATGTTAACATGGGGAATTGCATAAAATAACTGATTTTTGTCTACTCCAGCATGAATATTTACATATGTTCTTAAGCTTGCTTTGCTCAGAGATCTTTTGCTCTAAATTCATTTCTAACTTTGGCCTTCATTTCCCAGTGATTTGTGAGCTGTTACAACTTTTGGTGCTTGTGTGTATTATCTCCATTTTTGTTTGTCTGGGCTCGTGAGGACTTTGAATCTCAAGCCAAGTAATGATAAGCTAACATGGTTTGTGTTATGACTGAAGGCCTTTTTTTCGCTCTCTTGAGTCTCCCAGCCTGTGCCTGATCATGTGAGGAAACCCATTATAAGCTGGAAACCATGAATTTTGGCCTTGGCAAATTCACAGTCTCCAGAATGGAAAATATGCCTTCAGGATAGTTAAAATTGTTGTGGTGAAGATCGGGTGGACGGTGGTCGGAAGGTCGGGGCCTACTTTAGCCATCTAATTGAACTTGGAGGGCAACATCCTTCTCACAAAATGATTTTTGCCTCCAAATGCTTTGTAAGAAGTTTGGGATGCATCTTTCCTATGTTTTTAAAACCTCCTAGGCTACGTTAGGGCCATCCTCTCTTTTTGATGAGAAGATGTGACTGGACATCGCTTCTTGTTTTCAAAAAGGACCTTTCTTGGCCGTAAAATGGTCTGAGGAACAAAAATGCCGCTCTGCTCCCTAGAGAGCATTTGGGTTGATTTTTTGATCTTGTGGACCCCAGGAGCCACGAAAATGGCCATAGTGACCACATGCAGCCTGTGGGCCACATGTTTCCCACCCCGGTCAAGATCCTTGATTCGCTTGCTGTAGGAAACTCCAGTTGTAGATCTCTAAGAGGATTCATCCATTCATTTAGGCATGTACCGGTACATAATATAGTCTCATAACCTGAATGTGACCTTATAAAGACTGTGTGGATAACATTTTTAAAAGGCAAATACCCAGAGACTCTTTGCTAAATTGCCTCTTTGCAATCTGAATAACATCTCCAATTTTTTCTCCTGTTTGGTGTAACTTCTTGCCAGATGAAGAAGCCAGTGGAGCTTCGAAAGCTTGCAACAAGTATATTGTGCATTTTGGTTGGCCAATAAAGGTATCACTGTTTGGTGGATTTTTGCTAAATGGCCAACACATTTTTGCAGGTTGTTTTGCCCCACTCTTCATCCTTAAAGTGTCAAGTTAAACTTACAAGATACTGGTAATTGTGTTTCACAGATCTATTATTTTTCATAAAAGCTGTGAGACCTCAGTCAATACTAGAAGCATTGAGTGTGGGGAGAAATGTTAACCCTTGCCTGTGCACCACATTGTTGATGAAAATAACTCATCCTCAAAGCTATCAGGGAAAAAGAAAGCTACCATTGCTACCTGTGTGTAAATGTGTTTGCATAACAGTCCTCTTTCGCCTAGATAGAAAGTTACAGATTACTCTGCAGTTTCTCTAATCTTTGTAATACATATGTAATATTTGTTTTGAATTAATTGCTCCTGTCATCTGCCCTCACAGCTGTGCATTTTCAATTTCAGTTTCATTCATCATCATAACAATAGGGATAGAAAGAATGTCCTTGATTTTTACCGTCTTGTCAAGACAGTAAAAATTACTGTACAGTTTTTGCACCTCTTGAGACTCCTTGTGACAACAAATGCATCTCTCCTTGAAAAGTTCACATCTTTGGAAGGCTCAGCAAGCATTTTGGAGAAATAAAGTGTGCCCAAAACAATGTGAATGTTTTTAAATGAGGATAGGTTAAAAATGTACTTAATTAGAAAAAAATACATAGAATTACACTTTAGCCCATGGGGGGAAATTCATAAATCAGGTGAAATCAGTAAATAAATACCCACATTAAGAAATGAGGGAAAATACACACAAATTTCCATGTGCAAGAAAGCCACATGGTTTCACAACCCATTGTGAAAGGACAGGAACAAAATTCTGGCAGGACTTGGAGAAATGCAGTAAAATCAAGATGGAGTGGTTTTCACATCCCTTCATAGCAATGCTGGGAATCCAGTTTGTAAGAAAAATGTGGGCATTTCTTTTGTTTCCAAAGTGAAGACTGACCTCTCATGTTCCCATACAATCTTCCCTTTTGCCTGGCTCCTTGATCCTTTATCATCTACACTCCCTGTGCTCTTCTGTTTATTGAAAGCCATCTGGATTTAGAGGGGACAATGGGTTATTTTCATCAGATGATGTACACTGAGGGTCCAGTTGTAAGATTAGAACAGTTACACCCCATCCAATAATGCTCCTTGCCACCAAAATACTTTCTATGCTGCTAAAAAATTTAGGAGGTGCGAAGGAGTAACCTTTTTCACTCAAACAGCTAGCTACCTAGAAGTGTGCAGAAGTATCATGTATAAACTCTTTACTCCCAATTTGTCCCATGTTTTCATTTTTTTCCCCTTAAACGTTTTATTTAAGGCATTAGGAAGTAAGAAAACCAAAATCAAATAGACTGCTTTGCTAAGAACCGATTGCTGTGTTTTTTTTTAAGTTGGAATTTTTCAGTGTATTGGATGAAGTGTTCTGGGAGCTATAGGACTTGTAATCTGCAAGAAGTAATTTTGCTAAACACTAGGGAGGGGGGGGCTGACCATAAGAAGAGGTGCAACTCCCATAGCTGGTCTCTGCTCTAGGGCCTGAGACGCAGGCTATTCCACACCGCAGAAACAATCCAGTTTGAGAGCGCTTTAACTGCCCTGGCTCAGTGCTAGGGAATCCTGGGAATTGTAGTTTGTTGTGGCACCAGAGATCTCTGACAGAGAAGGCTAAATGTCTCACAAAACTACAAATCCCAGAATACTATATCATTGAGTTATGGTAATTAAAATGGTGTCAGGCTGGATTATTTCTGCAGTACAGATGCAGCCATAGACATCATGCCTTCCTGCCAGACTTCCCAGTATTGCATGGTTCCACAAACATCTGATGCTGGATTACGAACAATATACCCTTTTGCATGTTAAGTCACAAGAGCTGCCTTTGCTTGCTGCTAAACATAGTTGTGAGCGTGTGGTTGTACGTCTGAACTGCTTGTGGCTTTCTTAGAGACATGCGGGAAGAACAGGCTGCTGGATTCGGGAGGCCTTTAGTATATTTTAGCACAATTCATTCTGCAAGCACTACGCAAGGTGGACTGAAGTTATTATTTTCAGAGAGCATCTTATCCAGGAGTGCATTGCCAATTTTGCAAAAGGAAAAAGGCATTTCTCACACACACACACACACACACACACACAATGAGTGGCTGGATCGTTGTTTTCTTCAGTAATTCAGAAATGAAGAGTTTCCAAAATTAGGAAAAAGTCCTATAAACTAACACTGTCAGACAGGTGGTAGAATTCAAAGATATAGCCATGTTAGTCTGTAGAATCAGTATGTAGAGAGATCTTGTAGTACCGTTGAGACTAACTGAAAGAAAGAAGTTGGCAGCATGAGCTTTCCTAGACTTCAGTCTACTTCCTCAGATGCATTCAGTGTCAGGCAGGGTTACTGTAAAAAATCCTGCGCTGTTGAGAAGCCCAGTGTATCCTATGCTGGCTTCTCTTTTCGCAATTAAAATACTTGCCTCTTGGGTTGTTGGCTCATGACGTTGGCATCACATTCATTTCATAATAAGCATCTCCGGACACGTGAAGGAAGATGAAATGTTTCTCGCTCATCAGCATGATTAGGGTATTAGTCGATGGTCTGGGGATATCAAAACAGCCCAGAATGTTAGACTACCAGCAATAGGAGGAAGCTGCTCCTTACCCATTGTTCCCACCATGATTTAGAAGAAGAGTGACTCAAGTAGCAGGTGATTCTTGAAATACCATTTTATTGCCAAGTGCCTACTTTTTGTGAGGCAAGGGGGGGTTGCAGAGTGCCAGAAATAATGCAAATTGAGTCCACTTTTAGGGTTAGGGTTAGGGTTAGGGAATCATGGGAACTGTATTTTATTATGGCACCAGAGCTCTCTGACAGAGAAGGCTCAATGTCTCAGAAAAAAAAAACAATTCCCATGATTCCCTAGCACTAACCCTAACCCTTAAAGTGGACTCAATTTGCACTATTTCTGGCAGTCTGCAACCCCCCCAAGGTTGCCACTAAGAGAGCTTGTTTCCTGAAGAGGTGTTGGATATGGTTGGAGAGGGTTCCAGCTAAACTGAACAATAAAGATCCATTGATTTAGTTACGTTAGTGTAATTCTAAAAAATATTTTTGCCACATGCTTTCCCAACTCCTTATGGAAATACTTGTAAAAGTTGCAATCTTACAGGACAACTTCTTCAAAGTCTGAAGGGTTCGTTGTCCCTGCTGCAGATGTCTGGGACTAAAAAAAACCTATCAGTTTCACCTATTGTAGAGGGATTATGGGTGTTCTGGTCTGACACATCTGGAAGGGCAAAGGTTGGGGAAGGTGGCTTTAAAAAGATTTTTTTTAAAAATTAGAAAGGAAGTGACAAGGTGTTCTCCTTTACAGAGAGCAGTCCTCTGTTTGATGGGTGGTCAGGAGATAGTTGTCTGTTTGAAGGGATCCTGTCTTTAAAGGACTGCCTGGTCAATGTCCACTTTAAAGTTAATGTTAAGAGTTGAGAAAAGAAATGTTAAAAGTTGAGAACATGGGCTTCGAAGTTGCCCACGAGCAGCTTGTTCCTTGAGAACAAAATGAGCAGACTCACAGGCTACCAGTTTCACCACTCCAGGGAGATCATTTCATTTAAATTATATGAATTATTTATAAAGTTGCTTGCTTAATTTGGAAATAAATTACCATATACATATATTTTATGCCATCCAGTCTCTTCTTTTGGATTGATGCATAAGTGGGTGCCCTAAAGGGAAGCTGATTGCAGGAGTCCAATGAACAGAGTCTTTCTCTCTTTCTCTTTTATTCTCTTTTGGCATTTGGGAAGAAATTATTTGAAAGCTATATAGTTCCTGATTCTCTCCCCCCCCCCCCCCCAAATTCACTGTGGGTAGGGCACCCATATCAGTGTGGTGGCGAATGTTTCAGGATTTAGTCAGAACCTTAAGGGGGTTATCCAAGGTTCTGAACCTATTTTGGTGATATGTTGCACCACCTTGGATAGGTCCTTTATAGTTTGGACTAAACCGCAGAGTACGTTCACCACTCCAGTGACATGGAAAAGAAGCCGCCAGCCACAACTGCTTAAATTCTTCACCAAAAATAATAATAAATTACCATAGATCTGCCAAGCTTCTGTGTGCCAGTTTTCACTTGACAGCTTCCCAGACAAAGACTCTAAATGTGGGAAGACAGCATCAGTCAGGTGGCCAGGAAAAACCTTGTCATCTGTGCTATGTGGAGCAGTGCTTTCAAGGCTGAGAGATGAATGGCTGCTAAATTTCCAGGTCCTGGCTTAGTCACTGTGTGACTTGACCAGTGTTGCTTATAACCCTCTGTCCCAAGCTTGTGAGTTGGTGCCTGTCATGTGCTCACAACAGCCTTTTTCCTAGAACTGTGGAGCCAAAGAAGGAGGAACCTTACAACCTCTGAGAAGTGCAGCTTCAAAGGACTGGATGCTGGAGAATACTGACAGCCAGCTAATCCCAGAGAGCAGACTCCTGGTTTTATAGATGTGTGCCTACAACATTCCTAACATCAAGGTGAGTCCTTTGGTAATGCTGCCTCAACCTGCCCCAGAACTAGGCATACACTTGCACAACTCTGCCACTATGTCATAGTTATGCCTGTGTACCTATGTGTACATTTGGGCATGCTGTATGAAAATGTTGTTGTTGTTGTTGTTGTTGTTGTGTGCCTTCAAGTCGTTTCCAGCTTTATGGCAACCCTACGGTGACTCTTCCATAGGATTTTCTTGGCAGGTTTCTTCAGAGGGGGGTTGCCATTGCCATCCTCTGAGGCTGAGAGTGTGTGGCTTGCCCAAGGTCACCCAGTGATTTACATGGCCGAATCAGGATTTGAACCGTGGTCTCCAGAATCCTACTCCAGCGCTCAAACCACTACACTGTGATGGTTCTCTGTATACAAATAGTATGCTTGAAAAACAGTTTGAAGAATTATAACATGAAAGATTCTGCTTTTAGACCAAGGAGTCCTTCTAGGTGACTCAAGGCATTTGTTTCCCAGTTTTATTCCACTTGTTGTAATAAGGGTTGGGCCAGGAAACACACACACATGCACATATTTATACAACCAAGTGCATGGGAAAGGTACTCATTGTGTCTCAGAGACTTGTGGGTCCCTTTGAGTGAGTATTTGGAGCATTCTGTCTTTCACCGATTGAGAAATGGGCTCCTTTAGCAAGATCCGCCTTCCCCTCAGCCACTTGATCGTGTTTTCTTCCACTGTTTGTTTGCAAAGTCTGTGCCTCAGAGGCATCGCTTGCTCTCTCTGGCTGACAGCCCGGTGTTTTGCAGGAGGAAAAACATTTCTTGTCAGCAGCAGCCCAGTTTTCTATTATGGAAAGTGCTGATTGATGGGATATGCATTCCAGGTTTGTTGAGAACAGCAGCTGAGGCTTGTCAGCAAACAGCACGTGGTTGTGGTAGGATCCTGTCAACAAGTCTTTTCCTTTGGCCGCCTGTGTATTGGTGTATGTGTATAAACGTTGTCATTTGAGAGAAAACCCAAATGATTCTGGAGTCAGAAAGTTGACCTCAGATGCTAATGCTTGGAAAAGTTACTTTTTTGTACCACAGCTCCCCCAATCCCTGAGCCCTGATCTGGCTGGTAACTTGAGGGAGCTGTAATCTAAATAAGTACGGTAACTTCTCTGTACTCTGGTTATGAAACCCACACTGGAGGAGTATGACGCTGGTGAATTAATAAGGTGCATGCTTATTTCATTGCTTTTTGTGTTCAGGGATTGAGCCTTGGCATTAACTGGCTCATTGTTTATGTTTGATATCTGAAATGTAAATTTGACTTCCAAGTAATCTGTATAAATTGTAGCCTAATATTTAATGGTTGAATTGTTTATGTAGAAGCTGTGCTGATTTGTTTTAGGCCTCTTGTGACTAGAATGGGTTGTCAAACTGAAAAAAGGTCTTGAAAACATCTTGCAGACTTCAGAAGGCAGGGTTGGTGGTGTCTCACAAAACAGTAGAGGTTTGGGTGCTGTTTACAGTGGAACATTTTGGAACATGTGCACCGAGACTGAAATTTGCACAGCCTGACTTAATTCTCTTATAAGCCTTACTAATGTGCATGGAATTCAAATCTTGCCAGCTGAGTACAGAGTGGGCATTCTGCACATGCACGATGACCTGCCAAGCTAGACTTGAGCCATGACATTGAAAGCAGAGTACAGAACTCATCCATCATGCACTCTGCCCTTGTTTGCAGCATCTGTGAGACAAAGGGCATGAGGAATTATCTCCTGCCAGTGATCTGCCCAGTGATGTGGATTTCCTAGGAAAAAAAAATATAGGTTAACTAATGAATACACTGCTAAGCTTGTTTCAATTTTGCAAAATCTTTTGGATCTCGGTCAGTCACAAATGTGGGTAGTTAAGTCCAAATGTGATAGGTTGTCTGTGCCCACCAACTGGCATCCATTCTTTAGACTCTAGAAAAACAGAAATTTTCCCATATTCTATCTAAATAATGTTATGTAATACAGCATATTAAGTTTAAATGTTACCGGTATATTCAAATACAGTTGCCCCTCCATTTTCGCGCCAGGGTGTTTTTTTTCTGACCCTCCCCCTGCAAAAACAGAAAACCACAAATATTCAAACCCCATAGGCTTGAGTGGCACCGTGTGCCTGCGGGCACCTGCCCCATTTTGTCCCCCTCCATTTGCTGCCTGCAAACTTCAAGTCTGCAAAAGTGGAGGGGCGACTGTATGATCAAAGTTTTGTGTGGAAGATCTTTTATTGGAATATTTGTAATAATGTAAAGACTCTTCTAAAGCATAATTTCCCTTTTATTTACCAAAAAATGACTACTCCTGAAAAAAGTAAGCTATATTTTATTTCAACCGTTGAACGTGTTTTTCTTTCTTCTTTTTTTCCTTTTCTTTTCTTTTCTTTCTTTCTTGCTGGGGTATGTAGGACCTTCAGTTTCACTCACTGTCTGCATTCTTTATCAGGTCCACTTCAAGTTAAGAAAAATGTAATTCAGTACAACTGAGTAAACATCCTGTTTCACTGATAGATCATTGTCAGTCTGTGGGCACAGGCAACTTGCCAGATTTTGTTTTGATTACTGTACTTGGGGCTAAATGTGTATTAAAAGATTTTGCTAAATAGAAATAAGAATGACAATTTTTGGGTACAGAACCTGTACACACACAGAGAGAGAGAGAGAGAGAGAGAGAGAGAGTATACAAAGATGTGTTTTACCCTTGGTCCAGGTCCCACCTCATTCCATAATTCAGACTCATGCCCTCAATGAGATTTCAGCTTGATCCTCTGAGAGGCAAGAGAACCAAACCAACCCACCACATCATCTCTCTCTAGAAGTTTTAGGACTTCTAGTTAAAGCAGTGCAAACAATGCATCGATGGCTTTTTGTGTCCCTCTCGGTAATAGGTCAGAGCTTTAGGAGAAGTGCTGCCTGTGTCTCAGCTCGTAAAGTTGCAGTGTTCAGAGTTCAGGAAATCTTGTGACAAGTCTAGCCTGGAAGGCAAGGGGCTTAATCTTCTGCCCGCCTACTTCTCCCCAGATAGTGGTGAAGATTTTGCCAGAGGCTGTCGGTGGTTCTGCCAAGGCTCCCCATCTGCCTTCAGCAGAGCAGCAGGTTAGTGTCTGTGCTTCAGTCAGTGCCTTGACTAGTGGTGAGGAGGAGCAGCAGCTTTCACCCTGCCTATTCTGCCTGTCTGTGACTTGTAAAAGGGGGTTGTGGGGAGCAAGAGGGAAGGTAGACTTGTAATACATGAATGGGTACATCACAGCCTGAGGAACTGAAGAACGGGCAAGCTACAAAGAGGCTGTTGAGCACTCTGGTGAAATTTCTGTTGTGAAGATTCAGAGGATGCTTGTTCTTGGACCATGTATGATAATCCTGTTCAAGGGTTAAGAAAGGAATTTTGTGTCTGGTCATATTAGCCAGTGACCCTGTGTGATGGATGGGGATGGGCCACATATACCTTGGTTCATTTGCCCAGGAGTTACCTGGAGGGAGTGCTCTGTAAACACATCACTTTATTGGTGTTCTGGACTCTGGATTGGACTGCCTGATATTTGGGGCTCTTCTGGACGGATGCTACCACTGACCATAAGGAGCTTTAACAAAATCAGGCTTCTGCTCTGTGACTTTAGAACAAGAACAGGAAGCCCCTTCTATGGTGATGTTGATTTATGGATAATGTTCCAGGAGTTGTCTTTGTCCCATTATTTTCTGACTTGTTTTATTGTCATTGTTTTATTTTATGTTGTCACATTCACTTCAATTATTTCACTGTGTGGGGTGAAAATGTAGTAGAAAATTAGCATGCACACAAGAAAATGTCATTACCCCACGCAGGAATTAGGCTGGAGAAAGTCTTTCTTTGGAATCAGTGGTGTGCTAGGGCTGGAATGTGAAATGGGAAGTCTGTGGAACCTGTGTTTCTTCCCAGTCAGCCTGTAACCTCCCCACTCCACCCCTCTCCCAGACCAACTGGGAGTTTGCATAGGCTACCAGTTCCCCCACCCCAAGAGCCTTGCAAGAATAGGCAGAAGGCAAATTGAGATTTACTGGCATATCTTTGTATGATTTGAAGTCATTCATCTTACAGTGGTTTCACAATAACAACAATGGAACAATCTTCTGGCATCTGAAATGAGGTTGATTAAATCAAGAAAGCTTGGGGCTGGAGTCTCGGAGTAGATTTCTGTTTGTAAGGATTTGTGTGTGAGCTCCAGTACTGCTGGGGTCTCCACATGCTCCAAGGCACTTTGTTCTGCAATTTTGTGCCTCGTCTTTCTGGAGCACCAAACCTGGCTGTAGACAGTGGACCTAAGGGGTTTAGTGAGAAATAATTTAGTTCTCACAAAGCCCAAGGGCTATCCAGTCCTCTTCTAGTGTCCTTCTTATTCTCACCTCTACTTAGATATATTTAACAATCACATAAACCAGGACACAGTTATTACAGGTTAATTGATATAGAAATTAGAACTGTGGTCTTATTCATGTTTATCCAGCCCTACTGGATAATAAATACTAAGGGCACCAAATCCTATCTTATCTCAGAAGCTGAGGAGAGTCAGGCCTGGTTAATATTTGAAAGGGAGACCACCAGGTGCTGTAGGCTACATTTCGAAGGAAAGCAATGGAACCCATCTCTGAGTATTGCCTTACCTAAGAAAACTCTGTGGAATTCATGAAGTTGCTTTAAGTTGACAGATGACTTGAAGGGACCCATAGCCCTTCCTGTCCACTTTTCTTTTCCTACCGTGGCCCACCAGATGCCTATGGGAAACCCAAAGCAAGGACATTAGTACAGGAACCCTCCTCCTTGTATTCCTCAGCAACTGGTTTTCAAACTGATAATAGAGGTATTGGGTGGCCATCATTCAGATATCCAGTATGGCCACATTTGCATGGCCACATTTGGAGTACAGACAAAATGATGATGATGCTTCACACAATACAATAGTGAATTTTTGGCCTGCAAGTTTAGCAGGCTGTAACAAAAGGCACAAAGCTGACAGCATGGGCAGGGATAGACAAATTCATAGGGGGAAACCTATTGTGGAAAACTTCATTTCTCTGTATAATTTGAGCCAAACCAGAAACTACTTAGCTCCTGTTGATTTTATCTCAGGGTCCAATTTAACTAAGGCTTCTCGCTTTCTCTCTACTTTTCTGCAGGTTAACATGTGATTCCAGAGCTGGGCAGAAGCAGAGATAAGACATGCATTCCAACCACACCACTGAGAATGGATGCCGGTCACAGGAAGTAACCCAGGTGAGCTTAGGTTGTTGAGGTGGCCTGTAGAGGTTGAGACTTCCTTGGCCATGGGGAAGTGAGACAGCTGAAGCACATTCTTAAAGAAGGGACTGAGTGTAACCTTGAAATGGTTATAACACATATGAATAATTGTTCTATGACTCCTTTTCATCCCATTGGGGGTTCAGTGAAACAAGCATGTGTCTTCTTTCACCTTCCTTTGATAGTGACACTCAGAGCGTTGCTCATTGTCATCTGAGAAAGTGATTTGAAACAAAGGGCCTATTCACACTGTACAATTATAGTGAGATGATTCCACTTTAACTGCCATGGTCCCATCTTATGGAATCCTGGAGTTTGTAGCTTAAAATTTTAAATAGTCCTCCCTAAATTGCAAATCCCAGGATTCCATATGATAAAGCAATGGCAGTTAAAGTGTAATAATAGCACTATAATTCTAGAATGCGAGTAGACCCATACTCGGGGACTAATTTTGAATACAGCTCATAGTGAAAACTCCTAAATTTCCAAACAGGACAGTGACATTATTGATAAGTTGCCAACACCAATCTCCTTCATTCCTTGTTTTCTCCTTGATAACCATACTGAATTGCTTCATTTACTTGGCTACTAAACCAGAGATGGACAGCTGTCAGGGGGACACATTGGCTGACATCAGATCTATGCTTCTTTGTCCCGGCACTGGACTTTTGGCACTGGACCTGAGTTGCTGTCTTACAACTGCTGGAAGGCCACACATTCTGCAGCCCTGAGTTAGGTGATCACTTGTACAGGCAATGGCAATTGTTTGAACCAATTTGCATCACTCTTTAGATGACCTGCATCTTCCTGATTTATAAAAGACATTGCCTGTGCCCAAAACAAAGTTGGACTCGGGGTGGATCAGGCAAAAGTAGAGTAAAGTTGCCACACACACACCCTAGAAGATATGGGCAGCATTTTTAGTATAAATAAATCAAAAGCTGGGGCTTCAAAATGTCTTAAGGCATTGCATGTGGGTCATGGGCAAAACTTATTTATGTTCAGAATTCTCAAGGTTGTCCAGTTTATAGTTTATAACTATAGTTCACCACCACAGTATGATATTCACAGAGGAGCGACCTTTAATTTCAATGGTGTGCTCCATTCAAGCCAATGGAGCTTGAATATTGTTGAGTCTCCATGAAACGGATCTCCCATGAAAACGGAGAGCTAACTGTATAATTACCACTAGAAGAGATCGGTGACTTGGTTTCAAAGCACAAATCTGGTCAGTGTTACTGTTGGTATGATTAGCCTTGAGATGAACATGCCAAAAGGAAAACTAAGAATGAGAGATGTGTTTCCTAGTTGAGTGTGGTTTTTCTTTGTCTTTTATCCAACCAGATTAAAAAACAACCCAAAACTACAGTGAGTTCCTTAATCTGGGGTATTTTGTGACTACAGTGACAATTCCTGCATATTTGCAAAAATAAAAATGCTTCATGTCTTTAGGTGTGTTTGTGGATGATGAATTAAGGAGCTTCCATAATACTAGTTAACAAGATAACCCTTGTTCATAGAAGCAGATTTTTTTATTTTTGCCAACCCTCCTTAACATGTTTTTTTTAAATTAAAAATTAAAAACCAACACAAATGCAGAAGAACTGTTGTAATTTTTTGTCCCAGCCATGTTTTTTCATCCTTTAAAAAAAAAAAAAGGTACATGGCAGGTGGCTGCAGCATTATCTTTATTGCATTATGCCCAATAAAACTGGGAGGAAGGAAAGTAGATCTCTTATCTTGACCATACCTAACATATAGTCTGTCTTCTGTGTTACTGTAGTTGATCAAGAAGCAGCTGGTGAACTCCATCAAGGCCCTTCAGAAACATTATGTGACCTCTGATGCTCTTGTCACCAGTGATGATGGGGACGCCAACACCCTCTGCTGTGCACTCGAGGCAGTTTTTGTGCATGGTTTGAAGGCCAAGCACATCAAACCTGAGACTGGAGCAAAAGGGAGGAAACTTGGTGGCCGCCTACCCCTTCCCCAGCCGGTGTTCTGGGCCCTTCTAAAATCTATCACACACAGGTGAGGCTGCCATTTTTGGGGATGAGAGCACAGTTGTCACCAAAATAGACTGATTTTGTCTGCTGTAGTATCATTTTGGAGTATGGGGGAAGGTGGACACAGATGTAATCTTTCCATAAACAGAGAAAAACTGCAGATCAGTAATATAAAGGGATACAGCTGGTGATAGGCATTGTACTCTCTCCATATGAGTGCTTAAGCGGATTCCGACCAGAGGTTAGAAAAAGGGATATATATTTTTTAACTATGTGCAGCTCAAAATCCTCCAGCTAGCATGTCCATGTGACTGGGGAATTGTGGGAGTTATAAACAAAAAAGTCCTTTTCCTAAGTTCTGAAACAGTTGTCACGGTTATTAGCTGTCAACCTTTGATGGCCCTTTGTGCAAGAGAGCTCCATGAGCCCTGATTATTAACTGCTCTTCTTAGGTCTTGCAAACTGGGGGCCATGGCTCCCTTGATTGAATCAATCCATCTGTAGTGTGGGCTTCTTCTTTATCCACTGCTTTCTACGTTGTTGTTGATTTATGGCAACCCTAAGGCACCCCTATCATGGGGTTTTCTTGGCAAGTTCCTTCAGAAGGGGTTTGCCATTGCCATCCTCTGAGGCTGAGAGCGTGTGAGTTGCCCAAGGTCACCCAGTGGGTTTCCATGGTTGAGCCGGTATTTGAACTCTGTTCCCCAGAGTCCTATTCCAACTCTCAAACCACTACACTACACTGGCTCTCTCCTTATACCTTACTGAGCATTGTCATCTTTTCCAATGAGTCATGTCATCTCATGATACTTTAAAAGTACAATAGCCTCTGTTCAGTCATATTGGCTTTGAATAATTGTCCATGCTTGATTGGTGTTCAAACCCATTTATTTGTCATTTGTCAGTCCATAGTATCTGTAGTGCTCCCCTCCATCCCCACACTTCAAATGAATTTATTTTCTTCCTGTCAGCTTTCTTCACTGTCTAACTTCCACACCCTAATATGGAATTGAGAAACACAATGGCAAGGGTGACCCTGACTTTGATATTTGGTACTGAATCTGCAACAGACAATAATGAGATGGTGTAGTCATCTTTCTTACCTGCCTCACAACCCTCTAGTGTTTTCTTCTGTTAATTTCTATCTTCCTTTAGAAGCCTTGAGCATGTGTTACTCCCCTGTCTGCTCCAGCAAGCCCAAATCCTCCTTGGTTCCCATTGATCTTTGGAGCTGCAGTTTCCACAGAGCTTATTTTATCATTCTTAGCCTTCTTTTTTTTACTCCCCCCCCCCCCCCCCAGAAACATCATTTCTGAACTGGAACACCTGGACTTCATCAACACAGATGTGGGTCGCTGCCGTGCCTGGCTCAGGCTGGCCCTGAATGATGGCCTAATGGAGTGCTATCTGAAACTCTTGCTCCATGAAAAGGCCCACCTCTCTGAGTATTACCATTCACCAGCTCTGCTTCTGGACACTGAGGAGGTTGAGTTCCTCCTCACTTACCTGCAGGGCTTGTCCTCCTTGGCTTTTGACCTCTCTTACAAGTCAGCAGTTCTAAATGAATGGACCATCACGCCCTTATCCTTGTCAGGCCTTTGCCCAGCCTCAGATCTGCCAGAGCCCCTTACAGGTTTGACGGCCCGGAGGAAGGAATCACTGGGTTCCCTCTCCCAGTCTTCTGGCTCTGATGAAGTCGAAGGACACTCAGCCATCTTGCCTGTCACTAGAAGCCAACAGGGGAGCAGACTTACGGCATCCAACTTAAGCATCAGCACAACAGGTTCCTCGCAACTATCTTCCAGCCTGGGCTCTGACAGCCTCCTACCTGGGACATTAACCTGCATCCAGAGCCCTGACAGAGGTGATGAGCCCAAGGCAGATGACTCTGAACATGGCGTGGCCACAAGAAAAGACTTGGACCAGTCCCTTGAAGAGTGAGTATGTGGATGAATGATGTGGACTTTATTAAACCTTAGTTCTGCAATGATCCCCCCCATGACAGAAAAAAACCCAAACCCATTATCATGAAAACCATGGAAACATCTCAGTGGACAGCAGCATCTTATTCAAATAAGACTGGCTGGAAACCAACCAAATATCTGATTGGCTGAATCAGTGTGTGAAAATCAACTGCCTCTCCTTCTGCATCCCATTCACATTCTGTCTAAATGTTAAGAAGAATTACCATAAGAGCTGTGTGACAATGGAATGGATTGCCTCAGAGGGTAGTGGACTCTCCTTTGGAGGTCTTCAAATGGCAGTTGGATGGGCATATTTAAGGAGTACTTTAGTTTCACTTTCCTGCATGGCACGGGTTGGACTAGATAACCCTTACAGTCCTTCCTAGCTCTGTGATTCTCTTATTCTCTTTTGAGATTTTTCTTCCTCTGACCCTTGTTGAAGGTTTTCCTCAGAGGTCTTCCACTTCCTTTACAGTAATTGTTCAACTTTTCCTTGGAATGTTTAGGAAACTGTTGCTTAACCTGTGGCCCTCCAAATGAACCACAGTTCCCATCAGTCCTCACCAACATGGCCAATGGTGAAGGATGCTGGGAATTCTAGTTCAAATCATTTGGAAAGCACCCAGACATGGGACGCTGGTTAACGATATTACAGTTTATATATCTACCAAATAAAGCATTCAGTGTTCCTTAACTTCACAACAGCCTTTCAAAGTAAGGCCCTGTTTTTACAGGCTAGGCAAATTCTGTCTGGGTGTGCCTGTTACATCCAATAACTAAATGGTTAAGGAGGAATTTGAACTCATGGCTGAGTCTCAGCATACTGTCTGCTGCATTATTCTCACTGTGTTTGTGGATTTCACCCTCAAATGATGTCTAAACAATTACAAGTAAGATGTTGTATCGTAACAATTGTATCCAATTCAGTACACAATCCATTTTTATTCATGTTGAATCAGCTGTATTAAAATGTTCACATAAAGATAATAGAATCATAGAGTTGGGAAAAACCCCAAGGGCCATACAGCCCAACCTTCTGCCATGCAGGAACACACAACCAAAGCACCCCCAACAGATGGCCATCCAGCCTCTATTTAAAAACCTCCAAAGAAGGAGACTCCGTCACACTCCAAGGGAGTGTGTTCCACTGTCAAACAGCTCTTACTGTCAGGAAGTTTTTCCAAATATTAAGGTGGAATCTCTTTTCCTGTAATGTGTTATTAACAATTTATACTGAGTGAAGAATCATGCATCCCTCCAGATGTTGAATTGCATTTCGCAGCATTCTACACCATGGTTTATGATGTCCAGGGCTGTGGGAGTTGCAATCCCAACAGCATTTGATTCCCAACCCTGAACTAGTGTCCTATTTTTAAGTGACTTTAAGTGACTGATGACCATGTGATAATTACCTAAATGCCACATGGTTTGCTAGAGATGTGATATCCAGATTCAGCTTTTTCCCCTCGTGCATTTTGCTTTAGCTTCTTGTTTTTTCCTTCAAGGTTGTTGGCGGAATTCAGCAGAGCACAGAGAGAGTCAGAATCTGTAGGAGTGAAGGAAGTTCACATTTTAGCTGAATCTTCCCCACCACAACACCCCAGTCCTCTCATCACCCATTCCTGCACTGCACAACTTCCTTATACTGAAACAGCCGAATGCCTTGCAGACATCAAACTGCCTTCTACAACAACAAATTCTCAGCATCCAAGTCCAGATAGCCCACAGAAAACTGGAGAAGCAGCAGTTAATACCAAGATTGAGCAGGCATTTGTACCAGTCGTTACTCAAACCAGCAAAGGAGAAACAGATGCATCTCAGACTCATCCAGTAACCAGAAGAGGAGCTAAAGAGAGCAGCCACACTAATGACCAGGAGGGGAGCCATCCAGGGACAGGACAACCTCTCTCACCACTCTCACCCGCAGTCTGTTCGGTAGGAATTGCTTTTGCTAGCCATCATCATATATACGGAGAGTAATCTCTTAGTCTTTATGCAGTAAAAGGGCACCATCCATACACAAGTAGAAGGTATTGGTAGGCTTGAGGGACTTTGGAAAAGTACAAAAAAGTGTTTAGATGAGGATAGTGGTGGGGGGTTACCCTGAAAACAATCCAACAAGGACTGAGTTGCTCAGTGGCCATAATTTGCTGACTGTTGGACCAGAGTGGGATGGAGGAGGATGTGGCCAACTGTGTGGGACACTATATTTAGAACTACACACTGCAACATTTTGTTTCAGTTCAATTATTTTCTTGTATTCACATGTATATTCTGGAGAAATGTTCAGCTGGGAAAAGGGTTGAGTTAGGAAACTAAAAATGACAATTAAATGCTGTGTTACATCTGGCTTAATCTAGTATGAACTTCTCTAAGAATTAGCCTACATAAAGATGGATAAAGCAAAGGCCTCCATATGTTGTTGGACTCCAGCTCACAGCATCACACACCATAAGCTTTGCTGTCTAGGGTAGCCAGGGGGTGCAGTATGAAAACACCTAGAAGGTCGTAGGTTGTCACCCCTGCACTACATACTGTGGTTCTTAAGATTACCACTCCAAAGATTTCATGAAATCCTGCAGATCCTATTAAAATAATGAATGCTCCACTAGAAGCTAAATACCCCACTGTTTTAAAACAGGAAATGAAGTTTCTAGAGAAGTATAATTTCCACAGGGGTAGCCATGTAAGTTGCACTAAAAACGACAACAATGTCTCGTGCCTTGAACACAAACAAATATCAGTGATGTGACAAGCATTGCTCAAAAGCAGGGGTAGGCAACCTTTTTGAGCTGGGGGCAAAAATAGATAAATAAATAAATAAAAATAAAAATAAATTTTTTAAAAAAAATATGCATGCACACTCTCTCAGCCCCAGAAAAGCCATGGCAAAACCCCTGTGGAGATTTTGCCAAGAAAACCCCAAGAACAAGTAATAACAGCAATAATCAATGTCATCATGGCGAGCGGCAGCAGCAGCGGTGGCAGGACTGGCCTGGGGCCGGTCCAAAGGCCTTGGGGGGCCACATCCAGCCCCTGGGCCTTAGGTTGCCTATCCCTGCTCAAAAGCTTAAATAACTAAAGGAACAACAACACATCATTGAATGTATGCTTTATGTGGGGGAAATTAAGGAAAATGAATTAAATGTACTCAGTTTGTGTTCTGGGAGCCAGCCTACGTAGAGATGTAAAATTTCAAAATAAAATAAAATAAATAAATCATGGAAAACTGGGGTATTTTTTTCAAAAAAAAAAGAGTATTTGAGGGAAGAATTGGAAAATGTATTATTAGCACCCATTACAGATTGAAAGTCTGACTTTGAGCCTTTACAGACTGCCAGAAATAATGCAGCTTGAGACCACTTTAACGGCCCTGGCTCAATGCTAGGGAATCATGGGAACTGTAGTTTTTTCTGAGACATTGAATCTTCTCTGTCAGAGAGCTCTGGTGCCACAATAAACTACAGTTCCCATGATTCCCTAGTACTGAGCCAGGACCATTAAAGTAGTCTCAAGCTGCATTATTTCTGGCAGTGTGTAAAGGTGCTTTGTTAATTTAGGAACAGGAAATAGACTATATATAACTTGGGTCCAAAACACACTGCAGAAATAATCCAGTTAAAGCAGTTACAAACTGGATTATTTCTGTAGTGTGTTTTGGACCTTGTTTTGGCATACAGTTGTCATGTTTGCCATAAATAAAGTATACTTTATTTGGAATATAATTAAGATTGAACTTTCTTTTTTAAAATATTGGTTTTTTGATACAACCCCCTGAACTATATATGAATCTCTTCAGTTTTGGAAAGTGGTTAAGCAGCCCTGCCCTGAAAAAAAATAGAAGGAACTGTCAACTGCCAATACAGAGAAAATTATTTTGTCTACACTGGTTCTCTGTGGTGTTGGACATAATGCAATTATTTCCATAAAAAGAAATGAGAAAAAGAAACAAAGACCTACAATTATACTAATCTACTACTACTACTACTACTACTACTACTATTAATATACAGTCTTAAATGTAGGGTGGGCAATGTGTAGTCCATAGGTTGCATGTGGGTCCTCAGTGCCACTTTTGTCTCCCCTAGGATCAAAAGGCTTTTGCCTTGAAATACTCCATCTGCCATCTAATCATGGGGGACATTTTTGTCAGTGATATTTTCATCACTAGCCACTATAGGGCCAGGATAGGACTTTAAAAAACAAACAAACAGTAACTGAACAGTAAGAGATTTTCAGTCTTTTCTTTTTGTTAAAGTGCCCCAGGGAGCAAATCATCCATGAGTTTTTGTGAGGGCATTTTGGGACAAACATTTTTTAAAAAATAATAATTCTGGAGCTCTGGTCTCAAAGTAAATGTCTTGTTTCATTAAAATGATACAGATGAATTTTCACATGGTTAGCCATGTTACTTTTTGTTTGCTTCATTTATTACTTACATAACATCTTGCTTTGTGTCTAAGCACTCCAAGGGCCCCTGGAGGCTAACAGCCTCAGTTGCTCACTCCTTTTACATAAAAGTTTTCCTCTTATATAGTTTTCAGGAACAATTTTATGCCAGTAAGTCTG
This sequence comes from Phrynosoma blainvillii, assembly GCA_026167975.1. Lineage (NCBI taxonomy): Eukaryota > Metazoa > Chordata > Lepidosauria > Squamata > Phrynosomatidae > Phrynosoma > Phrynosoma blainvillii. The sequence continues at coordinate 106,068,327 of JANUYF010000005.1, read as the reverse complement.
TGAACATCATATCTTAATTTATTTATTAATTGGTATGAAAGAAAATAATCCATAATCCATTTATTCCCATTTTTTGGGGACGGAGGCTTTATGGGGGGGATGGGAATAACTGATTTCCCCCAAAATTCTTCTTCCCCACCCTAGTTTCACATTTGTAGCCCTAAGTGCAACTAGGTTCCTCTTGCAACCTTATTTCGTATTTTTCATGTGAGACAAGAAGGGAGGAGTGCAGTAGCTTTATCACTCATCTTCCTTCTGAGATAGCAAACTTTGAGGGATGGGATGGAGCATCACAGGTGAACTCCTTTACTGTTGCCTTCTGGGTGCCCTGTATAGGGGTGGTGAGGGGGGTGAAGTGTATTCAGGTGGTACATCCCTGCTGTAGGCCATATGCTCTTCCTGTACATGAGATGCTATAATCAGAGGGCCTAAGGGAAGAGTCCTACCTGTCTTCCAGCTTGATCGCCGGACTTGCATTCCCCAACTTTAACTATGGACTTTTTCACATGGTAGGCAAACGTCCTCTTCCTGTCATTAAATTGACATTAAATCCCGACAATATACCACAATAACAGGATGATTTTCACACGATGTCCCGCGATATTGCAATTATCAGGCCATTATCCCATGAATAAACCAGCAAATTTGTGCCGCTTTTTATTCACAGCATGATTTTGCCGCTTTATTCATGGATAATGGCCCAATAATTGCGACGTCACAGGACTCTGTGTGAAGTTCATCCCGCTGTTGCAGAATATTGATGGGATTTAATGCCAGCTCAATGACAGGAGAAGGATGCTTGCCTCCCGTGTGAAAGTCCTATGTTGAAAGTAGGATAATTGGCAGGCTTCCCCTGGCACAATAAGGGACTGTGGCAGTTAATCAATTGTGTTTGTGAAGCAGTTACTTTATACATCAGGAAAAGCTTTTCCTTGCAGCTAAACTGCAACTTCCTTTCCTGGATTCCATTTCCCCTACACAGCCAGCTATAGTATGTTTCCAGACAAAGCCTTTCTCCTGCCTGGCTATCAGCCAGTCTATATGTCATTCTGAGCAGGAAGTGATGTTATTCTGCCTAGGTCATCCTGAGCAAAAACTTGTTATCATTTCTAATGGGATTCACACAAAAGCCCTTTAAAGGTTGAGAAATTGCATCCCTAGGGACTCAAGTCTGTGAAAGGCTCAGACCTGGATCCCATAACTAGTCTGTGTGGTCCTCTATCTAGAGTGTTCTCCTGATATCTGAGAGGCATAAATTCTAAGTCCTTGACTTACTGGGCAGCCGTGGCTAAATAATTGTCACTGTGTCAAGCTTCTTGTCTCTAAAAGAGACATAATAATGAAGTGCCTTACAAGGTTACTGGTAAGCAAATAAATATAAGTTCCATATTTGAAATTCCTAGGCTCCACCATTAGATCTCTGTGGAAAACTGTGCTTTGTATTTTTTCCATCCTGGATAAAAGCAATATACAAATTATTAATTAAAATGTTGATCAAGGTGATAAAAACGGAATTTTTAAAAGGGGTTTAAAAAGTCAGAGTTTTGAAAATGTTTCAGAAGTTCTGCTTTGTTCTGTGATTTAAATCAATTTATCTTTATGAATTATGATGGTAAAGATTATTCTTGTCCCTGCCAAAGGATTAGTGCAAGAACTCATGAACTAATGGTGAGGTAACAGGTGCCTTCCATGTTGCTTGTCTCATCAACAGGTAATTAGAAATGTGTTATCTTTGATTAAAGAGACTCCATTTCATTTATTAACCATTCAGAAGCCCAGTCCACCCTGAAATCAATTCCTGTTCTTGATCCCTACTCTGCCCTACAACTCTTCTTTTCACAAGCTGCTAGTTTGGCCCTGGTCTGGCTCATAAAACATATTTTGCCTAGGCAAGGAGTGTGACCTTTCTGTGTAGCACTCAGCATTGTACTGAAGACAACATGCCTTTGTCCTGTGTCAGCATATCCCTAGAGAATTCAGTAGAACATTCAGATAAGGGGATATCTTGGCAGCTTAAATAACCTATTCCTTTTCTTTTTGTTCTCCTATAGAAAACAAGCTGGATCACTGAAGACGATATTTATCTTCCATCTCCTCCTCCAGTGGAGACAGAAAAAGGACACCCCACCTCGCGTAGTCCCACGCCAGAGAGGATTGCTAATGGCCAGCCACTAATACCAAGCAATGCCCTGGGTCAGGATGAAGCCCCTGTGCCCTCAAAGGAGACAAGCAAATCCAAGCTCTCCCCTGAGAAGGAGTTGAAGGGCTTTAGTGTTGTTCACAGAAGGCAGATGGGTAAATGTCTTTCTACTGAGGAAAGATGGGTGGAATGGGAAACAAAAGGATGAAATACTGTGGTTTAACAGGATTTATAAGTACAGGCTCATCTTCCATTCCATCATAATTTAATGTTCATGAATCACTTGGGGTGGAAATATATATATATATATATATATATATATATATATATTGGCTGCAGCTGATAGAATCTGCCAGTCAGTATGGCCAGTAACTTGAGGGTTCTAGGAGCTGTAGCCCAAAAGAGGGACTTTTTCTTTGATTCTCTGAAGGGTGGCCTAAAATCAAATCTTGACGTGTCAGTTGTACTTTTCTCTCTTCCGCCACTCTCCCCTCTAAATAACTGCAGGTCTTTCCAATCCTTTCCGTGGTCTGCTGAAGTTGGGGACCCTGGAGCGCCGAGGAGGCATGGGCATCTGGAAGGAGTTCTTCTGTGAGCTTTCGCCACTGGAGCTGCGTCTCTATGTGGACAGCGAGGAGCGTGTGTGTGTGGAGAACTGTTCCCTCCTGAGGTGTGAGTCCCTGGGCCAGGCACACAGCGATGGCCGCTTTGACCTGGTCTTCTCAGGCAGACGGCTGTGCCTTCGGGCAGCCTCCCAGGATGAGGCTGACGACTGGCTGGACCGACTGCATGAGGCTGTTCAGAAATGTCGGCCTCAGCAGGATGAGGACTGGGAAACTCTTGAGTGCACTGAGGTGGTGGAAGACCAGGCCACAAATTTTGCTGAAGGACTGCCCAGCAACTCATCTGCCATCTTGCAGTACAGTGGAACTGGGCAAAATGGGCTCGACTGGGCATGTGTCTTGCCGCCCGAGCTGGATGCGGTCAAAGAGTCCATCTTGTACTTGGAGACCGAGAGGACATGGACCCCTTTTGTGTTCTCCTTGTCCTTGGAAGCCTTGAAGTGCTTCAAAGCCAGGCATGGCGAAAAAACTCTGAGCAATAGCTATGGAGTGGAGACCATCCAGGACATCTTGCCAGATGTGAGCCTGGGAGGTCCCACCTTCTTCAAGGTTATCACCTCAAAAGCGGTGCTAAAGCTGAGAGCAGAGAATGCAGAGGAAGCAGCTGACTGGAGGGACCTGGTCCGTCGAGTGCTGATGTCTTACCTGGAGACAGCTGAGGAAGCCCTGACCCTTGGAGGCAACCTGGATGGGAACTCTCAGGTGATCTTGAAGAGCACCGTCAAGGAGAATGGATTCCTCTTGCAGTACCTAGTGGCCATCCCGACAGAGAAGGGACTTGACTGTCAGAGCTTCATCTGTGCAGGTGGGTGCAGGTGGGAGAGTGTCAGGGTGGGTTACAAACAGACAGTTGCACTGAAACCAGAGCCTGGGGAATGTTACCCTTTGAGGGACTACAGCTCCCAGATTCCCCCCTGAACTTTGAGGCCTGGACCCTTAGCAGAGTGATGTAAATCCTGCTGCCTGACGCAGTCCTGTTCATTGTGGCCTCCAGCAGATGTGTTAGAACACACCTCCTATCAAACTTGGCCACTTTGTGTGAGAGATGTAGTCTGACACCTCTGGAGAGGCCCAGGTGAGAGAAGACTAGTTTTCATATACAAGTCTCTCTGTGTTTGTTGAGCCAGTTTGTGGCATTCTTCAAAGTCTTTAGAGTTTGCCTTTTTTTTTCCTTTCCAGGTTGCTCCAGGCAGATTGGTTTCTCCTTCCCAAAGCCCAAGCTGTGTTCATTCACAGGTCTCTATTATTGTGATAACTGCCATCAGGATGATGAATCAGTGATCCCTTCACGACTGATTCATAATTGGGACCTCACGAGGCGTCCGGTATGACTGGGCAGTTCATGGGAAGCAGAATGGGAAGCAAGGGAAATTCATTGCTTTGATCTCCTGCTTCTTTCAAATAGACAGTTCATATCATACTTGCATCTGAACCCAGTATCAAAACAGCATTACACAGCCAGAAAAATGCAATATCCAGTTTTAGCTTTTAAAACCAGTGTCTAACATTCTATCCTGAGAATACATGCCACTTTAATTTAACTTTATAGTCCAGTGGTTTCCAAGCTTTGGTCTTCCAGATTCTTTGAACTTCAGCTCCCAGAATTCTTGACTGTTGGCCAAGTTGGCTGGGGTTTCTGGGAGCTGAAGTCCAAAATGCCCAGAGAACAGAATTTGGGAATCAGTATGTATGGAACTCCATATATTTTCAGATTACAATTTCTGACAACCCTCCCTTTTGCTTATGCTATCTAGAGCTGCTAGGAGTTATAGGCTAGGGGAAAAAATGCCAGTGCTGCCATGGCTGTCCACCCTGCTTGTGGGATTATGAGATTATGGAAATTGTATCCCAAAAGTTCTGGAGTGCGTAAATTAGAGGAAGGCAGCTCAGAAGTCTAGGTTTGTTTTTTGATGGGCTTGGGTTCCTGTCCCTTCTTCAGTCCAGCCCTCACAGGTTCACTTTCTGTCTATCCCCTTCTTCATTCCTCTCCTTCAACTCCATTTTCATATTGGCAGGCAAATAAGAAAGCAGAAAACCATGTAAACCCAGCACAAGTACTAGTTATCATTGATTGGTTGTTGTGTGTACCTTCAAGTAATTTCCAATTTATAGTGACCCTAAAGTGAACCCATCACAGGGTTTTCTTGGCAAGATTTATTCAGAGGGGTTTTTCTTTGCCTTCCTCTAAGGCTGAAAGAGTGTGACTTATCCAGGGTCACCCAGTGGTTTTCCATGGCTGAGCAGGGATTTGAACTCTGGTTTTCAATCCTAGTCCAACCCACTACACCATGCTGGCTCTCACCACTGATTTAGCCCTTGTGGGTAGGTATGAGACAGAACATAGAAGCAACACAAAAGGGCTAGCTCAGTACAGAGCTAAACTAGGGAAGCTTTGTTAGAAGAGAGCAAGTGAGAACTGCAGCTTTATCCATTCATAGGTTTTTCAGGAATAGTAACTGGAAATTTTTATCCCCTTGCTGGTCACATCAAGACCCCTCTGACTAATTTATCTAGATACCACCCCATGGCCCTCTAGATATTCTTGGCATTCATCTCCTATCAATCCCACCGACATAATTAATAGTGAGGAATAATGGGAGTTGTGTACTTCAGCAACATCTTCGAGGCCCACATATTACCTGCTTTACAGTGTGTTCTTTATCCAACCACCTTTCTTAGGTTTGTCGTCAAGCTGTCAAGTTCCTGAACCAAATTCGCAACCAGCCTTTGATTGATTTGAAGCTGGTGAATGAGACACTGTATGACCACGTGGACCACATGCGCTGCATCTACAGGAGCCGGGAGCAGCTAAAGCTCCTTGGGGACTACCTTGTCATTTGTCGCAGTGGGGCCCTGAAGGAGATCACAAAGAGGTGAATCTTCATTGTGTAGAAAGCCACCTTTGCTCTTGATTTATAAGGCCTTAAGCCTACTCTGTACTTCTCTCTGCCATTGATTTTCCCCCTAAAAGGACAAGGAAAAGCAGCCAGTATGCATGCAAGGAAAATAGCGCCCCATACAAAAGACCTGTTTCTCTGTGGATCTTGGCCTTCATTTTTATTCCCCTCCCTTATTCACAAAGGAGAGGCAGTGTAGTGTAGTGGCTTGGGTGTCCCCACTCAAACATGGAAACGCACTGGGTAGCCTTGGGCAGGTCATACTTTCTTAGCCCAAGAAGAAGGTAGTGGCAAACCACCTCTCAATAAAACTTGCCAAAAGTAGCCTATGCTTGGATTGCCATATGTGAGAGTCATCTTTAAGACACATAACCATGATTCACAAAGGCCTAAATCCAGTTATTACTCCTAACTAAAATAGACACATTAAATTAGTGATGGGAAAGTTCTCTAATACGAGGAGCCACTTTTCAGTTTAGGCAAGAAGTCAAGACCACTACCCAAGAGGGAAAAGAGAGGAGCTTAGCTTTTTCTTGATGCAGAGGGACAAAGTTGTATTACCTTAATACCATTCTTTCCCATAAACATTTGATCTCTGCCCTGCAGAGATGGAGAATTATGTCTGTTTCTCCTCTGTACACATTTTTATAATTTCAAGTGCTTTCTGTCCCAAATACGTTGTGATTTATGAATTTTGGTAAATTCTTTAAACTTGAACTAAAGCAGAACTTTCACCCATCTGTTCTGGGCAAATTCAACAGGTAGAGCTATTTCCAAGCAGGGTAGAGTAAAGAATATTTGCAAAATTTTATACCACTTGGCAAAAAGGGGTGTATTGACATATCAAGACATGCTGCTAAGAAAATGGCCAACCTCTGTGAGATTTTTCACACTTTTTGCAGAATTCCCCCCCCCCCCCACACACACACACACAAAAATCCCTTAAAAGTTTGGAAAAAACTCAAAAATGTGTAAATATTCTAGCAATCTCACTCAAGGGGAGAAGACTTTTGCAATTATTTATTCTTGCATGTGAGAATGAAGTAAGTGATGTTTTGCATCCCTGTTCGCAGCATGTTAAAGTTGAGGAACATTTCAGAAAAAAAGAGTGATGACCACCATTCAGTACTAACCTATCAGTTTATCACACAGGGACAATTAGAAGTATAAACAGTGATTAACCTGTCATAATTGTGCATTCACGATTAAGATTTTCACACGATGTCGTGTTCAAAGCACTATTATCCTGGGAATATCCCATGATTATAGCACAATTGCACTAATGGTTTTCACACGACGTCGAGATCAAACGTGATTAAAGTGCCATTATCCCGGGAATAACCAGCAATAAACAGCAACAAATCATTCACAGGATTTTCCCATGAATGATTTTTTGCTGTTTATTGCCTGGTTATTCCCTGGTTATTCATGAGATAGTGGCTATTTGTGTGTGAAAATGTTAATCGTATTTTAATCGCATTTTGATCTTCATTGCATAATTTTGATGGGTTAATCACTGTTTAAACTACCAGTCCTGTCCCGCCCCCCCGCCCCCCGGTGTGATAAACTCCCTAGTTTCATCAAGAAGGATTCAAACCCAGACTTTTAAGATTTAGGCATCAAAGTCTTGGGCTTTGGTCTAATCTGTGCCCTTTCAGTTTCTCCCACATTTGAAATGTTTTTCTGTGGAGATTTTTCCATTTAATATATGAAGAAATTTGTGGGTTTTGGAAAATTCTTGTAAGAATGAACAAAGTCTCACTTATCCCTCCTACTCTATTAAAATCACTCTTAGACAGAAAAAAAGATGCAAGTGTTATTGATAAGTACCTATGACAAAGGGCATGTGTGGTCTGTGAAATTATGGAATGAGAGAATTAGTAGTATAATAGAACTAGGGTTCAGGGGCTAAAGTGCTTGCAGTTTTTGATTAGTAGAGATGATGGTATCTTTCAACCACTCAGGCTCTGAGCTTTGCCAACAATGTTCCAAAGTGGAGACAGGGATAATAGATTTTTCCCCATTTATGTTTTTGTGAGCAGTCTGCAATACTATGCAAAATATTTCAGAGTGGCTTGATCTTGAAAGGCCAGTTGTGGCCAAATAGTTTTACAAAAGACCTGGCCCTGCATATTTTGACACATCCTGGGAATATAGCTATGGGAACTGTCGCAATGAATGTGTGTATTTTCAAGATTTATCACAGCACTACCAGAGTTTTTCAAGGTGTACATATCCCTTCTCACAGCATGCTGGCATGGCCAGACACATGGCTTAGGAACTGTTGAGCGTATATTTCATTAAAAATATACGTTTGGCTCAGGGAAGATTTATAAACATCTTTAAAATGTAAATATTTAAATGCATGAGTCCTAGAAACTTCAATAAAGTGCATTCATTGCTCATTTATTTTTAAGTAGTGCAGTTATAAAATACTCTAGAGCCCTAGAAACCAGTTTCCAAATCTCATCTCTCATATTTTAAACAGAGCTTCTATAAGATTGTGATTAGAATCTGCAGCATGCTTCCTCACTGGGAGGACTTTTTCCTCCATCCCACCCCTATATTAATTTCCTTCTGGCAGGATCCCTTGTCTTCTTCCATCTCATCATCTCACATACTTTTCCCAATAGGATCCTGTTAGATCAACTTTGCTCATCACATGAGTTAGCCCGTAGCCTGACAGGAAAACATTGTTTTCTTGGCCCCTGATCAAGATTTGTTATTAGGATACATACTTTTTTGGAACTTTTCTAAGCCCTGAATACAGTTAGATGCCCATAAAGTTTGGATTGCCTTAGTGCAGAGGTGCTGCTGGAAGTTTTTAAAAAGTACAATTAACATGAAAGTAATTTAATTTGACTACAGATAACCTGTTCCAGATTCTGGACCATCAAAATGCTTGAAGTTGTACAGTCTGTAGTAGACTGTAACGATAAAGGCCAGCAAATATCTACTGGATGTGACAAGTAGAGGACAAGGGAAAGGTAGAAGAGGCAATAAACAGAACTTGGAAAAGTTACTCTTTTGTATAATTAATTCACAGAATCCTCTGGCCACCAAGAGAGTTGTAGTCCAAATAAGATAACTTTCTCAAACTGACATTAGAAATGTACGGTAACTCCATTAAAATTTGTCTTAATAGAACTAGTGCTTGGTAAATATCTGGAGTGTGCACAAAAACAAGAGATGCAAGGCAAGAAGATTGGAGAAACAGCCCAGTGGAGTTGACAGTATACTAGCAGATGCAGAAATAATGAAGCAGAACTTGAAAGCAGTATTTTTTATGCAGCTCCCAGAATTCTCCAAGGGCCAGGTTGGCGGTGAGATTCTGGGAGCTGTAGGACAAAGTATGTTTTTCAAAGTTCTAATGTAACCTTCACTAGTCTTGTGGCCCTGCAGGTCATATATGAGTTCTAGCAGAGGGATTCTGCTGCTTCGGTATTTAATTCTGCATTGCACAATTCCTGGCTGTCTTTGGAGAACATGGCATATAGCCTACATAAACACTTACTGATGCTCTCCACCTTTTGTATGCTCTTTTTGCAGGCTGGATCACCGGCACTATCTCCTGGAATGTCCCCATAAATACAGTGTGGCTGACCTGAGACAGGTATGAGCTCTGGAAGGAAGAAGCTTCTTAAATGAGAGGCAGGCAGAGGAAAGCAGGACAATCCGAAGCCCCATTCAGCCAGCCCCACATAGATTAACCAACAACTTTAGATTATAATGGGCTGTAGGAGGAATCTGGAGCCAGTAATCCATTTTAAAACTGCTCTGTGCATGCTCAGAGACAATTTTTTCCTCTATTGTTTTGCATTTTCCAGCAGAGATTTGAAAAAAGAAGGGGATGGATTGGCTGAGCTTCCCCTCTGAACCTTGACTCCAGATAGGCCTGCACTGGTGTTGTCCCCAAGATCTGTCAGATACACATCATGCCTATAGTGTACATTGTAAATGCTGTGTTCTCTCTGGTCTTTAAAGAAGACGGTGCAAGCCAAGGCTGGGCAAGGAGTGGCTGTTTTCTCTAACCTCTCCCTCTCTCTCTCGCTCTCAAATAATATCAGGAGAGCTGCCTTGATATAAAATAACTCACTAGCATCATGGTGCCACAGCTGTCTTGGAAGTTTTGTACTGAAAAGTATGAATGGAAGGAATAATCATCATATCATCAAACACATGTTTCTTGAGTGCTGGGAAAACCTCATGAGGAGAAACCTGGACTGATGAGACTTTTCAGTTTGGGACTTATTCTGTGCAAAATGTCCTTATGGTTTTTACACAGAAAATATATTTCTGTACAGGAATATAAGTTTCTCTGCTGAAAATGCTGTTTGTTGCATAATTATACCATGTGCAAATTTTGTGCAGAATGAGTCCTCAAATACAACATTTTCTGTGCAGAAAACAGGGTTTTCCGTGCAGAAATATTTTCTACAAGAAAAAGCTATTTCCTGTGCAAAAAAAAACACACAAAAAAACACCTGGCCTGAATCCTATTGGTAGTACTAAGTAGAGCAGACACAGTGAATCAGTGGGATTTATTCTCTTGTTGACTCACCATTCAACAATTGATTCCATGTCTCTACTGTAGTTGAGACTAACAAATTTCATCACAAAAATAGGTTATGTGAATATTGTGTATAATATGTCCTGAACTGCAAATAGTCCTCAAAAACAGCACAGTTTTCAAAGACTTTATCACAGCAGGAAGAAAATGACTCATTGATTCTTTTGAGAATGCAATTAGTGAAGAATTACATCCCTACTGAAAAGCAGTATGAATAAATTAGATTTGATGGATGTATTAGATAGATCAAGTGGCTGGACATTGCCCTGTGTTTTCACGAATCCCATTTTTACCCTCCCCACCCTACACAGCCTGCTAATAATCTTCCCTCCTTAGATTGCAGATGACATATTTGAGACATTCCTCCAGTCTTTGATTCAGTTTGCCTCCCATCATGTCTATAACTGTGACCTTTGCACGCAGAGAGGTTTCATCTGCCAGATCTGTAACAGCAACGACATCATCTTCCCATTTGAATTTGATACGACTGCTAGGTGAGCATCACCACCCCACCACAGCTTTGCACCCAGGTTTTCAAGGATACAGGATTTTTGTTTCTTAAGATACAGGACAATTTTGGAAGGGACAGGGAGAAGGAGATTTCGAGTATACTTACCATGTTTTGGGAATCACTGTGTGAGTGAGGAAGCAAATTGAATGAATCAATGAGCAAATGGTTTATATAAAGCAGGGTGGTCAACTGCCATTGATTGTGGGGTTGCATTGCACCCCCAGGACCTTGGAAAGCTACAGTGCCAGCAACATACCCTCACCCTTTTGTTTTGTGTTGTTTTTTTGTTTTTTTGTTTGTTTGTTTGTTTTTACTTTGCTAAAATTGATTTCCCACATGGATAGTTCATTTTTTGCCCCAGGAGAAGCCGTTTTCCAACCAGGAAGTGAACCAGAAGTAGTTATGTTTTTTAGCTGCAAGTTCTGGGAGACTGTGGCCTCATAAACAACCTTTAGGGCCACGTGTGATCCACAGGACACACTTTTCCCACCTCTGATGTAACATATCCATGGAGTGTGTCTTAGGTATATTTTCGTAGTCCTCCTTAAACAAGATTTTAAATACTGTAATTTCCCTTTCCTGCACCCCAGCTCATCTCAGAAAGCTGCAGTTCTGGAGCAACACAATTGGGTGGCAGCCAGTGAGCTCAGCTCATTGAAGTTTGCTGGCCTCTCCTTTCTGGTTGTGTATCGAAGCAGGAAGAGTGCCTCCTTGTTGGGATGACAGTGTTTCCTGTGGTCTGAGTCAGGGTGTTTACCGTGAGTGGCAGGATGTGCCTGGTGTTTGCCTGACAATAGCGCCAGTGAGCACTTTTATTCTGGCTATAGGCAGGAGCAGGCACTTCCCGAATCATCCTGCACACAGGTGGCAGGCAGCTTGTAGTCATTTCCTCTTGCAATTCTGGTCATCCTCAGAGGAGTACAGAGTTACACACCTGTTTTGAGCAGAGTTGTGTGCCTGTCTAAAGGGGGGGGGGTCTTAAATCCAAACTTAGCAAATAGGCATGTTGAAATCTGGAACTAGATATATGATAATCTCTCAGTCTTGATTTTACTGGATTTCTGCAAATCTCACCTGCATTTTCTTCCTGCTCATGTTCATATCAGGTTGCAAGACTTTGTGTTCTTTGCATGGAAATTCATGCACACTTTTACATATTTTTCCTAAGGTGTTTGTTTATTTATGCATTGTTTATTTATGCATTGCCTAATTTACACAGTTTTCCCAGTTAACAAAAGCATACTACTGCATGTATATTTTTTCATTGTATGCATTTTAGCCATTCACATTTTAAAATGCACTCGTTGTTTTGTGTGGACCTTATTACAACAAGCACAAGAAGTCTATTTCCACAAATATTCCTAACCTAAACCATGGATGGGAAAAGTGCAGCCCCTGGACCCCACTTTTGTGACCCCTGAAGCCATCCATCCCCCCCATATATTTTTTTTGCCCAAAAAGTGCACAGAAAGCTCCCACAAACATGCAAAAAGATACAGAAATACCTCCCACAATCCCAAATACCTGTTTTCATCAAATTCCCCTTAAAATGGTGACAGGAAGTAATATGCTGTCACTTTCAGTCACCATTTTGAGAGGGACTCAGAAGAAATGCAGAGATTTTTTTTTTTTAAAGCAGAGGTAATTTTGTCTGGTGGGGGTGAAAATTGGCCAGCATCCTGGCTGAGGATGATGGGAGTTGCAGCCCAGCCTGTATGGAGGCTACCAGCTAATGACTGTCCTTCTCAAGCACCCCTCACTATCCCCATAAATGTGCTGAGCTGTTCCTGTGGTTGACCCTCCTCTTTCCTCCCCTTTCATTCACAGGTGTAGCGAGTGCAAAACCGTCTTCCACAGTAGCTGCCAAGCCAATGCCAGTTTTTGCCCTCGCTGTATCCGTCGGCAGAAATACCAGCAAAGCCTGCAAGAACCCCTTTGGAAATGACCTCTTTGTGGGGGCAACACTCTTTGAAGCAGGGTGGGACCTGGTCACAGGGCAGCTTAGAGGGCAAGTGAGGAAAGGACACAGCAGGCAGAAGCTATGAGACCAAGGAAAGTCTCCTTGCAACCACTCATCTCCTCCCACCTAAACTCCAACACAACAGCGACCACATATCCTCTCACAGACTCTGGAAACCACAGCTGTTGAGAAGGGGCTCCACAGAGGTCAAGTCAGAAGAAGTAGGGGGACTTCTTTGTCCTGATCAGTTGCCTTCTGGAGCCATTTCCTTTCCACCAAGCTTCACTGTCTTCTGCTTTTCCAGAGAAGCACATAACCTGCCTTGTGTGTAGTGAGTGCTGGATATGTATGACACAAGGACTCCCAAACTTTAGTAGACACATTCTGATTTAGGCCATTGGAAGACTGAATTTGGTTTTTGATTTGGAATTTTAAAAAAAAACAACGCACTTTGTAGCAGAGTTTTCGTGCCTTCTGCACTTTACAGGCTACTCCTGAAATGCCACGTGCCAAACAGCTGCTGAATCCTTTTGGAACACATTCCACCCTCCTACTCCTTGGTGTTCTCCTTAAAGCAAAGTGACCTTCTTAGAAATAACAAACCACTCCTCATCCTCCTTTTTTTAACGCTAAGCCAATGGATTGCAGAGATGAATTTTTATTTTCCTTTTAATCTTCTATGCAGATAATTAAAGTTTATTTAATAAGGAACGTACTTGTGTGTGCCCCTTATTTCCTAAAAACCACTTATATTTACGAGAGGATTTGGCACTTTGGGCATGCACTAGGTACACTAGGGGCAGACAAGTGCTAGGGATTGGGGAGGTGCATTATTTCACTGTGAGATCTCAACCTTTTCTGAGTTTTTAAAATGAAATGTCCATCACTGCCACTAGGAGGTGAGGAGACAATGCCATCATTTTATGGAGGAACTAGAGTTCATTGGACACCCCAGAAATAGCCTAGGGGGTGTACTTTGCCCAATCTGACATAAGGAAAGGAAATCACATGAGCTTTCTTCAGGAAAAAATGCCATAGAATAACAGTGCTTCCAGCAGGGCTGAGCAACTGTGATGTGACAGAGGGCAATTTCCCCCCAAGATTTCCCTCCCACAAGCTCCATTTCCCCCAGGATAACAAAATACCTAAATTTTTCTTCAGAGTTCTCCGCGAGAAGTGATGTTGTCATAATTTTGACAGAGAAAAATGAAGGAGGGAAGGGGAAGGAGGAAAAGGAATGTAGCAGCACCTTCAAGACTAATGGGTTTTTATTTTTGCACAAACTTTTGTGGATATAAACATACTTCTTTGGATGCACTGCAGAGTGATAACAAAAGTCAGTTTCCTTGGGTGCAGAACCTTCTCTGAGAAGATTCCTTTTGTTACAGTAGTAAGGACTCTTGCATTCATTCCATTCCATTCCATTCAACCTTTACTAGGCATACAACTTGCATTAATATACGTTGTGTGCCATGAAGCTGTTGTCCTTGTTCATACTTCTGTTAATGGATTGAAATTTGTAAATACAATTCAATTCAGCTGTTTCTAGTCTTCCTTTGTAATGTCCTTGTTCAAGGACCACAGCCTTTAAATCCCACACTGTATGTCCAGGAAGGTTGAGATGTTCTGCAACTAGTATTTCGGTGTTGCCATTTCTAATGTTGGCTTTGTGTCCATTAATCCTCTTGTGTAGAGACTGTCTTGTTTGCCCAGTGTAGAGTACAGAGAGGCATTGCTGGCATAGGATGACATATATCACATTGGCAGAACAAATAAATGTACCTCTAATGTTGTGAGTGATGTTGTTGAACCAATTATCCCAGCCTAACCTACTTCATAGTCTTTATGTGAGGCTAAAATAGGAGATGAAGGAAAAATATACCCTGCCTAAAGTCTCATTGAGGAAAATAGGAAAGAAATAAGATCTAAGTTATCTACCTCTCAGCTCAAATTTTTTCATGCAAATTCTGTGCCAAGGCAGATAATGCAGGTATACAGAAGGATGCAGCTTTTCTTCATTAATGAGGAGCCTGTTTTACACCTCATTTTAACCCAGGGGTAGGCAACCTTTCCCCTTTAAGGGCCGAGGGACTTCAGCTCCCAGAATCCCAGGAGCTATTGGTCAACATGGGACTAATGTGTTCCTGGGCATTATTATTTTTAACAAAAAATTTGGTAGCAGAGGCAGAAACAAAATAGAAAGAATAGAGATAGCTCCCCATAACACACAATATATGGGCAATGCAACATATTGTAGCGAACTTTTTTAATTTATGCAAAGTGAAATGAAAGAACCAGGTCACATGAGTGTTTCAAAAGTAAAACAAAAACATTTTGAACCTTTTTGAGAGTGCTGGAAGGATTCTTCCAAAATGCATCCAGAGATGACTTTTTCTTTCATTAGCCTTCACTTTTCTTAGGGGTTTCCATTTTGGTGACCAAACTTACACATCTATTATTTTTTAACATGGTGGGGCAGCTGGTGAGACGGGCTATATGCAATTCCCTCTTCCCTTTCCATGCTTAGTAAGGGATTCTGGAGACAGCTGCCATTTACCTTGCCTTTTATAGGCAGGCACACACAGCTACACTTGGATCAGTTAGAGTATAATCCCATTCTTTCCCAATTCAAGCTTTATTACATTATTTACTGCAGCACTGCAATGTAACACCAAAAGTCTATGTTTCTTCAGCCCTTCTTTATCATCCTCCCACTGCCAGTGCTGCATTAAAAATGTCCAGCTGGACAGAGGATAAGGATGATGAAGAGGAGCTAGACAGAATGAAGAATGAAGAGGAGCTAGACAGACCTAAAAAGACTTTGTAAAAAGGAGCTTCACTGTCAGAGGTTTTATTAACTGAGGTATGCCTGTACAACACTGAACAGATGGAAAGGCAGTGTGGTTTTAGTGGAAACAGCTGCAAAATGAGCATGGGCAGGAAGTGAAGTCTGTGTATACTCTTGGGAGGAAATGCCTAGAGGTGGGGTGGGGTTTTGTGAAGTTACTATGAAACAGGGTATGTAGATTTGCATCCCTGAATTAGAAGGATGCCACAAGATCAGACCATCCTATCTCAGATTCATCTACAAAAACCCAGATGCAATGCATCACCGCAGTGCAAATACACTACAATAAGATAGCTGCACACTAGGCAGTTGGAGAAGAATTGTTGCCTACAAACCCAGACACATTCTGCAAAGTCCTAAGGGAGCATCATTTGCGAACATGATCCAAAGATCCATCAGTTCATCTTTTGCAGGGTGTATATCACACCAGGCCCCAGTTTGTCGTTTTGTACAATGGGGATTCAATGGAATATATAGATACAAAATTGCAATTATTCAAAATACTATTGAGTAGTGGGAGAATCCCATTCCCAGGGCATCTAAAACACTCTTCATCCATTTGTTCATTTGCGTTGCATGGTTCTTCTCATCTTTGGCTTAAATTTTGTTTAGTTTTCAATCTGGGTTTCCCTATACTTTAAGAAGCTTGGCATGTGTTTAATTGTGTGGAACATAAGTGGGTTGCTTCTCATTTTTCTTCTGGAAGTAGGGAAAGGGCTTGTATTCGTGAACCCACTCTCTAGAAAGATCTCTTTTAACTAACTTGCAGCAGCCTTCAGTTAACCACCAGTATGCCCTTTCTGAGTATGGTGCTTGAATATGGGGCTGATGTATATCTCCAAACCATTTGGATAATTAACATTGATTAACACAGCAGCATATCTCTTCCCTTTTGGGAATGGAAAGCTGAAAACTCTCTGCCATCCCTACCAGGCATCATTTTTGAGAGCCCATTTTGTTAACAGCAGTGGCAAATAGTCACACATGGCCAAAGGTTGATGTCTTGCCCACTCGTAATATCAACAACCACGGTATTCTTCCAAATAGGCTTCTTGGAATTGATGTTGAGTGTCTTCTGTTCTTATTTGGATTATTCCTGGCAATGGAAGGAAATGTCCTTCTGAACTAATGCTACATCCCAAACCCAAAAGATGGCATTAATGGGAAATCTGTTGCTCATCTATGCTATGCTATACTGTGAGGCTTAGGGTTCAGTTTTGCCCCCATAGTTTGGAGCAGGGGTAGGCAACCTTTCCCCTTTAAGGGCCAAGGGACTTCAGCTCCCAGAATCCCAGGAGCTATTGGCCAACATGGGACTATTGGCCAACATGGCTGAGGCTTCTGGGAGCTGAAGTCCCTCGGCCCTTAAAGGAGAAAGGTTGCCTACCCCTGGTTTGGAGCATCCATATGAAGCCACAGAAATGAGATCATCTGGTGTTTTAGCATGTGCTTTAATCTCGATGTTCATGACATCTGATACTCCTTTTTCCTTTACATCTGACAGGCAAGAGCAGTGCCTGTCACTGCTAAGGGGTTCCATGAGATTGCAAGCTTGAGCTATTACCTTAAATGCCATTTTAAAAATTGTTTTGTCTTTTATTACATATGCCTTTAATAGTAATCATGTACCATTTTTATTATACAGGCAGGTCTCAATTTATGTTGGGTTGCATTCCTAAACTCACAATGTAAAATGAGACTGATGGAAACATGGGGAACCAGTTCCATAGGACATCATTGGAGAGGGGTGCGTTCTGATGAAGCTGAAAAAGCCACGGAATTGGTGACTTTACTCAGCCTGACACAGATTTTAAAGATGTTTAAAGCATTAAACATAAGAATGTACATTTTCTCAGGTAGAGAAATGTGCAAACGCTCTCCAGACGGATCAGAAGAAGCACTAACTACAGAGATTATCGCTTGGCTTTTTAAACCGATTTACAGGCCTGAACAAACTGCCAGAAATAATCCATCTTGAGACCACTTTAACTGCCCTGGCTCAGTGCTAGGGAATCATGGGAACTGTAGTTTTTTGTGGCACCAGAGCTCCCTGACAATGAAGGCTCAATGTCTCAGGAAAAACTACAATCCCCATGATTCCCTAGCACTGAGCCAGGACAGTTAAAGTGGTCTCAAACTGGATTATTTCTGGCAGTCTGTTCAGGCCCTACTTCTATCTAGCTTAATCTTAATTTGGGTGGCATCCTGATTTTATCAGATGTTTTTTGCTGCTGAATTTGCCGCCCAAATACAGCCGGGTGCATCCCTGCTTCCAGGAGCACTCCTTGCGGCTCTTTTTGGATCCGAGAGTTTTCTGGCAGCAAATTTGGCAGCAAAAAAGTCTGATATGATCAGGATACCACCCAAATTAAGATTAAGCTGGATAGAAGTAAACTGGTTTAAAAGTCAAACAATAATCTCAAACCAAAGTGGCCTTGGATTGCCATTAGACAATGGTTCTTCTTCAGAGGACAGAGAGCAACTAGTAAGAACTGTGTTCTTCTGTTGTGTCTTCTCCAGCAGACTTCCCAGGTGGAGAAAGCACATCAGGAGAGAGAGAGAAAGACAGCACATCTCTTACTATCTTTTGCAGCTGATGCAACAGGAGAAGAGGCAGCCTATCTCTTACTGTGCCCACTCCAGCAGGCTTGCCAAGTGAGGAAAGCAGACCCCAGTTGCCCACCTCCACTTGAACAAACAGAAGAAATCCTGAAATTCAAAGTTTCCAGTTTCTTCTTCCTCTTCACACACCCCTTCCAAGAAGGGAAAGGAACTCCTTCCCTCTGAATGATGGCAAGATTCAAGTTTCTTTTCCTCCATCACACTCCCTCTTCTAAGCAGGCAAAGGAAGCCCCTTCCTTCCAGCAATGCTAACACTGGTTCCTTCCCCTCCCTATTCTGCAGCCTAGGCAGGCAAAAGAAAACCAGTCCAACCACCTTTTCTGATTGCTCCAAACTCCGTATCAAAACTCCAAACAGACCCACTCTCTTGCCTTTTCCTCATTGCTGTCCCACCTAATTCACCTGCTCAGATATGCCAGAAGAGCTATGCATTGTGGGTGACACAGTCCTTTATTCCTTTATTTTAAAGAAATGTTATAAACTTGAAATGTTGAAACTGGGATCAGCATGGTATAGTGGTTTGACTGCTGAACTATGACTCTGGAGACCAGGGTTCTGTTCCCTGCATGGACATGAAACCCACTGGGTGACCTTGGGCAAGTCACACTCTCTCAGCCACAAAGAAAGGCAAAGGCAAACACTCTCTGAACAAATCTTGACAGGGTTGCCTTAAGGTCACCATAAGTTGAAGATGACTTGAAGGCACACAAGAACAAAACTAGGACAAGACAAATTGAGACTTTCCTATATTGAGCATTAACTAACTAAGGCTGACTGCACTGCAGAAATAATGCAGATTGACAACACTATGGGGCTCGACAGATGGTCCCAATAGAGTGGCCTCTGGTCGCCCCTTTCCTCGCTGGATCAGGGCTGCAGCAACTGCATGCAACGGCCCCAATCCAGTAGTTTGCCGCTCTAAAAAGAACCGGCAAAATGCTGCTCCTTTTTAGAGCAGCAAAAGGGTGCCACCGCAGCAGCGGCTTTTCACAAATTCTTCGGTGCAGCACATCAAAATGCTGTGCCAAAGATGCAGCGTGACGCCACCCAACATCTGGTAGGGTGAACAGCATGACGCTGGTGTTGGGGCGGCATTTGGCCATGCGGCGTGTGGTCGCCATGCACCCACTCCACCCCGACGCCAGCTCAAAGTGTCGGTCTGTGGCTTAATGCTATGGAATTCTGAGATTTGTAGTTTGTGAGATATTTAGCCTTCTCTGTCAGAATGCTCTGCTGCCGCAACAAACTACAAATCCCAGGACTCCATAGCATTGAGCCATGGCAGTTAAAGCGGTGTAGATGCAGCCTGAGGCTGACTTTGAAAACAGTTCAGAAACCTCAGTTCAAACACATTTCTTTAGCAATAATAATAATAATAATAAATTTATTTCTAGCCCGCCCCTCTGCTAGGCAACCGGGGCGGGGTACAACATATTAAAACAGGCAACAGTTAAAAACATTCCCTCAACCCTCTCCCCAACCCCCCTTTTAAAACTGAATTAAACAAGCAAAGATTAAAATACAATAGTACAATAAAATATAAAAATATATAAAAACAGGAAGCAGCAACAATACAAGGGAGAGGGGTGGCAGTCGCTCCGATTGGGCTGGGAAGTTATTCTGGGAAGGCCTGCCGGAAGAGATCTGTCTTTACTGCTTTCTTAAAGGCAGCAAGGGTGGTAATAAGACGGATCTCGTCCGGCAGGCCATTCCATAGCCTGGGAGCGGTCGCGGAAAAGGTCCTCTGGGAGGTCTGCCCCAGCCTGGTCTTCATAGGCTGCAGCAGATTCCTCCCAGAGGACCGAAGGGCATGGCGGGGGGGCTCATATGGAGAGAGGCGGTCCCTGAGATAAGATGGACCCAAGCCATGTAGGGCTTTAAAGGTTAAAACCAACACCTTGTACTGTGCCCGGAAACTAATCGGCAGCCAGTGGAGGGATTTAACCACTGGTGTTATGTGCTCCCTCCTAGATGTTCCAGTAATTAACCTGGCTGCCATATTTTGTACCAGTTGAAGTTTCTGGGTTAGGCACAGGGGTAGCCCCATGTAGAGTGCGTTGCAGTAGTCCAGATATGAGGTTACCAGAGCATGCACCACAGTTTCCAGATCCCTCATGTCCAGATAAGGGCGCAGTTGGCATATCAGCCGAAGCTGGTAACAGGCACTCCTGACTGTTGCATTCACCTGACTAGTTATGTGAAGCAACGAGTCTAGGAGTACCCCCAAAGTGAGAACACAGTCCTTAGAGGAGAGTGTGACTCCATCCAGGACTGGCGACTGTATTCCCAAATCTGGTTTCGGGCCTGTCACTGTTAGTACCTCTGTTTTGTCTGGATTTAACTTCAATCTGTTTTTCCTCATCCAATCCATTACCGCTCTGAGACAGTCATTAAGAGGAGAGACGCCATCTGAAGTCTGAGTCAATGATCTGGTCATGGAGAAGTATATCTGGGTGTCATCAGCGTAATAACAACAACAACAACAGACTGGATGCATTACATGAAGTCATACTTTCAGCTGGAGAAACCGAGGTTGTGTTAAAGACGTGCAGTGACTCTACAACAACTTCATAACCTTTAAAAACAAAAACTGTAAATCTTCCCAAATTCAAATGTCTTGACCCTTTCTCCTAACTCAGGAAACTGTCTTTTGAGGGGACTTCTGAAGAGGAGGGTGGAGCACAGACCGCAGATGCCTTTGCTAGCAATGGTGCATCATACCTTTCACAAGGATTCAAAGTTTGTATTGCTCTTCATCAGCATAAGCCTGTCTTCCAGGTTGGTTATACTGGCTTGGAGATTTATCTGCATCGGAAGCAGGAACTTAAATGGCCATTATCTTCATATTCTCAGTTATGATTCGTCCCTCCACCCCCATGTTACTGAGACAGGTTGCTGCTGCTTTTCCTTACAGTAGTTTAACTGTTCCAAGTGTTTATATATAGGTTTTTGTGGGGGTTTTGGGCTGTGAGGCCGTGTTCTAGAAGAATGTATTCTTAGATGCCAGTCACAGATGCAGGCGAAACGTCAGGAATACATTCTTCTAGAACACGGCCTCACAGCCCAAAAAATCCACAAAAACCTATGAAAGTCAGCTGTGAAAGCCTTCAACTTCACATATGTAGCCAAAAGTCTATTAAGGGGAAATTTATTTAGCTCAAATTGAGAGAGGTTCAGCTACAAGGACCCCTGTGAGACCTTCTCGCACATGTATACCGAGAGATGGGGGATCTTAAGAATTGATGCAGAGGCAGTATCCTCAAATTAAGTGGTTATTTATTGGACAAATCATGCAGCAAAGTACACACACACACACACAGGGCTTTAGGAAATCAGGGGTTAGGTACCAAGGCAGCACTACAGCGATACTTACTATCGATAGAGCCTCTTCTAGAGTCCAATTGGGTGAAGGGGTGTGAGACACGACTGTCCTGAGAGCATGGGTTAAACGGAGGTGCCGGTAACCAGATCAGAGAACAGTGACATGAGGTTCCCCTGTACTCAGACTAGTGACACTGAAGGGAAAAACCCAGGAGTTTTTAAAGGCAAAATCTAGCCCCTCGCGAGGTGCTTGATTGTTTGGCTAAAAGCTTGGTTGGACAAAGGAGTTTGATTGTTTGGCTATAGCTCAGATTGTTTGGCTAACGTGTTGGACAAAGGTTTTTGATTGTCTGGGCGAGGTAATCTGGCCTGGCAATATTCAAGGGGAACTGGGAGCGGATTAAGGTGTTTGGCCAGCTCAACAGGTGAGACATCTCGGCCATTATCGCCCATCCTTCTGATTTTGGAGGTGATGATAGTCCATTTGCAATTCCCACACTATCTGCCTGGCTCTGGGGTTTGGGGATTTTCCAGCCTTCCAGGTGACCTGGGCAAGACTTCTTTGCTATGCCATGGAGGCATATGGAGTCTATTGCAGAGTCCATCTGGGGCCATGTGGAATTCATACACACCAAAATTCAGAAAAATGCACTATCGGTAACACATGTTTCATATATGTAGTGCAACCACAACAGTCTTGCAAAGTAGGTCAGTACTGCTAATCTTATGGATAAAATGCCTGTGATGTTTTCAGGCATTGTGAAGGTATTCTGGATATTTGAGGAGGAAGCCACAGCTCTTTCCTGTCTCATGCCCCTAGTCCCTTACATTTCCTTTTCCTCCAGCTCTTTTGAAAGTTTGCCCACACACACACAGCCTCCCTTACCTCCTATTGTCCTTTGGCAAAGATAATATTGTTCAACCAAGCTATTAATGGTTAATGCCACTTTCTGGTTTTACTAGGAATCCTTGCTTTTGTTGTACTGCAATTCCTTCATCAGATTACTTTGTTTAATTTTGTTTTTGTAGTTTACATGTTTGTTTTTTATACATCGCCACAAGCATTCACTGAACAGAGAGGCCAATTCAAAAATAGACTAAATAAAAAAAAAAAAACCTTTCCACTTACTCTTAAAGTGAAATAGCTCTGATGGGAAGCTGGAAAGTTTTAATTTAAGATAATGTTTATATTAATCCAGTGAAGCGTAGTGGTTTGAACACTAGTCTACAACACTGGAGACCAGGGTTCAAATCCCTGCTTGGTCATGAAACGCACTGTATGACTTTGGGCAAGTCACACTCTCTCAGCCTCAGAGGAAGTCAAAGGCAAACAAATCTTGCCAAGAAAACCTCATGATAGGGTCACCGTGAGTCAGAAAGGACTTGAAGGCACACAACAACAACGGCAATTATACTAATCCACAATTTAAGCCCTTCCATTAAGCCAGTTTAGAAAATAGCCACCCCTGTGGAATTATCTCCCTGAATGGAACTGCATTTTGTCCTTTTTATATAAAGATCGGCCCTGAAGGTGCTCTTGTTTTTAAAAGGCACAGGTGGGCCTATGCTAACAGACATGTCTGCCAGCCAGTTGTCTTCCTTTACTTTGGGCTAAAGAAATACATCCATCCTCAAGGGACTGAAAAACCTGAAGAGCCCAAATGCAATCAATTCAATTAACTGAATATATGACTCAGAGAGAGAGAGAGAGAGAGAGAGAGGGAGAGGGAAGGTGGAACACTGAGACCGGTGGAAATCATGTACATGAAAACAGAGAGACTTGGAATGTGAGTCATCATTACCCATTGAATGGGTACCCTTTGCCCTCCCCTTCCCTGGCCTTGGGGGGACTTCCTTTGAGGGAGGAAGCTTCCTTCCTCCCTCCAATTCAGGCTGATGGGAACACCCACATCATCCTGACTGCCTGGCTTTGGAGTCCAAACTCTGCATGAGTCCAGGACACTTGGGCGAGAAAAGAGGCACAGCAGCAAACACAGAGGGGAGATCCACTGAGCAAGTTCAAGGGTGGCTGCAAAGGGTTCCTCTTGATCGATGTGGAAGTAAACACCTGCATTTTCCTAGATGTGGCCTGGCATGGAAGAAGCGGACAGGGTGTGGTGAGCTGTGTGGGGCTCCTCCACTCTCCTGTGGTCTCTTTGTGACTCTTGTTTCTCTGGTTGGATTCCCAGCAGTTTCTCTGGACACTCCTCTTGGCTCTGATGCAACTGTCCACATCAGGAGGAGCTGTTTTTGTTTCTCCAGGTTGATCCTGCATGTCAGGGTTGCGACTTGCACAGTCGAACCAGAGCTCTTTGCGATGATGAAGATATTTAGGGAAAGCTTCCTGCCCTGGGCTTTTTTCCTGCTGCCGTTGTCTTCGCTCGCAAACCTCCTTCGCATGAGGAAGCCCAAGAAAGTGGCTGTTTGGTGATATTTTCAACCCTCCTGCCTTTCCTGACACAGCTGAAAACAACTGAGGAGGACAAGAGGCAGGTTCAGACCAGACACACGAGCCTGGGCAGGTCCATGGCAGCTCCTGACACAATCAACAAGGAAGGGCCGGGTCGGGTTTGAAGGTGCAGGACTGCAAGAAGAGCAAAGAAGGCCTCCCAGGGACAGAAGGGAAAGCCAACAAGATGTAAGCCCACAGGTAAAGCCAGGGATGTGGAGCAGGGGGTGAAGGTCCGAGGAGGCCATCTGACTCTGTGATGGCCTGGAATGTGGGTCACGATGGTTTCTGTTTTCAAAACGTTGCTTCAGCAGCCAACTCGAAATTCAGGGTGTCAGTCGGATTTCTCTCTCAAACCACCAAGAGCGATCAGTTCCTTTGGGGCTGGTCTGCTTGTCTGGACAGGCTTCACTTGTTGTGGGTTAGAGAAGTGGAATCTTGCCAACAGTGCTCAAAGGGAAAGACACAGAGTACGAATATGGCTTGCAGGAGATCCTTCCCTGCCACAAAGTTTTCTCAATATGCCTTTCAACTCATTTTGCTGATAAGCAAGAGAGGATGGTGGTGCTGGGCTCAAGCCTTCCATTGGCAAGTCTTGACCAAGTGAAGTCTTGGCCTCCTGGGATGTGGAGTCTGGTTGGGATTTTCTTAGCAGAAAGAAAGGGGGATGTGAAGTAGTGATTCAAATCCCAGCTGGCCATGGACTTGCGCTATGGTCTTGAGAGACTTCGCTGAGGATAAATTTACCTCATTTGTATAATGGGAGCAAAGTTGTTCTCTCTGGTTGTGCTAAAGAAAATTAAGCCCAATTTTGAACCAGATGAAAGTCCATCTAGCTTGGTAATATTCAAGCAGGGCAGGAAGACAAAGGCCTTCTCTTGTGGTTTCCATCCAGAATCTGGACTCTGGCGACATCTTTCCTTTGAAATCCTGGATACTGCTGACAGGCAGATGTCCCCTCCATTAATTTGTCTAGTTGTTCTTAAATGTGTTCTTGTGTGCCTTCAAGTTGTTTCCAGTTTATGGTGACCCTAAGGAGACTATCATGGGGCTTTCTTGGCAAGATTTATTCAGAGGGGTTTTGCCCATACCTTCTAAGGCTGAGAGTGTGTGACTTACCCAAAGTCAACCTTTGGGTTTCCCTGGCTGAGCAGGGATTGGAACTCTGGTCTCTTTGTCATAGTCCAATGCTCAAATCACCACACCACTCAAAACATGTATCTAAGGCTAATGGCAAGTCTAATAACTGATGACAATTAATACTAGAAGTTATGATGTTTTCCCTCATGACAGGGAAAATGTTACTGGGCACCAAACCTCAGACATACATCTCCCTGCCCTGAGCACTAGTTTGTCTTACCCTTTAGCATGTGACTTGGTTCACTTGCTTGAGACAAACAATCAGTGAATCTGTAGATACATCTTTGGAAAAGCACCCATTCTCTGCTTGTGATTCTTGAGGCCTGCATTGCAGAAACTGATAGGCAGGGAACTGATGCATAGATGCACCTGTCTTTAAGGTAGTTGATCAAAGGACTTTATCACACAGGGGAAATCCCATGCAGAAATGGGTTTTAAATCGGGGGAAACCTGCAAAAGCAGGTAGATTTTCACACGACGTCGATGTTAAATGGTTGTTAACCCAAATGGAAAGTAGTCAAAAGATGCTTCTTTTTTCTTTTGGAAAATCCCAAAAGTTAAAAGAAACGGCTTTTGACTACTTTCCGTTTGGATTAACAACAGTTTAACAGCGATGTGTGTAAAAATCAACCTGCTTTTGCAGGTTTTTCTCAGCTTTTAAATTCAGTTTCTGCACGGGATTTCCCCCGTGTGATAAAGTCCAAAGTGTCTTTTGTTAGGAAGGATCTAATTAGGGAAAATTATAATTAGCTCAAATATGCAAGAGTGGGGTCCTAACAAAGCCCCACGGGACCAGATACTGTTATGTATACCAGAGGACTAAGAATCCTGCAATGGATGATGCTGAGGCAGGCTTCTCCAATTAAAATCAAAATATTTATTATTAACAAGGGAAAACTGCACACACACAAATATGGCGCACACACACTGCACACTTAGAAATAAAGGAGTGAAAGCAGGAATAGCTTGAGAGAGGCCAGACTGAGGGAGTTACTCACTTCCGAAGGCTTCTCCGGGATCCGCTGTGGACGTTGATGATAATGGTGATGATGATGCACGGCCGCCGAAATGGGGGGTGGGGAGAAGGATGGCCGAGGGAGCTATGATCAGAGTACAGACCAACGTGGAGTCAGCATGCACTCTCAAGATAGCACATGGAGCCTACAAATCCAAGGGTTCTTATAGGAAATTTCTGCCTTATGGCTATTGACTAATGGCTTGGCTGAAGCCGGGACAAAGGCGTTGATGGTCTTAGCTTTGTTAAACCTAGGTGTGAGCATAGTCTAAACAATGCATTTGGTTTCGAGACTGTCAAAGGAGGGAGGCTAGAGAAAAGGATGCAATCAAATCTGATTATTGCCCATTAAGTGTGAGACTCAAGACAAATAAGCAGTATTATGTGCCTTTTCCAGTATAATGGGTTTTCCCTTTCGGCAACTCCCAAACCTGTCTGGTAGGGAGTTTTCCAGCTGTCCTGGGCAGATCTCTCAGTGCCTACATGACCTGCCATCTAGGGGATTATGGCTGACATCCCTCAGAGATCAATTTGGGGTCATAGAGGGAACTCCACATGTGTCCAAAATTTTATGAAAAATCACATATGCTAACACTTTTGTTACTTTTTTAGCAATGGTTGTTTGGAATAGGTGAAGTATGTTTAGTATGTTTTCAGAACCAGGGCCCGGTCCTGGAATAAATGCAGAAAGAATAAAAAATATATGCAAATATCATCATCATCATCATCATCATCATCATCATCTCACCTTTTCCCCAGCTAGGATTCAAGGCAGCTTACAACAGTTAAAACAAAAATAACTAAAAACTCATAGCATACAAATGTTAGAAATGTAATTAAACTACCACTTACTAAGCAACCAGTCACACCTTCAAACATGAACGAATCACTGGGTTGGAATGTTTGATTGTCAGAGGTCTATGAGAGTAGTGCTGTACCATCTCTAGTGACAACCAAAGCAATTCTTTCCTGGTTGCTAGTTCCTAGATCTCAGGGTCCAGTTTTGAGTCTTTGGCCCTCAACTTTCTTCTCTGCTAGTCAGGGTGAGGAGGAGGAATCTCAGGGCAAGAGCACTGTCTTGAAATGTGTGTGTGTACACACGTGTGTGGCCTTCATTCCTTAGATTATGGAATTTTTTCACATGGGGAAAAGTAATGGGAGTATAGCAGGATGCTCCTGTCACTATCGTGCAATTGCAAGATGATTATCAGATGACATCATGCAACGCCTGACAATCTTCATGCAATTGTTTGATAGTGATGGAAGCATCCTGCTATACTCCCATTACTTTTTCCTGTGTGAAAATCTCCATGGTGGTTTTTATTTTAATGGTATTCTTTGTGTAATTGTGTTTGATACTTGATTTATTATGTTTAATAATATAACTATTGTGATATCGCTACAGTGACATCACAGATAGTAAATCCTAGGTCTTGAGTTTGGGCTCTGAAATATCAGAGCCTGGGATAGTCTTGACCTGGCAACCCTTACTGGCTACATACTGTGGGTGGGTGGGTGTTGTGTGTAGTTATATCCTTTCTTTCTACAAAAAAGGTGCTTGGTAATTAACAATAATAAAATACAGGATTATGGTGAAATTGTAAAGACATCTCAGTTGATACATATCGCTCAAAACAAAATAACACCGGTTAGCAGCAAATCAGCTTAGATACCCAAAGACTATCTGTGGTTGGAGGGACAAGAAAGATAGACCTAGCCTGACTTCTTGTGGGCAGAGAGTCCCACCAGGAAGACGCTCTTTCATGTTCCTGTTCAAAGCGTCTCCAATGATGGTGAGAGAAAGAGAATGGCCTTTTCTGACAATCATAAATCTGAGCCAAGTTCCTATGGAAGAATGTGGTCTTGTAACAAAGGAGTCACATGCTCCCTATAATCAGCCCTAGTCAATAATCTGACTACAGTATTCTGGACCTACAGACAAAATACATTTCTCCCAAATATTAAGACACATGTAACCCATATCTCAGACTGTGTCCTTTCTCCTATGGGCCTTTGCGTGAGGAGAAGGAACTAAGGGTGGGAATGCTGTCTTGGAGTGGGGAGGCTGTCATTTTACTATGTGCTGCTGGCTTCTTTGCAGCCACTGCTATAGACTCCAGAGCAGGGGTCCCCAAACTACGGCCCGCGGGCCAGACCTGGTCCACCAAGGCCTTCCTACCGGCCCGCCGCTGCCGCCGCCGCTCACGCCCACCGCCGGATGCCATTTTGGAAGACAAAATGGCGCCCGGCATCACACACACATGCACACTACTCGGGCGCCATTTTGTCTTCCAAAATGATGCACAACTCCGACGCCATTTTGGAAGACAAAATGGCGTCTGGAGTCGTGTGCATGTGCGCGCACCTCTGGCCCCCCAGAAGATCTGGGGGCCAGCGAACTGGCTCCCAGATCAAAAAGTCCGGGGACCCCTGATCCAGAGGGTTGCCTGTCCACCTCCTCTTCTCCCTACTCCTTGTCTCTTCTTGTTGTATATCTTCAAGTTGTTTCCAACTTATGGTGACCCTATCACCTCTACACCACACTGGCTCTCTCTCCACTTAAATGATCTCAAATCACAGACAGCATCAAGGCTTAGCAGAACAGAAAAGTCTCTTTGAGGAAATAACTGAGCTGCTTCAGTATTCACTGCCTCAGGAATCACTAAATAAGGTACTACATGATTGCTGCTTGTGGCTTTTCCTGCATTGTTGCTAACTTTCCTAGTTCTGTTCTCACCTTCCTCACTCTATTTTAAATGGCTGAAATTGCAATATAATTTCCTTTCCTGGTCTGAGGTACCTGTGTCTTGCTAACAAAAAGCATGGTAAAAAATGTTTTCAGCTATGTAGGCACTAGATTTCTCTGTTTTTTAATTCTTGAATTCTCTTTTTCTCTCTCTTACTAATCCTATTTCTCTTCCATCAACTCCTAAATAATTTGAAAGCACCATCAAATTGCATTAATTCTGCAGTGTGGCAGCAGTGATGGTCCAGTGCTCAAACCACTACACCACACTGAATTGAGCCATAATGGATACTTATAAGACTCTTCCAGACTGATCTCAAGAAGCATTACTTCCCATGCTATATAGATACTTGGGTTTTACCAGTTGCCATTGCCTCTGTGTTTCTGTATGTTCCATTCTTTTGAGGGTTGGGGTTTTTTGGTAGCAATTCTTTGGATCTACACAAGAGCATTTCCAAATTATTTTTGTTTTTCTAACCAGAGTGTAGTTTGTTGAGCTAGTCCTATGGTTTGAAGAGCAAGTTTTCTCCACTCTGATTTTTTGGAGTTTTTTTTATTGTTTGTTTGTTTTAGCATTATATTGCTATAAGACCAAAGTACCATCTCAGTGATGCACTACAACTGTCTTGTTTTTTGTTTTTAAAAGAAAGGAGGAAAGGACAATTTTTTGGTCCAATATGTCTCACTCAAGGAAGTGGGATAAAATGTTGCAGCTGGTACCGGACTTTGCTTGAAAATAGTCCAGATAACACAAATGTTTGGATATTACTTTAAAAAAAAACACGCAACAAATATCACACATATTTGCTTCTACTGCAGGAGCCCAACATCAGTTTATTTATATATTACTTTTCTCACAGATACGTTGTGCTCAAAGCTGTTAACATAATAAGAACAATATGTATAAAACTTCTGCTTATTTGGATCAGTTTTGGTTGGAAAATGTTAACACAACAAATGACACTAGCTAGAATGAAAAAAACAAACACTTTTCTGGGATATTTTATTGCATTTGTGTTTTCATACTGAAAGAAAGCTGTTAACAGCAAATCTGAGGGCATAGCTTAGTACTGTGCAGTGGCAAGGAGAACACAGCTGAGGAATGTGTGTTACACACCACCAGCTGTTTTCAGACTACAGTTCCTATTATCCCTCACCATTGGCCATGTTGGCTAGGAAGGATGGGCGTTTCAGTCCAATAACAATTGCCAAGGTTTATGATCCTCATCCCTGTTTTGTGAGATCTGCATTGGGAGTCTTTTCTTGTATGCATTCTGCAACAAAAAATGCACAGGGGGTTAACTTAAAGCTTAAGGAGTGCTTAAAGAAGTAAAAACTAAGGGCCTTTGCAAACTGCTAGAAACAGTGAAAATTGAGGCCACTTTAACTGTCCTGGCTCAGTGCTAGGGAATCATGGAAATTGTATTTTTTTCTGAGACATTGAGCCTTCTCTGTCAGAGAGCTCTGGTGCCACAATAAACTACAATTCCCATGATTCCCTAGCACTGAGTCAAGGCAGTTAAAGTGGACTCAATTTGCACTATTTCTGGCAGTCTGCAAAGGCCCTAAGTAGCTGAGAAGGTGGAAGCTTTGCCAGGTACTGAATGTAGTATGGAAGAAGGAGGCAGAAGCAGAGGAGCAAGAAAATCATAGGGCATAGCTCTGCCACCAGTGCACTTGCTGATCATACATCCTGTTGGATGTATTTTCATCCATTCAAAGGGATCCTCCATGCACATGGATGTACACACTCAGATCTTTTCCATTTGAGACTGGGTTCATAGGTCAATCATGTGGCATTCTATGCACATACACCTGTTTGCTCATAGGACTCATTCACATGGCTGCTAAACGCACCAGCGGCTGGCGACTTGAATATTAGTGAGGCAATGATCCAGATTTTAGGCTGAACAGTGGCTCAAATGGTTAAGACGCTGACTCTGTTGATTGCAAGATCAGCAGGTTGGCAGTTCGAGGCCCAAGTGCTGCATGATGGGGTGAGCTCCTGTCACTAGTCCCAGCTTCTGCCAACCTAGCAGTTCAAAAGCATGCAAATGCAAGTAGATAGATAGGTACCACTTTGGTGGGAAGGTAACAGCGTTCTGTGCAATCATGCTGGCCACATGATGACAGAGTAGTCTCTGACAACACTGGTTCTTCGACTTAGTAACGAAGATGAGCACCACCTCCTACGGTCAGACACAACTTGACAATCTTGTCAACGGGGAATAAATACCTTTACCTTTAAGGATCTACCCAAAGTGCTGTATGTTATCCCCCAATTGGTTGCAGCATTTTGGATCATTCTGTTAAAGTGCAGATTAAAATTCACCATCCCACTTTCCAAATACAGGGCTTGCTGGGGGTGTAGCTGATGTTGACTGGGGTGGGACTGTGCACCATGTCCTGAATGTTCCCAGCATGTTATCTTCTAATGTGAAGCCTGAGGATCCCTATAAACCTCGCGTCATAAAGTAAGTTTCATATATAAAAACAGGTAGTTGTTTGTAGAGTTGAAAGCACAGGTGGGGCAGGATTTGCCTTCTGCCATCTGGTTTGTGGGTAATTTTGACCCAGGATGCCACCACTCACCTACTGAGCTGCCAACCCTGCCAGGAGTGTAGTAAATGGCCTCTTTCATGCGTTTTTCCCCCCACCAACATTAACAGAGGCTGCATCTGCACTGCAAAAATAATGCAGTTTGACACCACTTTAACTGTCATGACTCAGTGCTATACAATTCTGGGATGTGTAATTTTATGAGATATTTAGCCTTCTCTGTCATACAGCCCCGGTGCCACGACAAACTACAAATCCCAGAATTCCATAGCATTCAGCTATGGCTGATAAAGCAGTGTCAAACTACATTATTTCTGCAGTGCAGATGAAGCCCAAGAGAGAAAAAGAGAGAAACAGCTGGTGAAATTTAGATGAACAGACAGAAGAGCCACTGGGATACAAGCACAAACTACCTTTTTATATAGTGGCATGTGTTGAAAACAATGGAATTGAAAAGCCAAAGACAAAAGGTACTATAAATAACCTTTATCTATATCTATATCTGCTTGAAAAGTAACAAAACAATGTATATAACAAAGGCATTCACAACCAATATATACAAAAGGTACAAAATTAACAAGAGCAATAATGGCAAACAGAATAATACAAAATAGCAAATAGATCAAATAATATAAACTATATTGAAGCAGGGTAACACAAAATATAATGCAAAAGAAAAAAGGCTAAGAGAAAGAGAGAGTGAGAGCACAAAGGAAAGCTAGCTCAACAGCTGATTAGGGTAATACACACAGTTGAAGATCATTTCTATCTCAGCAGCTCACCATTAATCCTATAATGACTAAAGTTATAAATCTTGTTCCTATTCCAATAGCATGAAATGGCCATGTTTTAGGCCAGGCCTAGCAGTGAATTAGCCTGTATTGGATAAAGCAACACACTAATGGTTCCTAAGCACAATATGCTGCAGGAAACTATCATTATAAACACATTCAGACTAGAATTCTTCTATACTACCACTAGCTCATTGCTTAACCAGAGCTCAGAAAAGTTACTCTTTGGGTGGCAGCTTCTAGTCTACCCTAGGTATAATGGATTGCCATGATGAGGACTTTTCAGAGTTGTGGAATGCTCTTGAATAGTTCCCAGATAAATAAAGGGAAATGTGTGGCCAAGCAACATCAGAATGTGGTCAAGATGGCAAATGTTATTGATAAGGAAGAACAGCAAACTAGGAAAGGATGCAGCAGTTTGATTTTGCCTGAACTTACTGGGAAGGGAAAACTCCATCCTCTCCTGTTGAGTTAATTTCAATGCATACTTTGCACTTTGAATTCAGTTTGCAGTAACTGAAGTAAGCCAATGTGAAGTCGTAGGCTTTCATGGCTGGCGTCCATAGTTTTTGTGGGTTTTTCAGGCTGTGTGGCCATGTTCTAGAAGAGTTTCTAGAAGAAACTCTTCTAGAACATGGCCACACAGCCCGAAAAACCCACAAAAACTATGAAGTAAGCCAAGTTTAAAAGGGGAGGTGGGAGGAAGAGAGAGAAACTGGGACATTTTTTAAAAACAGACGAAAAATTAAGCATGACTGTCCCTGACAAACTGGGGTAGTCGGAAGGTATGTTGTAGTCCAAAACAGTAAATTTAACATAACTCAGACTTCAGTGTATCAATCCTTGCAAATTCTGTATAGTTAATCCATTGAAAGGCTCAGTGTAGGGTCCATGATGAGCACATATTATGTCTGAGCAGAATTAGCTACAGTTATGGTTAGGAAATCCTCTATCACTGTTTACATTACATAATGTGCTTCTTGACTATCCAAAAGAGCCACTAAAAAACCTGTTAGTGAATTGTGAAGGACTCCAGCAAGAATATCCCAATACAAATCAGCATTCCCTAGTCAGTGTCCCAATGTATGAAACCCAATGCACAATGGTCCTGTTGTGATCAGTCATATTGTTGGCTCTTCTATGTAGCAGCATAACAGCAGCCCTCCAAATTAGGAGGAATAGCTAATACCCCAGAAGACAGGATGAAAATTCAAAATGACCTTAATAGATTAGAAAGCTAGACCAAAGCTAACAAAATAAATTTCAACACAGAGAAATGTAAGGTACTGCACTTAGGGCAAAAGAATGAAATGCATAGATATAAGATGTGGGACACCTGGCTTAATGAGACTACGTGTGAAAGGGATTTACGAGTCCTAGTAGACCACAAGTTGAACATGAGTCAACAGTGTGATGC
Source organism: Phrynosoma blainvillii (assembly GCA_026167975.1). Lineage (NCBI taxonomy): Eukaryota > Metazoa > Chordata > Lepidosauria > Squamata > Phrynosomatidae > Phrynosoma > Phrynosoma blainvillii. The sequence continues at coordinate 106,034,718 of JANUYF010000005.1, read as the reverse complement.
CGCAGCTAAAAAGGCCATTGCAATTTTAGGCTGCATCAATAGAAGCATAGTGTCTAGATCAAGGGAAGTAATAGTGCCACTGTATTCTGCTTTGGTCAGGCCCCACCTGGAATACTGTGTCCAGTTCAGGGCACCACAATTCAAAAAGGATGTTGAAAAACTGGAGCGTGTCCAGAGGAGGGCGACCAAAATGGTGAAGGGTCTGGAAACCAGGCGCTATGAGGACCGACTTAGGGAACTGGGTATGTTTAGCCTGGAGAAGAGATGGCTAAGAGGGGATATGATAGCCCTGTTTAAATATTTGAAGGATGTCCTATTGAGGAGGGTGCTAGCTTGTTTTCTGCTGCTCCAGAGAACAGGACCCGGAACAATGGATGCAAGCTGCAGGAAAAGAGATTCCACCTTAACATTAGGAGGAACTTCCTGACAGTAAGAGCTGTTCGACAGTGGAACACACTCCCTTGGAGAGTGGTGGAGGCTCCTTCATTGGAGGTCTTTAAACAGAGGATGGATGGCCATCAGTCGGGAATGGTTTGATTTTGAGTTCCTGCATGGCAGAGGGTTGGACTGGATGGCCCTTGTGGTCTCTTCCAACTCCATGATTCTACTGGATACACACATTACAAAACTGCCCAGTTCTAATTCTTGCAGATATAAGTCCCATAAGTCCACTTACAAAGATGCAAATCCCCAACAGGATTACATCCTCTTGTTTTAAGGGGTTTTCCAAGCTTGACTTCTGTGCTTGCTCAGTTTCTTCTGGCCAGCTGTGGATCCTCTTATGGTTCAGCCTCTTAAGGTTTACTTCTTACGGTGCTTTTTTAAAAGTATATTTTTAATTGAGCCTTTAAAATATAATAACAAACAAGCATGAAAAGATAACATATACATTTTATAGTTCTGGAGCTTTAAACCAAATTTGGATCGGATAAGGTGTAAGAACTTTTTTGGAGTCAAAAGGCCCAATTCCAATTAGGAAACTGTTGAAGGGAAGAGCTGCGTTCCAGCAGTTCAGCCTTGGAAGCCATGCTATATGAGAAGCAGCTTAGGGAGCTGGGTGTGTTTAGCCTGAGGAGGAGAAGGTTAAGGGGTGACATGATAGCCATGTTTAAATATTTGAAAGGATGTCATATGGAAAAAGGAACAAGCTTGTTTTCTGCTGCTCCAGAGAACAGGACCTGAAACAATGGGTTCAAACTACAGGAAAAAAGATTCCACCTAAACATTAGGAAGATCTTCCTGATGGTAAGAGTTATTTTGACAGTGGAAGATGCTGTCTCAGAGTGTGGTAGAGTCACCTTCTTTGGAAGTTTTTAAACAGAGGTTGAATGGCCATCTGTCGGAAGAGCTTTGGTTGCTTGTCCCTGCATGACAGGGGTTGGAATGGATGGTCCTTGGGGTCTCTTCCAATTCTGTGATTCTTTCAGTTCTATGCAGTTCTATGACGCAGTGCAACAACTTCTCAGGCTGCAAAGCAGAGCTTTTTCACCCTCCAACAGCAAAGCACAACTCAGTTCCATGCAACAGCTTTCTGTTTAAACAACTTTTATATCTGATCAGAAATAACAACAGAAGAAACTTGCTCTTGCAGAAGTGATGGGAAACTCCTCTAGACTGCATTTGCCATGCAGGCCAGATGTTTCTCTTCCCTGAAATGGATACAATCAAGTAAGATTATTGTTCTTTATAAAATAGGCTAAGTGGCCATCCTCTACAAATTGGATGGGGAAAAATACATCTCTATTCTCCAAAATTACTGTAGTTATTAGACCCATTGCTAGATTGATAGCAAAAGGCCTAAGCAGACTGCCAGAAATAGTGCCCATTAAATTGAGGCACTGCCCTGGCTCAGTGCTAGGGAGTCATGGGAATTGTATTTTTTTCTGGGACATTGAGCCTTCTCTGTCAGAGAGCTCTGGTGCCACAATAAATTACAGTTCCCATGATTCCCTAGCACTGAGCCAGGGCAGTGCCTCAATTTAATGTGCACTATTTCTGGCAGTCTGCTTAGTCCCAAAGAGTCTTCACCATACCACCAAATGGGTTCATGACATCAAGGAAGTTAAGAATCCCTGTTCTAAATTCTCACTTTGAATGTTAAGTTACTTCAATGCTAGAAATTTGGAGACTGGAGGAAAATTTCATTGGGGAGTTCAGAATTTCTACCTGGGGAAGCAATACCTTCATGCACCCTCCATAGGTACACCCCTTATCAGATTCCTTCTATCTGTCTCTATCAGTATCTCCTAACTCTGCTTGTCTTTTTGTACATGCAGCTGTGGTCCATCCCTCTCCCTTTGCTCTAATGGAGGCTGGGATAAGGCTAAATAACCCATCATCTATTCAAGCGATGGAAAAGTGTAGGATATCATATGTTGTTGGAGGCAAATCCCACCATTAGCTATACTGGCTAGGGCTGATGGAAAATATTCTCCCCCCCCCCCCCAAAAAAAAATCTGGGCTATCTTAGCTCTCATGAGGCACAATATCTGGATGTTACTGGCTCTTCATATTTCCCCAGTTCTTAAATAGGCATTAACCCACAACTCCACCCAGCAAAATCCTGGAGTCTAAAATCAAAGATCATGTAGGACTATCTAGAAGACCATTCCTGAAGCTCACTACACTTGCAAATTGTTCAACACATTTCAGTAAAAATTTCCTCACAGGCACAAGAATTCCTTTAAATTATCCTAGCAGTGATGCATCTCTCCTAAGGGCATCTAGGTACAAAAGGGATTCTGACTGAGAGAGGAGGCTGTGGAAACAGAACTGGCTGCCTGAGGTAGTGAAACGGTGAGAAGGAAACCGCAGCGCAATAGCAGAGGCTGAGCCTAGCACACAACTCATAACAACTTTCCAGTTTTATCAGCAAATGGACTTCAGCAAAAACAGAGCAGGAGCTGAGACAACTAGATAGAATAGGAACTGCTGGGCTAGGTGGGCCAAAGGGATTATAAATCGGGGGTCTGGTTCAAATGTTACAGTGACCTGCTCTATCATTCTTCAGGTGGGAAGCAAAAGTTAAAGCAATGCCATTAACTGCAACACATTCCCCTTTTTGTGGTAACAAGGGGGAAGATGCTTATATTTCAAAATTAACATTAACGCGTGAGAACAGCACAACTTCCTCTAATTTTTGGTGTAGCAAGTAACATATTCTAGTTACTTTAACAAGTTGTTTTAAAAAGATTGTTTCGGAGGCATTTTGACAAAAATGTTTCGAGGTTTCTAAGCCATTCTCTTCTAAATGATCCAAAAGTATGGATATGTTTCAAATATGTTTGAAAGGTACACATTTTGCAGGGGATGAGTGGGTAAGGGGGGGGGACAGAAAAAAGAGACAAGATGTGCAAAATCTGTGGCAAGTTTGGACAGCACAGATTGCTAGGTGCCTTGCCTTTGGACAGTCTTCTCTAGCCTGACCCTTTGCAACCATCTTGGAATGCAAACCCCACCATCCCCAATCAGAAGTTGAATTGTAGGGTTTGAATGCATCCAGAAAGTACCATATTGGGGAAGGCAATGGAAACTCGCCAAAGAGCATTTCTGAAGGAAGCTTCTTGTAGGTAATGGTGTCAACCAAAGTACACTCATCCCCCCACATTTGCTGGGGTTAGGGGCACAGGATCCCCATGAATGTGGAAAAACTGCAAATAACAAAAACACTACGTTTTTACCTGAGAGAACACCTCTCTAGGGATCCCTAGGTCCTCCAGGGCAACTCTGTGGTCAACATCTGTCAGACATTGACCATAGAATTGCGCTGAAGGAGCCACAAATGCCTAGTGGAGTGTTCTCTCTAGGAATCTCTAGGTCCTTCAGGGCAACTTTTGGTTAAAGTTGATTGTAGAGTTGTGCTGGAGGACCTAGAGATTCCTAGAGAGAAGATATTACCATAATAAAATCCATGAATAATCAAATCTGCAAAGATCAAAGCCGCAACTAGGGAGGAATGGGAAACATTTGCTCCAGTGTTGGGCTTGTGAGATTGAGTGGTGGAGACTGTAAATGCTTCTTTGAAAGAGGGCTGTGTTCTAGCCTCTCTTAAAAAAAATTACTGAATATAAAAACACATACAAAACATACTACACAAACACACATACAAAATTACACAATCCACATAACTAATCTTTGTTAGTACATTACATATTTATCAAAGCATCTTGTCTACACATATACATCATTCTTATTCAATCTCACTGTTAATAATTACATTTGCACTCTATTTCATCTTCTTAGTACCCACTCATCCTTTTACCCATCTAATTTCTCGCATCCCTTTCCTTTTCTTTCATCCACTTATCCTTTCTTCCCTTAAACCTTCTTATCCTACACTTTCATTCTTCCTCCTCTTCCCTCTTCCTTCCACTTACTCATATGTTCTCTTACTTTCTCGTACCCTCATAACACTTTCCCATACCTTCCCATATGTTCCAACCTCTCTAAAAAATAGTAATTGGTACCACCTCCCTTGATAACTATTGGCCAGTCTCTGATCTCCCTTTTTAAGTAACATCCTAGAGCAAGTGCTGGTAACACAACTCCAGGTTTTGTTGGACAAAACAGGATTACCGGGATCCATTCCAATCTAGGTTCAGGCCTGGTTATGGGACAGAAGCAGCCTTGATGGATGACATAAAACAGAAATTGAACAGGGCAAGTGCATCCTTGTTGGTCCTCCTGGATCTTTCAGCAGAATTTGATACTGTCAACCATGGTATCCTTCTGGGTCATTTGGCTGCTGTGAAACTTGGGGGTATTGCTTTGCAGTGGGGTTCCAGTCTTTCTGTTCAGCCTTCTCTGAAGCAGCACAACTGTGGAACTCCCTGCCAAAGGAAGCTAGGTTGGTCTCATCCCTTTTAAGCTTCCAGTGGGCAGCCAAAACAGTGCTATTTCACATGGCATTCATGTTTGAAGTTGCTCTCTTTTAACCGTTTTAAAACTAGGTACTAGGATTGTTTTTAGACTACTTTTATGAGTTTTTAAATAGCATTTTAATATGTTTTTTTTAATTATCTTTGTAAAGTTTTAATTTGTTTCTCTTTCTTCATCAGCTCAGGAAACCTTGTGAGTTGAGAGGCAATACAGAAATACTTTAAATAAAGATGATCATAATAACAATTCAGTGTGTTAAAAATGGGAAGGGGGGAAAGAGAAATAGAGACAGACAGACAAACTGACAGACAGATTGTACTAAATATTTTCTGCTAAGGTGCCAGGTTCTGATCACTCTCTAGGTTTGCTCACTCCACATATGACCAAATACATCCACCCACCCACCCATACTGAATTGGTTGGTGTGTAGGATTTGAACCCTGAAAAATAATTGCTAGCCTTTACTCTGCCAATATTAGAATGGCAAGTCTATGGTATAAACATCCTTGAAATCCTGTGTACACTTCTGGGTCTAAATTCAATTGTCAGTCTCAACTAGAATAGACTCACTAAATCAAAGGGATCTTTGTGAGGCAGCATTTACAAAGGAAACTTTGTAAATTTCATTAATTCAAAGACTCTCCTTAAGTATGATTTAATAACAGTTGCATCCTCCAATGGGCTCAAAAAGGTGCAGAAAAGGGCAACCCAAATTATCAAGAGGCTGGAGTAATTCTCCTAAGAAGAATGAGTACAACATTTGGAACTGTCTAGTTTATAAAAAGGTGAGAAAGCGGAAACATGACTGAGGTATGTAACATTAAGTATAGTGTGGAGAAAGCAGGTAGGAGAGTGTTTTTATCCCTTTCTAATAATTTTAAATACCCTAAAAAGCATCAGATCCTAACTGATCTTGGAAGCTAATCAGGGCCAGCTCTGGTTAGTATCTGGATGGGAGATTGCCAGTGAATACCAGGTGCTGTAGGCTATATTTCAGAGGAAGAAACTGGAAAAACCATCCCTGAGTAGTCCTTGCCTAAGAAAACCCTGTGAAATTCACGGAGTTGTCATAAGTTGAAAAGCAACTTGAAGCCACATACACACAATAACTTTAGAACCTGGGACTATCCACTGAAACTGAATAGTGGAGAGATTTAGGAGAAATAAATAGCAAGTTGTCTTCACACACAATGCATAGTTTAACTACGAAACTCAGTGCCACAGGATGTAGTGATGGCAGACAACATTAAAAGCAGATGAGACTAATTCATGCTGGATAAGGTTCTTCATGAATACTAGTCAGGATGGTATGCATTGCTTCCACTATCAGAGGGCATATGCCTCTGAATGCCAGTTTTTAGGAAACCCAAACTGGAGGGTGCTCTTGTGCTCCTGTCCTATTTGTGGGCTTCCCAAAGATATGGCTACTGTGAGAAATAGGATGGTGGACTAGGTGGGTTTTTGGTCTGCTCTAGCAGGACTCTTCTCATATTCCTCTGAGAATTAATCCAGCCAAGTTCTAACACAGAGATGGGTAACGGCATAGAGGATGGAAGCTATTTTTCACACACTCCACACCTTCTGGATGCCACACTAGGGGCTCTGACATAACCAGAAGTGGTGTTATGTTGCTTCTGATTTAACTTCAGGCAATTTTCAGTTCTTGTGAGCCAGCATGGCATAGAAAGAAGAGTTTGACCCTGCCTGGGCATGGAAACCCGTTTAGGAAAGTCACATTCCCTCACTTTCAGAGGAAAGTGAAAGCAAACCCTCGTTGAACAAATCTTGCCAAGCAAACCCAGTAATAGATCTGCCTTCGGGTCGCCATAAGTTAGAAACAATTTGAAGGAACACAACAACAAACCCCCTGGTGCTAGGGGGTACTATGGACAAACCTGCTTGTTTTGTGATAGTTTTGAGCCATTTTGGGGGGGGCATCACCTGTGGAAAAATCATAAAATGGTAGGGGGTCTGGAGTTTTAGGGGACTTCTTAAGGAGTGCAAAATGGGGCCCTGTGTGAAGGCCTTGGGCTGTACTTTCTCCACTCTCTGCAACTACTGGCAAATACTGTATGCCAACTTGTAAAATTCACAGTCAACCTCAGGCAAGGTTGGGAGGCCAGGGAGGCATCAAACAGTGGACTTTATCACACAGGGGAAACCCCATGCAGAAAGGGGGTTTTAAGTTGAAAAAACCTGCAAAAGCAGGTAGATTTTCCGACAACATTGCTATCAAACTGTTGTTAACCCGAATGGAAAGTAGTCAAAAGCTGCTTCTTTTTACTTTCGGAAAATCCAAAAAGTAAAAAGGAGCAGCTTTTGACTACTTTCCGTTCAGGTTAACAACAGTTTTATAGCAATGTTGTCGGGAAATCAACATGCTTTTGCAGGTTTTCCTCAGCTTTTAAATCCCATTTCTGCATGGGATTTCCCCCGTATGATAAAGTTCAGTGTTCAAGCGATTGCCCTTGTGTTAAATGTCTGCAGGTAACCTCATATCTTCACAGCTGGAAGCAAACTATCCAGCTGAATCCAGCCCTGCCCTATCCAGTATTCACCAACATGCATTCACCATATGATATTTGGTGTGCTTTAAGGCTGAAAGGTAGAGCCTTTACTTTCCAGGCACGATCTACTTAGCTTACTGTTGAAAGGAGTTAGTTGAGAATTAATAATTTAAAAATTAATTAGGAGAGGAAAGATACTTTGATCCCAACTTCATCAACTAACAAATCTGAGTGATGTCTTTAGGACTATGAGCCTTTGCAGACTGCCAGAAATAGTGCAAATTGAGTCCACTTTAACTGCCCTGGCTCAGTGCTAGGGAATCATGGAAATTGTATTTTTTTCTGAGACACTGAGCCTTCTCTGTCAGAGAGCTCTGGTGCCACAATAAACTACAGTTCCCACGATTCCCTAGCACTGAGTCAGGGCAGTTAAAGTGGACTCAATTTGCACTATTTCTGGCAGTCTGCAAAGGCTCTATGTTACTGCTATTACCTCACAAAACATAGCTATTATGCAAGTTTACATATAGTCTGCCAAGGCTATTTGTTATTTATTTATTTATTATTTGTTTGTTTTGTATTGTTGTTATAAAACAAATAAAAACACTTAATTATTGAAAAAATAATTAATTAGGAGATACTCTGCCTAACTCTTTGCCTAACAAAAGCAAAATAATTATGCAAAAATTCACAGATGGAAACAACATCTTAAACACAGTCTACTTGTAACTCATTGCTTTTTATTATTTTATTTTTAAGTAACCAAAAAGCAAAGACTAAAACAAAACATTCCTCCAGACTTGATGGTAATGAATTACTGGTGGCTGGACCTATGAGTGGGATAGAGTTTAGCACCATGGATCACTCCTTTAAAATTTGCACTAAAATCCAGACTGGATTAATTGCCCCACTGACACAGAGGCCACCAAAAATTATTGCTACATTTCTCTCTTATGTGGGTTGCTGAGTTCTGCTTGTTACAAAACATTCCTTTTTCCTTAAAACAAAACAAAAATATTTCAACTGTACACAAGACCTACCTAAGTCTACACTCTTGCCACAGATTTTCTCTCCCTTGTCTTTCAGAGAGAAGACATTAATTGCAATACAGAAAGTCGCTTGGAAACTCTCGGGATGGAGTCATTGGGCAGAGATGTACAGGAGGAGACATACGTCTTAGTGGAATATGCCTTTGAGTACACCGCCAAGGATGGGCGACTGATATCAATCCAACCCAATGAGAGATACATCCTTTTGAAGCGAACAAATGACCACTGGTGGCATGTTAGAAAAAGCAAAGAAGCTCGGCCTTTCTACATCCCTGCTAAATATGTCAAAGAACTGGGTCCCATCACTCAGACAGTGGCATCTTTGGACATGTTGCCTCACACAAGTTTGCAGGAGAAGAGCAAGTTAGGGACCTCCACTGAGACTGGCCGGGAGCAACCACCAGAGTATGTGTATCGGTTTGTGAGTGCTATTCCAGGGGTTGATGCAGATCCCTCCCAACACCATCCCATCTCTTCAGGAGCAAGAATGACAGTCTTTTCTGACATCAGTGGGAAGGCTCTATCCCTTGCTTCCGGATCAAAAAGAGCCCCTCTTTCCACCCTTAGTGCATCACATGGTTCCCTTAAGCCTCCCTACAAAACAGGCCTGGGTTATCCTTCAGAGAGCTGTGGCCCCTCTGCTGAACAAATGAGGCCTACAGTATCTCTGGATGACTTGGCAAGGTTCACAACCCACACCCAAGCAAGCACTGTTGGGGGCTCAGGATTGTACAAAGCAGCCTCATGGGATCACCCTCATCCTATCCTGGAGAGCAACTCGAAAAACCACCAAAAGGCAGCTGAGGACAAGGTGGACATACAGGAGCGGAGTGACAAACAGGTACAGTATCTCTTGCAGTTTTTATGCATAGGTGAAAGAAAGCAGGGACAGTATCTGTTGTCAAAGGCACTCATTGACATCTCATTTTGTAGTTTCTGATCTTGGGCCAACTGAGCCAACATCATCCCTGCCCTGTTTCCCCAGAGTTCCAGAGGTTTAGGCAGGGTTCACAGCAAAGATTTGATGTTCTCTAAAAATGCTAGCATTCTTAACTAAGAAGGGTTATGTCATTCTGTGCATGCATAAAGACACTTATTTCTTGCCAGTCCATGGCTGAAAAAGAGGGTCTGGTGCTGAACCTTGACTTTTCTGCACTCTCCCCTTGATGCTGGTTGTCTGAAGCTGTTCTAGCAATAATACACAGTTAATACATTACACGTATGGAAAACTATTGTATTGTAGCCTTCCTTGGATTGTCCATTTTGGACTATAGAAAGGAGCTCTTGTGTTGGAAGGCTCCCAGGTTAAAAGTAAATTGCTTAAAAAATGGAAAATACTATGTTAAAGGGAAGGCAGCTAGAATCCTTCACTCTGGCATGTGACTTTCCTATGTACCAAGTCACACACCTTTGGAAATACAGCTGTCCCTCCCCATTCATGGACTTTGAGTCTGTGGTCTCGCTCTTTGCAGGGAGGGACAAGGGCTATACTTTAAACACCTCTGCATGGACCTGCACATGCACCACAAGCATGTGTGCCATTAGTTTAAATGGGGTTCAAATATTTGTGACCACCATTTTCGCAGGGGGGGGGTCCCCACGAATTAGGAGGGGCAACTGTATTGTGACAGGAGGTCCTCTATTTACTATCTAAAATTATACCATCATCATGTGGCTGTTCTGCACATATAGATCATCCCTAGATGTAATGACCTGCACTCTTGTTGTATGCAAACTGCAGATTAATAGCAGAATTTGAAATGGTGGTTGGAGTTACAATTTCTTCCCAAACTCAAATTCCTATGCATCTAATAACATGACTAAAATATATACAGCAGACACAGCTTTCTCTGTCTCTGCCGCTCCATTGTGTTGAAATCATGCTCTGACTGTTGCCCTTTCATGGAGCATCACGTTAGAGGGTGCTGCCAGGAAAAGCTGTGGCAGGCTTGGAGACAATGGGCATATTCACATGACATGTTAAGAGAAGATATGTATTAACCATGGTTTATTGTCTAAACCATGAATTACACAACAGGTGACCAAGCAAAGGATGGCTATCTTCTGGCTGGTTGTGTCTGCCTTTTGGGCAGCTTGTTTCAGTGTGGGCACCTAAGGAGACAAGTCAAAAATAAATTATGATTATAGGTTTGGATGTCACAATAAATCATAGTTTAAACAAGCTGACATTTGTAAGCAAGCAACAAACCATGAGTTTAGATTGTGATTTGTATCTAGTTAACAAACAATGGCTTGTCAGCAGGTCATTTTCATATAGCGCAACAAGGCAGATTTCAACAAAACGCTCCATGGCTTTCATGAAATGCAAATACAGTATATTCAATTCCACTCATAATAACAAACAAGAACATTCCCTTCAGAGTCTGCAAAAAAAAAAAAAAACAAGAGTAGAAGCTTTCCCATGTAGCAGCAAATTTGGGTCAATGCAAAAACAGAGCAAGTACCTGAAGAACCAACTAAACTTCTTTTTCCCATAATCAGGAGTCTTGTGATTGTAAATTGAAGTACTACTTTCAATTCCTATTTTCTATGGAGAGACAAGAAAACAAACAGGAAAAAGACAGGGCTCTTTCTTGTTCTCCACAGTTTAAAGGAGAAGTGAGCAGGACACTTCTAGTGCACATTACAATGATATTAACACGTTATTTTAAATAAAAATCCATGCAGGTTACAAATATAGTTGCCAATATCTTTTCCTCTCCACCCCTACTTTTGTTTGATCTACAGATATTTACACATGATAGGGCTGTGAAAAATGTGGTCCATTGATTTGTGTCGAATGAGCAACTGACTACAGGTAAAAAAAGTCATTTCCGACTTATGGTGATCCTAAGGCAAACCTGTCATGGGATTTTCTTGGCAAGATTTGTTCAGAGAGGGCTTGCTATTGCCTTCTCAGGCTAAGAGAGGATGACTTATCCAAGGTCACCCAATGGGTTTCTACATCAGGGATTTGAATCCTGATTTCCAGAGTCCATCCAACACCCAAACCACCACACCACACACCAAGTTGCTCTCAACTTGAAAGAATCATACAGTTGGAAGGTACCTTGGAAATCATTTAGTCTACAGAAGCAGACAGAAAACAGATCTGGGTTTGCTGATAGATCTCGTGGTAATTTGTATAAGAATATATGGTACTCTGTTTCCCTCTTGTTCAACAATGTTGTTGCTATTAACTGCCATCAAGTCAACTTTGACTTATGGTGACCCTATGAATGAGAGACCTCCAAGTCACCAGCCATGATTGAGTCTATCCACATGTAATGCAGTCTTCCTCATTTCCTACTGCTTTCTACCTTACTGAACATTATTGCATTTTTCTAGAGAGTCATGTCTTCTTCTTATATGGCCAAAGTAGCACAGTCCCAATATAGTCAGCTTGGCTTCTAAAGAGAGTTCAGGTTTGATTTGTTCTAAGACCCATTTATATGTCTTTTTAGTAGTCCATTTTAGCAGTCCAATGTGGTACAATGGTTTCAGCACCGGACTAGGACACACAGTATAGTGGTTTGAGTGCTGGACTGTGACTCTGGAGACCAGGGTTCAAATCTCGGCTCAGCCATGGAAACCCACTGGATGATACACTCTCTCAGCCTCAGAAGATGGCAATGGCAAACTCCCTCTGAAGAAACTTACCAAGAAAACCCTATGATAGGTTTACCTTAGGTTCGCCATAAGTCAGAAAGGACTTGAAGGTACACAACAAAAACAACAAAAGGGCCTCTGTAGGACTCTTTTCCAGCACCACATTTCAGATTAGTTGATTTTCTTTCTACCAGCTTTCTTTGCAGTCCAGCTTTAACAATTGTACAGAGAAATTGAAAATACAATGGCATGGGCAATCCTAACTTTAGTATCCAATTATATATTATTTAACAATAGCAACAACTAACAAGCCTATCCCTTTTTAAATAAGGCTGGTGAAAAAGAAATCTTGGAGGGAATCCTGGAGTGGATTGTTACAAAGACTATTGAGACTGGTTCTGTTAGGGAGAGCAAATCTCTGAGCTGGTAATCTTCCCACACCTCTTAAATGGACTTAAGAGCCAGTGAAGCCTAGTTGTTTGAGTGTTTGATTATGACACTGGAGACCAAGGTTCAAATACCTACTTGGCCATGGAAACCCATTCGCTGAACTTGGACAAGTCACACTCTCTCAGAGGAAGGCAAAGGCAAGTCCCCTCTGAACAAATCTTGCCAAGAAATCCCCATGATAGGGCCTTAGAGGTGCTATAAGTGGGAAATAGCTTGAAGGCACAACAACAAGTTCATACACACACAGCATGGCAGGAAGAAATCAAACCATTGCATGATACACTCATCCCTTCACATTCACAGGGGTTAGGGGCACAGGACCCCGTGAATGTGGAAAAACCGCAAATAACAAAAACACTATGTTTATACCTGAAAGAATACATCTCCAGGAATCTCTAGGTCCTCCGGGGCAATTCTGTGGTCAACCTCTGCCAGACTCTGACCACAGAATTGCACTAGAGGAGCTACAAAGGCCTAGTGGAGTGTTCTCTCTAGGAATCTCTAGGTCCTTCAGTGCGACTTTTGGTTAAGGTTGACCAATAGAGTTGTGCTGGAGGACCTGGATTTTCCTAGAGAGAACATTTTAATAAAATCTGTGAATAACCAAATCCACAAAAGTCAAAGCAACAAATGTAGAGGGACGAGTGTATTTCCATCCTGAGGCCTCATTGATTTTCTCCCTGTCAAACAGCTCCAAAGACAGACTCTAAGGACGTTTTCACACTGGGCAAAAGGAGGACGCTAGCCGGCCTCCCGCCAGCCTCACTCCGGCTCCATTTCCCGTGTGTTCACACACACGCGGTGGCAAACCCCGCCCCTTCCGGTGTCACCCCTGCGTCCGGCCGGCTTTTCGCTCCGTGTGTTCAAACACACGGAGCCCTAAGTCCGGCCTCACTCCGGCAGCGGCAGGCTAATTCCTGGCTAACTCCGGCTTCAGGTAATTCCGGGTGGCAAAAGGAATTAGCCTGCCGCCGCCGGAGTCATTCCGGTGTCAGCGGCACAGGGTCCAGCCGGCTTTAGGAGAAGGGCTCCAGCCGGCTTTAGGGAGCCCCGTGTGAAAACGTCCATAAACAAGGCTCAGACTAACTGTTGTTGCATGCCCTCAAGCCATTTGCAAGTTATTGCAACCCTAAGGCAAACCTAGCATGGGTTTTCTTGGAAAGTTTCTTCAGAGGCAGCTTGTCATTGCCATCTTCTGAGGCTGAGAGAGTGTGACTTGCCCAGTGGGTTTCCATGGCCTGATTTCCAGAGTCACCACAGGACTTTATCACAGGGGGGGAAATTGGGGGTTTAAACAGGCATTTTCCTGGGGAAATCATGCAATCAGAGCTAAGATTATCACACATACACCTTTTGAATCTCCCAATTTCCCCCGTGTGATAAAGTCTACCCTCCAACACTCAAACCATAATGCCACACTGGCATTATAGTTCCATCCTGAGGCTTCATTGAACTGCCCCTTGTCAGACAGCTCCAAACACAGACAGACTCTAAAACGAGACACAGGGCCTTTGCAGACTGCCAGAAATAGTGCAAATTGAGTCCACTTTTAGGGTTAGGGTTAGTGCTAGGGAGTCATGGGAATTGTTTTTTTTTCTGAGACATTGAGCCTTCTCTGTCAGAGAGCTCTGGTGCCACAATAAAATACAGTTCCCCATGATTCCCTAACCCAAACCCTTAAAGTGGACTCAATTTGCACTATTTCTGGCAGTCTGCAAAGGCCCTCAGTCAAAAAGACATACTAAAAACAAGCAAAAAGAGAAGCAGGGTAAGCTAAGCTATTTTTCATGGATTTTTGACTGCTGCAACTTACATCCTTCAGTAGGTGGCAGCATCTCCCTGACAGGAGGTGATGTGAAGAATCACTTATGAAGATGTAGGAGAGGGAATTTCTCTCCCCTTTTTACAACAAAAGTTGCATCAATTTTTCCATAAAAAGAAAAATGGCTTAGTTAGTAGGTTAAAAGGTTTTAGTCTACCCTTTGTGTGCTGGAGTGATTTCTTTTCCTTTTACTCAGGAGAGTATTAAAAATATGATTCGCCTCTCATCTTGTGAAGTGGTGAGAACCATTCTTACCACCTTGTTCTCCTGCTATAGGTGGTGGTGGTGGTGGTTGACCTCTGTTCATGGCAATCCTATGAATGAGACATCTCCAAGACTCCAAGTTCTCAAATGTCCAGCAGAATCCTGTAGGCTTAAGCCAGTGACCTCCCTAATAGAGTCTAGCCATATGACCTGTGATCTTCCTCTCCTTCTGCTGGTCTCTACTTTTCCTAGCATTATTGTCTTTTCCAGTGATTCATGCCTTCTCATGATGTGGCCTAAGTATGACAGACTCAACTTAATCATCTTGGCTTCCAAAGAAATGTCAGGCTTGATCTCTTCAAGAGCCCATTCATTTATCTTTTGGGTTGTCCACAGTGTCTTCAGCACTCTTCTCCAGCACCACATCTCAAATGGGTTGATTTTCCTTCTATTGCCTTTCTTTACAGTCAAACTCTCACCTCTGTACATGGTGATGGGAAATATAATGGCTTGGATGCATCTAGCTTTAGTGCTCAGAGTTATATCTTGTCTAACTGCTTCATAGCTTCTCTTCCCAATCCTACTCTTCTGATTTCTTTACTGCAGTTTCAGTTCTGGTCTATATTTGATCCAAGGTATGGGAACTCTTTGACTATTTTGATTTTTCCGTCATCTAGGATGAATTCTTGTAACTCTTCCATGGTCATTGTTTTTGTTTTCTTAATGTTTAGCATTAAGCTTACAGTGATGCTTTCATCCTTGACCTTCTTCAGTAATTGCTCCAGGCCCTTGTTGGTTTCTGCTAGTAGTGTTGTGTCATCTGCGTATCTTAGGGGGGTTGCAGATAGCCAGAAATAGTGCAAATTGAGTCCACTTTTAGGGTTAGGGTTAGGGTTAGGGAATCATGGTAACTGTATTTTATTGTGACACTAGAGCTCTCTGACAGAGAAGGCTCAATGTCTCAGCAAAAAAACAATTCCCATGATTCCCTAGCACTAACCCTAACCCTAAAAGTGGACTCAATTTGCACTATTTCTGGCAGTCTGCAACCCCCCTTAGATTGTTAATATTCTTTCCTCTGATCTTCACTCCTCCTGCCTCTGACTCTAAGCCTGCTGTGCAAACAATATATTCTGCTTACAGGCTGAATAAATAGGGTGATAGTATTCAACTTTGCCTTAGAGCAGATTTTAAAAGGTAATCTCCTGGGCAGGCTGGTTTGGTTAATTCACGTGCCTCCTTGGTCAGGCAGAGAGAGAGAAAGGGAGAAAAAGATCCATGTCCTTTTGAAGACTCCATGTGTCCTAGGGATGATTCAGTTATTCAATAAAAGGAGTTGGTGTTGTTGTTTTTTAATTTGCAGTCAGGACAATCCGGTTCTCTCAGGAACCGATGATTAAGGCAGCCTAAGAGCTATAAGGACAGAGCCAGTAGTACAAGTCATTCAGCAGGTTCCTCATCCTCACCCTATAGTCCTCTAGGTGCAATGGCTGAGGCCACCTGGGGTCCAGTCAAACTACACAATTGTAGGACTACAACTCTTCTTTAAATGCTGTCACTGCATGATATCCGAAGGAAGCCTATTGCTTGTAGTTTGGGAAGGCACTGGAGTTCTCTGGCAGAGAATTCTAAGTACCCCACCCCAAACTACAAATCCCAAGAATCCATAGGATGTATCTGTGGCAGTTAGTGGAATCACAGTGTTATAACTATGTAATAGGAAAGAGCTCCTAGACTTTCCAAAGTAGTGTTTTTTACCAATAAGGGGTGGCAGGCCTCTGAGCCAAAGGTGGGAGAGGAACCCCTTTAAAAGCAATGCCTCTGTAACTCACTACAAAGTATCAGGAATAATTTAAGTGTTTAAAAACAATTTGGTAAGGTTGCTTTGGAATGTAGGGAATTAGATTGATAAGACAATGACAGAAATGTTGATTTCCCTCACAAACACACACTGCTGCTAAAAATGTGCTTTAAAAGGAACTCTTTTCACCTTCCCCCTAAATGTGTTCCATACCTTCCAATTGTCCTGATTTGGCAGAGACAGCCCCAACCAATGTGCTGTTGTCCCACTTTTGCAGCTACTTTTAAAATGTCCCAGTTCTGTCCCCTCCTCCCACTTTCCCCCTTTGTCCTCCAGCTTGCTTCATTTGCTGAAAACTGAGATCATATGCAGAAGTCGTTTTGACTCAATTAAGTGGAAGGAGAGAGGGAAGAATTTTGCCTTCCCAGTAGGCTGAGGCCAAAGCAAACTCCTGCAGCCTCTCCTAGCTTATGTAATATTCCTCATTAAGAGATTCTTGACCATATTCTAATGTTGCTTGGCCATATGTTTCCTGGTTTTCATCTATGAAATGTTGAAGGGTATGCGCTTTCCCTTGTCACTTTATTATTGGAAATAACACACACACAAAGTATAATGCCTTGTTGCATTGTAACTCATTACTTCCAAGGTGACTGACCACAATAACCCATTGTTTTAGATGTGAGGACTTCCAGAGGTGCCTTGAATCTGATCTTGGGAGAAAGGTGGGCTATAAATCCAATAAATAAATAAAAAAACAGGAAAAGCCTTACCTGGTATGGAGATGCAATGGGAAAAGCTGTACTTGGTAACCTCCACCTTTTCCCCCTTTTGTGTGGCTTTTCAAAAAAAAAACAGGTGTCCTCAGGGCCACTTCAAGACATTTTGCTGCCTGAGTCAACGGACCAGAGGGTGCCCTCCTGTATTCCTGTGTGCAGAAACTGACAGTAGTTGAACCTTAACTTCATTATTGACAATGGGACACACACAATGACAGTGGGCCAGTTTAAGGGGAGATACACACAGCTCATCATATCTGCGATTTGAGGCAATTGCCTCATTCTACTTTATGTTAGGTCCTTTCCTTGAAGTCCTGTGAAAAGCATGATATCACATCACGCTTTGGTCAGGCCTCACATGGACTACTTGTGTCCAGTTCTGGGCACCACAATTCAAAAAGGATGTTGTCAAGCTGGAGCGTGTCCAGAGGAGGATGACCAAAATGGTGAAAGGTCTGGAAACCATTCCCTCGGAGGAGAGACTTAGGAGTTTATCACACTGAGGCACCACGGAGGCAAATCACTTGCAGAAACATGATTTTAAAATCTGCTAAACACCCACAAATATGGGTTGTTTTTCAGATGCATTGGCAGGAAGAGAAATAGTACGAAAATAACCTGAATGGAAAGTTGACAAAAACCACTCCTTTCTACTTTTGGAATTTCCTGAAATCAAAAAGGAGTGGGTTTTGTCGGCTTTCCGTTCAGGTTATTTTTGTATTATTTCTCTTTCACACAAACGTATGAAAAACAACCCGCATTTGCGGGTTTTTTTTTCTACTTTCTGTTCAGGTTAACCCCGAACGTCATGTGAAAAACAACCCACAAAAGTGGATTGTTTTCACTTTAAATCTAGTTTCTGCACAGGATTTGTCCCGTGTGATAAACTCCTTAGGGAACTGGGTATGTTCAGCCGGGAGAAGAGATGGTTAAGAGGTGATATGATAGTCCTGTTTAAAGATTTGAAGGGATGTCATATTGAGGATGGAGCAAGATTGTTTTCTGCTGCTCCAGAGATTAGGACCCAGAGCAATTGATACAAGCTACAGGAAAAGAGATCCCACCTCAACATTAGGAGGATCTTCTTGACAGTAAGAGTTGTTTGACAGTGGAACAGACTCCTTTGGAGGATGGTGGAGTCTCCTTCTTTGGAGGTCTTTAAACAGAGGCTGGATGGCCATCTGTTAGGAGTGCTTTGATTGTGTCTTCCTGCATGGCAGGGGTTGAACTGGATGGCCCTTGTGATCTCTTCCAACTCTAGGGAGTTTATCACACGGGGGAAATCCCGTGCAGAAACGGGGTTTTAAATTGGGGAAAAAACGCAAAAGCCGGCAGATTTTCAGATGATGTCGCTGTTAAAATGGGGTTAACCCGAACGGAAAGTAGTCAGAAACTGCTTCTTTTTACTTTCGGAAAATCCCGAAAGTAAAAAGAAGCAGTTTCTAACTACTTTCCATTCAGGTTAACCCCATTTTAACAGCAATGTGTGTGAAAATCTGCCCACTTTTGCGGGTTCCCCCCACCTTTTAAATCCCGTTTCTGCACGGGATTTTCCCCGTGTGATAAACTCCTAGGATTCTATGATTCTGTGTTGGGAGCAAGTTTCCTAAGGGAGATTGAAGCTATCATGGTGCTTCTCTAAATGTCTGGCCACTTTGGCTCTCGTTCTGCATTGGCACTCCAGATTACATAAGTCTTCTTGGCTGTACCGTACCATAAATAGCACGGTGAGGGTGGGAACATGTGGATGCCAGAGGCCACACCCTGGGGCACTGGCTGGAGCTGAACTAATTGGCAGCAATGTGCAAATGCCAAAGTACACTCCTCCCAGGTATCTCTCCCTGTGAAAGAGGCTCTGGATGAACGGGCCCTTCCCAAGCAGGTCAGCCAAATAATATTGGGGGGAGCATCCACTATTTAGGAGACAAAGGATCTGGGGTTCCTTTCACACATTCATTTCAAGAAAATATGTTCTCTCCACCCTGGTCCTAGCTAGGGAGTTTATCACACGGGGGAAATCTCGTGCGGAAACGGGGCTTTAAATTAAACAAAACCCGCACAAGTGGGTGTTTTTTCAGACAACGTCGCTGTTAAAAGGAGGTTAATCCGAACTGAAATTAGACAAACACTGCTTCTTTTTACTTTTGGAAGATCCCAAAAGTAAAAAGAAGCAGTGTTTGTCTAATTTCCGTTCGGATTAACCTTCTTTTAACAGCGCTTTCACTTTTCACACAGGGCAGAATGGGAGAAATCCCGTTCATTAAAAGCTTCCACTTTTGTGGGGGTTTTTTTTGTTTTGTTTTGTTTTTTACTTTAAACAGCGATTTTGCACTCCCCGTGTGATAAACTCCTAGGTGATCCTGCTTTTGATCAATAGATACAAATGCTATTTGTTTAAATTTGTAACCTGCCCCATGCCCAGAATTCTGGATAGAGTACTATAAAAATGAGGGAGGGCAGGAATACACATGAAAAAGCAATGGGTCAGTTCCCTCATCTTTTTCCAGAATTTTTGTGCTTCTACGCAAGTCCACCACATGTGATAAAAATTTGCTCTTGGTTTGTTACATTTCCAGCATTGATCTTTTCCAAGTTTATATAGTTTGTTCAGTTTTTCCGGAGACAGATACCATCTAAAAGACATCTTAATATGATTCTCTTTATAGTTCTGGCATCTCGTAAATTTATTAGTATCAAGCCATGCCAGCTCATCTTACTACTATGGGGTGAGCCTTCCTGTTCAAGATGATGGAATCAAATGATGGCAAGGTCATGTTGACATTGTCTCTTCATACTTATTTTAGAAAATTGCCAGAGGCAGGAGATTTTAAAAGCCCTATCTCTAAGCGTGCTTATTCTCACTTGCAAAAGCTTCGCTTCCCAACTAGAAATGGATTATGACATTATTCCAGGACAACATATTTAAAACTGAAGAAATGCCCTGGGCAAGAGAACTTCTAGAAAAAGTGGTGGTTTCAAGATAGGATGACTAACTAAGCAGGAAGAGGAGAAAATAGTTTGGCTCTGCATACCTATGTGTCTCTGTCATACCTTATGACTGTATAAAAATACAATTCTTATAATCTAAACAAATGGAGAATTCTAGGAGTTACACCCCACCACACCTGGAGAGGGCTGACTGGCTTGTAAACCTATATGCTTAAAAGGCAGAACATGGGTGCAACAACCCAACCTCCTGCACTTCTTGGATGAGTCTCTTGAGTCAAGCCAGGTGAAAGACATTCATTCACATAGGCCTGGATCCAATTGCTAGTTCCAACTAGAGTAGGTCCATTCATTAATGATACAGTAAAACTTATGTAAATACCATTGATTCAATGGGACTACCAATGAATTGCATTTAGCCAAGATTCAGAACTTGGAGTTGTGAACTAATTCATTTTCAGATCTTTCAGAGGGTCACAGAAGGACTGTGCAGCCATGATGTGGGGCAACTGGCAGTAACATCACATCAATTTCAGTTGCCTTTTAGTTCTTCGCCAATGGTAGGGTCTGGCTGTTTGGGGGGTGGGGGAGCCCTGCACCAACAAAGTGTTTTTAAGTAGTTTTTAGTGTTTTCAGCCAGAAACTGCAGGTTGGATCCCAAAATTGGGGGAGTGCTGGGCGCTATGGTAAGTTGGCATCCCAAGGACTAAAATGAACCTTGTCAAAGGCCACATAAAACTATGGGGCCACACGATTCTCATAACTCTGGTTATGCCATAGTGTGCATGTTTGAGCTCTGTCACCCACACGTATGCACTCAGAAGCCACCTGGCTAAACTCAATTCTATTTTACTTTACATGGTGGTTTATAGAGAGACTGCAGGATGCCTATTTGCACTTTCTCTACAGGTGGTCTCTGCAGGTTCAGTTGAGCTGGGATAGTGACAGACAGAGCAATGAGGCAACTCAGCAGAAGCGGCAGTAAGAGTTGTTTTTACACCCACTTCCTTGTGCAGCTTGTCTGCCCTACCTTAGAAATCAAGTACAGACTCTACATAGCACATCATGTCTCCCAAAACCCCAGCACAATTCATAGGTGCAAAGAAGAAGGGTTGGGTTTATTGCTTGCTTGCTTGACATTTTATTCTACCTTTCCACTGAAGAAAAAAATAGTGCTCAAGGCAGCTAACAACATCATTTTTTTAAACTTGAAAAGTAAAATCATTAAAAATTATCAATGCAAAACAATGCATGCAATGAAACTATAAATCACTCATCCATCAACATTAAAACATAGGCTACAATCAAAGGAAAGTAAATATCAAAATGGATACCCATACAAAGGTGATGGAGTAGATTTATCTGTGAAAGGATCTGTATGCAAACTTTCTGGTACTGGGAAAAAATTAATGGGGTAAGCAAGTGTTACTGACACCTTGTTTCTGTCTGTCTCCTTGAGCCACTGTTTTGTTCCTGCATTTGAGGGTTCTAGGGGGAAAGTAGATGCTATAATTCTAAATTTAGCCCAGACTTTCACTGAGATGCACAACCCTTCTGAGGAATTTCTCTTCACAGGAAATAGACACGGCCATTGACATAAATGACTTTTTACAGCAAGATCCTACTTTTAATCAGAAGTCAGTCTCACAGTTTTTGGTTGGATATACTCTCATGTTAATGTGCATATAGCCATGTAACATGGTCCTGTGCAAAATTTGGTACAGCTGATTGATTTAACTGGGCTTTAGGACAACTGCTATTGCATAGGATTGGGCTGTTAAATGGATTTGGTTAATGCATTGGAGTTAGCCTTGGGCATTGGTGAGAATTTTGTCTGGTTAATTTTTTTGATCGGAATTTTCCAAAACACACAAATATCTTCATATATTCCACAAAAATAACTTCAGGTGTTTATTTTTTAACTGAGTGCAAGAAAGAAAATTAAACTAAACTTTTGGTATTTTGTGATGAGATTCCCTCATTCCCTATTGTGAGAGAATATGAGGAAAGCCTGGGGGAGGGTGGTGTGATCAGCAAACCCATTTAACCTTTATTTAGTTCTGTCTATGTCTTCGGGCAAACGTGCCTTTCACATGTAAAACTTTCCAGTGTTCCAAAGGTCACTGTGACTTCTTAAAAATATGTTTGACTCTAGGTATGAAAATATGAAACCCCATATTCCAGCATGAGGGGTAAAGGGAGTACTAACAAGGCTTAGCTTTTAAAAGTGCAGGTAGGAACACTAGTGTATTCTTCTATATTTGTGACGCTGGATTAAGATTGCCAACTTTTTTTCCTCTAAAAGGCTCCTCCTTTTTGACAGCCATGTGGCAGGCAGGTACAACACAGTCTTCTCTGAGCATTTGTACTTACTGAATTTGGCCAGTGCAGGTGGTTGAAAATTTAATTTGGATCATTTTTGATAAAAGCTTATGAACATCGGGCTGCTGCCACACTGCAGAATTAATGCAATTTGACACCACTTTAACTGTCATGACTCCATCCTATGGAACCTTGATATTTCTAGTTTGTTGTGGCACCAGAGCTCTTTGACTGAGAAGGCTATCTCACAAAACTACAAATCCCATAATTCAGTAGCATTGACCGATGGCTACTAAAGCAGTATCAAACTGCATTAATTCCACAGTGTAGATGCAGCCTATGTAGCTTTCTCTATAAATCTGATGGTGAACATGTGCACAAAGGTGAAAGAGGGGGAAAAAGCATGAGATACTTCATGATGATTCCTAGCAATGCTGTTTATTGGTTTCTTTACTCCATTAACAATAATCAGAAGATGTTATGACAGCTATGCACATAAATGGTTTTTAAAAGAGGATTGCTAGATTTGTGATATACTTTAAATAGCCAAATTGGCAACTTCCACTTTCAGATCAATACAGCTCTGGCTCTGTATTGAACAATGGGAATTTAACAATCATGAGTGAATTGTTAGCCAGGATACTGAGAGCAGTACACTGTAACAGAGAAAGAGGGAGAGATTAGTGGTCTGAGCTAGGATGGCTGCCATTAATTTCTCTACCTCTAGAGCGCCATAGAGATGGGTTGATGCTGGGGAAGGTGATGGCAGGAAAGGGAGAAAGAAGTTTACTGCACCACAGTCCAGTAAACATAGTTCTTGTTGGACTGAGCAAGCAAGAGCCTTGTCCAAAACTGTTTGTAGAAGCCAAGGGGGCATTTACACTCTTTTTTTGTCCTGGGGAGATGTGGATTGCCATGCTGATGCATATCGGGTTTGTTACTCTCATTTTGTTTTTCAAATCTCTTCGAGTCATTGTAACCCCTGTGTTATGCACACATGCCATATTTTGGGATAAAATGGAAACATCTCCCTCCCTTTGAAAGATACAGAGCGATCCAAATCAATTTGGGAGCTTATTCACAACTGCTGAAGATGCAGATCTTTCAGAAAAAGTCGGGGAGACAGTATCAAATATCCCGGGTTAAGTGGTTTTTTTGGCACCGCCCCCCAAGTGCATCAAGGGCATTTGGGATGTGTGTGAACAGCAAGGATTCAATCCGGATTCATCCTGGATTATTTTTGTAGTGTAAATGGGGCCCAACAAGTCTCCCAGAGAAAGAAAGAGGCCATACTTGTAAGAGGACAAATCTTTATTAGACATGTTTTCATTTTTCTTTTAGCCTTTTTTTAGTCAAACAGATAATCTGATATAGATATGCATGTTTAAAGAAAATATTTGGAACGTGTGAGTCAAACCTAGCTGCAGGTGGCAGCCTTGGTTATGGTAAATCTCGTTCCCCATTGCTAGGTATGCGACTGCAGATGTTTGTGTATGTGTTGTGTGCCTTCAAGTCATTTCTGACTTATGGTGACCCTAAAACGAACCTAGCAAGGAGTTTTCTTGGTAAGATTTTATCAGAGGAGGTTTGCCATTGTCTTCCCCTGAAGCTGAGAGCATGTGACTTGCCCAAGGTCACCCAGTAGATTTCATGGCCAAGCAGGTCTCAAACCCCAGAATTCCCAGAGCTCCCAGAATTCTCCAGAGTCCTAGTCCAGTGTTCAACCCACTAAAAGCTCAGTTCCATCTATAGTGCATAAGCTGGATTCCACTCTAAAGGATTCATGCCTTGGAGACTTGAGCCAGACATTGGAAAGGTTTATTTTTTGGACTAATGCTAATTCTGTTGCAAAAGGGGGGTTGAGAATCATATTCCAAAAAGAAGGAACTTTTCTAAGTTCTGGCAGTGGTTCCCAAACATTGGTCCTACAGATATTTTGAACCTCAGCTCCCAGAATTCCTGACCATTGGCCAAGCTAGCTGGGAACTTCCAAAACACCTGGAGGACCAAAGTTTGGGAATCACTGCCTGAATCCTATAAGATAAATGTATTCCCCATTGACAAAATTGTCAAGTTGTGTCCGACCGTAGCGGGGCGGTGCTCATCTCTGTTACTCAGCCGAAGAGCCAGTGTTGTCAGAGACTACTCTGTGATCATGTGGCCAGCATGACTGCACAGAACGCTGTTTATCTTCCCACTGAGAAGTGGTACCTATCTATCTACTGGCATTTGCATGCTTTCGAACTGCTAGGTTGGCAGAAGTTGGGACTAGTGATGAGAGCTCATCTCATCACATGGCTGCCATGCATGAAAAACAGTGCCCTTGGGCTGCTGTTTGGCAAATTCTGGCTTCTTACAACCCAGGTCTGATCTTTCCTGAGGTAGCACTGCTTCTCAGCCACAGATCACTGGGAGGGATGCAGTGGCTAAGGACAATGGAGGTGGGATAAGTGAGGCACCGACAGAGTTAAAACTGCCAAGACCTCACCCCCTTCCTTCCCTTATGCAAATGACCAGTTTGCTCTACCTGTCCTCCCAGAAGGTGGGGAAATGCTTAAGGACGAGGTGGGGCAGTTTGCAGAACAATCTAGCTAGGTGAGATGGCCAGCACTGACCGACTCAGGTAGCTCCTTCATTTCTCCTTGGGTAAGTCATAATTTGAGTAATCACACAGTGAACTTAAAATACTTGTCAGAGGTTTAACGGTGGAATTTGACACGGGGTGAAGGGGGACAACCATACTTCCTTCTTAATGGAGAAGGATTAGGGTAGTCTAGTTGGTTTGCTACATGTAATATGTTGTATAGATGAGGATTTTTTCCATCCTGCGAAGTGTAACATAGTTTTTGTGTTTTTTTGTAAGTGATTTTAGAAGCATCAAAAACAAATATTTTATTTGGTAACATCTATATTACATTTTAGCTACTTGGCTGGAAATGCAAGTAGAGTTTCCTAGAAAGTGCTGCTGGAATAGACCACTTTACTTGAGATTATAAGTAAAGTTGTCTATTCCAGCAGCATTTTCTTGGAAGCTCTGCTTGCATTTCCAGCACAGTAGTTAAAATGTAATGTTGACGTTACCAAAATTGTTGTTGCCTGAGAATCTTTGAGAGAGAATCTTTGGATCTTTTCAGGTGGTTGCGTGGGGCACAGTTGTCCTTAATGTAGGTTAACTGAATTTGACCCTTCTTATCAATATAACTTAATGTCTGCATTGTATGCTTTTATAAGAAGAAGTTTGCCTAGCATCATCTCAGAGACGAGAGAGCTCTGTGATACAAACAAAACTAACAGCAAAATCCTATGAGGACTTACCTGGAAATATTTCCCATGAGATGCTGTGGGGATATGGAAGAACATTAATAGGGTTATACTATGACTCTGTTTTACACTACACAGTTATAGCACTTGCGGGGGGGTATTAAGATGGGGAAAATAATCCAAGTAGAATCTGGGTTGAATCTTTGTTGCACACATGCATTTTGAATGCATCCAATTAAGTTTGAGGGGGGAGACCTGCCAAAAATCCCCACTTAACCCAGGATAATCAATGTCGGATTTTTTTCCTGAGTTTTTCTAAAATATTCAGATTCTTGGCTATGTGAATAACCAATGCAAATAGACCCAGGATACACCAAGATAAAGCTTTTTATATCTTGAATGTGCTTCGAATACATCTGCATCATCAGTTCCATCTTTATTAGATTGCGGATACGTGTGAGCAACTGACTCACACAGATGCACATAGGTGCGGTTCCATGGTGTGAACAACGAACTCGGAATGTGTGAGTGAAATTATTTGCAGTCATGCTAAAAAAAAAGTGTGAATAACCCCATACCTATGGAATCCTGGGATTTTCAGTTTGTTGTTGTTAACTGCCTCCAAGTTGACTTTGATTTATGGTGACCCTATGAATGAGAGACCTCCAAGTTATCCTATCAACAGCCCTGCTCAGGTCTTGCAGACTCAGGGCCGTGGCTTCCTTGGTTGAAGGTGTATTCAGAACTCTTAGCTAGAGATCTCTAGTGCTTCCCAAATGACAAAACCCAGGATTCTGTAGGATGCAGCCATGTATCAAAATGCTATAACTATATAGTGCAAAAGAGACCTGAACTGCAGTGTCTGCAGTTCCCTAATGAAGGAGGCTACAAAAGGTATTAAATTAAGCTGTGAGAACTTTGTTACTGGAGGTAAAGGAAATTGTTGAGGTGAAGAGCCAGAAATCTGGAATATTTTGGTCAGGGTGCAAGGAAGAATGAAATCCACTGGGTGGCCTCTTTCTCAGCCTCAGGGGAAGGCAATGGCAAACCTCCTTTGAACACATCTTGCAAAGAAAAGCCCATGATAGGTTCATTTTACGGTCGAAGACACATAACACACATACAGAAGAATCTGGCTATTTGAGTAGCTTGAAGTGCTGTTGAACTGTGGGGAGCTATTTGTGTTCTCTGAGGTTCCCCAGTTAGTTTATTCAGCCAGGGGCTACTGTTATTGAATCTTCAATCAAAGTGCCTCTAGTACTCTTAAAATCCAGGCGTATTGTAGCTGGTGCTGCAGACATTTGTTTGATAGTCATTTTATGGTTCAATTTCTTGCTCATAC
The DNA here is from genome assembly GCA_026167975.1 of Phrynosoma blainvillii. Taxonomy (NCBI): domain Eukaryota; kingdom Metazoa; phylum Chordata; class Lepidosauria; order Squamata; family Phrynosomatidae; genus Phrynosoma; species Phrynosoma blainvillii. Next base: position 106,007,748 of record JANUYF010000005.1, on the reverse strand, counting down.
TGCTTGACCAGCCACACCCAGTGTGATCTAACACTTCTGTGGGGTATCTGCAACCAGGTGAAAGTCAGAGGAAAGGCTACGGTATATTCAGTGCACTGGCCATTCAGTAAAAGTCTTCTTTTTCTCTTGTTATGTGCCTTCAAGTTGTCTCCGACTTCTGGAGACCCTAAGGAAAATCTTATCATGGGGTTTTCTTAGCAAGATTTGTTCAGAAGATGTTTGCTTTTGCCTTCCTCTGAGGCTGAGAGAATGTGGCTTGTCCAAGATCACTCAATGGGTTTCCATGGTCAAGTGGGGACTTTAACACTGTTCTCCACAGTTGTAATCCAGCGCTCAAACCAATATGCCATACTGGCTCTCTCTTTTTCTGTTGCTAGCACATACATATTTTTATGTGCTATACTGTGAATTGCAAAAGGGTGACTCACCTCAAAGTTTTTATATCATCCCTCCCTTCATTTCAGTGCTGGGATGTTGTTTTTGCTGTAGTTGTGCCATAGACACCTCCAACTAGATGCCTTACAGGTGTGTTGGACTATAAGACCCAACATCTGCAGCTGACTGTGGTCCAATAATATCTGCAAGGCTTTTCCAAGTTGGGGAATGTCTGATGTCTCTATGGACTTTATCACATGGGGGAAATCTATAGTTTATCCCATACAAATCCCGAAAAAAATGTGTAATTATAAGCAACGATTTCACACGACGTCGCACAAAAACTGCTATTAAAGTGGTCAGAAAGTGGTGTTATCCCAGATATTTTTACTTTCGGGATTTTAGTGAAATTGCATTTTCGATATTACTGTAATTGCACATTTACTCTAGTGTGAAAGTCAGATTTGGTTTATTCACACAATAGCCCTCCTTTAATTCTTTTTTCCATTTTTCCCATGGTTCCGTGGGGCTGCTTTTACTTCCTGTTTTGCTTGGGCGACAAACATGCCAGGTAGACATGAGCCTCTCTGCTTTCTCTTTCTGCGCATGTGCAAGTATACCATTTCTAGTACATTTATGGATTTCTTTCACTTCTGTATGAAATGTAAAAACGCCTTTTTATCGCTTTTCACGTTATTTCACATTTATTCTAATTACGTGTGAAATTCGTTTGCGTGATCAAGCTCTATTTTCGCTTTTATTTTTGGGATGGTTTATTTGTGCTTTATTATTTTTTTAAAGATGAAACTGAGCCCTGTGTGATAAAGTCCTATGACAGGCCATCACCATACCAATAGCACTCCAGTTCTGAGGTTGCCACCTCTACCCTTGATAAGAATGGAAGGGAACAGTCCTGGTTTTTTTAGATTTTTTCAGAAGGGACAAATATACCAAAATGCAGCTTTTGCAATATAAGACAAATGTCTTATTTTACAATGAGAAAAGAAAACAGCATCTGAAAAAAGACTGTCTTCAGTATCTTTTTTCCCCCCTAGCTAATGGGCACACTCTTGGTCTGAACCACTTTAGCCCAGAGTGTCATCTTAAGAACTATGTCCACCATACTCATGTCCTTGCCAGGACTTCTGCCTTGCTGCTTCTGAATTAGAATTATCATCTTCCCTGGTGGTTATTTCTTTCTCATTGATAAACAGAGAGGAAGATAGAATCATAGACTCTTAGAGTTGAAAAAGGCCATGAACCTCTCAGCTTGTGTTGCATTTTTTTTCTACCAGTGAGAAACTGCAGCCCTTTGGCCGTGTAATGGACTACAAACCCTACCATCCTCAGCCAGCATGGGGCTTAGCCTAACTGGGAATGCTGGGGATTGCAGTCCATTTGGAGGGCCCTGGGGTGGGGCAGGCTAATTTAGGCTATAGGCTCAATACATTTGGGGAGTTGAAGCAACCTAGAGCCCTGCCATGCCTCTTTTTTAGACTCTGAACATATCCCACAAGGGCAGAAGGTGGAGGCCTTCATGAGTTAGTAGCAAACTGTCAAAAAGGGTGTTAGGTAGGGCTTGGCACCCTTGTTGTTACAGCAACCACTCCATCCCACAAACCCCAACAGGAAGCATGCAACAGGCGAACGACCAGGTTCTTGTTTTGCACAGTATGTTGCATTGCTTCTTGTCTCTTCATTGGCCCGTGGTTGAGAAAGCGGCTCTTCCCCCCACCCACAAACACACACCAGCTCAGCCATTTTCCTCATGTAAGGTGCTCTGTCTTGGCTCTGTGAAAGACCATTTGGGGTTCATACCAGCAATGGGTGACTGGGCTCACAAATCGCTTCACCGGCATAGGTTGCCTCGCCTGTCTACATTTTCCAAGGTATGGCTATGGGAAGGGTCATGTGTTGCTTAATGTGTCAGAATGCTGCTGAAGCTTGCTGTCAGCCTATCCAGAACTTGTCTCAAATGCTTAGGAGCAAAACAGAAATGTGGGAATAGATCAGGGCCTCTGGCCATGTACAAGGTTTGCATGTTCTCTCTCTGTGCTGTTAACAACACTTGGTCAATAATACATCTGGAAATAGGAATACATGGCTTCTCCATTAAATATGCTTGGTTTCTCTGGCATTCTTTTTCTAAATTCATCTTTTGGCATGAGGAAAAGTGTCGAAAAGTTTGGTTAAAAGACCTTGCATTAATAATAATAATAAAATGTATTTGTATCCCACCCCTCTGAGAACAATCGGGGCGGCTAACAGTTAAGAACAGACCCAAATACAATTGACCCCAATACCCTCCCCCCCCCTTAAAACAATATTAAACTCAGACAAATTAAAACCATCCAAATTAAAACAGACAATAAACAGAAATGAGCCGACACTTCAACTATTACAAGAAAATTATCAGCGGGGATGTTCTTTTAAGCTAGGAGAGGACTTCTGGGAGGGCTCTTCTTAGATGGAATTCCTGAGGTCGGGATCACTATTCCGGAAAGGCCTGCCGGAAGAGATCCATCTTGACAGCCTTTTTAAAGCTGTCTAAAGATGTCGATTGACGGATCTCATCTGGCATTACCTTCAGAAGTTGGAAAAGGAGGACCAAAGTCCAATGTTGTAAGGAAATCCTAGTGAGACAGCAAAGATAATCATAATCAGCTATTATTTGTAAAGACTCAGCTTCTGAAGAAGAGGATTTCATCCCTGAAACACGCTTAGCCTTTTATTGATTCAATTTAAAAAAAATTCCCTATAGCAGCAGATTCTAGTCTGCCTTTTCCAGGGACTATTTTTTCCTCCAATGTTCACTCTTGTGCAATGTGCCAGAGCCCAGTAGATAAAAAAGTGTTTTCACCATTCCACATTTCCCAACAGGGCTCCTCTGTCCTGTGCCATGATAGCCATATATACAGTTGCTGTGGTTGGTCTTCCTAACCCTGCAGAAAGCACAGGAGCTGTAGTTAGAAAGAAAGGTAAGGGGGAGTAGGTGACCATGCTGGCTAGTCAACTCGGGGATGTATAGCCTAAAAAAGTACCTTCTCCAAGCTCTAACAGGGATCAAACCAGTTCAGGATGTTGTTTTCCATGGTGGCCAACTAGATGTCCCTGGGAAGCCCACAAACCAGACATTAGGATGTTGGTGTTCCTCAGATCCTCATATTTGATGGCATATTGCCTTTGAACTGGGAGGTTCCATCTAGCCATTTAGACTAGCAGCTAATCTGGAGCTGAGTCTTTACAAATGCAACATTGTGTATTCCTGCATGGCAGGGTGCCTTGAGATCTCTTACAACTCTATGATTCTATGAACATCAGTGTGGTCAAAATGGCAAAAAGTTATTATTGAGGAAGAGGAGAAGCTAGAGCTACTGGAAAGGACAACATTCTGCCTCCCTTTTCCCCCTTCTGAGTTAACTGAGTGCAAACCACTTCAGCATTTTAAACTAATTTTGCACCCACTGAAGTAAGCTGAGAACACAGGGAGAAAGTGGAAGGAGGAGAGAGAAGCTTGACATTTTAAAAGTAGTTGAAAAAGTGGGAGAGCAGAGGATTAGTTAGGATTGCCCCTGCCAAATCAGGGCTGTTGGAGGGCATGAAGCCATTTATGTCATCCCAAGACTAAGGTGCAGCAGCGTATAATGCCATTCACCTGGGTCATGTTACACAGTACTTCTATCCAACTATGTTCACTAACCCATGAAGTAGAAAATGCTACAGGTGTCTCCCATTGCCCCTAGGAGTAAAAAGACAATAATACATGAAACAATTTGCCTCTCTTTCATGACATTCAAAATCTGATGCCTAAGGAAGTTGCTTCATCCTGCTTAACAGTAAGCCTGGCTCAGGGAGCTATTAAGAGTTATCTTCCATGAATCTGTCTGATTCCTTTTAAAACCTATTTAAGCCAGCGGCAGTTATCTTATCTTGTGATAGTCAATTCCATATGTGTATTGTGTGCATTGCAAAAATGTTTGTTATTTTCTCTTTTGTGTATGTAGAAATTCAACATTCCAACAACTTTGTATACAAGAAAAATGTGTGAGCTGTTGCAACAAATGCGGTTACTGTATTCCTCCTGTACCCCTGTCCCCAATTGCTTTCAAGTGACAGTGTATTTCTAAACAGTGGCTACTATAGGTTGAAACAGGGATGCTTCCAAAATGTTTATAGTGGGACAGATTCTGCATATGTCACCCAGGATTGGCTGCCAAGCCTTAAACTTGGAAGTTAGATATTTTAGCTAGAAAACAGTTTTGCTATATATGTTGTCCCCCACCCCATCACTGCAGCACAGTGACTTGGGAAGTGTCTGTTGCTGAAATTCTCCAATTTATTTAGATGTAGAAAATTCCTTCGAGAATCTGAGGCATTCTTACAAGATTTATGGCTTTTTCTTTCTATTTTTGGTTTACTATGTCTCTTCCTCCTCCCTGTTTTTGCCTAGCTGGGACAGGAAAGGGAAGTAAACAGCAAAGACCTACATTTAGTCAGAGACACAGAGTTGTAGAGCTGAGCTGAAATTTATCAGAAAAAAAAAATTTCTGAGATAATTTCTGGGTAGGTTTTTTAAATCACTTTTCTCCCAAAAAGAGTATTTTTTTACTCCTTTGTAAACGTTTTTTCCACTTTGTGCTGGTCATGATCTCCCATACCCCCAAAATGTGCCAGAATGATACTAGATGAAGAGTACTGTGGGAGATGTGAAATTGTGGCTAGGATGCTATGGTCCCTGGAAATTAGTTGGGAGCCCCTATTTCACTGCTGGGAAATAAGGTGAGGAATTTTGGAAGAATGTTTTTACTCAGGTCTAGCAAGAACCAGAGTTTTGTTGCAGTTTATGTTCCTGAGGATATGGGGGGGGGGGGAATAGCTGTACGTACTTTCTACTGGGCCAAATATCCAGATATCAATGCAGGTCTGTTTCAGGCTGTGGCATTCCCGTTCACCAAACTCTGGTCAGGGGTTTGCACCTCCCTTCCATTAATAGATAAAGTTTATCCTTTTCATATCTGACTCTGAATATAGTTTACTGTGATGTCCAAACTGGGTGAACTATGATGTGCATTTGCTTTCAAAACATTATTTCAAACCATGATCTGAAATGGCTTTCAAGCCATTTGTTTGAAGGCAATTTGATTTAGGACTAACTATACTTTCTGTATTACGCTTTGTGAATGTATAGAGGTTTCATCCACTGTCTTGTTCTTAAGAGGGAGAAAAATAGAATTTATACCAGCCATTGAGGGGGGGTTGACTTCTGAAGGGAGAGGGATGACTTGAGAGAGTGAAAACCATTCTCTTCTGTCACTATTGATTTATTATTATCTGTAAGCCACTGAGGAAGACCAATTATGTTGAAACACATTCACATTGGAACTTTATCTCATGTAAAGCTGTTTCAGATAGTTATACTGTCTCCTTTGTTGCTACTGGTACATGAGGTAAATCATATTTATATCAAGAGTCAGGGTGGTGTAGTGGTTTGAGCATTGGACTATGTGCAGATTATGGCTCAAATCCCTGCTCAGCCATGGAAACCCATTGGATGACCTTGGGCAAGTCACATACTCTCAGCCTCAGAGGAAGGCAAAAGCAAAGACTCTCTGAACAATCTTGTCAAGAAAACCCCATGATGGGGTCACTTTAAGGTTGCCATAAGTTGGAAATTACTTGAAGGCACGCAACAACAATATTTATATCATGTGATGGGTAAGTGCTTTGTATTAGTTTTTAAAAATGTATATCTGTTCCGCTTGTAGAAAATTATTTTAGATTTATGTTGTTAAAAAGGGGGGGTGTTTGCATTTCACTGATAAACATTATTTAAACCCTCAGTTCCTATTGTATGCTATATATTTACTGTTTCCTGATTTTGTTTTGTTTGCCACAACTGGTAACAGATTGTTGACCTGGGCAGATCCTTAGCCTGCTACATCTATGTGCTTATCAGTTCTTTGTATTCATCATCTCCAGGTTTCTGAAACATTGCAAAAAGAAATTTGCACTCCTGCTTATTGGGGCAGAGCTGAGAACAGTAGCTTGCCAAATACTATCTATTGAACTCATGGGCAAGAGTTCCCTCTCTTCTCCCATACTCCTAATCTGAATCTCCAGACTCCTTCAGAGCTATGCTCGCTCTTTGCCTTCACTTTGGTCTTTTGGTATTATTTCCTTGTCCTCCTGTGCTATCTACAACTGATGGAGAAGGAACCCTGCAGAAGCTGGGGAAGGAGCATCCCTGCAACATAAACCCCAATCTTTTGACTAAAGGAATGTGGATCCCATCAACAAGGAGCCTCTCTGGCTTAACTTCATCACAGACTCTGATGAAAGCCATGGAGTCCACCACCCTGCTCTGACTCTGGAAGGGTCTCTAACCTGGTGCTCTTTCCTCTTCTCTAGACTGAGTTGCACAACTTGGAATCTATTTGTGTCTTCAACTCCCGGTAATTGCAAGTGTCCAAGAATAAAGCTGACACTTCCCCATTTGGAGTCAGTCTGCGCCACTCTGTCTATGTGCATATCTGTGCTGTAACGCCCTTGCATCTTATTCTATGTGCAAACACACCCAGTAGACTCAAGGATTTCTGCCTGCTGACTACACAAATACTGCTGTTGGTGAATCTGTGCTTTAGTTCCTAAACTTTGGCCACACTCTGACCTTTTGGCCCTCTAGAGTCCTCTTTCTGAGCCATACTTTTCTAGTGTCCTCAGAAACTAGAATGTTTTTAAACTATCATGCTAAATTTTGTTAACTTTTCCCCCACCCTCCATTCACTATTAGGCTTCTGAAGACTTCTCGCCCACCCTGATGAGTCTTGTGAGTATGACAAGTCACTTGTTGACTTAATGGCAACCCCATAAATTTCATAGGGTTTTCTTAGGCAAGGAATACTCAGAGGTGGTTTTGCCAGTACCTTCCTCTGAAGTGTAGCCTACAGCACCTGGTATTTGTTGGCAGTCTGTTATCCAAGTACAGTACTAATTATGGTTGGCCCTTCTTAACTTCCAGGTCTTTGTTGTTGTTGTTAACTTCCTTCACATTGATCTCGACCCATGGTGGCCCTATGGATGAGACATCTCCAGGCCCCCCTGTCCTCTACTACTCTGCCCAGTTCCTGCAAACTCATATTTGTGGTCTCTTTAATAAAGTCCATCCATCTAGCATGTGGCCTTCCTCTCTTTCTACTCACATCCATACATGGTAATAGGGAACACGATGACTTGTATGATTCTGACTTTTGTGCTGAGTTGTATTCCAGGTCTTGCTTGTCATTAATGTATAAGTTTATGGGCAGGATCTAGATGTCTGTTTATATCTAGCTAGCTAGCTGTCGATCAATATGACTCTCTGAAATACTGCTTAACAATAATTAGTCCTTAAATAATAATTAATATGGTGGCCACACAAACTAAAATTTGGGACTTTAAATTTGACCAGTATGCTTTCTGTCTTCTGCCATGGTCCCAAATTTTATTACCGGTAACTGGATTTCAGTAAAGCTTATTTCTAGGTAGTCTGTGGTTTTATATTGCTAGCCATTGGCCAAAGAGCAGAAAGAATTCTGGAGAAGTATGCACATAAGATTTTGCATGTACCTAATCAAGTGTTTCTACTTCTTCTGAATGCTGAGAAATTTGAAGGGGAAACTTAAAGCTGTTTCCTTTGGATATGAGAGAGTTTCAAAAACATCAAGGCATGTTTGTAATATTTATTTTATTTTCAAATATATTAGGAAGGCAAATACAGTACGTTCCTATTTTTGTATTAATTTCATTTCTTTCCCTTTCCCTTATGTCCCTTTCAGTCAAGCAGCTCAAGTCTATATGGCCCTTCTGCTGTTTTTAGTTTCACAATAATATGCCCTCCAACTGCCCCAATTTGTCAGACAATCCTGTTTTATCCTCTGTCATCCTGCTTTGTCAGCTGCTTTTAAAATATCTCATTTTCTTTCACCTTCTCCCACCTTCCCCCTTTGTTCTCAACTTGCTGCAAATTGATTTCTAAGTGCAAAAGTAGGTAAGGTTGGGAGATAGTGACCGGTCCAACAATTGCTCACTTTGGCCAAATCTGGATCAGTCTTGGCCACTGGCTTCAATTGAACCCATGGCCATCCAGTCCAGTACTATGATGTTTGTCTCAAGAGCTGTATTGTAATTTAGCTAATAATTTGCAGCTTTTCTTCTCTCTGTTCTTGTTTCATTCAGTTGAGAAAGCCCTTCTTTCACTCTTGCAGGCAGGCTCAGCATGGTCTCAGGCGCTACTCCCCTCTCCCTGTGTTGGGGGGGATTTTTCTTCTGGGTAAATATACTTAGACTTTAAGAAAAACGAATATTATTTGTGGGAATATTATTTGTGCCCACTCGGGATGCAAGTGATGTGGCCAAACTCTTACTAGTATAAACTGGTAAAACGGGTGGGCTATTACAAGCTTCTTCTTGTTGCTGTATGCCTTCAAATTGTTTCCTATAAGACCTATAAGCAAACCTATAAGCAACTTATAAGCAAACCTATCATGGGGCTTTCTTGGCAAATTTCTTAAGAGAGGGTTTCCCATTTCCATCCTCTGAGGCTGAGAGAGTGTGACTTGACCGAGGTCACCTAGTGGGTTTCATGGCTCAGCAGTGACTCAAACCCTAGTCTCCAGAGTCATAGTCCAATACTCAAACTACCATGCTGGGTTTCTAAATAATGTAAAGATGATCTAAAGCTAGTAATGTAAACACTGACATTGTTGTTGTGTGCCCTAAGGGGTTTTCTTGGCAAATTTCTTTGGGGGGTGCCATTGCCATCCTGTGAGGCTGAGAGAGTGTGACTTGTCCAAGGTTACCCAGTGAGTTTACATGGCGAAGCTGGGATTCAACCCCTCCAGAGTCTCCAGAGTCAGAATCCAATACTTGAACTACTACACCGTGCTGGCTCTCTAGCTTACAAACACATAATTCATAAATAAAATTGTAATGACACTACTAGAAGAAATTCAGCAAGACAAAAAAGAAGAGGGGCTGAAGAAAAAGGGAGAGCCATGTAAAAGGTTTATTTGTTGTTGTTGTGTGCATTTAAGTAGTTTATGACTTATGGCAACCCTGCTATCATGGGGTTGTTTTGGCAAGGTTTGTTCAGAGGAGGTTTGTCATTGCCTTCATGAGACTGAGAGAGTGTGACTTGCCCAAGGTCACCCACTGGGTCTCATGGCCAAGTAGGGAATCAAACCTTGATCTCCAGAATCGTAGTCCAACACTCAGACCACTAAGCCATGCTGTCTCCTAAAGGTTTATTAGTCCATCTTATTCCAAAAACATGGAAATCTACGTAAATATCTGGGCACTGTAAAGAATTTTAGGACTGCTGTCTCTTCCACTTCATTTTTATATGGTACTGTATTTACTCAAGCTTTCTTTCGTCACTGTGGTTTTATATGTGTAGGGTTGATTGATGATGATCAGCTGGAAAAACTGGCCTGAGCTGCTCCTATGTCTCTTGAACAGCAGCTGGATTTGCAGAAAGCAGCAGATGAAGCTGTCCATGGCATGGGCAAAAAAAGAGCATTAATGTCATGGGAGAAACAAGAGGGGAACTGCAAGCTTGCTTTCTGGGCACACTTATTATTAATGTAAAGCAGGGATGGGGAATGTGCAGTCATCAGGATGTTATTGAACTATGCTGACTAGGAGGGCTGATGGGAGTTGTGGTGCAACAACCTTTGGAGGGCCAGATCATCTCCATTCCTGATTAAAATATTGATGAGATTGGGCGCTAGATCCTCTTTTCTAGTGTCTGATCTTTGGAATACAGGCAACAGTAGTAAAGAGAGTCTCCAAGACAGCATAAACACAATCTGAACTAGAACCTACCTGTCAGAATCAGTTTTTATAAGTTATCTTGGATATCTGAAGATGTACTAAAGGGCTCTGCCTTAATCTTTGTCTCTGGGTTGCTGGATCCAGCTGCTTCTCACCTGCATATGGATAACTTGGCAGTGTGTTGGCGCCTAGTGCCTTCTCCTTCTGAGAAATGGGTTTACCCATTAACTACCCCTTTTCTTGCTTGAATGGCTAGGTCATAGTTCCTTAAACTGTGAAAATAGGAGTGCTTACAAGTGCTGGTGATGATGGAATAATCTATTTCAGGGATCACTACCTTTAGGCTTTTGTGATGGCCATTATCTTTATTAGAAAGAAAAGAAACCCTTTATTTTTCCCCACTCCAAAATAAGGCCAGGGAAATAAAATAAATCTTTAAAAAACTTGTTCTTAATATGCCTTCAAGTTTTCTAAGTTATGGCAACTCCAAGGTGTTCCTATCATGGAGTTTTCTATGACTGGAATAGGTGACTTGCCCAAGGTTACCCAATGGGTTTCCATGGCTGAGTGGGGATTTGAACCCTGGTCTAAGAGACTTACCAAGAAAACATAGTGATAGGTTGCCGTTAGTGTCCCCCTAAGTCATAAATGACTTGAAGGAAACAATAACAACTTCAGAGTCATAGTCCAACACTAAGGGCCTTTGCAGACTGCCAGAAATAGTGCAAATTCAGTCTACTTTAACTGCCCTGGATCAGTGCTAGGGAATCATGGGAATTGTATTTTTTTCTGAGACATTTAGCCTTCTCTGTCAGAGAGCTCTGGTGCCATAATAAACTACAGTTCCCATTATTCCCCAGCACTGAGTCAGAGCAGTTAAAGTGGACTCAATTTGCACTATTTCTGGCAGTCTGCAAAGGCCCCTGAGACCACTAGCACTGCCCTTTAAAGAGAACAGAAGCAACAGAGCTGCACCGATCCACAGTAGGGAACAAATAGCTTACACTAGTTTCTGCTGACAATGTGTGAGGGATATGTCACCTTTTAAAAAAGAGTCCTAGCTTGACCAGTCTTTCCTCTGAGCAGAACAGAAGGTGGATACCTCATGTGGAGAATACCAAGAGCAGGGGTAGGCAACCTAAGGCCCGGGCGCTGGATGTGGCCCCCCGAGGCCTTTGGATCGCCCCCAGGCCAGTCCAGCTGCCGCCCGCCATGATGATATTGATTATTGTTGTTATTACTTGTTCTTGGGGTTTTCTTGGCAAAATCTCCACAGGGGTTTTGCCATGGCTTTTCTGGGGCTGAGAGAGTGTGCATGCATATTTTTTTAATTAAATTTATTTATTTATTTATTTATGGTGCTTCAGCCCCCCAATTGTCTGAGGGACAGCAACCCAGCCCCCACCTCAAAAAGGTTGCCTACCCCTGACCAAGAGGCTCAGAGGAATAGAATTATATATATATGTATACCAAGGGCACTTTTGTACTAATCATTTATAGTGCCATTTTAACTGCCATGATTCTATCTTATGTAATGTTGGGGTTTACAGTTTGTGTTGTTGTGGCATGCCTTCAAGTCATTCCCGACTTATGGAAACCCCAAGGCAAACCTTTCAAAGGATTTTCTTGGCATTTTTTTTTCCAGAGGAGGTTTGCCATTGCCTTCCCCTGAGGCTGAGAGAATGTGACTAGCACAAGTTCACCCAGTGGGTTTCCATGGCCGAGCTAGGATTCAAACCCTGGTCTCCCAAGTCGTAATCCAACACTCAAACCACTAAGCCACACTGGCTCTGATTTACAATTTAGGGAGCAGTATTTAGAATTCTCAGCCAGAGAGTTCTAGTGCCCCATCAAACTACAATCCCACAAGAATTCCTTGGGATGCATCCATGAGAATTAAAGTTGAATCATAGCACTATAATTATGTAGTATTAATGGGTTTCATGTGACCTGCTGCACTTTGCCACGGAATGAGTGAAGTACAGTCTGTTGTGCCATCTTTGCTTCAGACAGCAAAATATTTGGGGCTTGTTAATTTTGGGGGACTGTGCTCTTAAAGCAGGCTTGGGAAAGTGTGCCCCCCACAGCCATATATGATTCCCCAGGATAATTTTTGTAACCTTCAAGATCCTCAAAAAAAAAAGTAAAACTTTTTTTGTCCTCAAATGGCCCTGGGAAGAGGCTGCCAACAATGAGAGAAGAGAGGTTTATGGTTTTGGAAAAGATGGAGGTGGTGAAATACTAAACCTCAGAGATTTAGTTAGGTTCTGTCGTAGGATACGCATATGATTTTTGTACATCTAGGTGTTACAGGTCTTGGGGAAACTTTGTCCTCCAAATATTTTGGATTTAACTCCCAGAAGTCCCAGCCACCATGGCCCATGATCAGGGATTGTGGCATTTGTTACCCAAAATGTCTGGAGGGCCAAAAAATCTTTCACAAAAAAATCTTTCAATTTGGAGCACACCTTACAGCACCCTAAAATTTAGTTTCCAAAGGTGGGGGAATATTGCAGATACAGTACTTTGCACCACAATACCCACACTCCATTACCATCATCCACTGCTGGAAAGCCAGATTTCTTCCTGCTGTATGCTTATGATGCACTTAAATGACCTCTTTTCTTTATTGATCCCATAGCCACACGAAGAAGCAGACACAGATCCCGTGTATGTGAATCTACAGGAGCTTGGTTTGGAACAGAGTGCTGCTACAGCCAGCCATGCTGCATTCACACCTGAGCCTCGCTTCACCAGTCCCCTGACCAACTGGGAGACCCATACGGACACAGAAACTGGTCACCTGTTCTATTACAATCCAGCAACTGGCCAAACGACATGGGAATCTCCCTTTGAGGCTTCTGTGAACAGCACGAGTCCTACGCAAGCGCTCTCACCTTTGCTTGCTCCCAGTCCTGCCACACCTGCAGAGTGGGACCAATATGTAGATGAAGCCAGCGGACAGGTGTTCTTCTATAACACAGCGACAGGCGAGTCATCGTGGGATGCACCCCAAGGAAACGTAACGCCTGACTATCCAGAGATGCAGCCTGCATTTCCCCCCTACAGCCCTGCAGATCGAAGGGTAAAGGAAGGGCGGCAGTTTACTGGGTATTGGAGTAAAGGGATAAATCTTGGGGGAGCAGATGGGATGCGATAAGGGGTCCTTTCATACTAGCAATAGCATTTACATTTCTATACCGTTTCATAGTGAACTAAGCACTCTCTAAGTAATTTACAACATGTAAACCAATTGCCCCCAACAAGCTGGGTACTCACTTTACCAGCATACAAAAGGATGGAAGGCTGAGTCAACTTGGAGCCCTGGGATTGAATTTACAACATTGTGGCTGCACTATCAGCATTTAACACTGCACCACCAGGGCTATGATCCCATTTTCATTCCTGGGCTCCATTCTATAGAATCCTGGGATTTGGAGTTTGGTGAGGCACTAAATCTGCTTAGCTGAGAATTCTTAACACCTCTCCCTAAACTGCAAATCCCAGATTGTCATAGAAATGTTGCCATGACAGCTAAAGTAGAATCATAGCACTCTATAGTTGGCTCTTGTTATCCACAGATTATGTATACATGGATTCCACGACCCACGGCTTGAAAATATTCCCCAAAAAATAAATCCCAAAAGCAAATCTAGATTTTGTTATTTTTTATAAGAGACACCAATTTAATAAGATATTTTATATAGTGAGACTTAAGCATCCACAGATTTTGGTATCCACAAGGCATCCTGGAACCAAACCCCAGCAGGTATCAAGGGCCCACTGTAATTATATAGTGCAAAAGAGCCCAAAATGTTGGAGGAGGAGGAGGAGGAGGAGGAGGAGGAGGAGGAGGAGGAGGAGGAGGAGGAGGAGGAGGAGGAGGAGGAGGAGGATAATAATAATAATAATAATAATAATAATAATAATAATAATAATAATAATAATTTATTTATTTATACCCCGCCCCTCTGCATAGCAATTGGTAAATGTATGTAAAGTTGCAGCCTAGGAGAAAAGTTTTTTGGCCAGTAAGATCCAATTTGCCATATTCAAGATCAGTAACAACTTTTCCTTCATGCCCATATTGTGAAGAAGGCAACACATTGTCGAGGAGGAAGTGGTTTGCATCTATTGCATGATTTCTCTTTGCTTTTGAGATACTATTTAGCAATACATTCAGAACTTAAATGTTTGAGCTACAGGACTAAAATGCTGGGAAATGGTGAAAAAAAAACAAGACTGGTTTCTCCTCACCACTAAGTAACAGTCAGCAGACCTTAGACCAGGGGTGAGAATCATGAAGCCAGTTGGTTGATGTTGGATTGCAACTCCCAGCAGCCCTAGCCAACAAAGCCAATAAGGAGAAGTTCAGGGAGATGTAATCCAAAAACATCTGGAAAGCCACATGATCACCACTTCTAGATCTAGATCTCTAGATCTTTGAGATTAGAGGGAGAAGGCCTTGATTGTGGGGGCAGATGTAATTCTGGTGATTCAGATGACAATACACACACACACACATATACACTTGTCCCTCCCTATTTGCAGTCTTGGAGTCCGCGGTCTTGCTCCTTTGCGGACAGCAAGTGGGGAAGGACAAAATGGCATGTGTGCCTGAGGTGGGCGCACTGCGCCGCACGCAGGAACACACACCCATTTAAACCAATGGGCTTTGATATATTTTATATTTGATATATATTTTCTGATTTGCAGTGGGGTCTGGAATGGATCCCCCATGAATTGGAAGGGCAATATATATATATAGAGAGAGAGACAGACAGACAGATATATATATATATATATATATATATATATATATATATATATATATTCTCTACAGAAACTAACTCCTTGTCCTTCTAGGTGCTTGTGCACCATGATTACGTTGGCACCATTTGCCAATAAGAGTGTCATAACCATGAAGCACATTTTCTTGTGCACTGTATGGGTTGTTGTTTTTTAAAATAAATACATATTGCTTATGTTTACCTACTGCATACTAAATCCAGCAGCAAGATATCACTTTAAAGTGTGGGTTGATCTCTTGTTTACAACTTGAAATCTTTCTACTTCTGGTGGAATAAATCTCTGGGCAAAGTTTTTTCCCCCCCAATCTCTTGACAGAATTTGACAGAGCCACCAATGGACTGGCAATTAATTTTGAGAGAAAGCTACACTGAGCCCATAGATTGGTAATTCCTGTTTTGGAGAACAGGGCTTTGCCATGTGCCTGTGGTTTGAATTTTGTTATTTGATTTGGGGTCTGATGGACATCATCATATCCAAATTCTAAGCCTTTGAATCAAAGCAGTAGGCCTCTGTATTGTAAGTCTGGAAAGTTCAGTAGGCAATATGTCTCTTGGAATATTAATCTGTAACCTTTCCAGGTTGCTTTTTGTTCTGCATTTTTGCAGGGGGAGGGAGCAGTCCCTCCAGATGTTGATGAAGTAGTACTCCTTCATGCTTCACCATTGATTACAGCTAATGGGAATGGGAGTTCAAAAACATCTGATGGACATTGGGTTCCCCATCTCTGTTCTAAGAAAATGAATCCTGCTGCAAATTTTTAAGAGAAGAAGTGTGTATGTGTGTGTAACTGGTCTCTGTTTGAAACCATCAGCCTCCGACGCCAGAAACTGACTACCCCAACCTTTCTCCTGATGAACTTGAACACTACCCAGAAGAAGATTATTCCCCGGTTGGCTCTTACAAGCAGCTGGATTATCCCTGTGTTCCCCCAGCATTCCAAGATTGGTCCTCCTATGACAACCAGGAGGGGTTGGTGTTTGATGGCAACCATTATAGGACAGACATGGTAAGGAGAAGTGGGAAAGGTTGTGGAGCAGTGCATAGGAAGTGACTGTAATGATACCAATTCACCCATGAGGCAGGATGAAACATTCTGGTGACATATTTGTTGTTGTTGTTCAGTGTGCCTTCAATGGGATTTTATTGGCAGGATTTGTTCAGGGGAGTTGTATTTGCCTCCCTCTGGGGCTGAGAGTGTGTGACTTGCCCAAGGTCACTGAGGGGGGGAAGCAGATGGGCGGCACGGGGCCGCCCCAGGAAGCTGCGCCATGGGGCCAAGGCATCCATATTCCTCGGCCCCGCGGCACAGCTTCGCCGCCCCAGGAAGGAGCGCTAAAATAGCGCTCCTTCCGCAAATCGCCGAAGGTGCGCCGCAAAAGGCTGCCAGCGCACCTTCAGCGACTTTTCCACCGCAGCGTGTGTGGACGCTGCGGCGGATAGGCATCCTCGGAGCGCTGGACATGCGGAGGGTCCAGCGCTCTGATGATGTCTTTGGGAAGGGGTTGGGGCGCCCAGCGTGCAGCTGCCCCTCTCCTTCCTTGCCCCGAAGACAGCGCTTTGCGCTGTCTGCTTAGCCCCTGAGTGGGTTTTCATGGCCAAGCAGGGATTCCAACCCTAGTCTCCATAGTCATAGTCCAATGTTCAAACCACTACACCACACCGACATATTTAAGCATCATGAAATTATATCAAATCCACATCTACTTAAGGCAGATGACTGTGTAAGGGAGTCCCATTCCAGTTATTTTGTGCAAAGTTCCCAAATGGCATTATCCTTTTTCTCCTCGCTTCCTAAAACAGTGAGAAGTGGAAGTACTACAAAGTTTTGGATGAGATTATGAGATGGGTGAAATCATCAGTGGGTGTTGGGGCCAAACAATATTCCCACAAGCTGCAATTGTGCATTGTTTTTTTGTTTAATAAATTTGGTCCCTAGTGAAATCTTTTTACCAATAGTATGCATTGAACATGGAATGGAAGTAAACACTTAAAAACAGTGCTAGTCTGTGAAACATCTCTACTCCCAATCTGGTGATCTCTGTGAGGTTCTGGTTATAATTGCAATGCCACCAAATGTGAAGACTTCCACTAATCTCACCCACTTCCACCAAATGGGAGGCCTTTCCTTTCTCCCCACCTCTGCCACCAGTGTAAGGACCTTATCCTGTCCTACTACCATGGCCACCAACTGCGGGGACCTCCTAGATGCTCTTGTAGTTCCATTCATCTACCATTTGAACTGGAATCCACCCCTCTTTATTAGCTGCTCCAACCACAGACATCTTTTCTGAACCCAAACTTTCTAATGTATGGCATCCCTGGAGGCTAAAAGCATATGATACAAAAATAATACTTTATTAACAGAAATGGAACATAATGTAACAGATTGATATGACATCAAAACACATTTCCTCTATCTCACTATCATCTGCTAAGTAACTCAGACTCTCTAAGGGCCTTTGCAGACTGCCAGAAATAGTGCACATTAAATTGAGGCCCTGCCCTGGCTCAGTGCTAGGGAATCATGGGAACTGTAATTTATTGTGGCATCAGAGCTCTCTGACAGAGAAGGCTCAATGTCTCAGAAAAAAATACAGTTCCCATGATTCCCTAGCACTGAGCCAGGGCAGTGCCTCAATTTAATGTGCACTATTTCTGGCAGTCTGCAAAGGCCCTAACTCTCCTAACCACTCAAACTCCTAAAGTCGACTCACTAACTAAACCGTACAGACTATTCATTGCAATTAAACTTGATAGACTCCTCTCTTCTTTCCTCTACACCAACTATCATACTCCAGCCTTAATTCAAATCCGCTCAGACATTCCACTTATCACCACTCACTCCTAATATTCCAATCTCTCATACCCTCCTGCCAGATCTTTACCTTACTACCTCTGATAAATACATTTTTCCTTAAGCAGGCTCTTAACACCACAGTCTCTAGATATAGTACACTACAAATCCCATCCCCAAAACAATGGAAATTAAAGATCAATAAATCTGAAGAGCACCAAACTTTGGGAGGCTGCCAGCAGTATTCACTGTTAACCTTCAACCTGCTTCTGCCATCCAAACGCAAAGCAAAATGCTTTCCCCCCCCCCCTTGTTAGTGTTCTAGGCAGCTCCCCAAATACTTTCCTCACTGCTATACATACAAACTAGAACCACTGGTTTGAGTCCCTCTCTTGCTTACAGTTATGTTTTGGTTAGTAGTGGTCATCAATTGCTATGCACTCTGGGGAGGGGGAAACCCACATCTTTGGACCATTAATGCCCTTTGAGGAAACCTCAGTAGATAGTCACTGAACACTAGCTAGTGATCATATACACAAAAGATGAAAATAGGATATTTGCCACTTATTTTGATTTAGAAGGCTTCTACACTTAGAGTTGTGTGTGGCACAGAAACTCAAGGTGAAGATTCTTCTTCTTGTTGGTCTTGGGTTTAAGCATTGAGAAAAAGTGTAGCTTAATATGTTTTAAAATTGTATCTTAATCATTGTATTTGGAGCTGTTTAAAAGTCACATGAACCTACCCATTTGATGGAAGAATGTCCTCTTGGGATAAAATAAACTAGTCACTTACATCAACCACATGTGTGGGATATCGGTTATAAGGCTATATCTAGGGTTGTGTTGGTGAACCTATGGCACGTGAAGCCATTTTGGAGGGCATGCAGAGAGACGGGATGGCGGGGGAAGAGGAGGAACAGGCACGCACCACTAATTGGTTCCTTATGTGCTAAACTCATGCACCATGCTACTCTTCCCCTACCCCTTCCATCATTTCAACTGCCTATCCAGAGACGGTTAAAGGCATGGGAGGGTGTGCCTTCTCTTCTCCGGAGAGGCAGCTGAAGGCCCAGGAGGGTAGGGGGAAGAGGTCCTGCCCCACAAGTCCCACCCCCAGCACTAGGTAATACCTGGTGCCGGAAGGCCTTTTAGTTTACGCACTCAGACCCTAAAAGGTTCACCATCACTGATCTAGGGCCTGGGAGATCCATATTCTAGTTCCCACTGAGCTATGAAACTCATTGAGTGATCTTGGGCCAGTCTTTTTTTCAATGTGATCTACCTTCCAGGATTTTAGTGAGGATAAAGTGTGGAGGAAGGGAACCATGTATGCTACTTTGAGTTCACTGAAGGAAAGGTGGGTAATTATTGTGATAAATGAATAAATAGAAACTCACATGGGGCATGAGTGTAGCACATAAGGGACCAATTAGTGGCCCTGGTGCCCTTCAAGTTTGTTCCATGCTGACTGCTGATCAAATACTGTTATCCAGGTGAATGTGTCTGGCCATCATCACAGTACCAGCAGTGGGTCTAGCCTGGACAACAGTCCTTTTGGGAACTGGTCACCCAGCCAAGCAGCTTTTTCTGGTGTAAAGGAAGAGCAGGTAAGTGACTACTTGAGTTATCTTGGACTGATGAGGGAGAATCTGAACTGGAACTTCTATGTCCCCACCAAAACAGGAAAACAAATAAACATTCTGGTCCCTGTATCACTTAAAGCCATAGGGAAGGTGGAAGATGAAGAAATGATGTACAGATGTGAACCAGAGGCTAGTTTCCTGCCATTTACCACGCATCCAACAAACAGCTCTCAGTTCTTCCATTTCCCTTCTTTCCCCCCCTCTTGACTGGTAACTGAAAGTCTGGACATCACATCTAAAGAGCTTGGATTTGACCTAACTGATGACCCATACAACAACAACAACAATAATTACTACTACTACAATTATCACCATCACCAAAGGGAAAAGATTAAGCAACACTGAGTTAATGCAATATTGAGAAATATTAAGATTGAAATTGAGATTCAGTCCCTGTTTGGGGGGAAAAACAACTGTGGATTTATCAGTGATAGGTGCTCTGGGAGCAATTCCAGACTGACAAAACACCCAAATGCAGTTGCCATAGATAAGCACACATTAGCCCAATTACAAAAGGTGTCACTACTTGGAACATGTTACATTATCCATTATCCAATGACAACTTTCTGACACCTAGATTCTAACATACAGTTCAAATTCCCAATGGTCCAAAACTCCAGTCAGTAACAGCGGGTAGACAATGAAACTGGGATGGTGATGGTGGTGATAATTAAGATTATAATTACCAGCACCAGCACCACTACCACCATTGTCCCATCAGTGTACATAGTCCTTCACAGGATAAACAGAAAGCATGCCCCTAACGTGGTGGTGGTGGTGGTATGGCTTCAAGTTGTTTCAGACTTACAGACAAATGTATCATGAGATTTTCTTGGTAGGATTTGTTCAGAGGAGGTTTGCCTTTGCCTTCCTCTGAGGCCAAGAGAGTGTGACTTGCTCACAGTCACCCAATGGGTTTCCAGGGCTGAGCGAGGATTCAAACCCTGGTCTCCAAAGTTGTAGTCCAATGCTCAAATCAATATACCATTCAAGCTTTCTCCCCTAACTTGACAGGCTCCATTTTAGTATGTCCCCTAATGGTAGACACATCTGGAAGAATTAAAATGGAGCCAACAAAAAACTGGAAGCATGCATACAAAGGCAATTATTTATTCATGTGTGTGTTAGTGGTATCACTAGGGTTGGCATCACCTGGTGCAGTAACTTATGATGTCACCCCCTCTGTTGATCTCTTCCCATGCTACACCATACACCGTCCTTAGTAATTAGCTTTTTGTACTAATGTTACTTATAAATTGTATTTCCCGTATAACACTGAATGTAATTTATTGATTTATTATTCATTTCCAGGATTTATATCCCACCTTTCTCCCACAATGGGATTCAAGCCGGGTTACAATATTTTTAAAAGACAGAGCTAAAACTTTGATTACAAAGTTAAAAGTAATTAAATACTGCCAACATTAAAACATATGTTTAAAACAGCATAGTTAAAAACAGTAAAAACCATTAAAACAGTAAAACAGCACGCCACATTATTCAAAGAAAATTCACCCATCAAACGCCTGCCTGAATGGCAAGAGTTTGGTAATGGCAATGACAATAGTTATGACATAAACAACTCCCAAAAGGAAAATTATACCTTTAAATTCCAATATCATATGGATATTCAATTGGAATGGAGGGAGGGCCCTTCATCTGCCTCTGGGCTAGGCATGGTAGAGCTGTTGTTCCTGCCTCTTCTCTCCCTCTCCCTTCTTAAATTATTTCCATCTCAAATGTGAAGACATTCTCAGATTTTCCTAATTCTTATCAAAATCAAAATCCTTACCCATCCTTGCTTAGTAGGAAGTTTCCAATAGGGGAGAGGGGGGCTTGGAGCACATAGGAATGTGGGACATCCTATAACAAAGCAGGACTGCTTCAAAGTATCGTAATCTATTGCATTTCTCTCCCTATCAGTTAAAAACTCTTGAAAAGGCTGGGATGCTGCATCGGACAAAAACAGCTGATAAAGGGAAGCGTCTCAGGTAAAGCAGATTTGCTGCTAATGTGTTCTGGGACTGTCTCCCAATCTTCCCCACAGTTCTCTATGAAGGCTAGGACTCTTACATCTACTTTAAAAAATATTTAATGAAAATACATAAAAAGAACGAGGATGGTTTTGAAAATGATAAGAATCAGTTGCATGGGTTTTGATCTAGCTTTCTTACAGTAAATTAAAAATACAGCAATGCTTCAGGGGGCAGCTGGCTGGGGCAGTGTGAATGAAGGTAGCAGTGTTCAACTAAGCCTTGCCCTGAAATTGGCTTTTATGAACAAATAAATTAAGCAGAGCTACTAAAATAGTAAGTACCGTAGCAACCTAGAGAATGAGTCATGCTATGATCAGGCTAGGCGGAAACAATCAGTTCAAGTGGAAGCTTTTCAAAGGAGCTTGATAACACGATGGGCCAAAAGTTGGTCAAAAACTGTAAACAAAATAGGCAAGAATAGAAAGTTATGATATGACGTTGTCGCCTTGAGTCTTAGGTTTTTTTGTGGGGGAAAGGGAGGATATATGAAGTGATTGATAGGATCTCACCACTTCTGGTTACAGTCTTGCAAGGGAAGTTGATTAGTTTAGGAGAAACAGAAAATCAGAGATCAGAAACAGAAAGCAGAAAGCATGAATACCTTACCTCATTGCATCTGAGGAGCAGATGAATCTGAAGTCTATGGACGTTATCACACGGGGGCAAATCTGCTGGTTAATCCACACAAAATCCAGACAGAAACTGGATTAGTGCCCCGTGTTTTCACACGACGTCACACAGAAACTGGACAGAAAGTGGACAGAAACTGGTGTTAACCGCGATCTTTTGAAATCCGGTTGTTTGGAAGAAATGCAAATGCGCAATTAAGCTAATTGCAAATTTACCGTAATGTGATCGCCAAATGCGCATTGGGGAGCATTTCTCTGCTGTTGCCATGGTTCCAGAGAGCATTCCTCTATCTGCGCATGTGCAAGAGGCTCATTTCTACTACATTTATGGGCTATTTTCGCTTGTGTGTGGACGTTCAATGCACTTACTGTAAATTCGCAATTAACGTAATGACGTTTGCGGAAACAAGGTTTATTTCCCGTTTATTTTCGGGATGCCTCATTTCCACTTTATTTTCGCTTTCTGGCCCACGTGTGATAATGTCCTATGAAAGCTCATGCTTCCAACTTCTTTCTTTCAGTTAGTCTCAAAGGTGCTACAAGATCTCTCTACATACTGATTTTACAGACTAACATGGCTATATCTTTGAATTCTTACCTCATTGTGTTATGTTTTAACCTAACTCTGTGAAGCAGCAAACTTTATACTATAATAAGCCTTTTAGTCTTTCACACTGCCATGCGTTCTGTTTTGTTTTTGCATTGCCATACGCAGATAACCTAGATTTCTTATGACTAAAATGGTATAAAAAAACAGTCAGATGGGGGAGAGAAGAAATGAAGGAAGGAGGGCTTAATGGTGAAGTCTTGATGACCTTAAGACTGACCATGCAGACATTATTCTTCCACCTTCTCCCCCACCCCCACCTCCACCTGCTTTTTGTAACATCTTGTCCGATGAAGAAATCTGGAAAGCTTACACACAATGCATATTTGGTTAATCCTAGTAAAGTAATGTAGATTTTGTCATTTTTTTTGCTTTAGTGTAAATCAGAGTTTGCTGTTGTCTAATCTGCCAAATTTGTACTGAAGAAATTACTCGTTCAAACTGAAACACATGCAAGCATTTAGGAGTTTTGGCAGTTCCAGAATTCCATAGCACTGAATCACAGCAGTTAAAGTGGTGTCAAACTGGATTATTTCTGCAGTGCAGATGCAGCCTTAGAAAAGGAAATTTTCCTTTAAGGAAATCTCTTTCCGGAGAAGAAGGCTTCTTGCCAGCAGTCTTTTCAATGCCCTGTTAAGATTCTTTTGTTCTCCTGGACCTTCTGAGATCTTCTGATATTTTTCAGTCCCTTTGACATTTTGGTGATCTTTAATTCTTGAATACCTAGGTTGGTTTTCCACTGCATTTTGGCCTGCAATTTTGTTGGCCTTTGTACTGCTGCATGGTTTAGATGTACTTCTTTTGTAAAATAACAGAAGCAATTGTTTTCTCAACATGCTGAGAATTCCTCCTCTCTTTTCTTTCACTGCTTTTATCTGTTGTTTTGTGCCCTGAAGTCATTTCAGACTTATAGGCAACCCTTAGGTGACCCTGTGTTCAGAGGGGGGTTGGCTTTTGCCTTCTTCCTTGTATAAGGGCCATTTATTTTAGAAATTGGTGAGTTAGGGATCTGGGAGATTCCTTCCTGGTATCATAACTCTTTATTGGAATGAATGATACTAATCTGGATTCCAAGCAGCTTAACCTTTTTGCTTTCCTCCTTTCTTCAAGGATTGATCATCTTTGTGCTTCCTGTCTTCTATACAGTGGGACCTTGTTATCTGCTGGGGTTTGGTTCCAGGATCTCCCATGGATAACAAAATCCATGGATGCTCAAGTCTCATTAAATATAATGGCAGAGCAAAATGGTGTCCCTTATATAAAATGGAAAATCAAGGTTTGCTGTTTGGAATTTATACTTTTTTGGAATATTTTCAACCCATGGATGCTTGAATCCATGGATAAAAAAGTCCATGGATAAGGAGGGTCGACTGTATACATTTACTCTTCCTGCCACTAATTCCAGTTGCCACCAAAACATTACAGTCCAATTTCTGTGCCATTCTCCTGTCCTTGCAAAACTTAGATTGTGATGATATTCTGATTTTAAATACAATTCAGATGCCAGTCTGTCTGATATGAGCTGAGAAAATATTGACGATAGGGAGAAACAATGGGAAACAATACAATTTATTTGGCCCCATGCCCTTCAAATAAAATAAACCCAAAGACACTGTGAAATGCAACACCCTATGCTGTTTCAGGGGTGGGAAGCCTCAAGTTATGGGATCAAATCATTTGGGAAGCTATTTCCCAGCTTTTGTATAGCCCTCCCACACATACACACCTGCAGCCTCTAAAAGACTGAACTGCTTCTCCTCACAGCATTTAGTTACTGGCTGTAATACGCTGGCATTTTTGCTTTGCCCAAGAATGTATGATTTCCAAAGAATCATTTAAGAAGTATTTAGAGACTATGCAGCCCAGCAGTTTCTGTTACAGTGGGGTTACAGTGCACTTGAAGATTTCCTTCAAAATAAAATATACTTGGGGACAAATTAAGAGTATTTTGTGCATTGTGAAATTTTGTCTGCTTTTCTTTCTGGGTTGGTGCTTTATCTTGTATTTTTCGTCAGAGTACTGTTGATCTTAAGCAGATCTGAAAATGACATCCCATTCTCAGTCCACAAAAGTGGGACACTTCAGCCATGTTCTCCAGGTGGAAGAAATGCTAGGAATTTGAGAGACTGGACTATGCATTTGTTTGCTTATATACTGCAATCAGTGTACATGGCACTTTACAAGTAAAAGAACAACAAAAATAGCCCTATCAAAGGCATACAATCATACACACATGAGGTGGGGGAGCTATAGTTTCAAGAAAGTGGCTGTTTGGGCAAAGGGAGAGTACAAGCTAAGTACCGTAAGTTTCAATAATGCTAGAGACTCAGGAGATGGTTTAAAATACACTAACTGGAGAGGCTTCTGATTTGAAGCTGCCATCCTTGTACCTCTTGAAGAACTAGATTTCTTATGACTAAGCATCAATGGTGGTGGGTGGCTACCAGGTAACTGGTGAATCTGCTCTGGGTTTTAGTCTGAACTTTAAAGGGGCTATCCAATATGCCCATCGTATTTTGGGAATAAGATTCAGAATCTTGGATAGTTCCATTTAAGTTCAGACAAAAATTCATAAGTAAATAAATAAAAATTTTATTTGTATCCCGCTTTTCTACTATAATAGTAATCAAAGTGGCTTAAATGTTAAAACAAATCAATACAATACAATTCAGAGCAGAGCCTTCACTTCATGGACATGGAAACAACCAGCTGTCATTTGTAAACATCCTTTCAGGATTGTTATGGGGAACTTTGTCAAATGCTGTATGAAACCAGTTTCCAGCTGATTTCAGCAATATTCAGTATTCATGCTCCCAACTATGAAAGGGACCTTTTGTCTGAGCAAAACACTTCCTGTGTGCATTTGAAGATCTTGCCCTCTTCCCACACCTTGCTATCCCATTTCTATCTATTCCTCCCGCTCTTCTGCCTCCTCCTCTCTGTCTGCTCTTGCTGCAGCTGCTTCTTTGGAACTGACCTCTGTTTTGGTTTCCTGAGTGTGCATCCACATTCCTCAGCTTTGAGAAGTCCCACCTAGGTAGTACTGTGTGTGTAGTTTTCCTGCCAGTGGAGATCCTTCAGAGATGCATGTTCATTTCATATTGTAGCAATCGAGGGAAGGAAGTGCATGTGTGAACTTGCACAGACAAAGTAGCTGGGAAATGGTGCAAGAGGCTGGGGCTGAAGAGAGACAACAGGGATCAGTAAACCTGGACAGCAGACCAAGGACATCAAACCCCTTTGCCCCAAACCCAGTTCCCTTTCCTCTGTTTCAGGTCACACAGTTGACACTACTCAGTTGATTAAGTATCCTTTTCTCCTTGGTTTTATCATAGGAAGAACTGGAGTGCTTCATGGACAGTCTTGGAAGGTGGTGTCTTGACATTTTTTAAGGATTCCAAGCATTCAGCTTCTGGTGGCGTGGTAAGTTCTCTCCCAGCCTGGGCTTGCTGCCCTGATCTAAGGGCAGGCTAGTGGATATCTCAAGAGTGGGGCAGGATAACTCCAAAGCCTACCTTAACTTTTACAGAAACCTTACATGAACTCCATGAATGGCTTGCTCTCCTTGGCATCACTCCACCACTGGAGTTGCATTTGATTGGGGTGCCTAATGGACAGAGCCTAGAAGTTTTCAGCAGGGAAGGCATGTTACTGGCCTGTAGCAAAACAACAGGGCACCATTTGAAGACTAACAGATCTATTATAACTTTTGTGGACACACAGCCTGCATCCTGAGGTGCATGAGTGCAGTCTTGAGGATTCAAGGATATAGACCAGGGGTCGGCAACCTACAGCCCGTGGGCCAGACCCAGCCCGTGGCCTTGTAACCGGCCCGTGGCCGGTCCTGCCGCTGCCACCACCGCCCTGTGCACGCTGGTGCGCCGCGTGTGAGTGCCATTTTTGCATCCAAAATGGCGCCCGTGCTTGTGCATGCCAAAATGGCACCAAAATGGACGCCAAAATAGCGCTTGCGCTCGTGCATGCATGCGCACAGCAGCAGGCGCCATTTTGGAAGGCCCCACGGCGGCTGCACAGCCACGGTTGGGCCTTCGCCACAGGCGCAGTGGGGCCTTCCAAAATGGTGCCCCCCACGCGTGCACGCATGCGCACAATGGCAGGCATCATGCGCATGTGCGGGGGGCAAGAGCGTGCGTGCGCGCACCCACCCAGCCCCCGCACCATTCCCCCCCCCAGCCCCCCAGCAACAAAGGTTGCCCAGCCCTAATATAGACGCTGCAATGGATGTGGTATATACACGAGATTATGAGATGGGTGCAAATTTAAATAAATAACCTTTTAGCCAGTGGACAGTGGGTTCTTCCCTCACTACCTAGTTCCTGGATGCTTGTGTTAATCTAATTGTCATTGCTCATAATCCTGCATTTCAATTCTGCACCTCGCTCCACCTTGAAACCATATGTACTGTAAGTACACTTAAAACCTTCAGATTGCATTCCACAGGTCTAAGGAAGTAGGTTGTGTGTTCACTCAAAACATCACAATAGTTAAAGATTTTCTATAACTTGGCTTGGTCTCAGAATGGAGACTGTAGTCAAAAAATCAGAAGAAGTGTAGGACTTGGAAAAGTAGCTATGGACCTTATCAAACGCTGGCCACGAAGCGAAAAGTAACAGAAAAGTAACCGAAGTGAGAATAAATTCAGTTCTATACCGAAACGAACTGAATTTCGCCCTGGCGGCCATAGCGCAATGAATACGAAGGCTCCAAAGGGGATTTAGCGATCAGGCGCCGCGGGATGCGGTTCACGTGGGAAGAAGGAAAACACACACACACATTTTCTTCTCTCTCTCTCTCTCTCTCTCTCTCTCTCTCTCCCTTCCCGCCACCCAAAAAGCCAGCGTCGCAGAAGGCGCTTCTGTGGATGGCAAGGATGGGAGGAAAGGCAGCCAAGGGGACCGAGGAGGAGGAGGAGGGCTGGAGGACTGGAGGAGGGAAGGGGTGTTGGTGGGGAAAAATGCGAGAGAGATGGAGAGAGAGAGATCGCCTCCCTCTTCCCTCCTCCTCTCCTTCTCCTCCTCTTTCTCAATCCGGTTTGCCTTTTGCCAATCCCTTCCCCTCGACGGGATTTTCTGCTTGGGAGAGCTCTCCCTGCTTCCCCGCCCCGCCCACCATTGCGCAATGAATACGAAGGCTCCGCTTGTACTTCCCCAACAAACCGAATGTCAAAATCTCCCTACTCGCTACGGATTAGCTTCGGGTTCTGTGGAGTTTCGGGGCAGCGTCGTGTGTACACGCAGGGAAACAATACAGATTAGCTCCGTGTTCTAGGGCAGCGTCGTGTGTAAACACGGGGAAATAATATGTATTAGCTGCAGGTACCCTTTGGATTAGCTCTGCTCTAGACCCCATGTGATAAGGTCCTATGAAAGAAATTAAGATCCACAAAGCTAATATATATATAATTAAATACCAAAATCAGAATTATCTGTGCCATGGTATTTCCAGTTTCTATGTATGGGTGTGAAAGCTGGGCATTAAAGAAAGCTATAGGAAGAGAATCAACTCATTTGAAATGTGGTGTTGGAGGAGAGTTCTATAGTTACAATGGACTAACAAAAAGACAAATGAGTCCTGGAGCAAATCAGGCCTGAATGAATGAATGAATTCTCATTCGAAGGCAAAAATGCCTAAACTGAAGCTGTTGAACTTTGGACTTATCATGATGTGACTTACTGGAAGAAATAATAATGCTTGGTATAGCAGAAGACAGTAGGAAAAGGAAAAGACTGCACTACCAGTAGACTGATTCAGTTAAGGAAGCCACAGTCCTAAATTTGCAAGACTTGATTAGGGGACTTGATGACCAGAGCTCTTGGAGATCTCACATTCCTAGGGTTGCCATAAGTCAAAGTCCACTTGATGGCAAACAGCAACAAAGGCTGTATGTTCAGAAAAGCTCATACAATAATAAATCTGTTAGGGCTTGGAGAATTACTTTTTTTTAAGTACAGTTACAGTTCCAAGGCTCCTATAAGAATAATTGCTTGTTGTTATAGATACAGATATTAAAAGGTAGCTGCTTTCATGTTTCTCAAAAATAATGCTTTTGTTTAACTTTTCAGTTTTGTTTTTAAAAAATCAAAATGTTACAAGCCACTGGGTTATGATGTAAAAGACGCTCTTCTGTGAGCTGCTTCATTGTCACCATAACACCCACAACAAAATATTAAACAGCATCACAAGGCATGAGATGTTCCTCCTCTGCCATTTAGTGACCCTAGCAACCATCGATGTAACTAAATGCTCCACTTACACAACAAAAGGAGTCAGGATATATCATGATTCATTACATTACAACTGTAATATAATTTTATACCTTTTTTTTTTATTTGGAAAGGAAATTCATTACACGTTAGTAGTTATTTGTAACTATTTAGTCCCAACCTTTGATATGGACAATATTGCTCCTGTCTTTTCCTTTGCTTCACTCTTAGAAACATCCTTCTGTGTTGAGTAGCCCAGAATACACTGTGGATCTTCATGGAGCAACTCTTTCTTGGGCAGCCAAAGACAAGTCAAGCAAAAAGAATGTCTTGGAGGTAAGGAATGGTTACCATCTCTGGTGATCTGCTTGTGTATCTATAGCAGCTGGTGATGCCAGAATTCAGGAAAGAGGAAGCAACGCAGAGATCCATGCTGCTCAGCAGAACCAGGATGAAAAAGCATTTCTGCTACTGGGCCCTTTCACTCTACACAGTGATATGTTTTCACTTTAACTACTATGGTTCCATTCAATAGAATCCTGAGATTTGCAGTACAGGGGGAGGTACTTAGAATTCTCAGCCAGAGAGTTCTAGTGCTTCTTCAAAATAGAAGCTGCAGGATTCCATAGGATGCAATTATGGCAGTGGAATCAAAGTCCGCTGTCTTTCCCTCTCTCTGCAAATACTAGCTGAGGAGGTTTATCTTTGGCTACCTTCAAGAAAGACAAAAGGGCCATAGTTCTTCTGGCCATTTCTTCACATGGAAAGTATGTGCTATATCACGAAGCTATGGCCTTTCTCCTGTTCTCCAAGGCAACTTAAGTTTCCTGAATGAAGCTTTGAAGGAGAAGAGAGAGAGGCACCTTTAGACTTTACTATAGCTGGGTCTCTAGAAAGTACTGTAAATTGCAGTGAATCTCGGGGACAGCTTTCGGAGCTTTTGGGGTTGTGAAGAACAGCTTCTCTCCAGGTGTCACACACAAATGCTTGATCTGTTCTAGCTGAAAACACGGGATGGTTCTGAGTACCTGATCCAGCATGATTCGGAGACCATCATTGGCACATGGCAGAAGGCAATTGCTAACAGCATCAGCAAACTGGTGAGAGAGGAAGAGATATCAGTATGACATATTACTGTGGGGCTTGTTTTTACTGTTAAATGGAAAGGAGCAAAACATTGCCCCTCTCCCCATTTACTGGAACATCAGTTCTCATCACTAAAAATGGCTACTAACGCAACCTGGTTCGGCCCACGCAGAGTCCACAGGCGCTAAAAATAGCCTTCTGATCCCCAGCATCTGCCTAACATGACATTTTGGGAGGGATGTACCTCCCTGTACCAAAGAAAGGACAGCAACTTGTCTCTTTTGAAAGGAAAAACCATAAGGAAGTAGAGCCTAAGAAGTGCAATCTACATATAAAAGTTGTTGTTGTTTGCCTTCAAGTTGTTTCCCACATAGCAACCCTAAGGGAAACATATCACAGGTTTTTTTTGGCAAAATTAGTTCCGAGGGTGTTTGTCCTTGCCTTCATCTGCAGCTGAGAGAGTGTGACTTGCCCAAGGTCACCCAGGGCTTTCCATAGCAGAGCAGGATTTCACCCGTGGTCTCCAGAATCAAGTCCAGTGCTCAATCCACTACACCACACTGGCTCTCATATATAAAAAAAACAGTTACTTAGAAATTCAGGAATTGGAGATATGTAGATCTATCTGACTTGCTTTCTATCTGTTGCACCCTATTTTGCTGCCACTAATGGTTTTGAAATTTTATTGCCTGTCTTTTACTGCCCTTTGTCCTGGTCCCGACTTGGCCAAAAAGGGGAATGGCCTTTGCCTTCATTGATATCCCTCTACTCTAGACCATCTTAACTGGCGGCAGAAGTTACATTTGAAACAGAATGTAGACCTGTGATTCTAACATCATCATTTTCCTTCCCCTGCATGATTTTTTAACATCTTTGTCTGATGAAGCCAGTGAAGCTTCAAAAACTTGCATGATGTATTTTGTACATTTTAGTTTACCCATTAAAGAATACCACTGTTTTGTGGGTTTTGGATTTTTCTGCATGACCCACACAACTACCCCTGACTATGTTGCCCCTACTGGTTCATCTTATATTTTAAAAGCACAGGTACTCAATTTTCAACGGTAAGAAAATACAGCCTTTATCGTAAAGGATGTGCATCCAAGGAAAATCCATCCTCATTTGTATCTGTTGCCTGATATAGTTGTCCATTTTACCTAATGGTAGAGCTTGACTTGCTTTCCAGTACATTTAGTAGTACGATCTTAATGTGGTTTAAAGTCAACCGTATTCAGAAGCTTGAGTTGGAAATTATTTTTAGTACAACACCTGTAAATACCTTTAGACCCAACACCTTAATAACATACACTCCCCTTACATTATTAAAATATAAAGAAAAAATAATAATGGAGACTAAGGAACAGCAGAATTCTGTTTCCAAATGTAACAGAAGTCTGTGAAACATGCTAAACATTAAACTGTCCAAATTAATTAAAACTGTATCATTCATCCGTTTACTAATAAATCTATTAATAAATAACACTATTAGAAAAGTGGATTTTTCAGTTTAAAAACAGTGGAATTTCTCATTGCAGAAAAAGTTCTAGTACGTTTAAAAAAAACCCAGAATAATAACAGGTCTTCTTCTTGTCTTCTTCTTGTCCGCAGTCTTTATCAGCTTCTGTGTGACATTACAAATCTCATCCTTGGAGTTTTGTGTAACTACAGTGGCGTGTTGGT
Source organism: Phrynosoma blainvillii (assembly GCA_026167975.1). Classification (NCBI taxonomy): domain Eukaryota; kingdom Metazoa; phylum Chordata; class Lepidosauria; order Squamata; family Phrynosomatidae; genus Phrynosoma; species Phrynosoma blainvillii. The sequence goes on along the minus strand of JANUYF010000005.1, from coordinate 105,976,052 downwards.
ATCCACTCATGTTTGGTCCCAGGATTCCTTGTGGATACCAAAATAATTGGATGTAGAATGTGTGGAAACGGAGGACCAGCTGTATTACAATTAGCATGCACTCATAAAAGCCAGTGTGGTATAGTGGTTTGAGTGTTGCACTAGGACCCTGGAGACCAGGGTCCAGATCTCTCAATACCCACAGAGTAGCATTAGGCAAGTCATACTGTCTCAGCTAAAGAGGAAAGTAATGGCAAACCTGCGTCTCAATAAATCTTGACAAGAAAACCCCATGTCACCATGTCAAAAATAGCTTGAAAGCACCTAACTGCAACAACAAATGTGACCATAAATGTATGCAAAGACATTTACAGTCTTACCAGATTGGTGTCTTTGCAGGAACTCAGTGAGTTTGATGAGTTCTGTTTTGCTACCTAGATGAATGAAAGAAACTGCTTTCTTGAAGAACACTGCACTTTGTGAATGCTTCCAGACAAAGCTTTTATTGTGCAACTGCCCTACCTCACTTATCAAATGGGGAGGGGAGGGTCCAGACAATGGAGTCTTCCATTGCTACCCCTCTTATGACCTTATCACACGGGGTCCAAAGCAGAATGAATCCAAACGAAATCCCGTCCTAATACGTATTATTTTTCCGTGTGTTCACACGACGTCGCACAGAACCACTAAGATTCTGGAAAGAACCCTGAATGAATCCGCAACGAATTGAGATCTTTTGAATTTCGGTTTCTTCAGGAAGTACAAGTGCACGACCAGAATCATTGCACAATTACCGCGAGTCTGAAATGCATATGAACAGGCAATACATATTGTGAATCATTTCCCCGTCATGACCCATGGTTCCTAGCGTGATTTCCCATGGGTCTGCGAGGAAGCATCTTATGACGTGTACTTCCTGTTTGGATCGGGCAACAAACAGAATGGGTAAACATGGTCGTCTCTGCTTTAAGGCAATCTAGGTATCACTTGTGTGTGAATGGCAAATACGTGCCCAGAATGCGCATTCTTGGAAGCGCAATAAATGCGCAACGACTGGAATTGCGTGTGATAGCCATTTACGTATTGAGGCGGCTCTTTCAGTTCTTTTCGGTATAGTACTGGATTTATTCTTATTTCGGTTTATTATCGCTTTGTGGCCCGCGTGTGATAAGGTCCTTATGTTTGAAAAGGAGTCTTCACCCGTCTGTTGACACACACACAAAACCCCACTTAGATGCAAAAGACACCACAGCAATACTGTGCCTTTTGATGGCTAATGCTGAGAGTAGTCCATCTGGAAGCACCCTTAGTCACTTCAGAAAGGCAAAGGTAAACTATATGCTGGCATAACAAAAGATATTCTGTATTTCTCTCAGCCCACAGACTTCCCTCTAGAAGAAAATGAGGAAAATCCAGCAGATTTGAAATCGAAGGAGACTCTGGGAAGCAACAAAGAGAAAGAGGGTGAAAAGAAGAGTCCAGGTCTGTGTCAGTATTTATAAATGTTACATTTATTGCTTGATTTGAGGATGGGACTAAAAAAAGAAGTAGGGCCTGACATAAGCTGAAATAGAAATGTCATACACATGTGACACTTGGCAAAAGTTCAAATGGGTCTTATGCATTGTTATATTTATCTATGATTAGGAATAGGTAAAAGAGACTGTATGAGGATATGAAACCAAGGTTTTGCTAGTATGTTTTGAACAATTGGCTCCCTCCACCAACACCTAGGTCCAGTTCCAAGCTGGAGACATTCTTAAAAATATAAATTGTGAAATGTTTTGGTTAGGATAGTGTGGTCTCCTTTATGGCTGATAGGCAACAATTTATAAAACAGAATTTGCTCTGGGAATTGATTTTAAACATACACACCCACACAACACACACATTCTTTTCACAAGAAAGCTAAAACTGATCTGGGTGAAGTGATGAGAGAAGGTACCAACTATAGCAGAAATGGGCAGAGCATGTGCTGTTTTGGAGACCCCCAGCATCTCCTGGCCAAATTTATTTATGAATCCTGCCTATTTGTTCTTGTTTTTTAATTGGCACCTTCAACTTATGGCAACCATATGAAAGAGAGATCATCAAAGTTTGGCTTGGTTGTTCATTTTTTGGCAATTTGGGCAATTCATGTGGCCCTGGAAAGTCCCAGGAACAGAAAATTGGCTGCCGAACACTCCAAAAGTAACTGTTATTGGAGCTTATCGCTTGAGGTTTGAAACCGAATCAAACCTCCCAGGCTGCAGCTGGGAGGTGGCATGGAGGTGGGGATTATCACATGCTAAATCATCGCCGAATCGCCTGCCACCATCAGCCAGGGTCCCAGCCGGGCTCAGCTGGCGCTTTTTAAAAATTGGAACGCTTTCCGGTTTCTCAATTAGTTTAGACATTCTGGCTTCTACTGAGAGTTTAGCATTGATTTGTTCTAAGACCCATTCATTTGTCCTTTTGGCAGTCCATGCAGAATTGTCCTCCTATATCTCATTTAAAACTGATGTCGATCTTCATCCTGTCAGATTTCTTCACTGTTCGACTTCCACATCCATACATAAAAACTGGAAATACCACAGCCTGGATTCTGTATTTGGTGTTCAATAATACATCTTTACACTTGAGGATCTTATCTAGTTTCATCATGGCTGCTATTCCAAGTCTTAGCTTTCTTCTGATTTCTTGACCTCCATTTTGACTTATGTCTGAGCCAAGGTGTAGAAAGGTGTTCTCTCTGCATAGGACCCAAAACAGCAGAAAACTATTTTTGAACCAAATGAATTTTCCAGTTAAAAGAGAGTGTGTCTGTCAACCTTAAAGACACTGAGCAAGATTTCTTACATTCTGAGTGAAAAGACCCTAAAAAGTGGTTTACATTTTCTCTTTTCTTTATGTCCCCATGTTCCTCCCCTTGAAACATGTGGGCCAGTTCAGTGGAACTATATAGTAACACCTTTTCCCTTTTCTGTACTAAAATGCCAAATGTTCCCACCTGCAGTCTCCTGGCACTCATCCAGTTCCCTCAACTCAGATTGTGATTCCAACAAAGTCCGTAATAAGCTCCGGAAGTTTCTGCAGAGGCGGCCAACCCTTCAGTCCCTGAGGGAGCGAGGCTACATCAAAGGTATAAAATCACATTGGGGGATGTACTACTAACACCTTTGTTCACTTCTTGGATATTTTTTACCTTTTGTAATAGCTCTTTGATTGTATCTACTTTTAAAAACACTTTTAACACATTCATAATTTATGTTACTTACCACGGTAGGCCATTTACTGTCAATGAGATAAACCTTTTAGTATATTAACTTAGAAAATGTGTGATCAAGTTCCTAATTCAGTTTGTGTTTTGTTAATTCAGATCAGGTGTTTGGATGTGCTCTACAAGTTCTGTGTGACCGTGAGAAGAGTACAGTGCCTCAGTTTGTTAAGCAGTGTATCGCCGCTGTGGAGAAGAGAGGTATACAATACTCTGTGCATCCACAACGTTGTGATTCTTTGTCCAGGCAATCAATATTCTGAGTGTTGTAATAATATATGTGTGCGTATGACTTTAAGTCACCTGTCGACTTATGGTGACCCCATAAATTTTCATAGGGTTTTCTTAGGCAAGGAATACTCAGAGGTAGTTTTGCAGTTCCTTCCTCTGAAATATAGCCTACGATACTTGGTATTCATTGACTGTCTCCCATACAAGTACTAACGAGAGCATGCATTATGCAAACTGAGCAGAACTTGCATAATTGCTATTGCTTAGTGTCATTCCTTCGAGAGTTATAAGATGTTCTGGGAGTCACTGTATTTTTTTAAAAATGTCTAATCCTCATGGCTATCAAGTTAAGCTTCAGAACCTGTGGGTCTGGTGACAGCTCAGTAAATTGCTGAGCAGCACTTCCAGAGCTGCTTAATTCCTTACCCCAGCCCACAGAAGCATAATACCTCATGCAAAGTAAGGAATGTATATGCAAGTCTCCTTAACGTGCACGATTTTCTCAGCATATATATGCTAGTGTATGTCAGGATCGGCAGACCTAGTTACGAAAAACCAAGACAACATTGTAGTGTAGTAGAAAACTAAAGATTTATTCTGGATATTGAGACAGAATGTTCCCCGTCCCGGGTTCAGTGTTAAAACTAAAGAAAGTCCCCCTCGGACCATCAGAAATACGTTCCAATCCTCCAGCCCCCCCCCTCTTTCCCACCTCGATCGCCTCTCTTTGATCCAGATCAAAGGCCCCTTCATGTTTCTCTCTCCCCTCTCCTGTGTTATCTTTAAATCTCCCTTCAGAAAGAAAGTCATCCCTTTTTCATAGCTCCAATCTATGGCACAAAGGTTGGGGTCATAAACTACAACTGCTTTCCACCGCCATCTGTCCCTCCCGTTTGTTTCCCAGGCTTGGATTTAGCATAATTAATATCCCCTTTTCAATAGCTCACATCCTATATGGTGTTATTTTACCATATCACCATGCCCTCATATCTTCATTCCTTAATATCACCATATCATGACAGAACCAAGCATATGGATTCTGACAGTGTAAACCATGCATGGCAGTGCCTTTGCTCTTGTGGGCCTCTGAAGGAAAAAGTTGTCATTTCTGTTCCCTTCAGGCTTGGATATTGATGGACTCTACCGGATAAGTGGAAATCTAGCTACAATACAGAAACTGCGCTACAAGGTTGACCATGGTAAGACCCCTTGGCAGTTGTGACTTGGTGGTAGAAGTAACTTGGGGCACAACAAGCACGTTTAATGAAGAAGATGGAGGTTCGGTCTCTAATAGCTCCTTGTTTGAAACCAAATAAAAATTTGAGTAACAGGGAAAGATCTCTACCTAAAGCTTTAATGAGCCATTGCTGATTAGTGTGGATACAACTGAGAGTAAAAAAGTACAAAACTGGAAATGCTGTATTTGAGTACAATAGATTAAGTAGAAACCAAACTGCTTGGTATTAAATTTAAAACATTACATGCAAGCTTAGAAAGGGCCCATCTGCTGCCCCATATCACCCATGATAGCTACACTGCAGTGGATTCAGTGCTTCAGTTACATGGGAGCTGTCAGCCACCCCTGGGCTTTTTCTTCAGTACAACAGAACAGGGATGGGACCAGTGTCTCTCCCCAGAAGTTACTGAACTGCAGCTCCCAGAAATCTGCATCTTTGGCTATGCTGGCTAGAACTGTCCTTGTCCTAGAACATTGGATGAGGTTACTTCACCTGATGTTCTCCCAACTCTTTTACAGATGAGCGCTTGGACCTTGATGATGGCCGCTGGGACGATGTTCATGTTATCACTGGGGCACTCAAGCTCTTTTTCCGAGAGCTGCCGGAGCCACTCTTCCCCTTCAGCCATTTTGACAAATTCATTGCTGCCATTAGTAAGAAGAGATAATTGATTTGAGGGAGAGATGGTTGGGGAGTAATTCGCATGCACACATCAAAGCCTTGGTCTCTTTGACTGACTATAGTAACATCTTGTTCTTTTTACCTGAGAGAGCACCTCTCTAGGAATCTCCAGGTCCTCCAGTGCAACACTATGGTCAACATCTGCCAGAAGTTGATCACAGAATCATGCTGGAGGACCTACAAATGCCTAGAGAAGTGTTTTCTCTAGGAACTTCTAGGTTCTCAAGCACAACTCTATGGTCAACTTCTGGCAGAGTTGTACTGGAGGATCTAGAAATTCCTAGAGAGAACATATTAATCAAAACCGCAAAAGTCAAAGCCGCAAACATGGAGGGTCAACTGTATTTTTCCTTCTCCTCTAAGGCTCTTTGTCTATCAGGGTTTTGAGGTGGGCAACCCATTTGGAATCCTGTTTTGGAATCATGAAGTTAGGAGTTCTCAGCATCCCCTAGCCTAAAATCATCCTCAGCCCTGCCTGCTGAGACATAATTTCCTCTACCTAAAACACTGACTATTAATACTTTTCTGACATTTTCTGGAAAATGGGGAAGGCACGAGTGGTTGGTTGAGTGGTCGAGTGGTAAATTTTAAGTGCAGATGCTTATCATGACAGTCCCCAGTTCTCTCCCTGATCCCAGGAAGGGTCCAAAATACAAGTAGCTCTGTGGATCCATTTCAGCAAACTAAGCAATTTTCCAACCTACAACAACAGGTCTTTTGTAAAGCTAATGGATCTTAAATACCGTTAAAGAGAAAGCCATCCCAAAAGACTTAGCATTACAACAGAGAGAGCTTACAACAAAAGGTTGCTAGCAAAATGCATCCTCCACACCACAACTGCCTTGCTCGGCAATGTGAGAATTACAGCTAAGAGGAGCAAGAGAAATCTGAGTGCGTGGCACATAACGTCCTTCTTCCTGCTAATGAAGAAGCCCCAGCATTTCCACCTTCTAAGCCCTGTTCGGCAAAAGCATTGGGAGGCAGTGTATTTGTCACAGATTATGTGCAGTAGAAAATGCATCTTACTGCTGAAAAACTGTGATTGTGTGCCTTATTCTCCTCTTTGTGATAGTTAGCTGAGAAAATGTGCGCCACGGCAACATGTCCTTCATTGCTGCAGTGGTACAAAGTGGCAAGGAAAAGTGCAATTCATTGATACAATGTCACATGTCCTATACCATTTTTATTTATTCCAGGCATCTATAACCTGCTTAAAATGTACTAGATGTTGCAGCTTAGATGCACAGCTGTTTTTCAATAGCAAGTATGCCTTAACTGGACTGCAAAGATCTGAGCCTGAGATGTACATACATAGGGAGGAACATGCTGGCAAAGAGGAGAATGATGACTTTTGCATCATGTCTTGCTTTTTTAATTAAAGAATTGAACAAGTGAGCTGTCCTTTTTTGTTTTGTTTTGTTTTGTTTGGTATTGCAGAAATTACAGACCCCACCAAGCGAAGCCACCGCTTATGGGAGCTGGTGAATTCTCTACCTCCTCCGAACCACAACACCATGAGGGCTCTTTTCCAACACCTTTGCAGGTGAGCAGCTGTGTCTCCCTGGACTCTGAGCTAGCTTGGATTGTTAAATGCATACTCCTTTGGGGCCCCAGACCATGTGCACAGTTGATCGCATTTCTTGCCCCCACCCTACCCTACAACTCACTTTTTGTCTTGCTATTCCCTTCCTTTCCCCATTCCTTCAGTAGCTAATGTAGCATTTCCTATCTTTCAGCTGCTGCCTGAAAGCATGCTCTCCCTTTTTTCCTTCTCTCCCCAAACAGCTCCAGGGGTAGGCAACCTTTCCCCTTTAAGGGCCGAGGGACTTCAGCTCCCAGAATCCCAGGAGCTATTGGCCAACATGGGACTATTGGCCAACATGGCTGAGGCTTCTGGGAGCTGAAGTCCCTCGGCCCTTAAAGGGGAAAGGTTGCCTACCCCTGCTCTAGATGTTGTTAGATCGCCACTTCCACATTCCTCACCTGTGCTGGCTATGGCTGCTGGAAACTGCCATCCAGCAACATTTGGAGGGCCACAGGATTCCCACCCCTGCTTAACTTTGCTGAGCAGACAGGGAAGGGCTTGATAAAACCCACACACACACCGCTTTACCTCCCTGTTCCATTTCCTGCACACCCTCAGCATTGGTATCCAATATTTTTGGATAACTAGTCCATTACTTGGCTGAGATATTCAGTCATATTTAGGTAGCTCAGATGGGTTGATGGGACACATACAGTAGTGATGGATGGTTTTCAGCCTGTGCATTCACTTCATGAAGGTAAGACACAAAAAGCAATTGAGAATTTGAACTTCAGGTATATCCTCAGTGGTCTAGATGTACCGCCACTTGCAACGTTTCAGTGTTTTTTGCTTCATGGAGCCCTTGTTTCTCTTTTCCTTCAGGGTTATAGAGTACCGGGAGGAGAACCGCATGTCAGTGCAAAGCATCGCAATTGTGTTTGGACCAACATTACTGAAGCCAGAGAAAGAAGAAGGAAATATGACTATGCACATGGTTTTCCAGAACCAGATTGTGGAGCAAATCCTTACCCAATTCAGCTACATATTCTCAGAGAGCTAAACCCAGGGGCTGGATCCCAGCAAAGCATGGGAGTCTAATGAAGGAATAGCCTCAACGCAAGGGCAGGTCCCATTGCTACAGGAAAGATGTTGCTGGGCAGTGCCAAGTCAAGACACAGTGAAGCTGGGAAGAGAGTGCAAGGACAAGGAATAAAACTATCAATGCGGGATTGCTCGTGGCTGCGTGCCTCTTTCCAGTGCTGGGCATGTGGAATATGAAACCCTTTTTGGACAGGAAGAAAAGGGCTAATGGTTCAGAAAAGCTTTCTGGGCTAGCAAGGTTCAACTCCCATAATGGAGTACCCTTTTACTGAGGGGTGGTGTGAGCTGGTTTGGATGAAGATTTGGGAATGGGGAAGTTTTTATGGCTATGCCTATACCATGGTTGAGTTCAAATGTCATGGCTTCTAGCTAAATAATTCTGGGAATTGTAGTACTGTGAATGTATTGTGACTTTTGTGTGAAAAAGATATGGCTGAAGATGTTTCATTCTCTCAGTAGACATGAGACTCCCTGACTCTAAACCATCTAGCACCCACAAGATCTATGTTTGCTCACTTGCATCAGAAACCATCACAGGATGCCAATCCACAGTCACAGTGATGACAGTTCAATTAGAGAGAATGCCCATTTGTAGTGTCAACACCTGGCCTTTCATTTCAGTATATGTGTGTGGTTTGGCTGAGATCGGGGAACTTATCACTCCACTAGAGTTTGATATGCTTCTGTTAAATTTCCTTCTAGACTTTATCCTTAGCCGTGGGTGACAATGAAATCTACGGTAAACTAGTCCAGTGAAATCCAGCATGGTTTAGAAGCCATGCTGTACTCTTGGTAAATCTAGGCTTGTTTGATTTTTTTTTTCCATGGACTGTTGTCTTCCCCTATACAACAAGTTTCCTATCTTTTCAAAAATAAGCTGCCTCATTTGAGAAGCCCAAGAATCCAAGAAGTATTCAGTGTGCATTCTTATGGACAAAGATTGAATTTTATGTCCTGGATTCTGCAGCATTCTGTATGTTCACAGAGAAAAGATCTGACGGTGGTGCAGCTTAACTGTTGAGTGGCTGCTCCACCATCATTACAGGGTAGGGAAAGTACTTTTTGGATGTAAGTCCCAGAAGAATCCCTTAGCCAGCATTGCCAGTGGATATGCTGGCTGGGGAGTTCTTGGCATTCACAATCTCAAAAAGTAACATTTCCAAGCTCTGGAACATTCTCCTCAGTTGTATGAGATAGGAATGTGTGGAAGCACTCCTCTTTTCCAGAGTTGTCCTATTGCTAAATGCAGACTTCAGCAATGGTATACTAACACAGGGATGAGGAAGGTGTGGCCCTGTAGATATTATTGGATCGTTGCTTAGCCAACGTAAACAATGATGGAGGATGAATGGCATTCTGCTAACATCTGGAGGGTCACACATTGCCTATCTCTCCTTACAGGGAAACATTGTTCCAAAATGGCGCTTGTGATGCTGTACATAAACCTAGAAGTTTGTGCGTCTGCTACTTTAGGCTTGATTCTGGGTTGGTGATCCTACACCGACTGTGAGCACATGAGATGTGGAGGTAACAAATGCAGTATGTGGGAACACTTTTTACAAAAGGGATGTTTCCTACCTATCTTGGGGCAGGAAGGAGGGCTATGAGTGAGTGAGTCAAAAATTGTTGCATCTAGGACTTTAGTGGGCAGTGAAGGCATGACCCATCACACACCTTCATCCATCACAGGGACAGGATGCCATTGCCTCCAGTCTAACCCAATACAAGCTGTCTGCTTTCCTTGCACTGTCCTGAGTACTTCGGGAACCATAAGAGGCAACTGTACTCTGCCAAGAAGAGCCTGCCTCAGAAGGAGAAACATGAGAAATCAGTAGAGCTATGCTACTATTGTTAAGTGCCTTACCACCAGAGCTTAGAAAAGTTATTTTTGGATTACAGCTCCCAAAATCCACCAGCCAGAATGGTCCCTTGCTATACTAGCTGGGATTCTGAGAGAGATAGTTTGAAAATTAAACTTTTCCGAGGTCTGCCTACCATTGACTGCCTCCTATGCCAAGACAGCTAATTCTGCTATGAACACATCATTGGATAAGAGCAGAAATCTCTTTTTCTCTCTCTTTTTAAAACCCTTACCTTATTATTTGATGTTCACTGGAGAATTAATGTTGTACTGAATTCTTGAGGATGTGTATATTTCAAAATAGGAAACATAAATTATAGCGCAGACCCATCTGATAGACATCAGCTGAAAAAGGAATATACTGTACCAAAATACCTCCTCTTCCTGCAAAGGACTGATGTGTGTCTGTTCTTTACCACAACAGAAACGTGACGCCCAGATGCTTTAGTCTGGTAATAGACAATTAGCACATATCCATTGTGGTGTGGGCTTTGAGGAAATAGCGAATGATCAAACTCCTGATACTTTATCTCACTTCCTGTGTTAAACAGGTGATGATTTTAAAAAACGGGGACTGTTTTAGGAAGACCGTGGCTAGATCTGAAGGAAATTTGTTGCTGAACAAATTAATATTTTATTTTTAAATAAACAATAACCCTAGAATAAAACAATTGTGTGCTTATTGGGTACTATTCAAGGTTACAAACAATCATGAAAGACAGTTTAAAAACAAGATTCTAATTTTGGGAGAAAGGCAGGATATAAATCCAATGAATAAATAAAATACAAATACCAACAAATCAACACAATTTAAAAAATAAAGCTATTAACATATCCTCCTTACATGTCCCGTAAGTGACCCAATTCAATAGTTTGGCCTCAGCGTTCTGAACTGGCTGAAATTTCAGAATACTTTTCAAAGAAAACCTCATATAGAACAGTAGTCTAAATGAAATTAAGTTAGGCATGTGCCATTGTGGAAAAGAAAAGGAATGCACACTTGGCCACTGCCAAAACCTGGGTTTAAGGTGACACAAACCATGGTCTTCAAAGAGATTATGATTCCATCCAGGGACGTTATCACATGGGGAGTTGCGGGGAGAAAGTGGAAATAAACGGGACGAGCAGAAGACTTTAATTTGTCCCATTCCGCCTCGTCTGATAACTAAATTCGAATTTAAAAGGGGGTTAATTCGAACAAAAACCTGATCTTTTCAAATCCTCAAAAATCCCGAAAATGAAAAGATCAGGTTTTCGTTCGAATTAACTCCCTTTTAAATTCGAATTTAGTTATCAGATGAGGCGGAACGGGACAAATCCCGTAAATTAAAGACTTCCGCTCGTGCCCGTTTATTTCCACTTTCTCCCCGCGACTCCCCGTGTGATAACGTTCCAGGACAGGTCGAATCCCTGTTACCCAATCTGCCTCCCAACTAGCCAGGAGCACCTCTGTTTTATTTGGATTAAGTGTCAATATGATCATCCTCATTTAGTCCATTACCAACATCAGATGCAGGTTTGGAACCAGAACAGGTTCTTGGAGTTAAATGGGAAGGAGAAAGAAAGTCTGGTGGTGGTAGCAAACTAGAGGCACCAAAGAACCTCTTGTAATAGTTTGGTTCAGTGGTGTCTACGCAGGATGCGGGGTTTGTGTGTGACACCTCCTCAGAAGAGGGTGACACTCGGTTGGACTCCCTCCCTCTATGCGGGGATGTATGCAGCCCAGTGTTACTGCACCCAGTACTGGCCTCTCTCTGTCCAGCTCTCTTCCTGAGGAGGTAGATGGGCAGTGGAGGAGGAGGGAGGCAAATGTTCACCCCTCAATTTCCTTTGCTGCCTGCTTTTCTCCTGAGGAGGAATCAGGGCAGTGGAGTGGGGGCAAGCAGTGGCATCACTAAGGGGGTGCAGGGGGTGTAGACCACACTGGGTGACACCTGGTTGGGGGGGCCCACCTCGGTGCCATCATCTCTTTCTTCTCATGAGAACAGTATCATGAGGAGAACGACACAATGGCACCAAAGGAACCAAGCACACCTCCACCTTGGCGTGGTGCGTGGCAGCAAGGGACCGTACCCAGCCCTCATCCCTGCCATGTGCCACTCTACATGGGACAAGAATAGTCCGCAGCAGAGAAAGGGGGCTGGGCACACTCCCCCCTCCGCCACATGCTGCTCTACATGTGAGTAGAACAGCGTGTGGCAGGCAGGAAGCGTGCCCAGCCTCCCTCCCTACCACGTGCTATTCTATTCACGTGTGGAGTGGCACACGGCATGGAGGTGGAAGGTGCCCTTTTGGCCCCATCTCCAGAAGCCCTGTCCCCCACACTGAATGACACCCCAAGTGGTAATACCACTGGCAGCAAGTGTGGCCCTTCCATCCCCTCCACTGCCTCACTTGCCCGGCTGTCCCTTGGCTGCCCTGGGTGGGCGGCCAAGTAAGTGTGAGAGCAAGTGAGACAGCAGGAAGGGAGTAAAGGCAGGGGAATGTGTTGACGCCACTACCTGGCAACTCTCCAAAGGTCTGGCTAGGCGCCAGGGAAGGGGACAGGTGAGTGAGGCAGCAGGGGAAAGGACAGGACACTGCCACTGCCCCTCCACATCAGGTGACAGCAAGGGTAGTGAGGCCACTGGTTTGGTTTATACGCTAAATAGTAAGAGAGGGACTAGAGTGAATCCTGGGGAAGCCCAATGCACCAAGAATGGTGTCCAATGTTGGAAATCATCCCTCCAAGAATAACCAGATGCTCCATAGAACAGTGCCTCCAAGACCAATCCCAAATAGAGACCTCACGAGAATATCATCATCAATGGTAGCTTTTGTAGACTTGAACCTACTTCCTCAGATGCATGGGGTGGAGTGGAGAGTCCAGAGGATCTGAAGTAGTAGTCTCAGGTCTATGAGAGCTCATGCTACCAGCTTTTTTCTTTCAGTTAGGGCCCTTGCAGACTGCCAGAAATAGTGCAAATTGAGTCCACTTTAACTGCCCTGGCTCAGTGCTAGGGAATCATGGGAACTGTAGTTTATTGTGGCACTAGAGCTCTCTGACAGAGAAGACTCAATGTCTCAGAAAAAAATACAATTACCATGATTCCCTAGCACTGAGCCAGGGCAGTTAAAGTGGCCTCAATTTGTACTATTTCTAGCAGCCTGCAAAAGTCTCAAAGGTGCTGCAAGATCCCTTTGCATAAGAAATATTAAGACAGCGATTGTCACTGAGCCCTCCCAGGAATGATAAAGGTTTTTAAATTGTGGCTTTTAAATTGTTTTTAAAATGGTCGAAATCCATGAACGGATTCTTTCTGTGAGCTACCTTGAGTCCCAGTCTGCGAGAAAGGCAGCATATAAATAAAATTAATAATATTTTGTGCATACTTTCTTGGGAATGAACAACATCAAATTCATGGAAGGCACTTTTAAGGATGTTTTAATGACAGTGGATGGGAAAATAATTTGCTCTTCTCTCTCTGCTCCACTGCATGTGTCTGAGAATGTAGGCTCAAGTCTACGAAAGCTTATTTTGGACCTTATCCCACGCTGCTCTCAAAAGTGGCAAGAAAGCGATATGAGCATCATTCCAGTACTATAGCGCTAGTATAAATATGGCGCTAGCGCTATAATAGCGCTATGGATCACCTCGCGCTATTGCAATGCCCGCTGAAACCGACATTCAAAAGAATGCGAATGATGCTGCATTCCGAGCGGTTTCTTGCTGGATTCTGAGCAACGTCGTGGGATCACGCGGAAAACTATAGCGCTATAGCGCCTGATTCTTAGCGGATTCTGAGCGACGTCGTGGGATCACGCGGAAAACTATAGCGCTATAGCGCCTGATTCTTAGCGGATTCTTGCTGCTTTTGGCCCCGTGGGATAAGGTCCATAGTCATCCCTCTTGATTCTGGACACACACACACACGCGAATTGGAAAAAAAGCATATATCCAAGCCCCATTGGATATAATGGCCACACGCTCTTGGTGGCATGGGTGCGTGTGCCATTTCGTCCCTCCTGGCTTCCCACCTGCGGAAATTGAAGACCGCAAATGGGAAGTCCACGAACTAGGAGGGACGACTGTATACTACCAGCTTCTTTCAGTTATTAGTGTCAAAAGTACTACAAGATCCCTTTGCATACAGATTTTCCAAACTAACACAGCTAGGTCTTTGAACTCTACCACCATTAATATTTCTTAATGTTTGATCACTTAGCATGCTTCTGATAATTCCTGAGGATGCTCAACTACACAGGACTCTGGGAGGCCAAATTCTGTCTCAGAGAACCACTGTGGCGTAGAGGTTTGAGCGTTGGACTACGACTCTGGAGACCAGGGTTCAATTCCCAACCAGGCATGGAAAACCTCTGGCTTCTCTTGGGCAAGTCACACTCTCTCAGACTCAGAGGATGGCAATGGCAAACACCCCCCCCCCCTCCAAGAAACTTGTCAACAAAACCCTATGATAGAGTTGCCATAACTTGGAAACAACTGGATGGCACACAACATCAATTCTGCCACATCACTTATGGAGGGGCTGCCTAATTTTAGAGGGGCTTAACCTGCCCCCTGCCCCCATTGCTAGCTCCATCCCTCTGGGATATGTAGTTCAGACACTTTGTCCCAGAGGGAAGGCTGATCTCCACATCCCAGCTGAGCATGCCCCCACCCCAAATCCCTCTTGCTTGGCCAGCCCACTTTCTAATCTCTCTCCTTTCCATCTGGCATCAGTTCAGTTCCCTTCTGCTCAGGAATGCAGGCAGGAGGTGGCTGGCAAGAGACCTGGAAAGGGGTTGGCAGCCTTGGAGGCCCATCTTAGCTTAAGCAAGAGAAACTTTTACTTGGACTCTTGGCCAGGGGGGGACCCATCAGGCTTCCCCCAGGATTCCCAGGTAAAATTGCAAAGAGAAGAATTCATTTAGCTACTACTCACCATGGCTGCTTATATCTACTTGAAGCATTTTTGCTTGCTTGTTTGTTTGCAGGGGGTCTGGGAGGATGGATCTTCATGCCCCTCTTGGGATGTGTTTAATTCTTTTTTTCTTTTTCAAGATCTGCTGAAAAGTGGTCTCTCTCCTCACTCTTGTTTTCAGTTTTATGAGAGAGAAACTGCAGGGATTAATCCTCTTAAAAAGAACCAGACATTCCTGGGAGGAGGCCACTGTTTGCTCTAGGAGGGAGCTGAAGCAACATTCCTCAGCAAAAAGGAGGAGCCATGGCCTTTTGCTTTGGGAAAGGGGTTTCTTCCAAGTGGGTTTTGTTGATAGTTTGGGTGCTTTCCTAAATGCTTTTTCTTAAAAAAAGAAAACTTGATGATGGAGCTACTTTTATCCACAAGCTATGATGTGCAGAAAAGAAAGAAAGAAAGAAAGAAAGAAAGAAAGAAAGAAAGAAAGAAAGGTAGACAGACATTTTGGAAGCAAAGAAAAGACAGTGAGATATTAGAAAATAGCATTGCTTCCTCAATTAATATTCTGCAAATTGCAGATTTTTCATCAAGTGGAGAGCCACTTGAATTATCAGCAGTGTACTAAAGGATCAAGCCCTAAGAAATATTAATGGTGATAGAATTAAAAGTGTTAGTCTAGAAAATCAGTATGCAGAGGGATCTTGTAGCACCTTTGAGACTAACTCTGAAAATTTTCTTTTTCATATAGAAAATCACTAATTTCTAGTTGATAATTAAAGATGTGAAGACAAAAAAAGTGGGGGGGGGGATTTCCAAGTAGTATGGTTGCATCCTTTGTTGTTGTTTGCCTTCAAGTTGTTTCCGACTTATGGCCACCCTAAGGCAACCCTATCATGGTGTTATCTTGGCAAGTTTCGTCAGAGGGGAGTTGCCATTGCCATCCTCTGAGGCTGAGAAAGTGTGACTTCCCCAAGGTCACCCATTGGGTTTCCATGGCTGAGCAGGGATTTGAACCCTGGTCTTCGACATTGTAGTGTAACACTCAAACCACTATGCCATGCTGCCTCCTTATCACCCCATTATAAGCAGAATAAATTGTGCCAAAGAAGGAAATCCATCTATGCATTTGTTTAATATGTGCAATTAATTTATATAGGCAGAAGACTATTTTCCCTGGTTCAGAATTTCAGACTCTGTACATCAGAGAAGACATTTGGCTGGGGATAGGACCGGTCCACAGATACAGCATGAATCCCAGCTCAGCCATGGAAACCCACTGGGTGACCTTGGACAAGTCACAATCTCTCAGCCTCAGAGGAAGACAATGGCAAACCCCCCTCTGAAGAAACTTTCCAAGAAAACCGTATGATAGGTTTGCCTTAGGGTCGCCATAAGTTGGAAAGGACTTGAAGGCACACAACAACAAAGGACAGATCACACAACTATCCATCTGATGCACATCCTGCCCTCCTGGATTGGCATCGTAAACTGTGCCAGCTTTCGGAGCTCCCAAGAACGCCAGTGCAGCCTAGTGGCTGCAAGGCCAGAAGTGCTTCCAAGGAAATACACTTTCCCATGTTGTGTTCCTTGCACTGTTTACTTTGGGTTGGGATGGAGGGGGGGAATAAAGGTCACCAGCACTAAAGCTGTTTGCTATGTGGCTCTCCTTATGCGGAAGTTCCAGTGGCGGTGACAGCAGCTGCAGGTGTGTACCTTCAGAGACCAGGTGAGACTTCATTTTACTCTGCTGTCAACAGGTAGAGTTCCCAAATGGGTTTGCTTGTTCCTTAGGATAGCCTTCCTCCACCACCACCACCACCTTGCTCTGGCTCTCCTTCCTCCTTGTGCATCATGTAAGGTTCCAAAATTAGTCCCATCACTGCTTGTTTGTCCCAAACACTGGGATGGAAATCATGTGGCCCTGCAGACCCAATTGGACTGCAAGACCCAGCAGTCCAACTATACAATCGGCCCTCCTTATCCACTGATTCTACGGCTTGAAAATATTTTTTAAAAGTATACATTCCAAATAGCAAACCTTGATTTTCCATTTTATATAAGGGACACCATTTTGCTATGCCATTATATTTAATGGGACTTGAGCATCCATGGATTTTGTTATCCATGGGGGTCCTGGAACCAAACCCTAGTGGATAACAAGGACCCACTGTATTTGATGACCACTTGATTCCTTTCCCCTGTTCTAAAAGCAGAGAATCTGAGCACCTTGGTATGAATTTGTTGTTCTTTTGAGTTCATTTGTGTCACAGTGACTGAAATCCAGGCAGTGATGGGTAAGCCTACTTGCAACACCTTTCAGCTTTTGGAAGTCCCAAAGATTTCAGTTCCACATCTTGCCTCTATCTAGGTTAACTTTCCAGGTGACTCTTATTATAAGGAATGTCTCTGGTTTGAGAGCTGGAAAGCTTTTCCTTTTATATAGACAGAACAAGATGCAAAACAAAAACAAAAAAATAAAATAGAAAATCCTTTATTTTTAGGTAGCGGGGCTTCATAAAAATAAACATAATTTATGTGTGTAGACAATATGTTAATTTTCAAAGAAAACGCATGCTTAAATCTACTGAAATCATTACTTTCATTTAGTATTTAGGTAGAACACAAATTCACTTATGTGTGTGTATGTTCCTTCAAGTCACCTGTCAACATATAGGGGCGATGCAGACGAGGGCGTCCAAGACGCCCTGGTCCACAGCGCCGCGGGGCCAAGACAGCCTCACCGCGGCGCTTCCCCGCCGAATCTAAAAGGAGCGCCAAATTGGCGCTCCTTTTAGATTTAAGGGAAAGTGCGCCCCAAAAGCGGTGGGCGCACTTTGCCTGACTCAAACACTGCGGCGAGTGCGGTCGCCGCGGCATGAGGTCAACCCGGAAGTGCCAGCCGTGCGGATGGCCGGCGCTTCCAGGGGCGACCTCAGGAAGAGGAAGGGGCACCGAACATGCGGCTGCCCCTCCTCTTCCGGGCCCGAAAGACGACCCAATTAGTCGTCTGCCAAGGCCCATATTGACCCCATGAATTTAATGCATTTTTTAAGAGCTACTTTCTAATTGCCAAGAGTGGAAAGGAATTATTTGCATTCATTCAAGTTAAGGTTGCCAAGTGTTTGCCTCAGTTTTACCTTTTCTGTGGGGTCTGGCCTTAGAGATTGTTGGGCCTGGGTAACACAAAAGATGTACAATACCGTATATACTCGACTATAAGTTGACCTCATGTATAAGTCGAGGGTAGGTTTTGGGACCAAAATTATGGATTTTGATATGACCAGTGGATAAGTCGAGGATAAAACCTAGGTGCCTGTAACAAAAGATCTAAAGCGGGGGTCAGCATACCTTTTTGTGTTGGGGCCGGTTCCGCTGTCCCCCGATCGTCGGCGGGCCGAAGGGGGGGAAATGTGCCAGAGGTGCGCGCATGCAATACAGGACTTACATTGACCCATGGATAAGTTGATCCAGGTTTTGGGGTCAATATTTTTACTAAAATTTCTAGACTTATACATGAGTATATCCAGTAATTACCTGGTGAATGGTGCTCTAGAAAAATAATAACTGACCAGACAAAAGCTGGCTTTTTCTGGTCTTGTGCTTTTAATAATAGCTTGTCTCTTCAGAGAGTGAAATTCCATAGCTGAACCTTAAAAACACCGCTACCTACATATGATGTTTAAAAAGCTACCCCTCCCCATCCAATGTTAGCTCTAAAACATCTATTAAAAACAAAAAGTTATTTTTCAAGTTGGCTTGTTTTAGGAACATCTGCTTACAAGCTTTAAGTGACACATTTTGTGTTATTTTAAGAGTATAGCTAAGATTTGTTCTCTGCTCAACTGTTGACACAAGTTCTGCAAAGCTTCTTCATGCATAATGTCCAACAATAAGCACCTAGTTTGCTAACTGAAAGCCACGTCTGCAGTTTGGTCAGTTTTGCATTCTGTTCGCAAAGATATGAGGGCAGTACTGCAGAATGCAAGTAAATTAGCTTAGATGGCAGCACACAGGAAGGGACCACCTTAGGACTGGAGGATTGCTGCCAGCCAAGATTGATGTTGGTACACTGCTAGATAGAGACCAATAACATGGTACAGGAATGTGGGAGAACTTAAGATCTATGTTCTAGGTGCACTCAGAATTACATTTGAGGAGACGTAAGTCAATACTGAGACTCACTCAAAATTACATTATGAGGAGAAGGGTTTCTTGTGTTAAAAAGTCAGAGCCATATCCTCCAGGTAGCCTGCTTGGCAGGAACAGTCCCAATTAACCTTTTTTCTAACTTTTTTTCAGCTGCTTTTAAAAAAATCCCAGTTTTTCTCTCCTCTTCCCACTTTCCCTCTTGATCTTCAGCTTCCTCCAATTGCTGCAAACTGAGGATGCAAATACACTGAAGAAATCACGCAGTTTGATCCCTGTGGAATCCACTTTTTTTAAAGTTTTGAAATGTTTTTAGCCTTCTCTGCCAAAATGGGCTGGTGTCTCACAAAACTACAAATCCCAGTATTCTGTAGGATGGACCTATGGCAATTAAAGTGGTGTCAAACTGCATGATTTCTACAGTTTATGCACCCTAAGTGCAAAAGTACTTTGTGCTCTAACTCAGGAGGGGAGAAAGGAAAGGTGGGGTGAAATCTTCCCTTTCCCTGCAGACCCCGGCAAAAGCAAACTGCTGCATCCCCTCCTGTTTTGTGCATTGTTCCTCATTAATAACAATGCAGACCCAGGCAAAAGCAAACTGCTGCATACCCTCCTATTTTGTGCATTGTTCCTCATTAATAACTTTTTCTGTCTTGACCACACTCTGATATTGTTTGGCCATGCATGTCCCAGTTTTCATCTGCAAAATTTTGGAGGGCACGCACAAGTACACTTCTTACATCATAAATGTGTTTTGCAATAAGCGCCGTCTGAAACTTCCTAGAAAGAGCTTGAAAATAACATGCTGCAAGTAACAATCAACCCCCTAATATGCTTGCAAGGCAGTGAGAGTCCAATAACATTTTTGTAAAATAGCAATGAGAGATACCATTGTAATTTGTGTGTGCCAGACGAGTAATGTGCTCAGAATCCTGTTGGAGCACTGCGCTAGCATAAAAATAGTTATTGAAGCAGTTGTGCTTTCTCAGTGGTTGTGAAGTGTGTGGTTCCTAGCATAGTATAGAATTCTGCAAGAACACACTTGACCCTCTGTGGACTTGATGAGTGCAATGGACCACCGTGCAATAGGTGAACTCTAAGCCATGATGCTCATTCAGGGTGACCAGATATCCTCCTTTTCCAGAACATGTTCTACAGTTGGCCCTCCATTTTCGTGGGGGATCCGTTCCGGACCCACCCACCCTGCGAAAACAGAGATTAGTGAATATTCAAGCACTATAGGCTTGAATGGGGTACTCGAAAGCACAGCCCATTGTTTTAAATGGTGGTCACCCTTCCATGAATATTTAAAACTACAGACATGAAGTCTGCGAGAACAGAGGGGTGACTGTATATTTCATCCTTCTTGTCCAGGAAGAATTTAAAAATGTCCTCCATTTCGAGCATGACTAAGAAGCATGAATTTACATTTGTCTTAGTGTTTTTAGTTTTTATTTGGTAATGTCCTACATTTTCCTTGAATGCCCTACACTTCATGGTGCCTTGTCCTCCATTGTGGTTAGGACATGTGGTCATCCTGTGCTCACTGCAAAATCAGTGCTGCAGCATAGCTGTAAACTGTGCCGGCATATATTTACTTTATAAAAGTATAAAGGATCGTGGCCAATATTTCTGAAACTGGAGAAGTTGTTTGGAAAGAATTTTGGCCATTTTTGTATTTTCAAGTGTTTTCCAAATACCAATTTTAAAAGCAAGGAAAAAAAACTAAGTACATGTAAAAATGTGTACTAATAAAGAATAATGTGCTAATTTGGAAACAACAAGTAACACCTAACCAACTTTTTTTTTTAAAAGGCTCTCGGCTCTGGTCCTGGCTTTACATATTCTATTCCCCAATGCATGCTTTGAAATGTTGTGTGATAGAGGCCATGTTTTCAATGGTGTAACTGTAAAGCACTTCTTGTACCTCATTTTACTCAGTTTCATTTCAGGTAGAAATACCGCTGAAGTGGCCCAAAGTGGGGACTCAATGGAGACGGTTGTGATTGTGGCCATTGGCGTGCTGGCGACCATCTTTCTGGCTTCTTTTGTAGCCCTGGTTGTGGTTTGTAGGCAGCGTTACTGTCGGCCCAAGGACTTCTTAAACCATTATGATACCAGGTGAGTAGAACTTCAAATTCTGGAAAAAGGAATGATTAGAACCCAGTGCCCTCTCCAACTGGGAAGCCTCCAGTTCAGAATATGTTGTCGTTGGGCAAAGGAACTCTGTGAATCCTTGTTAGTCACCTGCAAGGTCAAGTTGTGCTTTTTCATGGATTTAAAGAACATTTTGCAAATTTTCTCATCCATGATGAGAAAAGGTGTCTGGCTATGGACTTTATGACATGAGGACAATCGGAAGTATAAATGGTGTTTATCCCGTGAAAATCACACATTCGCAATTAAGATTTTCACACAACGTTGCTATTAAAGTGCCATTATCCCAGAAATATCCTGCAAAAATTGTGCAATTATGATAAAGGTTTTCACACGACGTTGCGATCAAAAGTGATTAAAGCACCATTATCTTGGGAATAACTAGGCAATAAACAGCAACAAATCATTCATGGAAAAATTCCGTGAATTATTTGTTGCTGTTTACTGACTAGTTATTCCCTGGTTATTCCTGAGATAATGACTTTTTATTGCACTGTGTGTGAAAATCTTAATCGCTTTGTAAAAGTGAGGGTGCGATTTTCATGTGATAAATCCTGTTTAAAACCTATTTAAACTCCCAATTTCCCCCCATGTAATAAACCCCTATGTCAAGACTCTTGTGAGAAAAATGAGAACCACCACAAGATTTTTCACTCCTGAGAACAAGCAAAAAATTCACTGCCTCTTTTTGTGTGTGTGTATGTCCATAGCATCAGTGGTGAAAAGCTTTGGGCTTTGTGTAAAACAGGGGTCGGCAACTTTTTTGTCTGGCGGGCCGGGAGGGGGAAATGGCGCTGGGGGTGCGCATGCACAGAACGGTGGGACGCCATTTTGGAACGCTCAATGGCACCGGCACCGTGTGCATGCGTACGCCGCCGGTGCCGTTGGGCGTTCCAAAATGGCGCTCTGCATCATGCACATGCGCGCAAGGCGCGGGGGTGCCATTTTGGAACGCCAAATGGCGCTGGCGCCGTGCAAATGTGCACAATGCCGGCACTGTTGGACATTCCAAAATGGCATCCCGCCGTCGTGCGCATGCGTGTGCAAGCGTGGGTGCCATTTTGGACACCAAAATGGTACCCGCGCTTGCGTGTAGGAGTGGCAGCGCGCGCAGCGGCGGCAAGACTAGGCAGGGGCTGGTCGGAAGGCCTTGGCGGGCCGGGTGTGGCCCACGGGCCGTAGGTTGCCAACCCCTGGTGTAAAATAATGTAGGTTTTTGTGTAAGAAATTTTTGAAAAATATTTTTCAAAAAAGCTTCAAAATACATCCCCATCCAAAAAAAAAACCCTTCCAAAAACATGTGCAAACTCGTAATCTTTCCCAGTGATGAGAAAACTTGAATTTTTATATTCTGCGGTACAAGAAAGAAATAAGTGACAATTAACATCCCTAAGGACTTGATTTAGAATACAGATTTAAGGATTCATCACCATCATCAACATCTGTATATATGCCAAAGTATTTCCAAAGAACCAAGACTCATGGCAGCTTTAAAGAGGGAACAGATCCTACAGAAGCACAGTACCTTTTCAGAGGATAGTAAAGTAATTTGTATAAGCTCTAGGGAGCCAAGGGTTGTTGTTAATAATAATTTATAAAACAGCATTTGATCAGTTTTCTGTGCTTCAGTTTTGATCTGAAGCAAGTTCAGGAACTGAGCCCAGTTGATAATTGAAAAGGCAGTCTCCATGTTCTCAGGAGCATCTTCTATATCCATCTTCAAAGATTGCACAGACCTTGGCTGATATTTTAAAAAGATATAGAAATTATGATTCAAAAAATAATAATGTGTTTCTCAAATGATGTTCAAAAACATTTTGAAGCGAGGACACAAATGATTTCATCACTATAAACAGGAATGCTCAGGGGATTAGATCAGTGTTCTTTTGTTGTTGTTGCTGTTGTGTGCTTTCAAGTTGTTTCTAACTTTTGGCAACTCTAAGGCAAACCTGTCATGGGTTTTTCTTGGCAAGATTTGTTCAGAGGAGGTTTGCCATTGCTTTCGCCTGAGGCTGAGAGCATGTGACTTGCCCAAGGTCACCCAGTGGCTTTCATGGGCATGCTGGGAGTGGGAAAAATAAGAAATATTGTCCTTTAAAAATCACACTGCAAATCAGGAAAACCCAAACTGTAATGGGGAAAATTTATAATCAGTGAAGCAAAATCTCTATAGTTACAAACTCTAATTTTTTTTAAATGGTTGCCAACTTTTTTGTTTACTCCTGCTCTCTTGCCTTTAATAGCAATAATAATAATAATAATAATAATAATAATAATAATAATAATAAATTATTTATTTATAGTCCGCCCAATCACAAGGAATCTGGATTGGAGCTGAGCTTCAGCTAGTAGAATTATCTCTGATTCCCAATAGTAGTTCCCCATGCTGATTTCTGTAAACTAAATTGTAAAAAGCTCGAGTACATATTTGGACTTTTTTACAACAACAACAATAACAATAATAAAATTTATTTATACCTGGTCTCTCTGCCAAGCAATCGGGGCGGCTTACAACATTAAAATCCAACAAATATTACAACATTACATAAATCCTAAGAATTCCCGAACCCACCCACCCCTTAAAAAGTATTGAACACATTGTATATTAAAACATGTTAAACATATTAAAACAACTTGAACAGCTCAGGCAGCCTGTATCAAACAGCAGCATTTGTTTCTTTCTTCACAGCTAGCAACTATATTTAGTTGTGGCTTCCAAAGGCTTTCCATAAGGGCCTGAATAGGATTGTCGTGATAGAAAATGCTCATTCTCTCTCCCCCCATCCCTTTTGTACTCCCCTCTCAGGCCCATCGTTGATCTTATGGGCACAACAGAGACACAGTCAGAACCCTCAGAACTTGAGTTGGATGATGTGGTGATAACAAATCCTCATATTGAAGCGATTCTGGAGAATGAAGACTGGATTGAAGACGCTTCGTAAGTTGGGCTACATATAGCCTCTCAGGCAGCATAGTGACTTAAATGTGTGTGGAGTCTCCTTCTTTGGAGGTCTTTAAAGATAGGTTGGATGACCATCTGTCGGGGATGCTTTGATTGTGAATTCCTGCATGGCAGAGGGTTGGACTGGATGGCCCTTGGGGTCTCTTCCAACTCTATGATTCTGTGATTCTATGACTTAATGCAGAGTGGCATTTAACAATTTTCCTAGCACTCATTCAGCAGTGTGAGCAGTGTAAGAGCCACCACAAGAAAATTAGCAAAACTACATTAGAGAACAGTATCCTAAAATTTGACTTGGGACATACACACACTGCAATGTTATAGTGGAAATGGAACATCAATGTTTGATACTACTTTAACTGCCATGGCTGCATTGTATGACATCCTGGGGCTGATAATGACTAATAATTAATTAATAATAATTCTCTGCTGCTGTTTAGGGGAGTACAATAGGGAATAATAGGTTTCTCATCAAACTATACATTCCAGGATTGATTCCCCCCCCCACACACACACACACCCCAGCCAGCCGTTTGATGTCAGTCCTCCTTCAAAGTACAGTGGGCCCTTGGTACCTGCCGGGGTTTGGTTCCAGGCCCCCCATGGATAACAAAATCTGTGGATGCTCAAGCCCTGTTGTATACAATGGTATAGTAAAATGGTGCCCCTTAAATGGTAAAATCAAGGTTTGTTTTTTAAATGTATACAGTCACCCCTCCGTTTTCACGGACTTCAAGTCTGCATCCCTCGCCTGTTTGCGGGCCGCAAACAGAAGGGGAGAAGATGGGGTGCACGCCACCATTCAGGCTTGAATATTTGCGGTTTTCTGTTTTTGCGGGGGTCCGGAACAGATCCCCCGCAAAAACGGAGGGGCGACTATATATATTTAAAATATTTTCAAGCCATGGGTGGTTAAACCCGTGACTGAAGAATCCATGGATATGGAGGAACAACTGTATCATTAGAGGCTGTGAAACATGTTACACGCCACTTTTCTGTCCTCCCCTCCCTTAGATGTTGTGAAGTCATAGCATGTTCATTTCCATTCCAACTGCTCAGGGGAAAGAGCCAGCAGTGGAATATTTAGAATCGGCCTTCCTTGTGTGAAGAAAAGAAAATTATCAAAATGGTTGGGAGCCCAAGGGAAAGGAGGAGCACTGTGCTTTGGCCAAGGAAGGTGAACGCTGGGGAACTGAATCGTAAGCAGAGGTCCTGAACACAAGACCCCTTTTTCGTGTTTAGGCTGACGGTAAAAATGAAGGAGACGTTGCGTTATGGAAAGTATGGGTGAACTTTCCATAGTTCCTGTTAAAATGTCACATTGCTTTCCTAACTTGATGCTCCCTTTTTCTCCCTCAGGGGCCTGGTCTCCCACTGCATTGCTATTCTAAAGGTAAATCTTTCCTTTGAGGACCTCACAATGTCAGTGTGCCAAGTCCTAAAACAGTATAAAATAAAGTCCAAAAAACACAGGCTGGAATCCTGTTGGGCATAACCTAGAGTTATGCACTTGTGCCCCCTTCGTATTCACAGTCCCTATGTAGTCCCTAGTTTAGGGGATACATATGGACTGAAAGTCCCCTAATCCTCAGTTAC
The DNA here is from genome assembly GCA_026167975.1 of Phrynosoma blainvillii. Classification (NCBI taxonomy): domain Eukaryota; kingdom Metazoa; phylum Chordata; class Lepidosauria; order Squamata; family Phrynosomatidae; genus Phrynosoma; species Phrynosoma blainvillii. The sequence continues at coordinate 105,950,421 of JANUYF010000005.1, read as the reverse complement.
CAGGCAGCAGCAATTGTAATTGATGGGGGTTCAATTTTCTGTCCTTTCGTAAGCATGGGAGTGATAGTTTCAGGAGATGATGGAAATTTCAGTTAGCTGCTCCCCAATTGACAAAGGATCAGCATTTGATGAGTGATGAGTGATCATCTCACACAATGCATTGGATATTGCTAATTGTTGTGCTGGTGTATGTGTATGTGTGTGTGTGTTTTAATGATAGATGTTTTAACTTGGTTTTAATTTTTGCACCTGCTTGTTTAATTGTGTTTTGACATTTGTATTTTGTGGATTTTTAACAATTTTTTTTAATTGTTGTAAGCCTCTTTGAGTCCCAAAAATATGGGATAGAAATAATAATGATAATGCCTGGTAAGCAGTGTTGGGTGGGGGGCACGACTGGGATAAGATTCACTTGTAACTGTGGCACTTACAGCTTCCTAAGTCCCCAACAGGATTCTGGCCATGGTTGTGATACTCTTCTTAGGCCAACCAAAAGGCACAAAATGCATTACGCAAGTTTTCAAAGCTCACAGTATTTCTCATCAGGTGTGGATGTTAAAAGTCTTTTTAGAAGAAGAAATATGACAGTAGAGGATCACAGATGTGTATCTTTTTTTGAGATGCTGGAGCTGAATTTAAAATAGTAGGGGAAGGAGATTTGATGCAGGCAAAGGTTGCACCCCTTGTGGGCCATGAGACAATTGGGACACAAAGGCAAGGCATCTCCATTTTTAGAAATTAAAGGCATTTCCATTGAGATCTAGCCTATCAGCTTCAAAAACTTTTTTGTGCCTTTTGATTGGCCTAATAAAAATATCACCACACATGGTCAACATGCCTTTCCCTGGATATGTGTGTGTGTGTGTGTGTGTGTGTGTGTGTGTGTGTGTGTGTATATATATATATATATATATATATATATATATATATATATATATTAGAATGGGGGGGGAGTGTATGCATGCATGCATGTATGTTCTTCCAAGGAGATGCACCATTCTCTATGTAGCAAAAATATAGTTGGGGGAAATAATAAGCACATCCCTGGCCTTCACATCAAGCAGCGCTGACTTGATTCACTTTTTGGACAGATCTGTCACACCCTCACAGAGAAGCTTGTGGCCATGACAATGGGTTCTGGGGCTCAGATGAAGTCTCCAGCTAGCCTCAATGACATCATTGTGGTTGCCAAGCGGATCAGTCCCAGGTGAGAGTTGTCGGAGCAGATGCCAAACAAAGGGGAGGGATTATTAAAGGGTGGGTTGGTTAATGGCTCTTCCATCAGTGGAGGGGTTTGAGATGGGAGCAGGCTGAACTGGGATAGTAGTGTAGTGGTTTGAGCACTGGACTATGACCCTGGAGATCAGGGTTCGAATCCCTGATCAGCTGTGGAAACCCCTTGGGTAAGTCACTCTCTCTCAGCCGCAGAGGATGGCAATGGCAAACCCCCTCTGAAGAAACATGCCAAGAAAACCCCATGATAGGTTCGCCTTAGGGTTGCCATAAATCACAAACGACTTGAAGGCACACAACAGCAACTACAACAAACAGCCCAGATAAGGATGGGGGGGAAATCTGCATACATCTTAGAAGCAATTTAATAGGCAGCAAAATGCCTTTGTCTAATGTAATGGTCTTTTTATATCTAATTAACACTCCACAATATTTTGTGTATGAAGCAGAGAATGCATCCATCTTCCTACCCCATGTTGCAAACACAGAAGCCATCCTTCAACTGATATCTGAATCTTCATCACAGCTGACAGGACACTGCATTTCTGCTGTACTTGAGCCACAGCAGGACAACATAGGGAGTGTAGGATAGTTTTTCAGAAAGCTAAAAAATTGTCAGCAATAACTAACAAACTGAGAGGGAGCATTAAATAAACCTTGTGCTAACAGAGTAATGGCTAGGGAGGTTTGATATGTTTATTTTAAAATAAAAAATATTAATATATAGTGATATGGTTTTATCTGTAAGGGCTTGTGTCTGTGCATAGGAATTTCGGCACTAATTAGAAAAGTGGTTAAAAATAACAGTACACTGATAAAATTATGCTGACAGGAAAGGTAACAGTGAAGTGCTTCCCAAAGTGTAACTGCATAGTGATAGACTCATCTACCCATGTATGTTCCTACACATATCAGAGTAATGCCTTTTTAAACTGATGGTGATGATGCTAAATTGGGTTGTTGGGGGATCCCATGTCAGTGGTGCAGTGAATCCACCCCTTGTTTTACTCCAGCTTTCAATGGAGGTCTCCAAGGTGCTGAACCTGGTTCCTAAGTAAGCTGAGCACCATAGATAGCCCCTTTAAAGGTAGTCACAACGTGGAAGATGTTCACTGCCCCACCAGCCAGCACTGGTGGTAAAGGGACCTGTACCTGTACAGCTTGTACTGCTCTTCCATAGATCCCTTAAAAGTCAGATGTTCTGTTGTCTGAGGGAGAAAACAACATCAACAGCAGAGAAAGAATACAAGAGAACCACAATTTGATGTTGGTGTCACATGGATGGCCTGTGAAAGATGAGTGAACAAAGTGTGGCAATTCTAGAGAACACAATGTGGAAGCATCACCCTAGGTTGTACTGGCTAGTATATATTATGTAATAAATATATGATCTGTCTGCTTGCCCCACTCTTTCTCTCTTTAGTTGTCCTTAGTTTTTTGTTTATTTATTTATTTATTTACACACTACTTGTTGGAAAAACATTGAAGGAGTCATGCCTGCACCTTATTTTGTGTGTGTGGTTTGTTTTTTTAAATCCCAGGGTGGATGACGTGGTCCGATCCATGTACCCTCCATTGGACCCTAAACTTTTGGATGCCAGGTGAGTACCTTACATTTGGATTACCCATACATGATCTGGATGGCAGTGGGAATTTTAAAATTCCAGTAGTGGTTGTACATACAAAAAAAAAAAGGTCAGATTCATAACAAAGGTTGCTTTGATTTAAAAAAATTTAAACTCTAAAGCTGTCTTCAGCAAGAGAGGAGCTAAAGTGAGGAAGGGAGAGGAGCATGTTATTAGAAGGGCTACAGAGATAGAATAAACCCCTTCATTCATGTTCCAGGGATCTCTAACAAGTAGAGTAGGTGTAGGATTACACTCTGAGCTAAACTACATGTTGCATAAAATACCTATTGGTCAAGGTATAATCTGTTCTCCCCCTTTCAAATTTGCATGGCTTTATGGGGACTTGTACTTATTTCACCACTAGGTCTCATATTATCAGCAACCTTGAACCACTGCTGCTGCCACCAGCACCATATGTCTGAGCTCAACCACTCCAATAGCACTATTGTAGCATCTCAGAGAAGTGTGTGTATCTATAAGTTCCCTGTCAACTTATGGCGACCCCATGCACTCTTGGGAATTGTAGGATAGTAGAAAGGATTTGAAGGATCTACATACCCTAAAGGCTCCAGATCCTGTCTGATCTTGAAAGCTAAGCAAAGTCAGGTCTAGTTAGTACATAGATGGGAGACCAAAGAATATGAAGTGCTGTCGGTTATATTTCAAAGGAAGGAACTGGCAAAACCACCTTGGATTATTCCTTGCCTAAGAAAACCCTATGAAATGTGTGGGGTTGCCATAAATTGATATGTGACTTGAAGGCACACACAGAGAGAAAAGGTCTGAGATGTATAGTATGTGCATAGAGTTTAGAATAGTTTTGAAATACAACTCCCAGAATCCCACAAGCACTGGTTATGCTGTCCAAATATTTCAGGGGAGACACACACACCCTTTCAGTGTTGCTCCCTGTGATCTGTATAATGTGTTTGTGCAAATGTGTCCTGAACAAATCGTCTCATCAGCTTCGATCTGATTGCAGGAAGAGAATGGGGCTCATGGCTGAACTGAAAATCCTTTGCCTTGCTCCCATTTTGACCAACCCACTTTCCTTTCTAGGACCACAGCGCTGCTGCTGTCAGTGAGCCATTTGGTCTTGATCACACGAAATGCCTGCCACTCTCCCAGCCGCATGGACTGGATTGACCAATCCCTCTCTGCAGCAGAGGAGCACATGGCTGTGTTGCACGAGGCAGCCCTTGCCTCCGAACCAGAACGTGGTGTGCCCAGTGCTGAAGGCTTCCTGCAGGAGCAGTCTACTATTTGAGAAAGACATCTAAAGCCATCATTACAACTTCTCCATCACTGCTTCTCTGCCCTCACCTGGCATCACTGGCATAAATGCAGAGTTTACACCACTTCCTGCAGCGCCTAGTTTGGCTGAATAGGTTGAATCCCAGAACTGAGTTTCTACTTTGTTCCTGCTGCTTTCTGCCTTTTTATAACTTTGTGCTGCTCTCTTATATACAGACTAGTGGCATCAAGACAACTTAAAATGTTAAGAGTGGGGCTGAGTGGAGGAGAAGCAGGGTAGTTTCCTGGCAGTGAAATCATTTAGATGTGGTAGTTGTTGCTCTAAAAGTAAACCAGGAAAATGGGACATGTTGAATTCTGAAAATCATATGAATGAGTAAGAGTTATTATTGGTATGCCTGAGAATTTGATCACATACCCAGTTGACATTGGACGTTATCACACGTGGGCCAGAAAGCGAAAATAAAGTGGAAATGAGGCATCCCGAAAATAAACGGGAAATAAACCTTGTTTCTGCAAACGTCATTACCTTAATTGCGAATTTACAGTAAGTGCATTGAACATCCACACACAAGCGAAAATAGCCCGTAAATGTAGTAGAAATGAGCCTCTTGCACATGCGCAGACAGAGGAATGCTCGCTGGAACCATGGCAACAGCAGAGAAATGCTCCCCAATGCACATTTGGCGATCACATTACGGTAAATTCGCAATTAGCTTAATTGCGCATTTGCATTTCCTCCAAACAACCAGATTTCAAAAGATCACGGTTAACACCAGTTTCTGTCCACTTTCTGTCCAGTTTCTGTGCGATGTCGTGTGAAAACACGGGGCACTAATCCAGTTTCTGTCTGGATTTTGTGTGGATTAACCAGCAGATTTGCCCCCGTGTGATAACGTCCATTGTTGACATAGAATGACACATCCCTTCTGCCACTATCACAGGATGCTTTAGAAATTCTCCTCTGATCCTTGGCATGCAAAACAAAATATGTAGTTCTTTCAATTCTGGTCTGTATCCCTAATGTTCTATTTATATATTTTGTGATCCACTTGCAGTCTAAACTGGTGATTGTAGAGAGCTGAAAAGTTGTAGGAAATTCTCATCTTAATCCAAATTGCTTTTTGGAAAGAAAAAAAAAAGATAGTATTACTTAGTTCTATTTCACACTACATGGTTTTCACACTTTGATATGATTTGAACTGCCATGTCTGCATCGTATAGAATCCTGGGATTTGTAGTGTCATGGGCATTAGAGCTTTCTGCCAGAGAATCCTAAATACTGTACCTCACAAAACTACACATCGCAGCATTCCACAGGAAAGTGCTGGGGCAGTTAAAGCAGGATCAAAGTGTTTTATTTGTGTTGGTTGGTTGAGACCTCCTATGCAAAAACCCTGCCAGATTTCTCTCCCTTTGGTATACAAATTTTGTAACTTTAGCTTGCAGATAATCTTTTCTATCCCACCCCCTGGCCATCCAATCCGTATATGCTTTCCACGGGAATCCATGCTGCACAGCTATTCCTTACCTTTTTTAAATCTTGGGTTAAGCCCAGGCCCAACCCAGAATATTTTAGGGCCCAAAGTGGAACTGCAAAAGCCACCTTCACCTCCCAAGTCAAGACTGGCCAAGTTATATTGGCACCTGAGGTTAAAAACAAACAAACCGTTTCCCTAAAAATGTAACTGGCCAATAATTTGCTGCTCTTTCATGACTCCTACAGTCACCTGCCTGAGGTGGCTATTTCCCACTCTTGAGAGAGACAGCGTGGCATAGTGGTTTCAGTATTGAGCTGTGACTCTGAAAAACAGGGTTCTATTTCTGCACAGCCAAGGTAACCCACTGTGTGACCTTGGGCAAGTCATGTACTCTCAGCCTCAGGGGAAGACAATGGCAAGCTTCCTCTGAACAAAGCTTGCCAAGAAAACCCCAGGTTAGTGCCACCATAAGTTGGAAACAATTTGAAAGCACACAACTCACACAATAGTAGGGCTGGCCATGAAATACCCTTCCCCTCCCCCTGTCAAGCCCATGCCTGATGCTAAATTTAAAGATGAAGAGGCTCAGTTCAATTCCATCTCTTACCATTAGACATGGAAGTCTCTTCATACCAAAGTCTGGATGGATGATTCCATTGGAGTTTATCACACAGGAGGGAGCCCGTGAAAAACAGGATTTAAAGCAGAAAAAATCCACAAAAGCAGATTGATTTTCAGATGATGTCAGGGTTAATGAGCATTAATGCAACATTACCCAGACAAAGTCGACAAAACGCACTGCTTTTTCACTTTTGAAAAATCCTGAATGTAAAAAGTGCACATTTTGTTGACTTTCTGTTTGGGTTAATGTTGCGTTAATGCTCATTAACCCAGATGTGTCTGAAAATCAAACCCCTTTTGTAGGTTTTTCCCGGGTTTTAAATCCAGTTTCTGCATGGGATTTGGGCACTTTACTTCCCGTGTGATAAACTCAACTGTGACTACCCAGTGGCAGTGTACCTCTTCAGAAACTAATTATAATTCTGTGCTTATTCCAAACATGTTACTATTTAAAGCAGGGTTTCTTAACCAGGAACTCTAGGGTTGCCAGAGAGGATAGGGGTTCTGTCAGAGATTGTGATGGGGGAAAAATAAAGCTTGTTTGGGGAGGGGGGGTTAGCTGTAGATGTAATAATTTTTATGCAGGGGTTCCCGAGACTTACAAATAGTTTCAAGGATACCTATATCTCCAGTGTAAAAGGGTTGATTTAAGAATACACAGAGTCCTCCTTTTGACTGGAATCTTAGCCAGCTTCAGCTGAATGGTTGTGACTCAAGCACTTGTGTTCAAGACAATACATCTTTCTACCTTGGTCTTTGCACAGATTTTTCACCTGTTGACACTCCTATCACCCCCCTCCCTCCTCAAGTTGCTGCTTTGAAATAAAAATTGTTTTTCCTATCACTTCAGCTGTGATTGTTTGTTGGGAAAAATCAGGATCATAGCAAAACTTGGAAAACGGTTAAATAGAGGTGTATAATATAAAGAATTATATTAACTCATTCAGAGAATCTTAACAGGCTTAGGCATTATTTAGTAAAGGTATGCCAAAAAAAAAAAATTCCAAAGGATTTTGGGATGTGGATCATCAGGAGGGACTGCATGCTTTTATGGTAAACCGTAAACTCTAGTTCTTTGTATACTTACCTGAAATTTTGTAACTTTTTTCTAAGAAAAACATGTGCAGCATTGCACAATTAAATACTGCTGTTTTTTTAAATTGAATATTTTTAAAATAATTTTGAATATTTGAACCCAATCATATGCCCTATAAATGTAAATATGAATGCTCACAGCTGCACAAAGCCACTAGAAGAATTTTCAGAAGGTGGATCAACACTGTTCATAAGAAGTTGTTAAAGCTTTGCTTTATTTCATGTTTAAAAAAAAAAAAAGAGCTTCTAAAAGTTGCCAAAGTGCAGCCCATGGACTGCATGTGATTCCCCAGGACCATTTTTGTGGTCCAAGAATGTACAATACAAAAAATACCAAGTTTATAAATATTTGATGACAACAAGGAACAGCGCAAGTCAATTTCACTAAACATAACAGAGTCTGTCAAATCCTGCATGAGAATAAGCCTGAAACCCAGGAGAAGGAATTTCACTTTAATCCATTTGAACATGGCTGAAGCTTGAACAAGAGCTTACCACCCTTCAGAAATCTTTGACTACATCTATACTTGAAAATTAATGCCGTTTGACACGGCTTTAACTGCTGTGACTCAATGCTATGGAATTCTGGGATCTGTAGTTTTTGTAAGCTATTTAACCTCTGTGAGTGAGCTTTGGTGCCACAACAAATTCCAAATCCCAGAATTCCATAGGATGGAGCCTATGGAGAGTTAAAGCAGTGTCATAACACATTAATTCTGCAATGTGGAGCAGCCACCCTGGTCCACACTCAACTTGAGCTTGCTTCTGCTTCTTCCTCCATGTTTGCTTCAGCCAGAGAACCTGAGACCTCCATCTCTTCAGACCTTGCTGAAGAAGATGATGCCCTTTCCACTTCCTTGCACAGAAATCAACTGGACCAACAATTGAATCTCTGGCAATAAAAACGTCATGGTCAGTAGGACAATTTTTTTCCAAAATGTGGGCAGACCATATGGGACACACCACTTGATCCTCAAACTGCCATCCTTAATGATGGGGCTGGTCCCAGTATATTCTCCTAAGACAGTTTCCATCTTTCCACGCTTGCTCACATACACACCTGGAGTGTGACCAAAGATTCCCTTCTCCACCAAATTACCACAATTTCCTTTTCTTCTGTTTGTTGCGGGATGCTTCCCTCTTTCGTTTGGTTTCTTGTCTTGGATCTCCCCATCCCTTTGTTTCATTAAACTGTGGTGGGAATGATGTGACCCTCCAGATTTTGTTGGACTTCAGTTCTGAGTTATTGGCCATGCTGACTATAGCTTTTTGACGCTGAAGTCCAAAACACCTAGCGGACCAATGTTTGAGAATCACTGTTGTGAAGTATTGGTAGAGATAAAGCTCTCTGAAATGTACATTATGTGCTGCAATTGCTGTTGTTTTTGCAAATTATATATACTGCTTGCAAAGAAGAATGATCAGGAAATATAGCTTGGTAGCTACTTTGGGTTTCAGTGGGACATAAATGTAAGTCCAGTGGACCCTCCACACTTGCTGGGGTTAGGGGCACAGGACCCCCAGGAAAGTAGGAAAACTGCAAATAAAAAAACACTATTTTTTCACCTGAAAGAACACCTCCCTATAAATCTCTAGGTCCTCCGGGGCAATTTATGGCCAAGACTTGACAGAAGTTGACCATGAAATTGTGCTGGAGGACCCCAAAGGAGGACCTACAAATGCCTAAAGAAGTCTTCTCTCTAGGAATCTCTAGGTCCTCCATGTGACTTTTGGCAGAGGCTGACAGTAGAGACATGCCAGAGGGCCTAGAGTTTTCTAGAGATAACATAATCAAATCCATGAATAATCAAAACTGCAAAAGTCAAAGCCACAAATGTGAAGGGCCAGCTGTAAGTAAATAAATTAATAAATAGTAAAGCATACTGGCTTGAAGAGCAAAAGGTCCCCAGCTCAAAAGTGTTGTGATTTAAAAACAACAAGAACCTTCTAGCGAAGTCCAAGGATATATTGTGCCCAGTTCTTGAGAAAGTTACTTTTTTGGACTATTACTCCTAGAATCCCCTCAGAAAAATGTTAACAAAAAGGCCAGATTAAGACCTGTGGCCCTATAACATTATTTTTGAAAATATGTATTATTCTTCGACACAGAAGGAGGAGTGAAAATAGGAGGAAGGAATATCAATAATCTAAGATATGCAGATAACACTATAATACTAGCAGAAACCCTCACAGACCTGGAACACCTACTAAGGAAGATCAAAGAGGAAAGTGCAAAGGCAGGCTTAATGCTGAACGTAAAAAAACAAAAATAATGACCACTGCGGACCTTCCCAAGTTCAACCTAGACAATGAAGAAATAGAAATAGTAAAAGAATTCCCATACCTGGAATCAAACTTGACAGAAATGGGGACTAGAGTCGGGAAATGAGAAGAAGACTAAGAATGCGGAGGGTGGCTATGAAAGAACTAGAAAAGATCCTAAAATGCAAAGATATACAACTCAGCACAAAAATCACAATCATACAAGCCATTGTATTCCCTATTACCATGTATGGATGTGAGAGCTGGACAGTTAAGAAAGATGATGGGAAGAAAATCAATTCCTTTGAGATGTGGTGCTGGAGAAGAGTGCTGAGGATCCCATGGACAGCCAAAAGGACAAACAAAATGGGTCCTAGAACAGATCAAGCCAGAAACTTCCCTGAAAGCCAAGATGATCAAACTGAGGCTGTCGTACTTCAGACGCATCATGAGAAGGAAGGACTCATTGGAAAAAACAATAATGCTGGGAAGGTGGAGGGAAGTAGGAAGAGAGGAAGGCCACATGCCATATGGATGGACTCTGTTAAGGAGGATATAATGGGTATTAAGGGGTTGCAAGAATTAAGCAGAGCACTGGAGGACAGAGGGTCTTGGAGATGTCTCATCCATAGGGCCGCCATGAGTCAAGATCTACTTGAGGACAGTTAACAACAAATTATTCTATCATTTATGTAGGCATACTGAAAGGAGTCTCAGTCTCTGTGGCCCTTAATTGTAGCTTGCTAAGCTTCTGTGCCAATTGGCCACAGCACAAAGGTAATCCCATTGTGAAGGACTGGGATCCTGAAGGTGGTGGAGTTTGCGGGGATGGGTTGTGGGGAAGAAGAGATGAATCTGACATTGGTTCCAAATTTTGTATTCCTACACGTATGTATAGTTCAGACTTTGTTGTTGCTGAGCGCCGACTAGGAAGTGGGATCCCAAAGATCTGCACCTTTAAAATAAACTTTGGAGTACAGTACTCCCAAATGGAATCCTGGATGGATATGAAAAGGATCCAAATGCAGGAAAATGGCCAGTAGAACCCTCACCAGAGGATTTAAGAGGATACTATCAGCCAAGAGGAGGGAATTCAGTTTTGACCACCAAAATTTGAGGGGCAAAAATGGAAGGCACCACCTTGAGTCTTTTCCAACTCTATGATCCAAAACACCCTGCAGAAATAATCCAGTTTGAGACCGCTTTAACTGTCCTGGGTCAGTGCTAGAGAATCCGGGGAGTTGTAGTTTATTGTGGCACCAGAGCTCTCTGACACAGAAGGCTAAATGTCTCACAAAACAATAGTTCCCAGAATTCCCTAGCATTGAGCGGTCTCAAACTGGATTATTTCTGCAGTGTGTTTTGGACCGATGATTCTGTGATTCCCGCAGGAGGCCAATGCAGTCCCTCAACCACAAGCAATTGTTCACTCCAGGTCCTACTGAATTTAAAAAGGGCTTATGTATTTCCCAATAGGTATGCATGAAAGAGCATACACTCATACCAATTTGCTATGATGTTAACAATTGCAAACATAACTGCAGCTCCTGTTCAGCTGACAGGCATAGGCTTTCACTGACCCTTCTGTTTTACTTACAAATTCAGTTTGGAAAAAAGCAGTATTTGGGGAAAGCTGCTTTTGGATTACAGCTCCCAGAATCCCCATCAGCATGTGATGGTGGCTGGGTGGATGGATGGAGTTCAAGATCCAGTTCATGTTCCCACTGAATTATGAAATTCCCTGGGTGACCCTCTCTCTTTCTCAGCCTGGCCTACCCAGCAGGCTTGTTGTAACTTCTTCAGGGTATACAAAAAAAGTATCCCTCTATCCCTAAATATTTAACTTTTTTTAAAATCTGAAATGTTGTTTTACTAGTCAATCCTTGTTTTTCTTTTTCTGAGAGGTTAATAATTAACTTTGCCATTTTTTTATTTATTTGTCTGAAATCCTGAAACCTCTCCATAATATCTCAGTGCCTTTAATAATTGGTCAATATTTTCCATATTTCGGGTCTGATAATGATAGCATCATCGTCGGCAAAGGCCCTCAACTTACATTCCATACCTTTGATTTTTACACCGTCTATTAATTTATCATCTCCAATATTTTTGTTCAATATATGTTGGAAATGTGAAAAAGAAGTTGGTACATTTTATCATGTATGGTGGAGATGTAAATGTGCTAAGTAGTATGGGGAAAAGATTCATAATACAATGATGAATATTCTAAATGTTAATGAGGACTTGGCCCTGAAATTGTATCTATTAAGTATGGTCTCGAATGAGACTTTGGAACAAAAATATGGTAAATTGCTATTTTATATGACAACTGCAATCAGGATATTGTATGCATCTAAGTGGAAAGATAAAGAATCTCTGAATATAAATGTTTGGTTATTGAAACTACCGTATTTTTCGCCCTATAACACACACTTTTTCTTCCCCAAAACGTGCATGGGGAAGTCAGTGCGCCTTATAAGGCGAAGGGCCGAGGTCGCAGGGGGAAGGAGGGCTCCTTCCCCCCGCGACCTCAGTCTTTGAATCGGCTGGTGCTGGGATCGAAGCGATCCCAGCACCAGCCCATTGAACTGAGGTTGCAGGGGGAAGGAGCCCTCCTTCTCCCCGCGGCCTCAGTCTTTCAATGGGCTGGCGCTGGGATCGCTTCGATCCCAGCACCAGCCCATTCAAAGACTGAGGTCGCGGGGGGAAGGAGCCCTCCTTCCCCCTGCGACCTCAGTTCAATGGGCTGGTGCTGGGATCGGAGAAGTTCTCCGATCCCAGCACCAGCCCATTGAACAACCGGCCGCGGCTAAAGGGAGGAATCCTTTTTTCCTGGATTTTCTTCCTTTAAAATTGGGTGCGTCTTATATGCCGGAGCGCCTTATATGGCGAAAAATACGGCATATGATTTTATGGAGACAGATAAATTGACTCACTTGCTTAAGAAAAAAACTATAGATGGATTTAAGAAAGAATGGGAACCTCTGATACAGTATTTAAAAGATGAATGGGGAGATAATTTAGTTATAGGTTTGCAGTGAAGAGACTTGTGAGAAATAAGTTAGAAGCTGATATAAATTGAATTAGAGCTTACGTTTATAATTATGATGTCACAAAATTCAAAGATTTTTGGAGTAAAGATTATATATTTAAATAACAGAAGTGGAGAGTATAGGAAGGTTTTGGTTATGTGTTAGTTAATTAAAATATTAGTGCAGGTGGTGGATTATTGTGGGATGTTATGTTTGGTGGTATGTGTTTGTAAATATTTATATTTGTTTTGCTTTGTTTTTTATGTTTTGTTTTTAAACTAATAAAAATTATATTTTAAAAAAATGAAATAAATAAAAAGTATCCCTCTCTCCTCTTTCCATTTCTCTGTTTCTCAAAGCTGTCAGTCTGTTCCTTCAAGAAGATATGAAAAGATTCACAAGATCGGTTTCTTTGTATCAAGGAACAGTTTGACTGCTGCATTGATTGATTGATTGATTGATTTTAGTTTATTTGTATGCCACCTTCTCCCAGAAAGGGACCCAAGGCAGCTCATAGATCAAAAAAATTTTAAACACTTTACAATAAAAATTTAAGACAATTACAATTCCCTAACTAAAAACAGCATAAAATGAGATAAAAATATATAGATGTTAAAAAGCATGAGAAATGAATGAGAAGTGAATTAATGAAATGGATGAGAAAAAAGAAAATAAAAATGGCAAACACATAACTTAAAGGATTTCCTAGTCAATTAATTATTAAAACTTAAAGGATTAATTATTTCCACTGTTTATGAATGGTCCAGAGACCTTTAACTTGTGATCATGGAAACAAAATCAGATGGAGAGGAGTTAAAGGTCCACAATCCACATTGCAGAAATAATCCAGTTTGACACCACTTTAATTGCTATGGCTGAATGCTATGGAATTATGGGATTTGTAGTTTGTTGTGGCACTAGAGCTCTCTGAAGGAGAAGGCTGAATGTCTCACAAAACTACAGAATTCCCTAGCATTGAGCCAGGGCAGTTAAAGTGCTTTCAAACTGGATTATTTCTGCAGTGTGGATTGGACCAATAACTGCACAGTAGTTCCTATAGCCCCAAAGGATTGGATTCCCTAAACTAGTCATATTGACTAATAATAATAATAATAATAATAATAATAGTTTTATTTCTTTCTTGCCTCTCTTCAAGACTGGAGGCGGGTACTACATGTTAAAAAACAAAACACAATTTAAAAATAAAATACATAAAGCCAACAGGTAAAATACAAGACTATGGTCCAAAACACACTAATAATCCAGTTTGAGACTGCTTTAACTACCCTCTGGGAATTGCAGTTTTGTGAAACAATTAGCCTTCTCTATCAGAGAGTTCTGGTGCCACAATAAACTACAATTCCCAGGATTCCCTAGCACTGAGCCAGGGCAGTGAAAGCGGTCTCAAACTGGATTGTTTCTGCAGTGTGGATTGGACCTAAGAAACCATTAAAATACACTCATAGAAGTATATTCTTACATTGTGCCACCTATTTAAAAGTGTTGCTGCTTCTAATCTAAAAATGACGGTGGCTTTGTTCCTAAATTCCACACATCCCGACGTTATAATTGCTGCAATTATAATAATTAGTGAATTTAAAAAAAAATCTTGTGAGGGGGCACCCGGATTTGAACCAGGGACCTCTTGATCTGCAGTCAAATGCTCTACCACTGAGCTATACCCCCTTTTCCGGAAAGAATGCTCTCGTGTGTTTCCTTTAAGGTGATTCACCAGCAGCATGGCCCTTCAACCAAGGCTGTGTTCTTTGAAGAGAATAATACTGTGTTCCTTAAATCTGCCTAATCTTGTACACACGCTTCCACTCTGAACCGGCGAATAAGGGCCATTAAACCGAACACTGTGGGCCTTTACAGACTGCCAGAAATAATCCAGCTTGAGGCCACTTTAACTGTCCTGGCTCAGTGCTAGGGAATCATGGGAACTGTAGTTTTTTTCTGAGACATTGCGCCTTCTCTGTCAGAGTGCTCTGGTGCCACAATAAACTACAGTTCCCATGATTCCTTAGCACTGAGCCAGGGCAGTTCAAGTGGCCTCAAACTGGAGCTTGCATCTTTACTTATTGGGGTGCAATTAATGAATTTCCAACCTGACCCCATTACTAGGTTTTATTTTTACAGAGAGGGCAGGGAGTGTTATTACAATGTTGAGCATCTTTGAAATCCGTTTGGCTCCGAAGACCACTTGAAGCGGGATCAAACTGCGTTATTCCTACAGTGTAGACGCAATCTAGTCCTAGGCAGAGCAACCTCATTTAAATCAATGGGATTTAAGAAGCCTGACATTCTGGATTTCCACTTTAACTACCCAGGCTCAATGCTAGGGAATCCTGGGAACTATAATTTTGTGAGGCATTGAGTCTTCTCTGTCAGAGAGCTCTGGGGCCACAACAAGCTACAGTTCCCAGAATTCCATAGCACTGAGCCATGGCGGTTAACGTGGAGTCAAACCAGATGTAGTTACATGAGGCTAACCCTTGTTTAATAAACGCCTCAGGCACAAGCAATAAAAAAAAGATGGCGCCTCGGTGAGGAAACGGTGGCTGTTCCCCGACTAGGTCGATAGGTGGCGCTGCAATCAGATCAGCGGCAGCGGTCCCTTCCTGACGTCACGTGTCCGAGCCTTGCCCCGTCACGTGGCTCCTCAGGAAGCTTCATAGTCTCCCGGCAGGCTTTGCGCCTCCTTTTTTTTTTCCCCCCCTCCGCTTGGACCGGCGTCCAAGATGTCGAAGCGAGGTGAGGCCTGGAGAGCTGCCGGGGAGGAGAATCTGCCGCCATCCGTCCAGCTTGGCCTGGATCTGGCGCGGTCTCGTCCCGGGTTGTTGGTGGCGGGAGTTTAGGTGCCGATTGGCCCGGGGGGAAGTGGGTTCTGAGGGGCAGGGGAGCTTGAGGGCCGCAGTCAACCCGCGGCCTCTGCTTGCCTTGGAGCCTGTTGGGGCCTTCATGATAGCTGCCAGCTTTTGGGTGTCTATGCAGAGTGCCTTGCAAAACGCTTCTCTTAAGATCCCATCCAGACAGCGGCCTGTGCTGGAATAGTAAAGGGCAGAACTTGGGGAAGTTGACTTCCTTTTGGCTAGGATCAGGATTTTAGAATTAGAAAACAGGCTCAGAAACTGTCTAGGGCAGGGGCAGGCAACCTTTCCCCTTTAAGGGCCAAGGGACTTCAGCTCCCAGAAGCCTCAACCATGTTGGCCAATAGTCTCATGTTAGCCAATAGCTCCTGGGATTCTGGGAGCTGAAGTCCCTCGGCCCTTAAAGGGGACAGGTTGCCTACCCCTGGGCTAGGCTAGGCCTCAGGGGTCTATTGTGGTGCCAGTGTATGGACTGCGGCTGTGGCCACACTGCAGAAATAACCCAGTTTGACACCACTTTAATTGCCCTGGCTCAGTGCTGTGGAATTGTGGGATTTGTAGTTTTGTGACCTATTTAGCCTTCTATGTCAGAGAGCTCTGGGGCTCCACCAAACGACAAATTTATTGATTTAGACCAGTGGTTCCCAAACTTTGGGCCTCCGTATGTTTTGGACTTCAGCTCCCAGAATTTCTGACTGTTGGCCAAGCTTTCTAAGGCTTCTGGAAGTTGAAGTCCTGTACATCTAGAGGACCATGGTTTGAGAATCACTGGTTTTGAATATTTGTACCCTGCTTTTTGGCCACAAAGGCTCTCAGAGCAATTTATAGATTGTTAATTAGGTTCCCTCAGGGTTACAATCTAAAAAGACATGACACAAAAGGATAAGGGAAAGGCAGTGGGAAGGGGATCAAGTCCAGCAGATACTGCAGGTTCTTCTCTCCCTCCAAGGCCAGGATGGTGGCAGTTAAGATGGAGGGAGGGCCTTTCATCTTCCTCTGGGCTTTGGCATGGTGGAGCTGTGCCTGCCTCTCCCTCCAAAGCCAGGGTGGTAGCACCCTGCTGAAATAAAGCAGTTTGACACCACTATAACTTATATGCTTCAATGTTGCGGACAGCTTAACTGCTACCATCCTGGCCTTGGAGAGAGAGGTGGGCACAGCTCCATCATGCCAAGGCCTAGAGGAAGATGAAGGGCCCTTCCTCCATCTTAACTGCTACCACCCTGGCCTTGGAGGGAGAGGAAGAGAGGCAGGCACAGCTCCACCATGCCTGGGCTCTGGGGAAAATGAAAGGCCAGGATGATAGCAGTTAAGATGGAGGAAGGGCCCTTCATCTTCCTCTAGGCCTTGGCATGGTGGAGCTGTGCCCACCTCTTCCTCCAAGGCCAGGATGGTAGCAGTTAAGCTGTCCATAGCATTCAGGCATATAAGTTAAAGTGGTGTGCCTGCCTCTCCTCCTCTTCCTCCAAGGCCAGGGTGGTAATAGTTGATGTCCATAGCATTGAGCTATATGTGTTAAAATGGTGTCAAACTGCTTTATTTCTGCAGGGCGGCAGCAGCCTGGGCCTTGGGAGATCCAAGTTCCCACCCACACTAAATGGTGGAGTTCCTTTGAGTGAACTTACTGGGGTTGCAGACTGCCAGAAATAGTGCAAATTGGGTCCACTTTTAGGGTTAGGGTTAGTGCTAGGGAATCATGGGAATTGTTTTTTTCCTGAGACATTGAGCCTTCTCTGTCAGAGAGCTCTGGTGCCACAATAAACTATAGTTCCCATGATTCCCTAACCGTGAATTCAATTTGCACTATTTCTGGCAGTCTGTAACCCCCCTTAGTCCACTCATTCAGTCTGAGCCTTATTACAGAGTTAATGCTTTGAGGCTGACAGGAGCAAAAGAGAGCCACATACTCCATCTTGAGTTTACTGGAGAAAAGGGAGGATAGAAATATAACCAATAATGACAATAATAAATTTTAAATTCCTCCAGCCATCAGTGGATGTACTGGCTGAGAGATTCTGGGAGTTCTGGTCCAAAAAAAGGTTAAATGTTCCAAGCTCTGATAGTGAAAAAGTGCACATTCAGTTATTCCAGCTTGGGCTTGGTTTCAGTAGAAGTGGAAGAGTTAAAATATTCATAATTTCTGAAAAATAATTTTATTTTTGTAGAGCTCCATATGCCTGTTTTTTGAAGAATGTGTTTCATTCCTATGTCCTACTGTAGGGATGGGCAGAGCATTGAAGAATTTGCAGTACTGCTAAGGCTTGCTTAGTAGTGACAACAAAATGCACACACCTGTGCTGTTACACTGCTGAAATGAAGAAAGTTGTTAGTGGCTTGCATTAGTGGATGACAAGGAAACAGTGCATCCTTCTGAAATCAACCAGAGGTGCAGACAGATACTGCAATACTGGGGTGCCATGGCTAACTGTTTTCCATCTCTGTTGTAATAGGACGTGGTGGTTCATCTGGTGCGAAGTTCCGCATCTCACTTGGTCTCCCTGTGGGAGCTGTTATCAACTGTGCAGATAATACAGGTATGTCATATTTAGGTAGGCTTAAAAAAAACCTAACTTTGATTTTTGGAGACCCACGTTTTTTTGAGGGGGTGGCTGTGGGTGCCATCTTGTTAAGCAGGGACTGTGTGATCTTATCAGGTACATAACAAAAAGACCTTAGCTTCTATAATTTTTATTGGCAATGGGACACTGGTTTTGGATGTTTGGCAACTGGAAATGCACAAATCCTTGGGAACTCGATGGCAGAGCACCCTCAAAGCTCAGTTTCTTGGTGATGCTGGGAAATACCCTGGAGAGCTACTGCCAGTTAGTTAGAAAGTACAGAACTAGATGGATGAGTGGTCTCATTTGCTGTACAGTTTCTAATGTTCCTCGAAGGACATAAACCTTTCAGCTCTGGCATCAACCTTGCATAGGGTTACTTTGTCTAGCATTAGGATAACTAATAGTCACAACAAGAAAAGGGAAATTGTTATGCTTTATGCATTTTTTTTTATTTCTGAATTTGAAATTTTTTTGGAACTGAGGAACATCATTGTCCACCATGTAATATTGGGGGGGGGGTGAAAAATGAAGTAAGCATTCATAAAATCAGAAGAAGCTATTACAGATCCCACTGGTTTGTGACTTCCAAGTTTTTCTGGCAAAAAGGTGTTAATTCCTTCTGTTGGACACCTGCGGGATCAAGTTGCAGCACCCTCATGCTTTTAACATGAAAGAAAATTGATTGGACTTCTGACCATTTCCACTTTTGTCTGGATTGGGAAGGGCCATGTATTTTTACCAATAGGTGTGCTCCCTAGAAGGTCCGAAGAACAGAAATTTGCTAGACCAGCTGCTCCAATTTCTCACCTTGTAGGGCTTTATAGAGGTTTTTTTTTTTTAATTTATGGGATCTTTACCAGAAGGGTGGTGGACTGCATTTTGTGTTCTATTAAGCTGGTTTCTAGATTGTTGTTACTCTTGGGAGGAGAGGGCCACTGCTTTCAGTTCTTTTAAAAGATGCAGCCTTCTAAATTCTGTTTTAAGCCTCAGTCGTAGTGACAGGAAAAAGGTAGTGGTGTGACTAGAAGCAGTAGACTTTTCCCTTCTCTAAAGCACTTGCTGGGTCTGTGTCTCCATGGCCCAGGAAGTTGTCGTGGAAGGGTACATTAATGCACTGCTTTTGGGTGAGGTGACAGCTTCTGCCTGTTTGTCTCAATCGGTGGTGCAACACATACTTCAAGAGGAAGTCCCTTTACCTGGCATGGAAGGTTAATAGAATGATGACTCCTTTACTTCACAGGGGCCAAAAATTTGTACATCATCTCTGTGAAAGGGATTAAAGGACGCCTGAACAGACTCCCAGCTGCTGGTGTGGGGGACATGGTAATGGCTACTGTTAAAAAAGGCAAGCCAGAACTCAGGAAGAAGGGTAAGTGGTGGAAGATAATGAATTCAAAACCTCTTGTGTTGATGGCCATAAAACACAACTAGTGGGGAAATAGTTTGGGTGGAGACTGAAATCACATCATGTCAGTAACACAGCTCCTGACTTTGCATTGGTTTTCTGGGTCCGTGTGTGTGCTTTCAAGTTTCTTGTCAACTTATGGTAACCCCATGAATATCATAGGATTTTCTTAGGCAAGAGGTACTCAGAGGTTGTTTGCTAGTTCTTTCCTCTGAAATACAGCCAACAGCACCAGGTATTTGCTGGTGGCCTCCCATCCATGGACTAACCAGGGCTGACCCTGCTTAGCTTCTAGGATAAGACAGGATCTGGTGCACCCCTCATTTAGGGGCCTAAATTCAGTTGTTTGTCCTAACTAGAATAAACCTGCTGCATCAGTGATGCTTACAAAAATGTTAACTTACTAGATTCTCATTGACTCAGTGGATCTACTTTAGTTGAAACTAACAATTGGATTGAGCACAATGGCTGTCATCCTGTTCAATACTTATGAGATCATAACCTGGACTTATCATCTCATATCTTTGAGGATTCATGTTTTCGTTCATTAATAACCAAACATGACCCCAGAAACTTATCGATTGGTGTGCTGGGAAATGATGATAGCAATGACCTCCTCCTGGTTGTGAGTGCATTGAGGTGAGCAGCTATGGCAGGACCCTGAGGGTTTCTCCAGCTGACAACATTTTCCACATCATTTCACAGCACCCTGATCTGCAGCGCCTTGGAAACCCTTCAGTTGAGATGTTGCCTGTCTTAAGAGGTAGGTTTTTCAGGTGGCATCAGTGGAAGTAGCTATGATCACAGAGTTCCATCATCATAGCTACATCTGATGAGGCAGAATCTTTATAGGTATGCTCAGATTCCCTGTTACTTATAACCTTGTCTAGAAAGAATCAGTACACCAAGCTGTTTTAAAAAATACTTTGTTACCATAATCCCTGTTTTGGATGTGGCCAAATAAACCATCTTATACAAGAAACTGTTCAATATGACTGTCCTTTTGGACCTGTTAATGGTAGAGGCAACCTTTTTGTAGGCAAGGTTGAAAAGAAGACATACATCAGGTCTTCTCACAACTCCTAAATGAGGCTTAGGGTTTCAGATTAGTCATTTTGATTGTGTATAACAAGGGCATTGGGTTGGATTACTCTTATGGTCTCTTCCAGCTTTATATGATTCTATACTTTTAAAACAGCTGAGGAGGTGGAAGATTTGGGGCAGGGAAATAGTTTCTGCAAACAGATAAGCATCTACTGGCTACTGCTCTTGCAGTCTTCTTGGCACAAGGAGTCTGGTTTTAAAAACCACTGTTGGGGAAACATAATAGCAGCAAGTATCTACTGTCTTTCTCAAAAAGGGTAGGTAACTGGTTATGTATAAGACACGATCCAGATCCAGTCATATTTAAAGTAAGCTCATTAGAATCAATGGAACTTGCATTAGTCATAATTAACTGAAGTCCCATTGATTTCTATGTATCTACTCAAATCTCAGGATCCAATTTAAAAAAACAGAATCTTTTTACTCATTGATTTAAATCATGGTATCAACTTCTAGGAAAGTCAGTGTGATGTAGTGGTTTGAGCATTGAGCTACAACTCTGGATATCAGAGTTCAGTTCTCTTTTTAGTCATGGAAGCCCACTGGGTGACTTGGGGTGAGTCACACACTCTTAGCCCCAGGAACCCAGGTGATAGGGTCACCTCAGGGTTGCCATACGTTAGAAATGACTTGAAGGCACACAACAACAGCAAACCAATCTCTAAATTAATGTTTCTGAATATGTATTCAATATTGGTTGCGAATACAGTGAAAATACAACTACAACTAAACAGGGCATTCATACTGTTTGACATGATCCCAAATGACTTCAAGTATTTCTGTATACACTCATCCCTCCACATTTGCAGCTTTGACTTTTGTGGATTTGATTATTCACTGATTTTATTAATATGTTCTCTCTGGAAATCTCTAGGTCCTCCAGTGCAACTCTGTGGTCATCCTTAACTAAAAGTCACACGCATTTATAGCTTGTGCAGCGTAATTCTGTGGTCAATGTCTGGCAGGTGTTGACCACAGAGTTGCACTGTAGGACCTAGAGATTCCTAGAGAGGTGTTCTCTCAGGTAAAAACATAGTGCTTTTATCATTTATAATAATATAATAATAATAATTTTTATTTAATACCCCGCCCCTCTGAGTACAATCGGGGCGGCTTACATCATAAAAATCCATCACATACAATATAAGAACAATTCCCCCCTCCCCCCCTTTAAAAAGTTATCATTTGCGGTTTTTCCACAAATGTGCCCCTAACTCCAGTGAATGTGGAGGGACAAGTGTAATTTAACTCTATATTTGGGTAAGAATCTTAAAATTTCATAGGGTTTGTTCAAATCTAATACTGAAACATTGGTTTGTACTGTTCTACAAATAGAAGTTTAGCTTATTTGCCAAATCCGTATCAGTCCTCACTATCAGTTCCACTCCTGCTCCTCTGGCATATGCAGAAACTTTGAGTCTTGTGTTTTTTCTCCTTCTCCGGCTAGGATAAGAAATGGTGGAATTAAAAGGGAATGAGTAAGAACCATGTTCCTCCAAGCAGGGACTGAAAGTTTTAAGATAGAGTCCTGATTTTTTACTGAGGCTTGGATAAGGACAGGAAAGGCCTGGGTATCATGATTTTTGCACCCACTTAGGTTAGATGTATTTTTTATTTATTTTTTATCCTAAACAGGTTTATGTCTCATAGGGGGAATCTAGAATCTCATATACCTAGTATACCAAGAGGTATATGGTACACCTGATAACAATTTTGCACCCAAGAAAATATAAGTTGTGCTTTGCATTAAGTGAAAGGATGTGCCATGCATTGAAGTCCTACCCACTAGAAATTCGATGACTTCTGATTTGACTTGAATATTAAGGATAATTTCTTGTGGTGTAATGCAATCAGGATTTGTTTTCTGTTTTATATGTTCATATCCTGAGAGTCTCAGCTTTTGAATTCTGTGCACAACTTTTATTTTGGATTATAACTCCCAAAATTGGCTAGCTCAAAGGTTACTTGCGAGCTCTGAATTTCTGTGTATAACACGAAATTAACATTTCCTGATTGGATACAAGCCAAAACTTTGAAGTTTTTATAGCATTTCTTTCTCTCTTGGAGCTCTGAAGACTCTGATGCTTAGGAGAATGTATTTATACATTATATACTTTATTTCAGACTGAAGTATTACATAGCTTTACATCATGTTATTTACTTGCTTGTTGATTTTGAGTTTCTCTTATTGTCCTGTAGTGCATCCAGCAGTAGTGATTCGACAGCGGAAGTCATACAGGAGAAAAGATGGGGTGTTCTTGTACTTTGAAGACAATGCAGGGGTGATAGTAAACAACAAAGGGG
Source organism: Phrynosoma blainvillii (assembly GCA_026167975.1). Taxonomy (NCBI): domain Eukaryota; kingdom Metazoa; phylum Chordata; class Lepidosauria; order Squamata; family Phrynosomatidae; genus Phrynosoma; species Phrynosoma blainvillii. The sequence continues at coordinate 105,927,571 of JANUYF010000005.1, read as the reverse complement.
AAATGAAAGGTATGGATGCTGAGAGATGGGGCAATCAATAGAGAGCAGTTAATAAAGTTCATTTTCAGCTAATCAACTGAATCATTGCATATGTAATAGATTTTCCCAAATAGTCTAGAGCCGTGGTTCTTAACCTTTTCTTTACAAGGGACCCCCTTTGAAATACATTTTGTTGCTGCAGCCCCCCAAGACTTAACCAAGATTTTAAAACCTGAAGTGCATCAAATACTGTACTTTACTATACATCTTGACTTGGGACAGCTGACTTGAAACCAATCATGCTCTTTCTAAAAAATTGCCTTTTGCTCCACGTGTGCTCCAGCTGTAGGAGAAAGAGGCAGGGAGGGAGGATCAGCAAACCTCTGGAGAGTGTGGTGATGGTGTGCAACAGAGGCGGGATCTGCTGATCTACATAATTGTTTCATGGGGCAGTGCCATACCACTCCTTAATAATGGGCTTTTCCACTTATTTTTTCTAGGTTCTGCTATCACAGGCCCTGTAGCCAAGGAATGCGCAGATCTGTGGCCCAGGATTGCCTCCAATGCCGGAAGCATTGCATGAAACCAATCGTGCTCTTTCTAAAAAATTCAATAAAAGTGGTTGTACCAAACAGGCTGGCTAATCTTTCAACTCAGTGTGACACCTTTCCATATGGCTAGGAAGTAGTAAAGTATGTGAAACGGCTTCTTGGCTCCTGTTGACAATACTGGAATAGAAAAGTTTTCCACCAAGCTGTAAGGTTTTAACATTGGTACAAGAACTGTGGGACTGGTTCAAATCTTTATTTACATTTGATTTAGTAATTATTCAGTCATGAAGCTTCAATCTTTAACTTACCTCACACAGTTGTGAGGATAAAAATGGGAGAGAAGACAAATCACATATGCAACCTTGAGCTTTTGAAATTAAGATTGGAATTTAAATTAGTTCAGATTTTCCACAAGGCCAACTCATCTGAGCAATAAAGATGCACTTTATAGTTAATTGGGCTAATATCTTTCACATATTTTAATTTGTGCTCTGTATTAATTATCTGTAGTACAATTGATTCTACTGTGAGAAAACATTTTTACCATATATTTATGGTGGTAGCAACATTGGTGTAACCCATCTTAAGTGAGTTGTAGGGGAAGGAAACTCAAGCAGTGAGTTGGGAGGGCTGAATGCCTCCCCTGCAGCCCTCCATTGGCAAGATTGTACCCTCTAGATCAGAAGTTGACAGTTGTGGGACTAAAATAGCAGGTTAAATGTCTCACCAAAAAAAAACACCCCTCCATAACCTGCTTCAACTACCCTGGCTCAATGCTAAGGAATTCTGGGAACGGTTTATGAGATATTTAACCTCTGTAATCTCTGGTGCCGCAATAAACTATGATTGCCTAGCACCAGGGGTAGGCAACCTTTCCCCTTTAAGGGCTGAGGGACTCAGCTCCCAGAATCCCAGGAGCTATTGGCCAACATGGCTGAGGCTTCTGGGAGCTGAAGTCCCTCGGCCCTTAAAGGGGAAAGGCTGCCTACCCCTGGCCTAGCACAGAGGCTGGGCAGTTAAAGTGGTCTCAAACTGGATTATTTCTGCAGAGTGTTTTGGGCCTTAGATTATTTTAGTTGTTTCAAAGTACATAAAAAGTTCTGCTTCCTTTTTGTTTTGGAAGACTTGTTAACAGTGAGATGGCGCAAAACTGAACGGTATTTGTGACACTGGGAAGTCTCTTCGTCCTAAAAGAATTTACGCTCTGCCAAAGTAGGATCCATGCACCCCAAGTCCTTTTGAATAAAGAAGCTTTAGTGTATTGGCAACCTCTTCACTTGGTTGTTAGGGAGCAATTGTCTGCTGATAGCATCACAGTGACACTCTGGTAAGGCAATAATTGTTAATGTTAGGGTTGCTAGGGAGATGATGGAAAAGGGAGGCTAGTACATTTGGAGCAGTGGTTGGTGGTTTTTACTCTTGCCTGAACCAAACATGACTTGTGTTACACGAAAATGTCTACAGAGACAGAGAGAATTCATCCTTGATGGGGTGGCAGTGGACACCATTGCAAGTAGCTACACCAACATTTTGCCCAAGCTGTGGTCTGCATTGCCGCCTTATAATGCTCAGCTGGACATCCATGCGGCCAGCTATTTTTCATCCCCAGTGGTCAAATCAGTGCTGAAAAAAACAGAACAGGTACGGCATGTGAAAATCGAGACAGATACCAATATAGCTGTGGGCTCGAAGGGAATTTACTGGCTTCTGTTCCTGCAAGATAGTAATTTATAGAATTCTGTTCTTTGCAGTTCACGGACTGTCTGTAGTTTACTGAACTTGACCAGCCCAACCCATCTTCCTCTTATCACAGTTGCAGCCACAGTTTTTCTTGACTGAGTGTATGCACTATGATTGGTACTGCCTCAATTTTAGCTGCTGTGTTGGTGAAAGAGTTACGTGTGCTCGACTCCACGCGCCCGTCCGCACGGCACGTCGCATCAGGACGCCCTCCTGACGCATTGTGTAGACACGCTGCACCAAAAGGGCACGGAAGAGCCGCAGCGCCAGCTCTTAGGGCAACAATTTGCCACCTAAAAGGAGCAGCATTTTGCCACTCTTTTGGGGGTGGCAAAAGGGAGGATCGAGGCCACGGTGTGCGGTTGCTGCGGCCCCAATCTGCCACTCCCAGGGGCAGCTCTGTGCCACCCCAAAAGGTGGGTCTGTAAAGGCCCTTAGACTGATTTAATTTGTTAGCTGCCTTGAGTCTCTGTACTGGAAGGAAGGCAGGATAATAATAATAATAATAGAACGGAGCATGTATAAAATATTTTTCCACTTCCATGTCAGAAGGCACATCAATGTTTCTAATGAAAGAAGTGCTGTATTTGGACATTTTGAATGCCTCTAGAGTGCTTAGCTATAAAAGTTCACTCTCCGGTTTGTTCCATTTTATCTATAATTCTAAATACAGTGCCTTTGAGATTTAATTAGTAAAAGAAAAATATATTGTGTCCTTTTACCCTCCCATTAAAAAAAAATCTATTCCAGATGTTATATTTATGATCTACTGGATTTCACAATTTTTAGACAAATACTGACCTATGTAGAAAAGGAAAGAGAAAACTGGATCACTGTTGGCCAACAAAATCCAGCCCATTTAAAAAGTGCATATAATATTTTCAAAAGATGTTTAGCCATTAAGTCATCAATTGTTCTGGAATAGTCATATAAAGCTCCTTTTTGTGTGTCTTTCCTCTTTGAACATGGTACAGGGATGCTCAGAAAGATTTGTGTGAATCTCTTGGGCATTCAAATATAATTTCTCTTACGTGGGTTGGCCACAAGTTGGTGATCCACATGTTCAGCCCAATGTGGTGTCCTTCAGATGTGATGTGCAAAAACTCCCATTGGTTGGGGATGATAGGAGCTGTAGTTAACACATTTGGATGGTGTTGGGTTAGGATAGGATGCATTAGTTCATATATGCAAACAGTGAAGAAGCTAGAAATATTTGGCTCTCCTGATGTTGTTGGACAGCAACTTCCATAAGCCCTAACCAGGATAGTTAATAGTGAGAGAGAGCCAGTGTGGTGTAATGGTTTGATGTTGGACTATGACTGGAGACCAGGGTTTGAATCCTGATTCAGCCATGTAAACCCACTGGGTGACCTTGGGCAAGTCACACTCTCTCAGCCTCAGAGGAGGGCAACAGCAACCCCCTCTGATGAACATACCAAGAAAACCCCATGACAGGGTTGCCTTAGGGTCGCCATAAGTCGGAAATGACTTGAAGGCACACAACAGCAACAACAAATTGTGGGAGGTGAAGTAAGACAACTTTTGGAGGACCATAAATTTTTGTTTTGGCATTCTATTTCTTTTGCACTTTTCTCTCTTCCTTCAGTGGTGGTCCCTTGGTGATCTTTCTTCCCCTTTTTGGAATGTTTTTGGTCTTCATTGTTTGATGTCACAGCTGTCTCTATGATCTCACAATACATACTACTCCATCCATCGATCCAGTTACTTAGGAAAAGAGATGGAAAATGTCAGGCAAATTAGAAGGTCCTATTCCACGGCCTCTTGTGTGTCTACAAGTGAAACTGTCCAAGAACATTCAATTTGCGGCACCATAAAGCCCAATAAATAAATTTTGCTATATGCATTTGTGAATGCAGATTTCTCTTATATAGCAGAGGGTGGTAACTGCAGCAGGTCAGGGGACCACATGGACTACCGTAAAAATAAAACTAAACTGGAAGTGGTCAGATGTCCACTTTTCTGTTTTTGACAAATTGGTATTTTTAATGTTAAAACGGGGCCCCTGCAACTTATTTAAAAGGTTAATCACCATTTATAGGGGGAGCTGCATGTAGCCCCAGAGCCATAGTTTGCCCACTTTTGCTTTTGTGGTTGGTGTATATAGTATAGTTGGGGGATGAGGAATGGAGCTAAGTGAGATCAGAGCGAAGATAACTGTGAAGAGTACTAAAATATTTAAGAGCTGTGTTGTTTATGTTGTTTTTATGTAATTATCATAAAACCTGTGGTCTGCGTGGCAGGATGGGGCTCATCCACCACTGTAAAATAAGATAATCCCTGCTTGGACCATGGGCCATTGTACTTTTTGCATTTTGTTTTTCTCTGACTTTTGTTCTGTGCCTTCAAATCATTTCTGACTTAATGTCAATCTTAAGGCAAACCTACTATGGGGTTTTCTTGGCAAGATTTGTTCAGAGGGGGTTTGCCTTTGCCTTTGCCTTCATCTGGGGTTGAGAGAGTGTGACTTGCCCAAGATCTCCCAGTGAGTTTCCATGGTCAATCGGAAATTTGAACCCTGATCTAGTCCAACACCCAAACCACTTCATCACATTGATTGATCACACATTTATGGCTGCTTGCCTATTTAGGATTATACCTCATGCTTCATAGGCAATTTTGATGCCCAGGTTACTTCTTTGGAGATGGAAAATATTAAATGTAATGAAGTTAAGAATTAACATTTTGTTGATACTAAATGTTAAGGCTGAATCGGTCAGCTTTGTGATTTCTTTGTCTTGTTATAGACTCGTGGAGGGACCTCCAGAGATGGCTGGATAGTGGATTATTTCCATATTTATGGTCCAGGGCAAAGATACTTGAACAGGAGAAACTGGGCAGGAGCCGGTAAGCAATGTGTTTTATGCATCTTTTTGCTGTGTTTCATTTCACTTGCAGTTGTTTTTCTTGTTATTATATATTAGGCTGTGAAACATTTGGCTTACCAGATATTTTAGCTCGCAGCTTTTATCCAACCCACACAACATAGCCAATGGCATGGGGTTGTGAGAATTGTAGTCCAAAATATCTAGAGAGAAGAACACTCGATATGTTTGTCATATATACCAATTAAGAATAATAATTTCTTACTATGGTTTTCAGGTTAACAAGACTGGCTGGGGACTGATATGAGTGGAGTGATTGCTCTAAAATATGACCCAGTATCCTCTGCAACACTTGGGCTGTGTTCCTTCTTATACAAAAGCAGATTTAGAAAGGATTGCTTCAAGGTGGAAAGAAAAAAAATTATGTATTATTCAGGTGGGGGTTTATGGCCTAGTGTCTGAAGGCCTTTACAGACTGCCAGAAATAATCCATCTTGAGGCCACTTTAACTGTCCTGGCTCAGTGTTAGGGAATCATGGGAACTGTAGTTTATTGTGGCACCAGAGCTCCTTGGCAGAGAAGGCTCAATGTCTCAGAAAAAAATATAATTCCCATGATTCCCTAGCATTGGGCCAGGGCAGTTAAAGTGGTCTCAAGCTGCATTATTTCTGGCAGTCTGTAAAGGCCCTCAGTCAGTGCCATGTAAGATTCTAGAAAATCAATTTTACACCATGAATTACTAAGTTTATTCAGTTGTCCTATGTATATTGATATTGAAATAAATGTTGAAGGCCTGTTGCAAATTGTTCTTAGGTGGCTGAATAGTCAAAGGGACTGCCTTTGCAAACTGCTAGAAATAGTGCAAATTGAGTCCACTTTAAGGGTTAGGGAATCATGGGAATTGTATTTTATTGTGGCACCAGAGCTCTCTGACAGAAAAGGCTCAATGTGTCAGGAAAAAAAACCAATTCCCATGATTCCCTAGCACTAACCCTAACCCTTAAAGTGGACTCAATTTACACTATTTCTGGCAGTCTGCAAAGGCCCTAAATCTTTTAATTCCTTTTCATCTGCTGCAGGTGGAAGATCTTTTAATTTCCAAGGCAGCTCAAAAATCTGCCCAAAATAACAATTAACCTTAAAGAAACCCACTTTTGGGGCTCTTTTGCACTGCACAATTATTGCGCTGTGATTCTACATTCTGTCATGAGTCTATCCTAAGGAATTCTGGGATTCGCAGTTAAGGGAGAGGTATTTAGAATTCCTCTCAGATGGCAAACCCCAGGATTCCATAGAAGGCAGACAATGAAATTAAAGTGGAATAATAGTGCTATAATGGGGTCATGGGAAAGGGTCCCTGGTTTTGGGAAAGTTATTTTTATGCTGAACAGTACAGGGACCATCCAACTTATTAAAAGGCAAACTGCAACTCTTTGAGGCTTCCAAGAGAGGCAGTTCACCTTTTGTTGGCAAGTAGTCCATAAAAAGAGACCTGTGGGTTGCATGTAGTACTGGGGCTCCACTTCGGGGGGTTGCAGACTGTCAAAAATAGTGTGAATTCAGTCCACTTTTAGGGTTAGGGTTAGTGCTAGGGAATCATGGGAACTGTTATTTTTCTGAGACATTGAACCTTCTTTGTCAGAGAACTCTAGTGCCACAATAAAATACAGTCCCCATGATTCCCTAACCTTAACCCTAACCCTAAAAGTGGACTGAATTCACACTATTTCTGACAGTCTGCAACCCCCCTTAGTCCACCTTGATTTAGAATCCAGATCCACATGTAGGAAGCTGTGGGCCTCCCAATGCTTTTGCACTGCAACTCCCATGATCTCTCAATATTGGCTAGGCTGGCTAAGCCTGATAGCAGAAGGTGGTTACCAGAGGCCAAAAACATCTGGAGAACCACAGCTGTCTACCCATGGATACTACTCAGATCTGACCAAAGAAAATGAATATGTGAGAAAAGTGAGAAAAAGAGGGAAGTACAGTGGACCCTTGGTATCCACTGAGGATTGGTTCCAGACCATTAATTCATAGTTTTTATACTCCAAAGAGCAGCTTACAAATGATTAATTACACAGTTCCCTGCCCTCAGATTTACAGTCTAAAAAAGACATAAAATAAAAAGAGAAGGGAATGGCAGTGGGGAAGATCAAGTCTAGTGATTCTTCTCTCCCTCTGAGAGAACGCCTCTCATGGATACCAAAATCCATAGATGCTCCAGTCCCATTAAATACAATGGCATAGTAAATTGGTGTCTCTTATATAAAATAGCAAAGTCAAGGTTTACTTTTTGGAATTAACATTTCTAAAAAATATATTTCAGAACGTGGATGCTTGAATTTGTCAATAAAAATCCGTGGATATGAAGAGCTGACTGTGATTCTAACAACAGCATTGACAGATGAAGGGATATTTTCACTGTTTGTAGCTTTTAGATGAAACAACATACTGTCTCCTTGTTGTTATTGTTGACAAATTTGGTTTGATCTGTGGTCTCTAATGTGGATGTCCAGTGGGTGCCCTGTAAATAATTTTAGCTTTTGATACAGATGGCAGGTTTCAACTGAGGTATACTTCAATATTTTGCCACAAATTCATAAAGATCTCCTATTCTTTTTCTTCTTCTTTTTCTTTAGTGCTAAGAAATAAGAGTTTTTTTTGCTTATTTACTTTCTGTGCCATACTTGTTTTTCTTTATGCACAGGTCATTCCCCACAGCAAGTGGCTGGTCATCATTTATACTTGATGAATGTAAAGCCTATCAATGGATTCAATGGCCGTTATGGTTACCGCCGTAACACTCCTGATCTCCGCACACGCTCTTCTTGCTTTGGCGAAGTCACCTGGTTCCCCCTCCATTGATGAATAACACATCATATCTTCTATGCCTTCCTCTGATGCGTTTTGTTTTTGATTTTGTCATAATAATAAAATACTCTTAATTTTCACATATCTAAATTAATTTCTCATCCCCACCATCACTGGAAAATGAAAATGGTGAAGAGGCAGGCAGGTCAAATCTTTCATGTGGCGAAAAGTGGTTTTGACTGCACATACATCTGGACTGTGTTTTCAGTGAAGAGAATATATGTCTGAACCCACACTGAATGTAGACTGCATACTGTCCATTCTTCAAAAAGAAAACCACAGTAAATTTGCTGGGTCTGTTCAATCAACCTTCAATTTTTCTTCTCCTAATATTATACTTCCACATGCACTTTGGCATGAGAATGTTAGTGTGCATAGTCAAAAAACAGAAGGCCCACAGGACAACTGATGCTCCAGTGTGACAATTTAAGATAGGCTATGACAGGTGTGTAGCTATGGGTGTGCAGAAAGCAAAAGTAAATGACTCCCAAAGAATTTTACCCTCCCCTGGTGAAATTTTGCTGCACTTCCCAAATTTCTAGCATTCCAGAGAGACACTGAAAATCCTTCATGTCTAGAATTAATATTTTCTGTGTTCACATTTCTTTGGTAACTTTGCCTGCCAATTTTCTTTGGGTGGCTATACAGTGGGCCTTTAGTATCTGCTGGGGTTTGGTTCCAGGAACCCCCATGGATATCAAAATCCGTAGATGCTCAAGTCCTATTAAATACAATGGAATAGTAAAATTATGTTCCTTATATAAAATGGCAAAATCAAGGAATGTATATATCTATATATCTATATATCTATATATATTTAATATTTTCAAGCTGTGGATGCTGAATCCATGTATAAAGAATCTATGGATACAGAGGGCCAACTGTACTCTTAATGCCGAAATGCTGAACTGAAGTTTTAAGTTACTGCGGTGCTACAAATCTGGGGACTAAAGGAAAATGTAATTTGACAGGCAAGATTCTTATCTAGGGGGTCAATATTCTCACCCTCGGAGCTCCTGCCACAACAAACAATTCCCAGAATTCCACAGCATGGAGCTGCAGCAATTAAAGTGGTGTCAAAGCAGATTATGTCTGCAATGGTCAGGATCGCTCTCCCGTCCTTATGCCATCCGTGGCAACGATCATAACGTAGTGCTGATCCTGTAATTATCCTGTCACTGAAGTGGAATTGTATTAACGCAAACTCCCATTAATAAAAAATGCCAGGATAATTCCACTTCAATGACAGGACAATTACAGGATCAGTGCGATGTCATATGAAAGGCTTTCGTGCAGTCGCTGTCACTTGCACTTCCCAAACGGGACAGTGTCCGGATAAGTGCAACATCATGTGAAAGTTCTTCCTGCGTGTACTATCACTGTCTCTTGCGCTTCCCAGACGGGACAATATCCGGATAAGTGCAACATCATGTGAAAGTCCTTCCCACGATTGTGCAGGAAGGGCAGGGCAAAGGCGTCCTTTTCCCATCTGATAATCTCCAATGCTGACTCCATAATAGGAACCCTGGTGGCACAGTGATTAAATGCTGGTACTGCAGCCACAACATTGTAAGTTCGATCCTAGAGGAAGGCTCCAAGGCCCACTCAGCCTTCCATCCTTCCGTAGGTCAGTAAAATGAGTACCCAGCTTGTTGGGGCAATTGGCTTACAGATTGTAAACCACTTGAAGAGTGCTTAATTCACTATGAAGAAATGTACATGCTACTGCTATTAAATGTACTGCTATACTACACCATACTACTAGAGGGAAACATCATGGATTTGGAACAATTACTAAGGAAAGTAGACACTCATGCATCCCCACAATTCAAAAAGGATGTTGAGAAGCTGGAGCATGTCCAGAGGAGGGCGACCAAAATGGTGAAAGGTCTGGAAATCATACCTTATGAGGAGAGACCATGCCTTATGAGGATCACACTTTCTTGACCCCTATTCTACAGCAAACCCAAATATATCTGCTTGCAGGGGTGAACAACTACTAGGTCCAATTCCCGCTACCCATTCCTCCCATGAGGCACATCCCCATGCAAGCTCAAATGCTTCTATTTTGCTCCGCAGTCGTCCCCCCCTTTAAAGTTTTATTTGGCATAATGAAAAATACACTTCACATTACTGACAATAACAATAAAAATTAAATTGGCATCACAATGACATGAACAATATAAAAAATGAACAAATAATCCCCTATCTAACACAAAAACTACAACAACTAGTTGCAACAACTAAAAGTTCCTTTTTTAAATCAGCATTGGTCCTTGTTATCAATCTTTTCCTTCTGTTCCAGTAATATTTACTCATCTTTACTTCCATTTATAATGAAACAAATTGTTTATTATCTTCCAGTCCTTCTCAAAGTGGCAGAGCCGGCTGGTTTCTATGCCTTCTCAAAATGGTCCATTGTCTGTTGGGAATTAGCATGGAAATTAACATGTAAATCTGTGTATTGTTCTGTTGAGGCAAGGCCTCAGGGTGGGAGAATATGTGAGGAGGAGGAGAAACATCAGGAATACATTCTTCTAGAACTCAGCCTCACAGCCCGAAAAACCCACCAAAACCTAGAACCTTTAAATTTCCTGGTCTTTGCAAATCTCCCTATAGCCATAGGGCCAGAAGGAGAAGGAGGAGTCTGCCTGCAAAGGATATCCTCCCCACCATATACCATCTTAACTAAAGACTGAAACATGTAAGCATCTGACTAACATCTCTAATTGTTTTTCTCCTGCTTTGTAACATGATGATGAAGAAGCCTCTGGAGCTCCGAAAGCTTGCACCCAGTATATAGTGTACATTTTGGTCGGCCAATAAAGGCATCACTGTTTGGTGGACTTTGAATCCGAGTTAATTGCTCTCTATACTTTCTAGCTCTACACATCCGGACATTCGCGCAGGCGCACAGAACTCTCGCAAGCTATGGACGGAAATGGCTTCTCATTTGTTACAAACGAATCTTCGGAAGGGCGGGGCGGGTGAGGAGCGGCAATAATAGAGCTCTACGTCATCAATCTGCGACCGCCGGACGACGAGCCAATCTTCGGGAGGGCGGGGCGGGGCGGGTGAGGAGCGGCAATAATAGAGCTCTACGTCATCATTCTGCGACCGCCGCGGCAATAATAGAGCTCTACGTCATCATTCTGCTGCTGATGGACGTTGAAAGGAAGGAAGGGAGAAACTGAGGAGAAGCCGGCGGGGGCTCTTCGGCCAAGATGGGGGGCGGTGATTTGGTGAGGAGAAGCTGAGGGCTGGCGAGCTCCGTGGTCGGGCGGGGAAAAGGGAGAGGGAACCGTCCGTTTGGACCTGGGGAGTTGCGAGTTGTGGGTCGGAGCCTCGGGTGGGAAGACGGTCTCCCCGCAACGCCTGCTGAGTCCCAGGCGGTGGGAGAACAACAGAGGGATGGGGAGAAAAGTGAAGCGGAAATAAATGAAAAGAGAGGGAAGAGGAAGCAAGGGGAGGATTGCTGGGGCTTTGGAATCTTTCAAATATTGTTCAGTGCAATGGAGGAGGGGAACTACCATGCCTCCCTCCCTTCCTTTGAAAGCAGAGGGTGCACCTACACTGTAGAAACAATGCACTTTGACCCCACTTTAACTGCCATGGCTCCATGCTCCAGAGTCCTGGGATGTGTAGTTCTCTGAGGCACCAGCACTCTTTGGCAGAGAAGGCATAAAAGATGTGTTTTCTCTAATGTACTCGTAGGAGCCTGGCAGTCTGCAAAGGCCCTAAGACAGGGGTAGGCAACCTTTCCCCTTTAAGGGCCAAGGGACTTAAGCTCCCAGAATCCCAGGAGCTATTGGCCAACATGGGACTATTGGCCAACATGGCTGAGGCTTCTGGGAGCTGAAGTCCCTCGGCCCTTAAAGGGGAAAGGTTGCCTACCCCTGCCCTAACACATCCAGCTTGTCCCCTTTGGGTGCTACCTCCTTTTGACAATCACCAAGAAATAGAAGTCAGAAGACCTTTTTGGTACAGTCTAGGGCCTTTGCAGACTGCCAGAAATAGTGCAAATTGAGTCCACTTTAACTGCCCTGACTCAGTGCTAGGGAATCATGGGAACTGTAGTTTATTGTGGCACCAGAGCTCTCTGACAGAGAAGGCTCAATGTCTCAGAAAAAAACTACTATTCCCATGATTCCCTAGCACTGAGCCAGGACAGTTAAAGTGGACCCAATTTGCACTATTTCTAGCAGTCTGCAAAGGCCCTAAGCTCACCTTTTCAATGCTGTGGTGAATTAAGGAACTGTATATTGATTTTCCAGGGTCAGATCCAAAATACTAGCCATTACACCACATTGGCTCTTAGCCTGTCAGGTTAAGAACATGGTTAAGTCATTAGGACACAATGTGGGGAGGATAATAGCTTCCTTTCCAATGAAAAAACATATATTATGATGGAGTCTTGGAGTTGTAGAATTATGGAGCAGGGATACTTCCTCCCCCCCCCCCCCCCCGAGTCCCATATGTACTGTTGAATTTCACTGAGACTGTCTTTCCATTTGCTTTTTTCTCCTTGGCTATGTTTACTGTTCAGTATAGAAGTTGTAGGAGAATGTTAATTCAATTGTGTATTCTTGTCAATAGAACCTGAAGAAGAGCTGGCATCCACAAACCTTACGTAATGTGGAAAAAGTTTGGAAGGCAGAACAGAAACATGAAGCTGAACGGAAGAAAATTGAGGAACTCCAGCGGGAGCTGCATGAGGAGCGAGCACGAGAAGAAATGCAGCGTTACGCAGAGGATGTGGGCGCTGTCAAGTATGTTGGGATGGATTTTATTTGTGAATGGTCTTGCTTAGGGCTTTAATGCAGCTAAATCCTCTCCATGGCTACACAACAGGAACAGAATAGTTCAAGAAAGAGAGAGAACAGATATGGTCAGAAAAATCATATAGTATATTACATACCTACATATACACTCTTTCCAGGATTCTACTATGTCACACCATAGGTTCAGGAATGAAATACTTCAAATATTTTATCTAAATTTTCTATCTAACCTACTAGATATCTTTGTGTTGGGAGAACCAGTTTGAGATGCTTCATTGTGGAATAATTGCTTTTTGTTTGCCTTAGTCTGAAAGTCTTGTTTCACGTCATTCTCCCCCTTCCCCCAAATGAATTAGGAAAAAAGATGAGAAGCTAGAATGGATGTACCAAGGACCAGGAGGCATGGTGAATAGAGATGAATACCTTATGGGCCGTCCAGTTGACAAGTTTGTCTTTGAGCCAATGGAGGACAAGGAGGCGGGCTGTTCTTCTGAGACTGGTCTTCTTCCAGGCTCTATCTTTGCCCCGACAGGTGCCAACTCTGCCTTAGATATGGCCAGCAAGATCCGGGAAGATCCACTTTTTATGATAAGGTAACAATGATGAATATCTTTCTATGGAAATTAACTGATATTCATGATGCATTGTAATTTACAAAATAATGAAAGGGTATTTAGTATGATTCCTCATGAATGTCCCCAGTGCTCCATCCTAGGATGTTGAGTTACATCCAAGAATATACCAGAATTGTTGTTCCTGTAGTTAGATTCCACTGCAGAATTTATTTATTTTATTGCACTTTTAAACTATCTAAAAATTAGGATTCTCTGAGTGATTTGCAGTAGGAACTTATAGGGTGTTGTAAAAATATATATTGGTGACTTTACTGGAGAAATTATGGTAAAATGTGACTATGTAATTTCTATATAGTACCCTATATGTAATAAGATAAACATCAAGAGTATTGAATGTTGAGAGTGACTGGTGATTGGCTCAATGTCTGAAGAGATGTTAAAAAGGATGGTGTGCAGGACAACTGTGGAATTCAGTTGAGGTTAGATTAGTAGAATTAGTAGAGTCAATTAAGATTTAGATGTCTTAAAAATAATCTTTAATTGCATGTTTTACTTCTGTTTAATACATTTATTTTTATATCATATATCTGTGCCTCAGAATGCTACAATAGTGCTATGGGTTGAATTCAGACACATGTGGCTCAAGGGTAGTGGTGGGATTATAAAAAGAAAGAGCCTCACACAGGAACCACAAGGTCCCTAAAAGTGGTGGTGGTAACAGCAGAACATGTGGAAGCCTCCACACTTGGTGCTAGTGTGGGATAAGTACAAATCGTCATATAAAGCACAATAAAATATGAGATAATTAAGAAGAAAGAATAAAAACATTGTGACCATATGAAACTAGACAAAGTCCACTAGCATTTATAAAGAGTTCTAGGATATTAAAAACACGAAAAATAGTTCCTACAGTATCTGAGAAAATTAAAATATCTTAATGTAATTTTGAAAACACACCATCTGATGTTGAAAACACAGGTGCCAGGTGAGTTAAAAGTCCCCTTCTCTTGTAGTCAGTTGCTTCCCTTTATTTAGGGTGCAAGTTCTGTTTTTTGTTTGGCTACATTAGGGGTCAAAATTGTGTGGCCCTCAGATATTGTTGGGCTACAATTCCCAGTAGCCCTAGCCAGCATAGTCATTGATGAAGAACTCTGAAGTTGCAGTCCAAAATCTGAAGGATTCCCACATCTGGTTTTCAATGTGCATGGGAATTTCAAATCAGCATTATTACTTTTTGTATAGGAAGAGGGAGGAGGAAAAGAAACGTGAAGTTCTGAACAATCCTGTAAAAATGAAGAAGATCAAAGAATTGGTGAGTTAATGCTGAATGTTTTGAGAATGAAATAAGAACAGTATGAAAGTGAACTCTATTCTTTCCATGCTTCTTTCAAGTATATATGTTCAGGAAATTCTGTCATGTTGGAAAGGGGTAAAAAATAAAGCTGCCAATATTCAATTGTTGTTGTTGTTTTTACAGATTCTGGTGCAGCCTCTCTTGAAATATGTATATTGTTCATTGCTGCACCTCAGAAATGATAATATAGAGCTGAAGAGGTTGTAGAACATGATAGCTGTGTAAGCAGGAGCATCTTTCCTATGAGGAAAGGATATATTTTCAGCTTCGCAGCTTTGAAAAAAGCTAGTGAGGCATGATAGAGGTATGATAGTGAGGCATGATAGAGATTAAACATGGTGTGGAGAAAATGTATAGGGAAAAGTTTTTTTTCCCCCTCTTTCATAATACTAGAGTCCAGGATCACCCAATGAAGTTGAATAGTAGGAGACTTGGGTCAGCTGTTCCCAAAATGGGTAGCTACTAACTTGATTTTAACAATGGGTACTAGAAAGGCTACCCATGGCTAGAGGTTCAGGTGACTATGTATTTTTAGCATCAGAAGTATGCCTCTGAGTACCAATTTGTTAATAAAATGAGGAAGATGTTGGTGCTCTTATGTCTTGCTTATGGGCTTCTGAGAAGTGACTGGTGGGCCACTGTGGGAGTAGACTGCTGACTAGATAGGCCTGTGGTCAGATCAAGCAAAGTTCTTACATTCTTGGCATAAATAAGTTATAAAATCACTTAGAACTATTATCTTGTATAATGTGGAATTGCGCTCTCCCTCTCTTTATGTATTTTTCCTTCTTCAAATGTTATAGTTGCAAAGCAGTTTGGATAAGAAGAAAAAGAAGAAGAAAAAGGAGAAGAAAAAGAAACACAAGAAGCATAGACACCACAGTCCTAACAGTAGTGACGATGAACAGAATAAAACAAAGTACATATATGCACCACACATTGACAGCACTACTTAACATTTGTTTCACCCTCTTTATTTTACAAAGTATTTTACAGCCTTTGTTGTCTTGGCCTTGCAAAATAGGGTTGCCTTATTCCTTTTTTAGATATAGGTAAAGTAGACCAGGAGAGAATAAATTTCCTGAAGCTGCAAAAGTAGTATTTAAGCCAAGGGCTGAGCCATACCATCTTGGTGTAGTAACAGTGGCTCTGTGGAAATTAATAGTCATTATATGGGATCTGGTTATCTTGTTGTCTACACTGCCCACAGGTTACCTTGGTCTCTTATCTCTGTAGCTCAAGAGAACACTTGTACTTCTCTGTCCTCCTTCTAGAAACTTATCAGAATCCCTAGATATATTCTGATCTGCTTGTCCTGATTTACACCTTTTCTGTCAGCCTGGGAGCTGGACAAGGACTAGGCTTGGTAGTTATAGAATATAAGGGGGGTTAGAATTAGGGTCTCTTCGAATAAATGTGGAGTCTGGGTGCATCTGGCAGCATAATAATTGTCAGTCTGAGAGGAATTAAATTTTAATTTAATTTTGCCTTAGATCACGAGGGAAAATGGACAAATCTTCGGAGCCAGTTCATCCCAGAATGTCAGAATATGGCTTGCAGGTATGCACAGCTCTCTGCAAATTGCCTATGAGATGCTTTTTACAGTGAGTGAAAGTGAAAGAGTTTAGTAGTATGGCTGCCGCTGGTTCTACAATAGCTTCCACAAAAATCTCCCAAGAGGAGAATTATATGTATAAATGACTGATGTTTATTGTTTTATATGTTTGCTTTGTGACAGTAACATCTTTGCCTTGCTCTAGCACTTATAACAGTAGTATCTCTCTCATTCTAGATTCGAGGTAATGGCCATGACAAGATGTCTTCCCACAAGCTACAACAGAACTCTATGTCAAGGAGCCAATCACCAGAGAGGCACTCTAGCAAGAAAAGCACATATGAGGTGGAGCAGAGTAGTCGCAGAAGATCAAGATCACCTAGAGATAATAAACAGTAAGCAGGGACAGAGCAACTGTTGCTGGTTATCTGTTGTGTTGTAGATTCCAAGCTGTGTAACTATAATTTGAATATGATGGGATGTCATAAAGCAAAGCAGGATTTGAGTGTACTTGGGCAGCAGTTATTGTGCCATCCAACACACACTGAAGTTATGATGCAAGATGGTGAGTTGGCAAAGATGTGGAATAAACCCAAATACACTCATCCCTCCACATTTGCAGCATTAACTTTTGTGGATTTGATTATTCATAGATTTTATGAATATGTTCTTTCTAGGAATATCTAGGTCCTCTAGCACCACTCTGTGGACAACTTTAATGAAAAATTGCACGGAATGACCTAAAGAGAACGTTTATAGCTCCTCTAGTGCAATTCTATGGTCAATGTCTGGCAGATGTTGACCACAGAGTCGCACTGGAGGACCTAAAAATTCCTAGAGAGGTGTTCTCTCAGGTAAAAAGATAGTGTTTTTGTTATTTGCAGTTTTTCCACATTCATGGGGGTCCTGTGCCCCTAACCCCAGCGGATGTGGAGTAACAAATGTAGCTTTAATTTAAGTGTGATCAGGTGGTTATTCTTGTGGTGGAAAGAAAATTCTTCCTGAATTGCAGGCACAACAGCAGGGACCAGAAGACAAAAACAGGAGGCAGGAGCCTTTCTCCCAAAAAAGAAAGTTACAGAAGACAACAGACCTCAAGGTATGCTGGATGCCTATAGTAACACTGGATATTAAATGGCTTGTGTCGTAAGAGAGGTGCTGCAAACAGTTTATAAGGCTGTGCAATCCATGCAAGAAGCATGAAAGCTGAATGGAAAAACAAAGACATTCAGAGACCCACTTTGTTTCAGTGTGTTGACTGAAAACAGCCAAATACAATTCACATGTTTTAAAAGACACCTTCCTAGATGCTGAGGATTAGAAATGTGTTCTTATTTTTGGAATTAGCGGAATATAATGGGAGTGAAGGATCCTATCATACAGAAGTTAGTTTTCAGTGCTCCCAAAGCAATGTTATTCTTTCGTGCAGGCCGCTGCAAAAGTGAACACCCACCTTTCAAAGGAAGGGACATAGTCCAAAGTTATCTGATTTATCTCTGTTAAAATTAGATGGTTTATCAATGACACAGTGCCTTCCTCTGCACTGGTTTTCTGGTTTGTGTGTGTGCCTTTAAGCTGCCTGTTGACTTATGGTGACCCCATGAATTTCCTAGGGCTTTCTTAGGCAAAGAATATTCAGAGATGGTCTTGTGAGTTCCTTCCTCTGAAATATAGCCTACAGTACCTGGTATTCATTGGCAGTCTCCCACCCAAATACTAAACAGGGCTGACCCTGCTTATCTTCCAAGATCAGAAGGGATTAGGTGCTTTTAGGGTATTTAGCTTTTCTATTAGTTACTAGTTATAACTATGTTGCAGGTACCTGTTTGATTTACAATATTCTGAACAGCTTGGAACACTGCATATTGCCAAAGGAACATGCTATAGGAATGAGTCCTAGTGCGGCAAGATAATTTCCAGGATAAATCCTTGCTCCAATTAATTATACTTGATCTGTCTGAGCCTTTTTGTCGATAATCTTTGATCCCGCACATTATAACCTAGTGGTGATGGTGGTCCCTTTTTGTATTTATAATAGCTGAGAGAAATTTACTTGGAGCTCAACTGGTGGCTGAGTGGCGATGTGATTCTGAACTTTGACACAACAGTCCATTGAGCTTCCAGTTCTCAAAGCCTGGATGACTAAAATCATGCTTGCTTGATTTAAGCAGAAAACTCTCAGCAGAAGAGTTGGAGAGAAGACGGCAAGAAATGATGGAGAATGCCAAGTGGCGGGAAGAGGAAAGGATGAACAATGTAAACAGACATAGAAAAGAAGAGGAACGAGAGCGAGCACTGGAGAAATTTGGCCGTAGTGATGGGAAGTTCATACAGTAAGTGTCCTGCTTCCTCCATCCTCTAAACCTGAGGAGAAGCTGCAGCTTGTTGATAGAGCCCGTTTTTACATACAGAATGCCACAGCACCACCAGTCGAAAGGTGTGAAAAATCTCTTGTTGAGATCTTGAAGAGCCACTGCTTGTCACAGTAGAGCAGACAGTACTCTTGATGAACAATTCTTTAACTCAGTATAAAGCACCTCATGTGTTCCTATAAAACCTTGGTTCCAGTCTGCTTTACATCTAATCTATTACTACTAACATATCAATTAAATTCGTGAATAATCAGATCCTCAAAAGTCAAAGCCACAGATATAGAGGGCTAAAAGTGTATAGTTTTAAAAATCTTTAAATTTTTAAAATCTGTTTTTTAACTCATATCACTTAATATGTTTTTAGCTTATTAATCTTACTGTTTTTAGCTTGTTTAACTGGTTTTAATTCTACTGTAAGACACCCTGAGATCTCTAGATACAGGGTGGGATATAAATATTTTAATTAATAAATACATAAATTAGATGAGCAAGAGCTGAGATTGATTAATAGGGAAAAGTGAATGGCATAGCAGCAGCAGCAAGTGAGGTGTGACTCTTGTTATTCAGACAAGGATCAACTAAAAAAGTGGGTATTGAGGAGAGGCTCCAGGAATGGTGAGAACTGAATATGAAAGCGGAAGCTCCATCAAACATTAGTGGTCACATAGAAATGAATAGCTGGGTAAAGGACTTGAGCCAAAGAGCACACCTAATTTTTTACTGGGATGTTCTATTCATCATCATCGTCATCATTATATGATATAGATACTTAAGGCAGCTAACAACAAATTTAAAATAGTACAAGTTAAAAACATTACAGAAGCATTAAAATGGAGAGATAACATTTAAAAAACAATTTTAAAAAGTTAAAAACACATTAAAAATTAAAATGCATTAAAAACTCTATACTAATTCTATACAAATATATTTCTCATCCTGATCACCCAGATATTATTGTGTGAAAAGTGGAGGGGACGTCACTCAAGATTTGCATGCCCATCATTTCTACTTCATACTCTCCTTTCCTTAACCTATTTCCTTCTGTTCCCTTCCCATCATTTTTCCTTTGGGGAAGGAAATGTGACTTTCCCACTTAATCATATGCTTTCCCCTCTCTCTCCTTTCCCTTGTAGCCACATAAAGCTGGAGAGTGCATCTACCTCCTCTCTTGAAGACCGGGTCAAAAGGAACATTCACTCTATTCAAAGGACAGCAGCAGCCCTGGAAAAAAACTTCATGCAGAGATGAAATTCTCATGAGATGAGACTACTGAAAACTTGCACTTGGGGGTGCTTTTTTAACCTCAGAGGAACAGGGATCAGGGAAACAGAAAAGTATGAGACTTTCACAGCCTTAGATCAGCTCTCTCCTCCATGTGCTAGAGGTTTTATGTCTGAACAATGAATGGAAGTTTATTGTGATGTACATTTCTAAAATACACAAACTAAGGTATTTCAAAATTCTTTAGGTTCAGCATTTTTGTACTTGATGTGCTCCATACAAACCACTTTAGCAGTAGCCCCTGACCTTTCTTTGATGCTCCATAATTTCACTGCAGTGTGAAAGGGTATAAGATACAGAAAAGAGGGCATGAGAGGATGCTACCTCACAAGTTCACATCTACAGTGGGCAGGACTGACAAGCAGCAGGGAAACAAAAGAAGCAGGATACCAAAAAACAATACAAAAAACAACAACAACACTGGTGTTTCATTGGTTAACATAGTACTTTCATTCAGGAAGAACTTAAGGCATACAAAGTGTTTGGACAGGTCCAGACATATAGTGAAGTCCAATGGACTGCAATGCTCAGTTTGACAGTTTCTGCCTTGTTGACTTGTTTTTCTCTGCTCTTCAAGACGGTTGTGTTCCCTTCACTCCAGTCACTGCTTGTGACTTTTAAACAAGAGTTTATGCCAAATAGCTAAGGCCATAGAATCAGAGGCCCCTTTTTTGAACAGGTTTATTTTATCAATGTGTTTTAGCAAAGTAGAGCAGACTTCTACATGTAGGTACAAAACAGATTTTGAAATGGGCAAGCAAAAACCTTTGGCCACATAGAACTTTAATACAATGTTCTTCTGTACATTCCTCCTTGGTAATATGTAAATATCGAACTTTGTATATCTCAATGGCATTTAATATAATTCTTTTAAGCAGCTAATGTTTGGATGATTTTAATAAGCTATGTTATAGCTGGGTTTTTTTTTAAATTGGAAGGAAATGTGCAACAGTTGCAAAAAAGCATCAGTATTTCCCACCCACAGCAACTAGCTTTGATGTGGGGCCTTTCTGTAACGGGGAATAAGATTGTTGTCTGCCTGCAAAGTGCTCTACTTGTTCTCTCTTACTGGTGCTCTTTGAAACCCCTCTGGAATACACACTGAGAGGTGGCCACATGGAGAGGTATTATAAGAACCAATGTGCTAGATCAAACCAAATACCTAAGTAGTCCACCATTTTGTTTGCACAGTAAACCAAATGGCTAAGGAAAGCCTGCACTAGGGCATGAATGCAATAGCATCTTCCCTCTTGTGTGGCATACTTACTGCCTATGACACTGGAGATAAATATCACCATTATGACCTGTAGCCCTTGAGCACCTACTGGGATATTTAACACTCTTGCATATAATGTCCCATTTTTTGAAGTAAGTCCCACTGATTTACTTCAAAACTCTGGGAAGCATGGAGGTGAGTGATACCAGCAGTTCTGGCAGGTTAGGTCAGAGGTTGTTGGGAACCTAACCTGTTTTGAGTTCTGTGAAATTATTACATCTTCAAAAAGATCTTACTGGTGTTGCCCCAACACATCTTTATTAAATATTATGTGTTGTCACATTGATTTGACTTATGGTGACCCTATGAATGCGAGATCTCCAATGGATGCTGTTATTAACCATTCTGCTTAGGTCTTGCAAACACGCTGTGGTTTACTTGATTGAGTCAATTGATTTCTAATGTGGTCTTCTTTTCCTACTGCTTTTCACTTTACCAACCATTATTGTTGTTTTTAATGAGTCATGTCATCTCATAATATGGCCTAAGTACAATAGGCTCAATTCAGTCATTTTGGCTTCTAATGGCAGTTTAGGCTTGATTTAATCTACTACTCATTTGTTTGTCTTTTTTTTTTAAAGTTTATTATTTAAAATCAACATATACAATTCACATTCGTTCCACATTTAACATTTAAAAAATCGCATCAAATGAAAAAGAAAGATCACATTCTACTAAAACAAAAAGTGGTTATAACATTGCGAAATACACTTAAACGTTGAAACATTTAATCTCTTAATTTTTATATCCGATTTTAACACTGAAGTACTTTTCCCAGCTATTATCGGATTTTCTCTTCTTCATTTACAAATGTACTCCTTATACCACCTATTTCATTTTCGTCCTTCCTATACCATTCTTTTAAACCTTCCTATTTACTCTCTCCTATTTCTCTTTCATTTATTCCCTTCCCTCTATTCTCTTTCCTTCTTCTTTATTCCCTTCCATTCTTATACTTTCTCACTCTATCTTGACCTTACTGATTTACTAAATACCTTTCACTCCCTTGTTTATTCCATTATCTACTTCCACTCACCTTCTACACTTACCTCTAACCCTCTAGTACTTTCTACTTCTTTCCTACTGCAAATTCATTCTCAACTCCATTCTTCCTTTCGTATCCACATTCATTCCAACTTCCTCCTTGTTTTAGCTGGATTATTAGGTATACTGTAGTTGGCCATTTATTTGTCTTTTTGACAGTCTATGGCAGGGGTTGGCAAACTATGGCCCGCGGGCCAAACCTGACCCATCGAGGCCTTGTAACCAGCCCATGGCCGGTCCTGCCACCGCCTTTCTCTCTCGTGCCTGTGCGGCCTCCTCCTCTGCCCTCTGCCTCTTTCTCTGCCTCCTCCTCCTCCTCTTTCTCTGCCTCCTCCTCCGCTCTCTGCCTCTTCCTCCACCCTCCTCCTCCGCCGCTCTCCGCGGCAGGCAGGCGAATCTCAAGCAGTTGATGATGATGACGATGATGGGGTTTTCTTGGCAAAATTTCTTCAGAGAGGGTTTGCCATAGCCTTCCTCTGAGGCTGAGAGAGTGTGGCTTGGCCAAAGTGGGTTTACATAGCCAAGCAGGGATTCGAGGCCAGCTCTCCAGCCTCAGACACGTGCTTCACTCATGCCACCCCTGCGCTTGTTTGTTTCACTTAAACTAGCATGTTTAATTGTTAATGATGATGATGATGATAATGATTATTATTATTATTTTTCTTTCTTGGCAAAATTTCTATTATTAATTGTTGTGTTGATGCTGATTTGTTGCTGTTTTCTTGGGGTTTTCTTGGCAAAATTTCTATTATTAATTGTTGTTGTGTTGATGCTGATTTGTTGCTGTTTTCTTGGGGTTTTCTTGGCAAAATTTCTTCAGAGAGGGTTTGCCATAGCCTTCCTCTGAGGCTGAGAGACTGTGACTTGGCCAAAGTGGGTTTTTAAATATTGCATATATTCCCGTTTTTGTTTTTTTTACTTCAAAATATGATGTGTGCAGTGTATGTAGGAATTATTTTTTATTTTATTTTTTCATTTATTTATTTACTTACTTACTTACTTACTTCGGCCCTCCAATAGTCTGAGGGACAGCGACCTGGCCCCCAGCTCAAAAAGTTTGCCTGCCCCTGGTCTATGGTACCAGTAGAATTCTCCAGTACATTTCAAATAAATTTTCTTTTCCTGTCAGCTTTCTTTACTGTCTAGCTTTCACATCCATGCATACAAATCAGAAATAGCCTGGATGATTCTGGAGATCTTGCCTAGTTCTTTCATACTTGTCCTTCTAAGTTCTAATTGTCTAATTTCTTGACTGTAGTCTCTCTTTTGGTTTATGATTGAGCCAAGCCATTTCAATATTTTCATCATCCATTTTTAAGTTACATAAATCATCTGTGGTTATTTTTGTTTTCTCAATATTTGGCCATAGCCCTGCTTTTGCATTTCCTTGACTTTCACAATAGTCAGTCTACATCTTTACAACTTTCTGCTAGTTAACATGGTGTCATCTGCAGATCTTAAACTGTTGTTGAGGTGGTTCTAATATCTGATTTTTTTGTTGTTGTTTCTTCAAATCCTTTCTGACCAAGATGACCTTATCATGGGGTTTTCTTGGCAAGTTTCCTCAGACAAGGTTTGCCATTGCCATCCTTAAGACAGTATGACTTGCCCAAGGTCACCCAGTGAGTTTACATGGCTGAGCTGGGATTCGAATCCTGGTCTTGAGTCATAGTCCAATGCTCAACCACTACACCATGCTGGCTCTCTGTTCCTGATACACAATTTTACACAATTTTCTTTTTTAATGGCAAAGGGAACTCCTCTGCTGTTTCAATGGCACTATGATGCCCCCTTTAAAATAACAAAAGTAGAATGATTGTGTATTCCGTAAGGGTGAAGACTCAATTCTTTTGGAATGGCTCCAGTGGTCACATGCCCACAGTATGTTAGGGTTCCCTACTGTTCCTCCATTCTTCCTCCCCTTAATTGACTGTTCCTTCAGGTTCTCTCCATTCATTTTTCTTAATATCTTTTATGTCAAGTTTCCCTCCTAACCAAATACCACTCTCCTCTATTATTAGTTATAGCAATAGTCTTCTCCATTGGCTGTGCTGTTGGGAGTTGGAGTCCAACATTTGGAAGGCTGCATGATTCCTATCCCACTCTACAAAGACATTCCTAGGCCTTTTGCTCCATCTATAGTGTTACCGTAGCCATACTGGTCTTTAATAAAAATCAGCTTGTGAGGCTTTATATGATAGATTGCATCACAAGTACAGCTTTAAGGTTGCATTCAGTACTGTATTTGAAGTCCGTCAAAGTAGTAATCGAAGTGTAGCCATGGTGTGTGTGCATGCAAAATAAAGCAATTCTTTCAAATTCTGCCCCTTTGAAATTGTCCTTCAGTGCCCAAATCTCTAGTAATGCAGTAACTGAAAATCTTCAGTTGAGCATTTAGAATTACAGTTTAGGGATCCAAAGAAAAGGGACAGGTAAAATTACCAAAGGAGTGTGAATACAGCAAATGGAAGAGTTCTAGGTGTGAACAAATTTCAGTGTCGATTCTGCAATGCTAGAAATCTGGATATTGAAGGAGAATTTTGGAATGTGTGTGTAAGAATTCATATCTGAAGGCAGGCCCCTCATTTTGCCCCCACATCAACTACACATCTAACAGTAGGTCTTAATACGTCAAACAACTGTTGTATTTATATGTTTTGGGGGGTTTTCAGGTTGTGAGGCCGTGATTTAGAAGAATATTCCTGGCGTTTGCCTGCATCTGTGGCTGGCATCTTCAGAGAATGGTGGCATGGAGGTGTGTGGAGTATATATACTGTGTGACCCTTGGTTGAGAGGATTAACATGTAAATCTATGTATTGTTCTGTTGAGGCAAGGCCTCTGGGTGGGAGTATAGGCGAAGAGGATTAGTGTCTATTTACTTAATAGTCCATTATCTCCTGGGAAAGCAACACTACTCTCCCAAAAGCTGTGTCCCATCAAGACCTGACGTCCAGCCTGTAGTGTTTAAGGAAATTCACTGGCTGGGAACAGACAGATGTCTACAGACATCTTCCAAAGGGACTCCCGTCAGAAAAGCGGAAGATGCGGCTACTACCGTAGTTGAATGGGCCAAAACCTGAGCTGGAAGAGTTCTACCTGAAAGTTGGTAACACAAGTAGATGGTACCAGCCACCCACTTAGAGAACATTTGAGCAGTCACAGGTAGTCCCTTCTTGGCCTCTGAGTAGCAAACAAAGAATCTCTTGGAGCACCTCAAGCCCAAGGTTCTGTCCAGGTAAAATGCAAGCGTTCTCCTCACATCCAGAGTATGGAGGAAGTGCTTGGTATCAGTTGGGTTCGGGGCCAAAGTCGGCAACACAATGTCTTGCTTCAAGTGGAAAGATGACCACCTTTGGAAGGAAAGTGATGTCGGGATGGAGGACCACCTGTCCTTGTGGAATCTAAGGTGAGGCGGGTCCATCCGCAAGGCACAAAGTTCACTTGCGCGTCGAGCTGAGGTAACGGCCACTAAGAAAGCTGTCTTCCAGATCAGCTATCTTAAGTCCATGGTGGCCAAGGGCCTGAAGGGCTTTTTTGAGAGGTATGAAAGCACCAAGTCCAGACTCCAAGCAGGGGTCGGTACCGAGGATGGAGGTAGTTGAACCCTTTCAGGAACTTCTTCACCAAGGGATCCTTGAAGAAGGACGGGCAGCCCTCGAGCTGGTAGTGATGCTACTCGGAGGCCAAGAAGGGACTACCTGTGACTGTTCAAAGGTCCTCTAAGTGGGTGGCTGGTACCATCCACTTGTGTTACGAACTTTCAGATAGAACTCTTCCAGCTTGGGTTTGGGCCCATTCAACTAGGGTGGCAGCTCTGTCTTCTGTTTTTCTGACTGGAGTCCCTTTGGAGGATGTCTGTAGAGCTGCTGTATGGTCCCAGGCACTGATTCTGCAACATAGATTCCAACCATACATGGAAAGAGAGATCCCAGAGGTCCAAGCAAGGTTCAGAAAAGGAAGAGGCACTAGGGATCACACTGCAAACATACAATGGCTACTGTAGCGAACTAGGGAATTCCAAAAGAAAATCAGCATGTGCTTTATAGACTATAGCAAAGCCTTTAACTGCATGGATAATGAAAGGCTACGGAATGCCCTTAAAGACATGGGAGTGCCAACACATCTGATAGTCCTAATGAGGAATCTGTACTCAGGACAAGAAGATACTGTCAGAGCAGAACAATTGAGAAAGCAGTCAGACAAGGCTGCATCCTTTCACCCTATCTGTTCAACTTGTATGCAGAACATATTGTAAGGAAAGCAGGCTTGGACACAGATGAAGAAGTGAACATAGGAGGAAGGAATATCAACAATCTAAGATATGCAGATGACACCATAATAATAGCAGAAAACCTCACAGACCTGGAACACATACTAAGGAAGATCAAAGAGGAAAGTGCAAAGGCAGGCCTAATGTTGAACATAAAGAAAACAAAAATAATGACCACCGAAGACCTTCACAAGTTCAACCTAGACAATGAAAGAATAGAAATAGTAAAAGAATTCCTATACCTGGGATCAAACATTGATAGAAATGGGGACTGCAGTCATGAAATCAGAAGAAGTTTAAGAATTGGGAGGGTGGCTATGAAAGAACTAGAAAAGATCCTAAAATGCAAAGACAGACAACTCAGCACAAAAATCACAATCATACAAGCCATTGTATTCCCTATTGCCATGTATGGGTGTGAAAGCTGGACAGTTAAGAAAGATGATGGGAAGAAAATCAACTCATTTGAGATAATGTGGTGCTGGAGAAGAGTGCTGAGGATCCCATGGACACCGAAAAGGACAAACAAATGGGTCTTAGAGCAGATCAAGCCGGAAACCTCCCTGGAAGCCAGGATGACCAAATTGAGACTGTTGTAGTTCGGACACATCATGAGAAGAGAGGACTGGGTGGGTTAGGGAAGGGGTTGTTTGACTGTTTTAACTTGTACTGTTGTTTTAATCTGCTGTACGCCGCCTCGATTGCGCTGCAGAGAGGCGGCATAAAAATAAAATTATTATTATTATTATTATTATTATTATTATTATCTTTGGAAAAAACAATAATGTTGGGAAAGGTAGAGAGAAGGAGGAAGAGTGGAAGGCCACATGCCAGATGCAGGGACTCTATTAGGGAGGTCCCAATGGGTATTAAGGGGTTACAGGAATTAAACAGAGCAGTGGAGGACAGAGGGTCTTGGAGATGTCTCAGCCATAGGGTCACCATGGGTTGAGATCGACTTGAGGGCAGTTAACAACAATGTAACATTGTAGAGAGATCTTGTTGCACCTTTGAGAGTAACTGAAAGAAAAAGTTGGCAGCATGAGCTTTCCTAAACTTAAGCCTACTTCCTCAGATGCATTTAGTAGAGTGGAAACCAGGGACATATATATATATATATGCCATGAGAATGTCAATTCAAATTCAGAATCCTTCGTGTATGGAAATGCAGCTGAGAGAGGGGGGGGTGTTAATAAGCATCCAGAGCAGGGGTAGGCAACCTTTCCCCTTTAAGGGCCGAGGGACTTCAGCTCCCAGAATCCCAGGAGCTATTTGCCAACATGGGACTATTGGCCAACATGGCTGAGGCTTCTGGGAGCTGAAGTCCCTCGGCCCTTAAAGGGGAAAGGTTGCCTACCCCTGATCCAGAGCCTGAATAAACGCAGAGGGTCAGAATTGCTTTCCAAAGTGCTGCTGCTTCTCCGACTCTTTGGGCCGAGACTCGCTCCGGCCAGAGGGGGCGCTGTCCTCAAAGTAGAAAACCCCGGGAGGTCCCGCCGTAATCCTCCATTCATAATTCCAGGTGCTTCGCCGCTGATTGGCTATCGCGCCCGTAGAGCGGAGAGGTGCGGCTCTGCCTCCTACGTCACGCTTTCTTACCGAACGTACCATTATTGAAAGAAGGGGAGTGAGGGGAACAGTTCCCGACTCCCCAGCCTGTGTCTTCCTTTTGGTTACTCTCAATCGACCCTTTCCCCACCAGGAAAATATCTCCGCCTCTCACAACAACCATTGTCAAAGGTATCTCTCCACTCCTTTCCCTCACGCAGAAATGGTACGTCCTTCTCCGCCCCCTCCCTCCCTCCGCCGCCGCCATCTTGGCGCCTCCTTTGCGCAGGAGCCGAGCTCGGAGCTCGTTCCGCGGTGGAGGGAACCACCGAGTCCGAAGCGCAGGGGGTAGGCGGGGCGGAGCGACACATTGGCAGCGGACGGAACTATTCTATGGTCGCTGTGAGAGAAAAGGGGGATGAGGATAGGTCCATTTCGGGAGGAGCGGAGAGGGTGGTACTATTTGGCAGCTGACAGGGGGGTGGGGCTCGGACCCAACCATTCGTGGAAGGGGGTGCAAGGTTTCTGAGCTAAACCATTGCGCCTACGGGGGGGAAAGGAGTGTGTATAGGTGAGTGATACTGTTGTTAAATGGTGTGTGGTGATGTCCCGGTGGGAGGGGTAGGCAGGAGGTAACAGAAGAGAGAGGTACTGGGGTGTAGATGGTGCCATTAAGAGTGCTTCTGGAGGGGGGTGCACCCCTGCTTTGATTGGAATGGTGTCGGTCTTAGTATAGGCGGGAGGGGCTGGGTTGTACCATTTGGGGCACATACGGGGAGGTGTTGAAGACTACCACAGATTGGATGGGGGCGTCCATTGTGAGTGGGTGAGGGGGGGTTCCATGTGGTATCACTGGCGGCCCTACTAGGGGCGGTACCACTGTCTTTAGCAGAGAGGGGAGGACAGGGGGTGGTGCCACTTTAGGAGGCTCAGTGGCCTAGTGCTAATATTACCTCAAGGGACATCCTGAGGGAGTGTGGAGTGCCAGGTGAGGAGGCGCTAAGCAGAGCCAGCACATGGAGCAAAGGGTGCCATTTTGAGCGGTGACAGGAGACACCATCTGGAGCCAGAGCACTAACAAGTGTCCGGCGGCTACTAAAAGGCCAGAAGGCGACTCCATTGGCATGAGAGGCGGTAACCCAAGGCGGATGGGTCCAGGGGCTACCATGCCGAGCCCTACCTATTGAGAGGAGGAAGAAGTGGCAGAGATTTGTCAGGGCAGGGAGTCCGGAGTTTCCAACCATGGCCTCAAACTGCACCGGGAGCACGGCGGCCGCAAGCGTGGGCGCAGCGCTGGGCAGTGCTCTCAGTGCTTCCAAGACCAAGACCAAGAAGAAGCATTTTGTGTGCCAGAAGGTGAAGCTCTTCCGTGCCTCGGAGCCGCTTCTCAGCGTCCTCATGTGGGGAGTCAACCACACGGTGAGCAAGAGATGTGCCTCCCTCTTCCCATCCCACCCCTGTACACACGTCCCTCCACATTTCTGGCTTTGACTTTTGCGGATTTGATTATTCACAGATTTTATTAGTATGTTCTCTCTAGGAATATCTAGATTCTCCAGCACAACTCTATGGTCAACTTTAACCAAAAGTCGCCCTGAAGGACCTAGAGCAGAGGTAGGCAACCTTTCCCCTTTAAGGGCCGAGGGACTTCAGCTCCCAGAATCCCAGGAGCTATTGGCCAACATGGGACTATTGGCCAACATGGCTGAGGCTTCTGGGAGCTGAAGTCCCTCGGCCCTTAAAGGGGAAAGGTTGCCTACCCCTGACCTAGAGATTCATAGACAGAAGACTCCACTAGACATTTGTAGCTCCTCCAGCGTAATTCTGTGGTCAGTGTCTGGCAGATGCTGACCACAAAGTTGCACTGGAGGACCCAGGGATTCCTAGAGAGAACACTCCACTAGGAATTTGTAGCTCCTCCAGTGCAGTTCTGCAGTCAATGTCTGGTAGATGTTGACCACAGAGTTGCATTGGAGGACCTAGAGATTCTTAGAGAGGTGTTCTCTCAGGTAAAAACATAGTGTTTTTGTTCTTTGCAGTTTTTCCACATTCATGGGGTCCTGTGCCCCTAACCCCAGCAAATGTGGAGGGATGAGTGTATTTGCGAACAATGGTGCAGAGCCACCAAATGTTTCTTCTCTCTGGGACCTCCTCTTCTGAGGACAGGTGCAGAACTGTCCGTTTGCCAAATAGTTGTACCCAGAGTAACCAGTCTTGAGGTAGTGGTTCGCTATTAATTGAGCCTGAATATGTACCTCTTGGGCAGCTCTTCCACATACTTGTGTGTATCATGCACGCATGGTGCTGGGGACTTCGAAAGGGATTATTTCCCCTCTCATTAGTGGTTTTAGTGGCTTTCTCTGCTGACACTTTACAACAGTTGCAGGATATGTCAATTCCTTTTTGTAGCTAACCTTTCTGTAGCTAATCACATCTTTCTTCAGAAGTGAGATCAATTGACCTCATTGCAACATAGTTCCATCAAAGTGTATGTGTGGTTGAAGCCTTATTTAAACTTTTATCCAACAAATCCCATGTCTTTTGTCAGCTGTGTGTGAATTTATCACAACTGATATTTCCTACAACTCACCCATTTTGTTTGTTTTTATCTACAATTAATTTGGATTTCTTGGATGTACTGTTTCACAGTTTAAAGGAGAAGCACATATATAAAGCATATTTTTGAGTGGATGTTGAAACCTCATGAAATCTGAAATATTTCAAATTCTCTATGATGTATGTGCCAGCATGGCATATATGTTTAGGTGTCTAGACAACTGGATTATGTCAACTGCATTAAAAACCTTTTTATATCAGGTAACAGAAATGAATGGTATTTTCTCTTGTCAAGGCAGAACTGGCCAGTTGGAGCTAGGTTTTAATTTCATCTCATCCTGAGCTCATCCTCAATTGTCTTGAGCAAATGGTTGCATTCTGCCTCAGTTGCCTATGTAAAATGAAAATATTGCCTTTCAGAGTTATTGAAAAGTGGGGAAAGAGGTAAAAAAATTCAGCTTGCAGCAGAGTGCCATATAAATGCTGCATAAATATTTATGAATTAGCATAATGATTTCTGTTTTTGTTATATGCGCAAACATACTTATGGTTTTTTCCCAGAGTTGTAGAAAGCATTAAAAAGCTCTTGGTAATTCTGTGACAACCTGAAAAGGCTTTCACAATGAACTTCTGAAAATCTCATTAGCTGTTGTTGTTAAGATGATCCCAGAGAACTTGGAGAGGCACATTTTTTAGTCCCAGCCACTCCTTCCTTCTGTGGGTTGGGGTTGAGTTCTCTTTATGCCAGAGTATTAAAAATGATGTGTGTCAACATGCCCATGTTATCAGGGGGAAATGACTTCTGCCACTTCAGATTATAGGAGTGTGAACTAATCAGTGGTGTATACTTGTTCTAACTATAACACAGATGACCAAAGTACCACCCACAAACAACTCACCTTCTCTGTGGCAAGCACAGCAAAGTTACAGGCATGTTCTTCACATTTTGTGTAATCAGACCCTCTTTTCTATTGTGCTAGATATTGTGCTCAAGACTAAAAATGGGGAGGGTGGCTATGATAAAACTAGAAAAGATTCTAAAACACAAAGATATACAACTCAGCATAAAAGTCAGAATCATACAAGCCATTGTTTTCCCTATTACCATGTATGGATGTGAGAGCTGGACAGTTAAGAAAGATGATAGGAAGAAAATAATTAATTTGAGATAATGTGGTGCTGGAAAAGAGTGCTGAGAATCCCATGGACAGCCAAAAGGACAAACAAGCCAGATCAAGCCAGAAACTTCCCTGGAAGCCAAGATGACCAAACTGAGACTGTCATACGTTGGACACATCATGAGAAAGGAGGATTCACTGGAAAAGACAATAATGCTGGGGAAGGTGGAGGGAAGTAGGAAGAGAGGAAGGCCACATGCCAGATGGGTGGACTCTATTAAGGAGGTCATGGGTATGGGTTTGCAGGACTTAAGCAGAGCAGTGGAGGACAGAGGGTCTTGGAGATGTCTCATCCGTAGGGTCGCCATGGGTTGCGATAGACTTGAGTGCAGTAAATAACAAAAACAACAATTAGAAATAAGGTAGGAAGTTGGCCTCATATCAAATTCTCTCCCACCCTCTGCCAAAACTTAAACAGAATACACTGAAGCAAAGGGAATATCAGTTTGGTTAATATATCTTCTGTGAAAGCAACTTTAGGGAGCAAGGGAGAACTGGACTTTTAATATGGAGATACAGGACTTGAGTAAAGAAGAGTGATAGAATCTCAAATTAATACTTTTGTTTTCTGTGGCTGGTCTATAAATTTGTAATATTTTAATATTTATGTTTTATTTAAATTGTGGATATGTTTTAGGAAATCCCAGATCAGTAGAGTAAATAAAGTAAAGAGGTTGTAGTAATCCATTAAAATTTATTGACGTAGGGTTGGGAGGGACCAAGGGGTCATACAATTTATCTGTAACACTTCTTGCCACACGACTTGTTGTACTGTAATTGCCAGCATAAAAGGCTTTAAAAACAAACAATTAGATACATTTAAGGGGAACGCGTTTATGGGAAGATATTAGCTACAAGCAGATCCATATGTAGAAGGAGGATACCTCTGATTGTTAGGCAATGACGGCATACAACTATGTAAAGACGTTGCCTCCTGGGAGGCATCAGTGGTCAGCCACTGTTGGAGGCATAGTATTATGGTTCATGTCTCTTTATCATGACTTGGAGCTGGCGGTTCGTACGTTCTTAAAGAGTTAGCATGATTTCTCAGTCATTTGGCTGCTCTTAGCAATCAAACTGTGTAGATTTATTTTCTTTACCTTCTATTTATATGAGCAAACTGGTGTTTAAAATTTAGAGTTGTCTTTTTGAATAGTTTGAGTTCTCACTCTTCAAAATAGTTGACTCTGCCCTCCAAAACTGCTCCTCTCTTCACTGTCCTGTGGAATATTGGCAGCTTCTGCTTAGGAATAAGGTTAGAACTTGCAGAGTCTAATGACTGTGGCTTGCTTACAGTGAATAAAGAGACAAATATGTGATGACATAAAATGTTAGGGACAGAGGAAGGTTGTTTGCTTCTCACAGACATTTGACTGGCCATTTTTGGGAACCGTGTGCAGGAACCCAGTGTCCCTCCATTTCATTCATCAGGCTCTTCTTGCATTCTTACGTGTGATGAAGAGATGAGAGGTAGTCACTGCCAAATTGCCTGCCATGAGCAAACAGTCTGCTGTGAAAAACTAATTAAATACAGTATTGTGAAGACTTTTATGTTAACCACTCACACATGAAGCCACAGGACTTGACAGCTATGGCAAGGTGTCTTCTCAGGTTCTCCTCTGCAGGAAATTCTGCTATATTGCTGCATTAGGTCTATTTGGTTCATATAAGTAACAACATTGCTTTACCCTTCTTGAAGCAACAGAACTGTTTGAGGAGGTTGCTCACTCTGTTTCTGTATGAGTCAGTATGGTTATATTGCTGCCTCCGGATCACATAGATCACTCCAGGAAGGAAAGGGGCTCCAGTAGTGCTGTGTAAATTTTGAGTATCACACATTCTTAAAGTAAAGTATCCCATGACAATTAAAGTGGTGTCAAACTATATTACTTCTGCATTGCAGATTCAGTCTGGATGTGTACATATCTTTAAGCGCTGGTGCATGTGAGTGTGGCTGTATGTGAGAGTTTTTTTAAAATTACATGTGTTATGTATTGAAATTATTTAAATAAACTCTTAATTTGAACAATGTTATTTCCTTATAAAATGCTATTAATATACATGAATGTGTGAACAAGAATATGCACACTTGATTAATATACTGTGTGAAGAGGGGTGACATCTGAATGTAGATTTAAAAGGGGTTACAAGGGTAAAAAGTTAGAGAACCACTGCACTACTGGTTATGTAACTCAGAACTGGCCAGTAGCTGCTCTCCAGAGACTTCTTAATGGTTCTTCTCACCTCAGGTGCCTAAAATCCTTTGCAGTGGAAATGCCAAGGCATAGACTAGGTCCTTCTGCATAAAAACACACACACACACGCCCATCAAGTGAGCAATAATGCTACCTCTTACTTTTTAGGCGTAAGAATGAAATGTACCACAGATTTTAATTTGAAGAGGAAATGATCTTGATCAGATTAGGGAACATTGGCTGTAAAGGGGATACAAGCTTATACTAAGGAACTGAGGAAGTTTTTATTGGGTTTTCTCTGTTCAGAGGAAGCAAATTTACAGGCTTCTTTATACAAAGAATGGTTCTCAAAAGAGGATTTGCTTTGGCAAGCAGCTGGTTCTTACATGTGCTTGAGTCTGGGAAGGAAATCCCATTCCACCTCCTAGAGTTTAGTGAGCTTTTATTTTTATTTTCCCCTGCAGTCTATATCTCAGTTGCTTGCTTGAACCATCTGGATGATTTGCTTTATAGGCAAGTTTTGGCAGCCCACATGCTCTCTGCTGATCAAATGTGCTGAATGACTTCTTCCATCTTCTACTGAGAGAAAAAAGTTCTTTTGAAACTCTAATTCTGAGTGTCAACCCACTCAAGTCCATCAGTTAAATTTAGCACAACACTGATGGCCTAAACCAGAAGCTGGACAACTATGGCCCTCCAAATGTTGTCGGATTTTATATTCTATTATTCCTTTCCAATAGCTATGCTAGCTAGGGCAGATGGGAGTTATAGTCCAAAAGCATCTTGGAGGTCTTATTTTCCCATCTCTGTCCTAAGCCAAACAATATATTGGTGTCTTGCTGCATTGTAAGAATGGTTGAAATATACCTCAAAAAATTCATGTTGGATGAACCTACCATTTTGTCCATGTTTGGAGTAGGCCAGGCTCTCTTTTGATGCATAAAGAATTACGTTATCCCAAAGGAGGGAGCAAAAGTGCACAAGGTTTCCATGATGTAGCTTGTGTTACTGTTTACAGCATGGTGAAAGCTCACAATCATGATTATTGCTCTGAAATCAAGACTCTGTCCATAAGCAAAAAAGAACGTGGACATAGGAGATAATGGTCACTTCCCTGTTCCACAGATGTAGGGAAAAAAGAATGCCTATGGACCTGGAAACCCCTATGGGGCTTGAATATTTGCAAATCTCCGTTTTCTCGGGGGGGGGGTCTGGAATGGATCCCCTGCGTAAACAGAGGGCCGACTATATAAGGTAGGTCTTCCCTTTAACCAATACAGTCAAAGTGGTATTGTTACAAAGTGGTGTTGTAATAGTGTAAGAACAAGTAATTTTTAATTTCCATGTATCTAGTGCAGTTACATCTTTGCATAAAGAACCTGTCAAGCATCGCAAATCTAAAACATCAAATTATCCAGTAAGAGCAGGTAGTTTTCACAGACACACCTGGGCCATGCTGGTTGAGGATGATCAGAGTTTTAGTTCAGCCCAACTGGAGATTGCCAGTTGAAGAAGGCTGTACTAGAGTAGATGGATTGCTCATGACTAAATGTACAGGGTGATTCAAAAATAATGGATGCAAAACCAGATAAGAACAGCTTTACTTTAGCACCATTCTTTTTTAATCACCCTGTACCTGGTTGCTTCTGTGTGGTGGAAGAATCATCAGTTTTGGGATATGTGGATATGTATTTCTGAGTCTTTGCTACATAAAGTAGAAAGATTTCATCACTGATGATATTATTTTAATACACATTGTGGGTTGCATAATTTCTCTTTCAAATCTAAGTACATCTTTTCAGGCAATTTAACTCTCACGAAGACCTGGGAGGAATGTGAGAAGTTGTCCTTTAAGACTTAACTCATTAACAGAAATGTCTCCAAATCCAATTTCTGTGCGAGGGAAAATGCCAAGTGGAAAATATGTGTGCATGGGGGTTGTCTATATATAAATATTAATTTAGTGGTATAGAAAGATAAAAAACTAGACTAAGGCCTTGTCTGCACTGGCCAGGATACTCCTTTTCACCACAGCAGCTGTTTGCACAAGTGTCTGGCTGAGCGGCCTAGTGCATCCATCACTGCTGTGGGTCACTCGCTTCTCAGCTCAGACCAAGATGCCCAGTGATGGTCGCATGCTAGGTCCTCATTCTGACCTCAGAACAAGCAACCCATTATGGTGGCAGACACACCACTCAGAAGATCCAGAGCAACAAGTAAGTTTTCAAAATTTTTAACATTGTTATGCTTTGGCTCTGGTATGGGGCATGTCTGACCTTGTCCACCTGTTATTGCCCCCAAATGCCTGTTCAGAATAGCCACAGTTAACACTTGGGCCCCATTCACACTAGATTATGATTATGATTATTATATTTTATTTATAACCCGCCTCTCCCTATGAATTGAGGTGGGTTACAACAAATAAGAATAACAATAAAATACAATATACAATTAAAAACCACATTTCTAAATCCTCTACCCCAATCCCCCTCCCAATCATAAAAAAGAAGCAAACTAAAAACAATAACGATATAAAATGAATAGCAATATAAAGTACTAATTAAAAGTGGAAGAAATAACAAATTAGCTAAAATTAGAAGTAGTTGGAGGTAAGACATCTACCGGTATTTTTTTGGGGTAGATGGGGATAGAGCTATTATTTCATTATTTTTTTTAATAAATTTTATTGAAAATCATTTTAATCACCATGGTTCCAATCTATGGAATCTTGGGTTTCTCTTTGGTACTAGAGCACTCTGAATGTCCCTTTCTAAACTGCAAATCCCAGGATTCTGTGGGGTGGAACCTTGGTTTTGTTGTTAACTGCCCTCCAGTCAATTTTGACTCATGGTGGCCCTATGGATAAGACATCTGCAAGACCCTCTGTCCTCCACTGCTCTGCTTAATTCCTGCAACCCTTTAATACCTGTGACCTCCTTAATAGAGTCCATCCATCTGGCATGTGGCTTTCCTCTCTTTCTACTTTCCTCCATCTTTCCCAATATTATTGTTTTTTCCAAAGAGTCCATGATGTGTCCGAAGTACAACAGCCTCCGTTTGGTCATCTTGGCTTCCAGGGAGGTTTCTGGCTTGATCTGTTCTAGGACTCACTTATTTGTCCTTTAGGCTGTCCATGGGATCCTCAGCACTCTTTTCCAGCACCACATCTCAAATGCATTGATTTTCTTCCTCGCATCTCTTTTAACTGTCCTGCTCTCACATCCATACACGGTAATAGGGAATACAATGGCTTATACAATTCTAACTTTTGTTCTGAGTTGTATATCTTTGCATTTTAGGATCTTTTCTAGTTCTTTCATAGCCACCCTCCCCATTCTTAGTCTTCTGATTTCCTGACTGCAGTCCCCACTTCTATCAATGTTTGATCCCAGGTATGGGAATTCTTTTACTATTTCTATTTCTTCATTGTCTAGGTTGAACTTGTGAAGGTCCTCGGTGGTCATTATTTTTGTTTTCTTTATGTTCAGCATTAAGCCTGCCTTTGCACTTTCTTCTTTGATTTTCCTTAGTAGGTATTCCAGGTCTATGAGGTTTTCTGCTAGTATTATGGTGTCATCTGCATTCTTAGATGGTTGATATTCCTTCCTCCTATTTTCACTCCTTCTTCTGTGTCGAAGCCTGCTTTTCTTATATTATGTTCTGCATATAGGTTGAAGGGTGAAAGGATGCAGCCTTGTCTGACTCCTTTCCCGATTGCGAACCATTCTGTTTCTCCATGTTCTGTTCTGACAGTATCCTCTTGTCTTGAGTACAGATTCCTCATCAGGACTATCAGATGTGTTGGCATTCCCATGTCTTTAAGGGCATTCTATAGCCTTTCATGATCTATGCAATCAAAGGCTTTGCTATAGTCTATAAAGCACATGCTGATTTTCTTTTGGAATTCCCTGGTGTGCTCCATTAGCCATTGTATGTTTGCAATGTGGTCCATCGTGCTTCTTCCTTTCCTGCACCCCGCTAGAACCTCTGGGATTTCTCTCTCCATGTATGGTTGGAGTCTATGTTGCAGAATTTTGAGCATAAGTTTGCTTGCGTGGGAGATCAGTGCTATGGTCCTATAGTTGCTGCAGTCTCTTCTGTCTCCCTTTTTGTCGATGGGGATGTATATTGATCGCTTCCAATCTGTTGGCTATCATTTTGTTTTCCTTATCTGTTGACATATGGGCCTTTGCAGACTGCTAGAAATAGTGCAAATTGAGTCCACTTTAACTGCCCTGGCTCAGGGCTAGGGAATCATGGGAACTGTATTTTTTTCTGAGACATTGAGCCTTCTCTGTCAGAGAGCTCTGGTGCCACAATAAACTACACTTCCCATGATTCCCTAGCACTGAGTCAGGGCAGTTAAAGTGGACTCAATTTGCACTATTTCTGGCAATCTGCAAAGGCAGATATATTAGTTAGCACTAGAGTTAACTCTGTCAGTGTGGATTGCAGCAGTTCAGTTGGAATATCATCTATTCCTAGTGATTTGTTTTTCTCTATTTCTCTTATTGCAGTTTCCACCTCACTTTTTAGAATTTGGGGTTCATCTTCATATGGCTCTTCATTCCATGTGTCCTTCATTTTGTCATCTTTTTTGTACAATTCTTCTGTGTATTGCATCCAACGTCTTTTTACCATGGTAAAAACTATCATGGTAGTTAAAGTGAAATAATAACTATCTGATTGTTTAGTGTAAATGGGCCCTTGACCCCGGTGTGTGAGAATTAAAGAAAGCACTGCATCATCAACATGGTGATACCCAATTCTGAAACTTCTGGTGATTTCTTCAAGAAAATTTGATATTGAATAGGTGTAGCAAATAGGCAGCCTTGTGGGCATAGTAGGACTGCATCTCATCAACCCCAGTCAGTATAGCCTATAGTTCTCACATGCTCCACTCTTGATGCTGATGTTAGCAAAGAGGCCAATAAGGAATGCTGCAGTATAACTGTATGGTTCAGCTATTACTGTTCACCAGCACTATATTTTGGCAGGAATCCAGCAGGTATAGTATTGCCTATGACCATCACCTTGACATCCAACTATTTCTAAAGGAATGTCGTGGTTGGGGTATTAAATTTTACTAGGAAATAACATGAGCCTCAACAGGGCCATAATCTCCATGCTGCTGTAGAGGTCATCCATCAGGGCAACTAGGGCTGCATCCACACTGCAGAAATAATCCAGTTTGACACCACTTTAACAGCTATGGCTTAATGCTATGGAATTCAGGGAATTGTAGTTGTGTGAGACATTTAGTCTCCTCTGGCAGAGAACTCTGGTATCGCAACAAACTGCAATTAAAGTAGTGTTGAACTAGATTATTTCTGTAGTGCAGATGCAGCCTAGATTCATTTTTGTTAGAAATCTAGGGTAAAGTTCAGTCTGAAATTGTTGAGAAACTCAGGGTCCTCCAGTAGAGGATATCA
Organism: Phrynosoma blainvillii; assembly: GCA_026167975.1. Lineage (NCBI taxonomy): Eukaryota > Metazoa > Chordata > Lepidosauria > Squamata > Phrynosomatidae > Phrynosoma > Phrynosoma blainvillii. The sequence continues at coordinate 105,888,166 of JANUYF010000005.1, read as the reverse complement.
ATTGGTTAGTGCCTATGTTGTCCTAAAGTAGACTTGTGACTGGGCAGTAGCTACATAAATTGTTTGGATGCACTGAAGACATCTTGAGGAATGGCCTCACCATCTCTTCCTTCAAGGCAACTGACTTCCCTTCTTTCAGGGAGGTATTAGCTGCCTCCTGGATCTCAACCAGCCATTCTCAGCTAATTTTTAACTTTTGTCAGCTATAGAACACAGAGGCTGAGTGAGTGGAAAAATAGTTGGGTGCACTTCTCTAAACACCCATCCACATCCTTTGCTTTCAGTAATTGAAATTAATCCAAAGAAAACTGATTAACTAGCAATGTAACAATTCTCTATCCAGCATTTGCACTATTGTGACACGAGTCCCAAGTTGGGGCAGATATCAGCAATTTTATGAGTAAAGGGGTAACACTTGCAGTGGATTTTTGAGATCACAGAAGAATCCATGTGAGGAATAAACTAGAGGTCCTTAAACTACTTTAGGCATTGTATAGATGCACTGGTGGCAGTGGGATATGATGGTTCTGCCATCACCACCGTTAAATAGGCCTTCAAATGGGTTGTAGCTAGGATCTGACCAGCTTTCCTATGATTTTCTCTTGCTAGAATTCTAGTCATCATCCATGCATTTAATTTCAATTAATTGTTCCAAGTTCCTGAAAATGCTACTGAGTCGGGGGGGGGGGGGGGAGAGAAGAAAAAAATAACACTCCCACTTTTATTTTTATTTTGTTTTCTTCCATTTCCCTTCTCATTTCTATTTGGCAAAGATACCTGCCTGAAAACCCGGGGTGGGGGGGGGGTGCTAGACAATGCAGTATACAGAACTAGATAGATCAAGGGTTTCACTTATTATAAAGTAATTTCTCTCACATAACCAATTTTTAACATTTGTTTGAGATGACTTGGGGACATGGTTGCAATGATGTCCCAAGGCCTTAGCATGGCTGTTGAAATCCTTGCAGGATCAGCATCCTGGGAGACTTCAACACCAATCTTTAAGGCTACATCTTCAGCTATGGGACAGTGAAGTACAGTAGATGGTATAATAACAGACTCCCCATACTATGTCCTGTAATGCAATGCTAAATGTCAACACTCCAAATGGGGTCACATTTAAATTGGAAACCTGATGAGGGATATAGTATTGTGATAGGCCAAGGTGATACTGCCATCTTGGTGACTGAGCTTGTGCTAGTGCTGCAGCAAAAAATGAGTAGACCCATTGACCTCAGTGAGACTTACCTGCTTTATTTGAGGTCTATGAGAAAGAATACAACTTCTGACCCACACTCTACAGACCAGGTCTGGAAGTGGAATATTTCACTTTCCATTCTTTGACTGGCATCCTGTTAGGTGTAAGTCCATCTTACATCTGCATGTCTTTTCTTGGTTATTGCAGAGGTTGATATTCTGTTCCACTTGCTGTAACAATTAAAACACCTCCTCCTGAACTTACTGTTTAGTCACTGCAGCCACACACACACACATGGCCATACTCTGGCTGGTGGAGAATACGGATGAATCAGAGAAGCGTACAGCTACATCCCCATAGACCAGGAGCGTGGTGTTTCTGCTTTGGATAAGGACACTGGGAGACCAGGGTGTGACTTCCCGCTTACCCATGGAAACCCACCAGGTGATCTTCGGCAAGTCACATTCTCTCAGTCTCAGAGAAAGTCAAGGACAACTCCCTTTTGAGCAAATTCTGTACCCCCCCCCCCAAAAAAAGAAATACATGATAGGTTTGCCTTAGGGTTACCATACATCAGAAATGATTTGAAGGCACACAACAACAACATGTCCCCATAGCCAGACACGGGATGATTAGATAATCCACTAAAACCTCTGGAATTCCCCAGAAGATCTCAGCAAATGAAGTAACCATTCTGCGTCTGACTATGGGGACATAGCCGGATGCTTTATTCTCCACCAGCAACAGAATGGGTGTGTGTGTGAAGGGACTGCAACTGCTTAACTGTGACTCTGGGGAGTGTTGAGTGTACAGCTGTAGCATAGTTCTGCATGTAGAACTATTACACACTGCTGTGCCATGGAAGATCTTGGGCCACTGTGTTCTTATACCCTAAAATATGTTTTGCTCCACATCCTCAGTATCAAAAATTTGCAAGTCACTGCAGAGTAGATAAAGATTTTCTAAGGCAATTATTTATCCTTCTCCAAAAAATGTCTGGATGTCCCCCACCCACCCACAACTTTTTAAAAAATCTTTGTACTTACAATCTCCCCTCCCCCCCCCCCTTTGGAAAATGGCAAAGGTTTTGGTAAGACCTGTATTTAGTAGTTATTCTTTGCCCTCACAAACTTCAGTTATGTGAGATAATACGCAATTCTTTGTGAGCATAGGAAAAAGCTTTCCTTGAAAAATAAGGGCAATTCCCCCCCCCCGCCCCATGGTCACAAAGATAAGCTTGAAAATGTGTAGTTAATGCTTGCTAAAATCTAATAAGCTTTCATGTAGTCAAAGGCAAGACTTTGGTGGCATTGTTTACCCCATGCCTATTACATTATGGAGAGAGGAAAAATACGGTAACTCTTTGTAAGATTGCATAGTTTGTACAGCCTGTAGAATTTATCTTTTATTGACACCAAACTCTTGATTGTCTGTTATTTTTATTTATTTATTTTTGAAAGCATGGCCTGTTCATGCCCCTGAAATCCTAGTGATTCCACTGGAGAAGGGATGGGACTTGCTTCCACCTTCTCCAGATGCCTTGCCAACTCTAAGCTCAGGATCTCTCTCTCTCTGTGAATGCCAAGTGGATTTCTGGGTGGGAATGCCCTCACTAAGTGGTTGAATATAAATTTCTTTCCTGGACTGTACAACTGCAGGTCATCCACTTAGTGCTGAAATTGCCAATTAAAGTTTAATAAGGTTTATTGGCTCTGCGGTCACAAATGCTAGCAGTATAAATGGTTTCCTTTTCTCTTTCGCTCAGATTTTACATTTCTTTTTCAGATTAATGAGTTGAGTAATGTCCCTGTCCCTGTTATGTTGATGCCAGATGACTTTAAGGCCTACAGCAAGATTAAGGTGGACAATCATCTTTTCAACAAGTGAGTAATTAATCTAATATCAGATTTAAATCATGTCTCTCCATTACTAGTTGCATGTCAGCCTGCAGATAGCTGGTTTTTGCTTGCATACTGTGAGATGGGTCATTTTTTTCATGGGAGTGAGCATGATGTGGAAATGAAACAAAGCAAGTAGTATGGGCTAATTTAACATTTAATTTTTCATTTACCTTTCTATGTGCTCTAAGGAGTTTGTCACACTACCTCCATTCTTGCCACAAACATATTAATGGAGGGAAGTGCATATATACCAGTTTGAGAGCACTCCCTACCCCAAGTTCCTCCATTAGCGTGACTGGACTGTTGCTAGCCCTTTGCACTCTCTTCTGCCCTCATTTTTAGCCCCGTCTCCCTGCCCTATGCTCTACCCAGCTTGCCTTCCCTTGGTAGGTGTGGGTGTGGTTTTTGTTTGTTTGTTTAAATGCAATTCCAGAGATATATGAGTGCGATTTTACAGCAACAACAACAAAACTGAAAAAAGAAAGTTAAAAAACCACATAAAAGGCTGTTCTGGAACAGTGAAGGGGAGGGGGAAAGGAAGAGACAGTGACACCATGTGACCGCACAGTCCCAGAACTGCTGCTGGAGTAACTTACTGCATCTGAAGACTAGCATTGTACAAGCACTGTTGAGACCTTATTGACAGATTTTTCCATCAGTGGCAAAGTGCAAGCTAAGTACGGTATGCTTCAAGACCAAGGCAGCAATGAGAGGAAGATGGTGTCATGCGATAGGTGCTATTGTCAAACTTTTATGGTATGTGTGATAAAGCCCTGAGCCCCTTCATGAATATGATTTGGATGCTGAAACTCACTTTCTGATAGGAATAATATTGCTCCTATTTAGGTCCAATGACATTGGTTGCTTATATTCCTGCAGACACAATATGAAGTATTGATGAAATCACCATAAGGAGCAGGGAGACCTCTGCTAGGGAGATTTTGTCCTATATCCAAGGTTTTATCAATTTTAAATCTAAGAGGAAATAACATTGCAGGACCTTTTGTGGTGGTGTCACCCATTCTCTAGAATTCTCTTATCATGGAGATGTGCCTGAACACATTCCTCTTAGCATGTTGATCTGTGGTTAAAATGTAACAGTTTTGGAAATGCTTTTAAATCTTGTGGATACTTTTCCTTCTCCTATCCTTCCCTTCTGTACTGTACCGATGTTTTCTGTACTGATGTTTTCACAGTGCTTATTGAGCACAGTCATATTGAGGATAGAGCAAGCTTCTTTTCTGCTGCTCCAGAGAATAGGACACAAAGCAATGGCTGCAAGCTCCAGGAAAAGAGATTCCACCTAAACATTAGGAGGAACTTCCTGACAGTAAGGGCTGTTTGACACTGGAACACACTGCCTCCGAGAGTGGTGGAGTCTCCTCCTTTGGAGGTCTTTAAACAGAGGCTGGATAGCCATTTGTTGTGGATGCTTTGATTGTGAGTTCCTGAATGGCAGGGGGTTAGACTGGATGACCTGGATGACCTCTTCCAACTCTGTGATTCTGTGCTTGTGTATATGTGTTTTAAATTTCAGCGCATTAAGATTTTGTGATCTATTTTATCCACTTATTCTGATATTTATCATTATTCTTGTTTGTGTCTTCTGCTACTGTTGTCAGTGGCAAAGTAGCAGCACGAAAATGCTAAATAATAAAATAAAAAAACTTTAAATGACAGCAAGGCCATGCATTAGATGCTGGTGGAAGAGTAAGAAGAGTAGGATTTTAAGCTAAGGAAGATGACTGAAAGTGGAGACATTGTGTTGAGAACTGTGGACCTTGACAGCTTCTCAGTCATGCTGACACCAGAGGGGCTGAACCTCGAGAAACTGTACATGAAGGGGTCAACTTCATATGTGTATCCATTTCTACCACCCTTTGAAGTATGGCAGCCTTCCCCCACTCTGGATCTGTCAGGCTACTTGCTATCACTCACAACTAGCTTGGCCATGCTGGCAGGCGATGGTAGGAGTTGTAGTCTCCCATGTCTGAAGAATGCCAGGCTAAGATAAGCATTTTCAAGACCACCTATCACAAGTTAAATTTTCTTCCAGGTGAGCAGATGGGCTAGCTTGTTTTAACTGGAAGACTATTGCTTCTTTTTTAAAAAAATATGCCATTGGTAGACTTGTGGACTAGTTAACAAATCTTTTCCCCCTGATTTGGGCAAGCTAGTAATCTTTATGGATTTTGTCTTCCTTCTTTTTCATTCTTTTCCATGCCCTATCTTCTTTGGAGCCCCTGTTTAATTTAAATTAGAGTTTTCTCAGCTTTGCATGACACCGCCTTTCAGACACACAAGGAAAGTGAATTTTGCTATATTTCAACTACACAGTCAGCAGTATGCAAGTTTACAAGTAGTAATTGTCCAAGTTGCAAAGATCAGAACTTTCAATTTTGTGGGAGACACGTGTACCTCTTATAAACACATTTTCAACACAGTCTCCTCAGACAAGACACTAGTTGTATAACATGAAGTGAAAATAAATTAATTCTCTGTTCCCCACTCAGCCACTGGAAGATTTGCTTTTCCTAATTTGGGGACTCTTCAGAGATATGTTTCATTTTCTCTTTACATTCACTGAACTAAATCAATCTGACGAGAGAGAGAGAGAGAGAGAGATTGGCAGAGTTGGGGAGAGATTTGTGTACATTGCAAACAGAAGTGCTTATGTCTCTGGTTCAAGAGTAGCTGGCCAGCAATCTTTCCTTTCCCTACCTCTGGAGGTCTGTTACAAAACTAGATAATTCCTTTCTGTAGTCCATGTCATGTTTGAGTAACATTGTTTTGATTGATTTTTGAAAATTGATTTTCCAGTTGTGGCTACACCATTCATTTCATTCACTGCACTCAGCTTCTGTCTCTAAACTTCAGTTATTGGTGTGTAGTGCTTTTGAGCAATTGTTGTGTATCTTCGCCATGCTGATTCAGAATCTTATTGATGCTACCTTGTCACCTTTTTAAGAGAGTGTTATATTTCAGTTGGCATCTACTCTTTTCGCTGAAAAAGAAAAAGACCCTACATATATTTCTACAAGAGACAGTACAGTTACTATTTCTGACTGAATGTGAGATCTGAGGTTCAGGCAGCCCATTGTGTAGCCTGCCAGCATAGGTGGGTGGACCTATGTTGGTGAAGTAGATAATTTATTTTAATATTGCTGGAAGTATTAATAATTGTAGCTGACTGTCACTATCATGTTGTGTGTATTTTTTATATCTTCATATTAGTCATGTGTTTTGTGAGAGCAGAAAAGAAAGGAGAATTTCCATTTTACCCTTCAATTGTTCAGGAGATTCACACACTGATGTGGGAGAGAGGAATTTAACCACCCTATCCAAGGAAGAGGAGCTGTTTGCTAGTGGTCAGAAACTCCCTACTGAGTAAGATGAAGCCAAACATATGTAGTCCAAATATTGTTATAATGGGTGGTTTGTTGCCTTCTTGGACATATGTTCATGATGTGATATTAGAGGCTGCCAAAATGATCTGATTGACATATCAAGGTTGAATGACTCTCTAAAGAGTGAACAAACAGGTCCCATAGATGGTGTTGTCAGGAAACATTTTATTTCATGGACCATGGCCAACAATGTGAAGGACTCCTTAAAGATGGTGGACTGTACTTCACAAACCTGAACTTTGCAAAGCTGATCAAGAGTTGAGGGGAGGGGGCAAAAGTTCAGAGCTGACTACTGCACCAAATATGTGGGGCAAAATTTAAAGAAGGAGGCATGACTGAGGGTGGAGGCCAACCTTTTCAGAGACATTAGAAAGGCCTCCAGCATCTATATACTACATAACATATTAGAATTGAGCTAAGTCAGGTGCATACCTTGGACTTGAGGGAAGCCAGTTTTGAAAAGCTCAGAAAAAAATGTAGGGGCTCATGGAGGACATTTTGAAGGGAAGAATGAGCTCAGTAGGGATGGGACATCTTAAAAACTGAATACTAAAGGCACAATTGCAAATTCTTCCCATGGAAAGAAAAAAATGGCCATTTTTTTTCTTTAGTATAGTTATGTTTAATATTTAAAGAGTGATAAAATCAAAATCTAATTGTAAGAAAATTAGAAAAGGAGGAAGGGAACATACTTAAATCAAAAGATGAGAGGTTGTGTCTGAATTGCATAAAATGCCATGCATGTAATCTGTTTCCCAGGTGAAAGAAATCCAAATTTGCCTTTTAACTGAAGTCTATAATTTAAGGGTGACGTTTCCCCCCTAAAACTTCCTCCATATAGAGCAGGGGTAGGCAACCTAAGGCCCGGGGGCCGGATGCAGGTAAGATCATATATCATAGATCATAGAATCATAGAATCATAGAGTTGGAAGAGACCACAAGGGCCATCCAGTCCAACCCCCTGCCATGCAGGATCTCAAAATCAAAGCATCCCCGACAGATGGCCATCCAGCCTCTGTTTAAAGTCCTCCAAAGAAGGAGACTCCACCACCCTCCGAGGGAGTGTGTTCCACTCTCGAACAGCTCTCACTGTCAGGAAGTTCCTCCTAATATTGAGGTGGAATCTCTTTTCTTGTAGCTTGCATCCATTGTTCCGGGTCCTGTTCTCTGGGGCAGCAGAAAACAAGCTAGCGCCCTCCTCAGTATGACATCCCTTCAAATATTTAAACAGAGCTAACATATCCCCTCTTAACCTCCCTTCAAATATTTAAACAGGGCTAACATATCCGTCTCTTCTCTAGGCTAAACATACCCAGTTCCCTAAGTTGTTCCTCATAGGGCATAGTTTCCAGACCCTTCACCATTTTAGTTGCCCTCCTCTGGACACGCTCCAGTTTTTCAACGTCCTTTTTGAATTGTGGTGCCCAGAACTGGACACAGTATTCCAGGTGGGGCCTGACCAAAGCAGGATACAGTGGCACTATTACTTCCCTTGATCTAGATCGGGGTAGGCAACCTTTCCCCTTTAAGGGCCGAGGGACTTCAGCTCCCAGAATCCCAGGAGCTATTGGCCAACATGGGACTATTGGCCAACATGGCTGAGGTTTCTGGGAGCTGAAGTCCCTCGGCCCTTAAAGGGGAAAGGTTGCCTACCCCTGATCTAGATACTATACTTCTACTAATGCAGCCTAAAATTGCATTGGCTTTTTTAGCTGCGGCATCACACTGTTGACTCATGTTCAACTTGTGCTCCACTAGGACTCATGGATCCCTTTCACACATAGTCTCATTAAGCCAGGTGTCCCCCATCTTATATCTATGCATTTCATTTTTTTTGTCCTAAGTGCAGTTCCTTACATTTCTCTGTGTTGAAATTAATTTTGTTAGCTTTGGTCTAGCTTTCTAATCCATTAAGATCATTTTGAATTTCCATCCTGTCCTCTGGGGTATTAGCTATTCCTCCTAATTTGATGTCATCTGCAAATTTGAGAAGCATGCCCCCTATTCCTTCATCCAAATTATTGATAAAGATGTTGAAGAGCACTGGGCCCAGGACAGAACCCTGTGGCACCCCACTGGTCACTTCTCTCCAGGATGAAGAGGAGCCATTGCTGAGCACCCTTTGGGTTTGGCCAGTCAACCAGTTACTAATCCAGTGTCATCTGAGGGAGAGACACTAGGCCCAGCACCTTTGGGCCTAGTGTAAGAAGAAGAGCCCTCCCTCCATTCCATCCAGTGTCATCTGGGGGGGAGGACACTAGGCCCAGCACCACCCAGCCTAGAATAGGAAAGAGGGATGAGATTTGAATGTATCTGCTTTAATGTTTGTTTTGATGTTTTGAAATGCTTTACGCCGCCCCGATTGCCTAGCAGAGGGGCGGGATATAAATAAAAATTATTATTATTATTATTAATCCACCTAACAGTTGTATTGTCTAGCCCACATTGTACTATCTTGTTTGCAAGAATATCATGGGGGACCTTGTCAAAAGCCTTACTGAAATCAAGATATGCTATGTCTACCACATTCCCTTCATCTAACAAGCTGATAATTTTATCAAAAAAAGAGATCAGATTAGTCTGGCATGACTTGTTTTTGAGAAACCCATGTTGACTTTTAGTGATTATGGCATTCCCTTCTAAATGTTCACAGACTCTCTGTTTAATGAACTGTTCTAGAATCTTTCCCGGTATTGATGTCAGACTAACTGGGCGATAGTTGTTGGGATCCTCTTTTTCCCCCTTTTTGGAGATGGGGACAATGTTTGTCCTCCTCCAGTCTGCTGGGACTTCTGTTCTCCAGGAGTTCTCAAAGATTATTGCCAGTGGCTCTGAGATTACATTTGCCAATTCTTTTAATATCCTTGGATGTAGTTCATCTGGTCCTGGAGACTTAAATTCATTTAGGTTAACCTGGTATTCCTGTACTTCCTCTTTACTTATTCTGTGCTGCATTTCCCCTATTGTGTCCTCTGCTCCATTTTCCTCAGGTTGAGCACCCTTTTCCTTTTGTGAGAAGACTGAGGAAAAGAAAGTGTTGAGTAGTTCTGCCTTTTCTCTGTCCCCTGTTAGAATTTCTCCATCTTCTCTGCACAGTGGCCCTACCATTTCTTTCTTCTTTCTTTTGCTACGGACATACCCAAAAAAGGCCTTTTTATTGTGCTTAACCGCTCTAACAAGCCTGAGCTCATTCCGTGCTTTGGTTTTCCTGACTTTACCCCTACATATGCTTGCTATTTGTTTGAATTACAGATATTGGAGACTTGCAAATGTCCTAGTCTTCAAGAATAGGGGTAAAGATGGATCCAGGTACTGGGAAACCAGTCAGCCCAGTGTCAATAACAGAAAAAAATTATAGGACTGATTATTAAATTGTTGGTCTATGAGCATCTAAAAAGTAATTCATTGATTTCATTTTCACAAATTAATCATGACAGACTACTCTTATCTCTTTTTTCCATAGTTATTAGTTCAGTAAATCATAGGAATGCTGGCAACATGTTTTATCCATTTCAGCAAAACATTCGACAACACTTTCCACAGTATCCTTGTTGACAAGATGTAAACTGTGAGCTGAATCATGCTACTGTTAGGTCCAATGCTGGTTGAGCAAATATACTCAGGGGGGTTGCAGACTGCCAGAAATAGTGCAAATTGAGTCCACTTTTAGGGTTAGGGTTAGGGTTAGGGAATCATGGGAACTGTATTTTATTGTGGCACCAGAGCTCTCTGACAGAGAAGGCTCAATGTCTCAGGAAAAAAACAATTCCCATGATTCTCTAGCACTAACCCTAACCCTAAAAGTGGACTCAATTTGCACTATTTCTGGCAGTCTGCAACCCCCCTCAGTCAGTGCTAATTAATGGGTCAGCATCATCCTGGAAGACATTCTCTTAGTGGAGTGCTGCAGGGCTCTGTGCTAGGCCTGTAGGTGTAGAGTTCATTATCAGATTTTCAGATGACATGATGCAAGGATGGACTGCCAACAACACAAGCTTAAGATTAAAAAAGATTTAGAAAACCTAGAACATTGGTCCGAAACTAACAAGATAAAATCCAACTGTACTAAACTGTTGGAAATAATGCAAATAAAACAAGTCCTATGAATGGGCAGTTAGACTGGCTTTGTTTAACCTGAAGAAGATTATGGGAAATTTGGTAGTAGGCTTCAAATATCTAAAAGGCTGTCATACAGGAGATAGAGCAAATTGTGCTCTGGAAGGCTAGAGCCAATGAATAAAAATTGCAGGGAAGTAAATCTTAGCTGAACATTGGGAGAAATGTCTTAACTGTGGGAACATTTCAGCCATGGAAGAGGTTGCCTCAGGTGGTGATGGGTACTCCTTTGCAAAAGATATCGAAAAGCCAAATGTTGCTTAGTCCTGTATAAGAAATTATCTCTTATCAGTTCTGCCACTGGACAATGGTGTGATGCAACAGATTTTCTGTATTCTTTGACAACTGTCATTAGCTACAATCAGAAATACAGTGAAAGTTAATGAAAGTGGAAACATAAAGTGCCTTAATCCAAATTGCTGGCGTTGTGTTTGATCTCACATATGTTGGCAGGTGGGAAGTGACCACAGCCCCCACAGAATGATTACCTTTCCAGATATTTCAACCTGATACATGTGGGACATCCGTAAGTGTGGCTATGTATCAGACATTTACAAAACAGCATTTCTATGGTGTGTGTGCAGATGGTGTGAAAGGTTGCCTATGCTGGCTAAGGCTACTGGTATTTGCAATCCAACAACAACTAGAAGACCACACAATTCCCATTCCTGTTCCATAATACTGGTTTGATAAATTGTTTAGTTGAATATTTATTTTTTTAATAAAAATATTATTTGTTATATTAATAAATAAATATTATTTATATGAATATTTGTCATACAACCTGAGGACGGTGTAGAGTAAAATCAGCTGAACCAATTTGAACAGTATATAATAATGTAGTAAAAAAGTAGTTTAAATAGAGTTGAAGCATATTAAAAGAGCATCCAATTGTTTCCTGGCAATAGCACATCAAGATTTTATTAACGGAATTGGTGTTTTTAAAAAAGCAATCAAGAAATTGTAGTTTAATACTTAGTTGGAATATTTTTACATTCCCAAGTTACTGTAAACACATTAATTGATGTGTTTTTGGCTGATCTGTCTATCATCTGTAGAGGTGATATAAGATCATACCTTACAGAGCCATGGTTTACCTCATTAGGATGTGAAGTCTTCCTTGTCTTTGAGAGATGCTGCAAGTACAGTACAGGCATACCCCAGTTAACAAAGCCTCTGACAAAAAAAAATCCACTCCTTTTTTTTTTTTTTTTTTACAAAGGATGTCTTCCTAAACATTGCCCCCCCCCTTGCTTTCTTCCTTGTCCTCTGACTACTTGTATGTTTTTAGCAGCATTATAATTGGGAGAATGGTGAAGGGGGGCTGGAGCAACAGACTTTTAGCATCAGGTTGCAGCAGTGTATCTGCCGTAAACAATGCAGTCAAAGCTTGAATTGGGTAATAATGGGATTCTGCTCTAACTTATCCTGCTCTAGCTGTGTGTGCCTGTGTAAAACAGGCAAGGTAAACAGTGATCATCTCCAAAATCTCTTATGGAGCTAGTTGAACATCAAAACAGAGAAAAGGGGAGAAAGCAGATCAAGTGTACTTCACCAGTTATCTTCTCCTATCATGTTAAAGAAGCATGAATAGGCCACTTTTTGGCCACCAAAATGAAAATCATAAGAAGAAATGGAGGCTAATGAAAAGGGGGGGGGCAGAATTGCTGGATGCATTTTGGAAAAAGCTTTCAAGTGGTCTCTTGAGGATTCAATTTTTTTTATTTATGCAAGGCTTATTTGACCAGGTTGTTTCATTTCACATTGCATATCATATACATTACAAAAAAGTTTGCTTCTTTTTTGTAATGTAAGAACTCATTCCTATTTATTCCATGCTATTTTTGTCTGTGAACATGGTGGGACTCCTCTTCCTCAAAGATCCTAAGATCTGGGGTGTCTCTTATGGAGAGATGCAGGCTTTCAGATGGTCTGGGCCAAAGCTATATAGTGCTACATAGATCCTAACTTGCACTTTGAATTATGCCTGGAAATAGACCAGTAGCAGCCAAACCTCCTTCAACAAATGAGTTTTCACAATTAGTCTTGACTACTATTTCTTGCGAGTGCTTAAGAAAGAAGAGATTTTGCAAAATAGAAGCAAGCAGTGTGTTCATTCATTAGTCTATTCCTCTGAGCACAGATTTGTCAATGCTAGTTTGCTCAGAACAACTAGACATTTATATCCTATATTTTGCCTATCTAACATGATTGACTGCAGCTGAGATGACTATGGATAAACGTGTGTGTGTACAATACACACACACAATATGGAAAATGTTCTGTGGAAAAATAGAAATTTTCCATCTCTGCATCTGATTATTATCATAACAAACAACAACAAAAGTTTGCTAATGAGTCTGTACTCAACAGATAGCAGCAGCCAATTCCAGTACTCTGATGCAGATACCTATATAATATGAATATTTTAACACCTTTTTGTCTTGTACAGGTTTTTGATAAGCATTTTTTAAAATCCTAGACATACACCATAACTGCAATGTGTGACGTGTCTTTCCAGCTAGATTGTATTTAAAACTTAATTGTATCTCAATATTGAAAGACAACTTCTCTTCATCTCCTTCCAGAGAGAACCTGCCAAGTCGTTTCAAATTTAAGGAATACTGTCCATTGGTGTTCCGAAATCTCCGGGAGAGATTTGGGATAGATGATCAAGATTATCAGGTACAAAACAAGGTTATGGCATCTCATGCAGTTATGTTAGAACAAAAGACTGCACTGTGCTGGACCTCTTAATAGAGAATTGAAAGGGACCTTGTTTACAGTGTAAGATCAAGATGAAAGTCCTTACAAGAGTAGGTTCAGTCACCAGAAGCAAGACAAAATTGTGCACATTATTTATTACATGTACACCTCAACTTTCCTCTGAGGAGATGGAGGTGTAGTTATGTTGTCCTCCTTCTCACAATAACCCTGTGGTTAGGTTGAGAGGTGGTGACTGCTCTTAGTCATGTAGTGAACTCATGATTCACTGGGGTTTGAACCTGGGTCCTCCCCAGTCCTAGTCTGACATTCTAAACAGTACATCTTGAGGATACAAGAATGGTGAAGGGGTAGTCACTTGTGTTTGTGGTCCAAGTGAAAAGTGGAAGACAGCAAATTTGGCCTTGTGACAGAGAAAACAGGTAGATTGAGGTAGAGACTATGGAGAGAGGTCCAAAGATGCAGTGAAGAAAAAAGCAACAACTGGCTGTGGGGGGGGGGGGGGGAGAAAGAGAAGGTAAATACAGCATAAACATGTGAGAGCTGGCTGTGTTCAGGATGGCTCCATCTCCCGGACTAATCTAGATATTAGTGTGTGTGTCTAGAAATAATCACAAATCAATCCTGGTAGGCTGACATTTTCCTGGTGCATTCATTTATGTGAACAGCATGTATTTAAAAATGGGAAGAGTGTAGTCCTTTTAGCTGTTTCAAACAGTTTTGAATATTTGTTGAATGATTATAAAAGAGGTAGGTAGGTAGGCGTGTGTTTGTGTCACAGAGAGAGGGAGAGAGAAAGAGAGGGAGGGAGGCTAGAACACACATACATACACAAAAACCACAAGTGCTGGTAGTCAGCAAGAAATATACAGAACCTGGTTAGCATATGAAGTGTTTTTGATGCAGCATTAAATATATTTCTTATTTTCTCATGAACTAAGGTTGGCCCCCTTATGATGCTAGGTTGATGCATCTCCTTCTTGTTCTTCTGTTGCCTCTTTGTAGAATTCCGTGACACGGAGTGCCCCAGTCTACAGTGACAGCCATGGCCGGTGTGGAGTTCGTTTTCTTACAACCTATGACCGGCGATTTGTCATCAAGGCGGTGTCGAGTGAAGATGTTGCAGAGATGCACAACATCCTAAAGAAGTACCACCAAGTAGGGGTGGTAGAGAGGAGAAGGGGGGATATTAGACACCATTCTTTGTCCCAGAATACCTAGCATGCTGCAGAAAGACAGCCCTATTGTGTGGGTGCAGGTGGGGAGCTTCTACATTTTTTACAGTGCTGCCCTTCCAGCAGTGCATAACAGGAGGAGGCATTTCAGATTCACCTGCTTTGGCTTTAGACCTCCAGCAGGTCTCTTCATCCACAAGGGGTTACAAGACCAGTGCAGTCTTACTGACGTTTTTGACACTAAAATGAACTAGTTCCTACTTCTAATTTCCAATATGAGGCCTTCACATAGAGATGCCAGAGATAGAGTAATGTTACTCTGTGCCCACAAGGAATTGTGGCCAGTGACTGCCTTCACTTCAAAATCCCTCAGTTCAAGCTGTATATTATACTCTGGATTGAGGTGGCTAGGTGAGGGAAATTGTGGCCCTCCAGGACATTGTGGCCCTCCAGATGTTATTGAACTACAACTCCTGACATTGTGCTGACTATGGTTGCTGAGCATTGCAGTCTAGCATCATCTGGAGGGCATGACTCCTGTACCTGGCTTAGGTGTTGATGTTTTTGTCAGTCCCTGTGCCTAGCCACTTTCATTGCTCACTATCTCATATCTCTTCCAGAAGCTCCCAAAGTAACCCCTAGCCAAGCCACTGGGTGATGTCATAGCCTGGAAGTTCTGTGGAGAGAAATTTTAGATGCTTCCATAGCATTGACAGGCTGGACTGAATCAATATTTCCTGTCCCTTTCCTAGGGGTGCTGAACTGGAAAGAGCATAGACATCCTCCTTTGAAAGGTGGGATCAAACTAGGCTCAGTGCTGATATCCCACAATGGAATTGGAGGACTCTCAGGATCATAGTTGGGGTGAATGGAAGGCAGTTGCGTGTGTTGCACAGTCTAACCCTTTTCTCCAGAAATACACAAGTATAGGCAGTGGTGGCAGCAGGAAAAAGGTTGTGGTTACTGCGGCCAGGAAGGGAGGAAGGCAACTTTTTCCCAAGGAGAGTTAGGCTGACTCCATCCCTTTTGAGCGTTGGCAGGCAGCCAGAATTCCATTGTATTGTGTGACCTTTGGTCCCTAAAATCTTGGCTAGTTTTTGAACTGTTTTCAGTTGTGTGTGTGTATTTTAAAATCTGGTTTTAAAATATTCTTTTGACTTTCTGTTGAGGTTTTTTCTTTTGGGTTTTCATGTTGTGCATTACTTGAGGAGCCCTGGCAGGCTGAGAGGTGATAATCAAACAAACAAGGTATTGGAGAAATAGGTTGCTTGGAGGCAGCTGAATAAGTCTGCCTCCCCTCTTTCCCACTGTCCTATCCCAGATGAAATGCAACACTAGTATAGCATGCCTACAGGATTCCAACTTTAATGTCTACAGCTTGTGCTACAAAGTATGACCTGTCTTCAAAACATTACCCTTTTGCAAACTTCAGATTTCTCCCAGTTACAATCTTCAATTTAGGGGATATGTCCTGTTGTTTCACTTACTAGAGATGATTTGGGTTTTCAGACTGTTTTGGCATTCTGATTTTCTTTAAGTGTCTCAAATATATCTACTGAATTTGACATAGCCCCTATAGCCACTTTTTCCACTTAAGCTCTGTTGGTGAGTTTTTTAGCCTCATGCTAATTGACTTCCATCTTCTCTCCCTCTTTTCCTCTTACCCCTTTTCAGTTCATTGTGGAATGCCATGGGAACACACTTCTCCCTCAGTTCCTTGGCATGTACAGGCTTACTGTGGATGGTGTGGAAACCTATATGGTGGTCACCAGGAATGTCTTTAGCCACCAGTTGACAGTGCATCGGAAATACGATCTAAAGGTAAGGGCCATTAATATGGACCATCTCCATGGGGCCACATTCTGTGCAATGGAAACCCTACTCTTTTCCAGTGGGGGACAGCATGGTAGCTGGGTTTTGTTCCCTCTGAGAGGCATTAGACAGGTGCTGGAGTCTTGTGGTGCTGAGGGAATGAAGGAGTGGGAACAATACACATTGATCAGGTTTACTGTATGCAAGTGGATTCTTTGGGGGCATTTCTGCATGATCAGACTCAGCATGCCACAAACAACATTACAGCAGGAATGGCCAGCAAACTGTCCACAGGCCTCATCCTCCTTCCAACCATTTTGTGGTTCCCCAGAGCACCTCCTGACCTTTCCAGACACTAGTAGGGGTTTGTTTTAGAATAAAATAAAATAGATAGATGGTACATGTAGAAATGCACTCACTGTTGGTTTTTTATGTGCTGAACTGCTTGATTCTAAGTTAGATCTCTTTTTCCCCACCCCACCTCCTTTGCTTTCTCCTCCAGGGTTCAACAGTAGCAAGGGAAGCCAGTGATAAGGAAAAGGTAAGGGCAACCGTTGGGAAGACCTTTTAAAAGAGGAAGAGAAACACTTGAAATTCATAGTAAAGTTCAGAAAGAAGTGAGTTTACTTCTACTAGAGTTATAAAAAAAAGATGGAGTCCCCAGTATGGGAACTGTGTATCCTTCCAGATTTTGGTGGGCTGAAACATATGAAATCAGCCTAGCCAATCTAGCCTATGGTGAGGGTTTGTGGTATTTGCACTCCAGCATTATTTGGCATGTTCTTCATCCCTGCCATGTAGTTTTTGAAATGGATCGAAGGAGAAAACTACCTGTCTCTAACTAATGCTGGCTGAAGGATTCTGGGAGTTTTAGTCCAAAGGAGTAAATTTTCCAAGCTCTGCAATGGATGAGCTGGAAATATCAAATGGCCAGTTACAGTTGCCAACATTTCTTCTGTTTAGGCCAGGGGTAGGCAACCTTTCCCCTTTAAGGGCCGAGGGACTTCAGCTCCCAGAATCCCAGGAGCTATTGGCCAACATGGGACTATTGGCCAACATGGCTGAGGCTTCTGGGAGCTGAAGTCCCTTGGCCCTTAAAGGGGAAAGGTTGCCTACCCCTGGTTTAGGCCCTTCAAACTTATTCATCATTGCATTCATAAACAAAGACAATTCCCAGCCTTCCCCTTTCACTCTCAAACTGTGCTCATAAAATATGAAGAGGGAAAGAGAGAGAGATGCTGGTGTTTTCCTTTAGTGAAGATGGGCAATTCTTAAATTGCTTAAATTTCATTTGTTTTCTTCATTTTAAAATATATATATATATATATATATATATATATATATACCTTCCATTTGGCTATTTAAGAATGTGTTTTAATTTTCCATTCCCCTCGCACTGACCTTTTTTTTTTTTTTATTCTAATCCGGAAAAGCCAGATGGTGTTCTTCTATTTTAAGGACTGCCAGTTGATTAGATATTCAGATTAATGATTTTTAAAGACCTTGGTAGAACTATAAACCATCCAAACTGTACACCAGATCCCTTGATACCAGTGCCCTTGTGGCTTTGAGAAAACACTAACTTCTAGTGTGGATTCCCCTCCATCTAGAATCCATTTAATTTTTATGGGCCTTGATTGGTTCATTTTCAAGAAGCATGTTTCTTTGGTAACCAGTAGAAATTCCCATTATATGAGTCAGGTAATGAGTAAGTGGTTATGCCAAAATAGCAGGAACAGCAGTGGGGAAAGAGAATTGTTTTTGTTGTAGTACCTAAGGAAGTTGTATAACAAAGAAGGTGAGAGGGGTCCAACTTAACTACAGTTGTAAGTCTGTTTGATGACTTACAAAAAGATAGATGATGATTTTGCACTGCACCAGGACACTTCCAGGAATGTCATTCAGTCTGGAAACAAGATGCATACTCCCTATGCATCTTGCTTTAAAGAGAATTTGCTAAAGTGTGAAAACATGTACATGCTACATCGGCATCTAGGAATTGCAACAACACTGTTGAAACTTTACTAGCTTGGTTGCAGAAACAGGGTAGGGGATGGCAGGAGCTGCAAAGAGAAGCAAAAGTACTGCAGGAAGCCTGTAGGCCATAGGTTGCCCACCCCTACCCAGTTAGGTCACCACAAATGTCAGAAGAGCATAGTCTTAGATGTTTGAGCCATAGCCTCAGCAGCTGTTGATAGATCATTCTGGTTGCAAGTTTAATTCCCTTCTTTTAAAAAAACTACATAACATTATTTTGCTGTAACCTCAACAAACAGCATATTGAGCCAGTGTTCTCTGTGAACTTCCTCTTATGACCAAGAGCTAATTGCTGGACATGTTTGACCACTTTGGATTCTATCAGCATACCTGTGAAATTAAGATACTTTCTGGTCTTACTTCAATTCAATCCTTCTTCTCTCTAGGCAAAGGATCTGCCAACATTTAAAGACAATGACTTTCTGAATGAAGGCCAAAAGCTCCATGTTGGAGAGGAATCCAAAAAGAACTTTCTGGAAAAGTTGAAACGTGACGTTGAGGTAGAGTTGTGCTTAGCTGGTGGTGGGTATGTGGGTAAGTTGAGAAAGATTGTGGTGATAGAACCACATATCTAGAGGGGAAAACTGCAAAGATTTTTCACTTCCTCAAGTGGTAGTTTGGATAATATGCAGCCTCCAGGGCTCCCTGGTCCACAGTCTGCTAAATGCCAAAGCTCTCCAGTTTATGGAATCCCTTTCTACAACAGTATCTATCCCCTCCTCAGCTCAGTATCAGTTGTCTCCATCCCGATCCAGTACCTTCTTTGCTCTTTGACCTTTGCTTGTCCCATGAGTAAGGTTATTGTAGCCTGAAAGGCAAATAAAATCTTGAAGCAGATGCAGCAAGTTTGAGGGATCCAATTGTGTTCCAGTGGGAATGCGAGTGGTGAGGTCATAACAAGAGGAGAAAGAGAAAGAAAATGTCTTTCTATTGGCTTCCAGTTTCTCGCCCAGTTGAAGATCATGGATTACAGTTTACTGGTAGGGATCCATGACGTGGACCGTGCAGAGCAGGAAGAAACAGAAATTGAGGACCGGGCAGAAGATGAAGAGTGTGAGAATGATGGCATTGGTGGGAACCCTGTCAGTTCCTATGGAACCCCACCTGACAGCCCTGGCAACCTTCTCAATTTCCCTCGATTTTTTGGACCTGGAGAGTTTGATCCATCAGTGGATGTCTACGCTATGAAAAGCCATGAAAGTGAGTGTCGAAGGAGGGGAGGGAAAGGAGGAGGAAGTGGGACAGAAAAGGTAAAGACCCCTAAATGGAAGCCCAAAGAATTGTGTTGAAAGAATCCTCTGACTGCAGGTGTTTAGTAGTATAAAAACATAGCTGTTTAGACTGATATCAATACATGACATTTAGCCCATCCCACCACTTTTTGTTTCTTGGGTATCACAGGTTCCTTGGCTCCCTGACCAATGATCACTTGGCAGTAAAAGATCCTTGGCCAGTCTTTCAACAACAGAAAGCCTGTCCACTATTCCTGAGTTTCCCCTGCTGTGTGTAGCTGTAGGAGAAGTTTGGGTTTGTTCTTGACCACAAACACAGGTCACATGGTATGACAGCAAGGAACACAGTTGGAACTCAAACCAAGAGTGTATCTTAAAGCACTTCTACAGAAAGTAGTAATCTGTGAACTGGTGCCAGTTTCATGAGCCATTGGCTGCTGGTCCATGACAAGTTTCCAGTTGTAGCCAAGGACACAAATGTGGTGCCAGACCCTGACACATTGGTGAGGAAAATTTGCCACATCAGATAACTTAAAAAGTAGTGCCCTAGAGAATATGTCACGATCTTTTGCAATGCAGAGGGTTTCCTTCATAGACAAAGCAATCTTTGTAAGAGTTCCATGCAGACATTGTCCTAATACACAAGCAATCTAGCAGTCCTCCCTCCCCAATCTGTACCCTCCAGCTGTTGCACTAAAAATACCATCATACCCAGCACAGCTGGCAGGCACTTGATGTGGGAACGGCTCCCCTTCAGCAGCATGGCCTAGTCCCTAGTTCTGTTTCTGTATATGCTAATAGCAGTTCCTGTCTAATTAATTATTTAACCTTTCCCTTCTATACTTACCTAGTCAAAGGGCAAAGGTGTGTTATGGATGTGGAAGTTATGTTACAGAATAAAGTCAAAAGGAATGAATTAGCAGTCATGCATAACCTAACTGATGAGAGCAATGTTCTGCATATGCTCAGGGCAGCTGCTTATTTCTTGACATACTCCACCAAGTTCATAACTGGGATTCACTGGGATATTTTGGGTGCTGCTTTGAGGGCTCTGCTGGATTTGAAACGCGATCCTCAGGCCACTTATCTAGCTTTGTAATTGCAGCACTCTGACTTTACTGGCTATTAAGGAGAACAACAGCTCCAAAAGATGATACTGTGTAAGTGTTAACCTCTCTCTCTCTCACTCTCATTAGGCGCCCCCAAGAAGGAGGTGTATTTCATGGCCATTATAGATATCCTCACACCATATGACACAAAGAAGAAAGCAGCGCATGCTGCCAAGACTGTGAAACATGGGGTAAGAAGGAACCTTTTTTTTTTTTATCCTGTGGTTATTGCCAGAGAGTTTCACTGGACATCCCAAACTTCTGCTGTTAGAAAGGGAGAAGAAGAATTTCTTTCATTGTTATTCTGTTTCACTTTTTCAGGAAGCTCTACTCTGATCTTTATTCCTCTGACCTGTTTAATTCACATTTTGAACAAGTTACTTTTAAAAGTCATTTCTTTTGTAAAGTGTTACAAAGACCCACAACACCCGGTAGTTACTGTTACAAAAATCAGTAGCTCTTTCTGTTGGTTGCTACTTTTTAGTTCCTTTCAAAGGGGCAGGAATCATATCTACATAGATAAGAAAATGGTCTACAATAGTCTGAATTAAAAAGCAGTGGGTCAGTCTCTGTGGGCATGCACACTGAACTTTGAGATGTACTCTGCCACCAAACAAAGTCAAGGCTCTGTCTGTAAAATCATATGGTTTGCCACAAGCTTTCCTTGTGTGTACAGCTATAGTAATGGCAATTAGAAATACATGTGCTACTTGTCAGCATGTATGTGTGTGTTTGTGATAGTACTAAGATTGTTTAGCAATTTCTAGTCTACTAGTTTTTGTTGGAGCCAGCATGGTGCAGTGGTTTGAGTGTTGAACTCTGGAGACCAGGGTTCAAAAACCACTGGGTGACCTTGAGCAAGTCACATGCTCTCAGCCTCAGGGGAAGGCAATGACAAATCTCTGAACACATCTCTCCAAGAAATCTGATGATAGGTTTGTCTTAGGGTCATCATAAGGCAGAAATGAGTTGAAGGCACACAACAACAAGTTCTTGTTGGACTGAAGTTACTATCAGCCCTGGCTAGCATATTCCATGGTGAGGAATGATGGGAGTTGTAGTTCAGCATCTGGAGTGTGACAGGTTGCCCTCCACTGGGCTCTGGAAGCTTGTTAAGAGGAATCTTTTTCTACTAAAGAAAGTTTCACGAGGGAGATGTGAGAAGGGTAGAACTGTTTCTGAAACTACTAAAGTGTTGGACAACCTGAATGTGAGATTTTATTGCTGATTTTATTGATGCTGAATGGAATCACACTGTCTTTTGTCTTCCAGGCTGGAGCAGAGATTTCCACTGTCAATCCAGAACAGTATTCAAAACGCTTCAATGAATTTATGTCCAATATCCTGACATAGTTGTCTTCCCATTGTTGGCAAAAAAGGAAGTGGAGAGAGAAAGAAGTGGGACAGGGGGACTATATCCAAAGCAACAAGAATGTAGCCCATTCTGCCTGGGTGTAATGTTCTCTGAATGTGTGGCAACAGCGTGACCCAGCAGAAAACTAACTTCTAGCTGTAGGCTTCTGAATCTTCTGCTTGACCTGGTGAAAAAAGTGAGATTTAAAAAATCTCCTTATCTTCTATTTTGGTTGCTAAAATACACAAATCTGATGAAATACACTACCTTATCTTTGAAGAGTATCCCAGTCTCCAGATGGTCAGATGCTAATGCAAATAAATAACAGAAGGTAATGCTACCTGCGGTTGTTCTTCAACATGACTGTGTTTCTTCATTCAGAGCAAAACCTCTTGTTGCTTCTTTCTCTAAGAACTGTGTGCCATTTGGAGGACAAAAACTGTTACAATGATGTGGAGAAGCCATTTAAAGCAAATTGGAAGCAAAGACTTTTTCCTTATCTTTTTTTGGTATTGCATTTCCCCCCGCGTCCCAATGTCATTTTCAAAGATATGGGGAGGGGGATATGATAACAATTTGCCTGCTTAAAATTTCGTGCAAATCAAGGAAGAAAAAGCAGCTGTAAAAGAATCATACAACTGTCAAGATCCTCCATGGAGATAATGACTAGAAGAAGATATAGCAGCATTAAATCAATCTTTGGATGAGTTGCAAATACATTTGTCTTGAAATAGTTGGACTAAATTGCCTTTGTAGCAAAACTGATGTTCTACTAGTGTTACTTTAATCACGGTTCAGTCAGCTTTTTTTAACCTTGATCTGGTTGCAAACCCCTTAAGATGATGTTTGCCATAAAAAGGCTACCACTTTTTTAAACAACATATTGTGTTGTGAATCAGTGTGTTTAGAAATCTGTCTCCCTGGAGTTTTTTGGGTTTTTTTTTTTGTGAATCCACATTGGAAGTCCCAGAACCTTGGAAATACGTAATAAATTGATGCAAGTGACTGTTGTGTAACCACTAAGACAGACTGTAGGAATAACTTGTGCTAGATCAGTTTTCTGGAAGGATGCAAACTCCTCTTGCCCCTATTTGAATTCCAGCCTTTCCCCCCATGTCTGCAGACTGTAACTCTGGATTTCACAGCCATGCGTGTTGAAACTGCTGAAGATTTCAAATGCTACACATTGATTCTATGTTTTAAATATAACCAGGGGAAGGAGGGGTGTTTGTGGGTTGTTGTTTTTTTTTTAAGAGATGGATTTCACAATTTTGAACCACCACCTTACAGTCAAGACACTCTGCTTACTCTGCCTTGAAACGGTTTCTCACACATGCCTTTTTTCTCCTGAATGTGGCTGTTGAGATGTGTGCGTCCTGTGGCGTAGTACACTTTTTTGCTTTGTGGAGTCCACCTTGTTGAGAGTCTGGTGAATGTGGGTTCTTTTCCTTCTTCCTGTAGTATATGCCCCTTTTCAGGTAGGATTCCCACCACCCATTTACAAAAATGGTATTCCATAATTTCAGACACTCAGAACACATTTGAAAATCATGGACTATGTTGTAGATAATGTAAGGTTTAGTTTAAAAAGTCCCTGAATGAAACCATTAATTAGGAATGGGATATGGAAGTCCCTTTTCTGTTCACTTGTGATTTCAAGGCAGGATTGTTTTTAAACTGGCGGAAGCCACTGTCTGCAGTGTTTAGATGTCCACTGACTATACCAGAAACTAAATGTGAATATGTGAACATATTTAAAAAGTGAGAATGAGTATGTTTGACAGGCTGTAAATGTTTTAATAGCCAAAGGGCTACCTTTTTTCCTTAAAGAGCGTGCACTTGAAGTCTGTTGTGAAATAGAAGATATAACCTGTCTTTGGCTTGGTAAGGTTTTCCATTCTTGGCTCTGTGTGTTTTGTTTTTTTAAAAAATAATAATAAAATTCTGAGATTTTACATGGGGAGACGGTTTACAGTTTCGCCCAGGTGGAACTCTGCACCATCTTCCCCTCTCTTCCCACAGAACATACCTTCCTGCTGCTAGTGCCTGCCCCCCAACAATATTGCCACGTTGTGGCTTGGGATGGCCAAGAACGTCCAGTTGTGTCCCTGTAGCTGGATATGCTTCTGGTTCCTCTAGAAGTGGTGGAGGAGGAGGATGTCATTGTCCACCTGACTGTGAGGACATAACCAGATGCTTCTCAGCTGTCCCTGCTTTCCCAAGCCATTATGTAACAATATTGGGATGGTACAGGAGAAAACTAAGTCTCACCCGGGGGGGGGGGGGTACAGTTATGGAAAGAGGTGGCGAATTCCTCTTTCTGCAACAACCATAAAAAGACATATTTCAAGTTAAGTCAGTGTATGTCACTAGCAGGGAGCCAGCCCTTTTACGATGATGTTTGCTATCATCTTTCAACCTCTTTTGGTAAATTTTAACTCTAAATAGCCAAGCATTCATTTCATATATTTCCTTTTCGAAACAAAACAAAATACCCGTGACAAAATACCTACTGCGAAGTTGAAGGCCTTCATGGCTGGCATACCTACAAAATACCTACTGTTTGGGTGTTTGGTACTACACAATTAGAAAGAAAGACCATAGAAAAATTAATTTCCCAGTTAAGCAAATGCATTAGTGGAGATCGCTGCACCCAGAACTCAGATACCAAAACCAAACTCCTATTTTTAGAATTTCTGGGGTTTAAGGCAGCTGTTTGCTTTCCACCATTGTTTTCCGCTCAACCCATGACTTTCAATATTATAACTATCCTGTCCTCACCCACCTGAGGGCCCTTTGCTCTTAGGTATCTCCATTCAGTGCCAGATTTACAAGCAAGCTGAAAAAGCTACAGTTTTTATCCTCAGATAATTTTCTGGTTTTGTTACAATAGACATTTTTGGTAATGTTATGAGGCTTCTTAAACTTAACAGAGATCTTTGGCATGCCTTAGTCTGACCCTGTCTACCCATATCTACCCAGACACTTTGCATATTACATTTGTCCCTCCACATTCACTGGAGTTAGGGGCACAGGACCCTCGTGAATGTGGAAAAACTGCAAATAACAAAAACACTATGTTTTTACCTGAGAGAACACCTCTCTAGGAATCTCTAGGTCCTCCAGTGCAACTCTGTGGTCAACATCTGCCAGACATTGAGGAGGACATTGAGGACATTGCACTGGAGGAGCTACAAATGCCTAGTGTAGTGTTCTCTCTTGGAATCTGTAGTCCTTCCGTGCAACTTTTAGTTAAAGTTGACCATAAAGTAGACCTAGATATTTCTAGAGAGAACATAGTAATAAAATCCGTGAATAATCAAATCTACAAAAGTCAAAGACTCAAATGTGAAGGGATGAGTGCACACCTCTGCAAACTTTCTCCCCTTAATAACTCCATTGTGCCATCATTCTCTCAAACGTTCATACCTATCTACCCTTCATATTCTTCCTCTACTACAATGTTTTTTCCTGAACATTTTCATCATCATCCCTTGCCAGACTGAAGCCTTAGCACCAGCAACTGTATTTTCTTTCTTCCATCCCTTGTTAGTTTACATTCCCCTCTACCTCTGGCCAAAATGCCCCTTATATGCTCCTGAGGCAGGGACTACATTTTTCCTTTGTTATAAATCCCATGAGCATGAGGGACAAAAGTGTTACAGCTTGAGGCATAAATCATATCTAATCATATAAACTACACCCTAAGGATCTCTGAGCTAGTGGTTTGGGCATTGGACTATAACTCTGGACTGGAGCCTAGAGTTTGAATCCTGGCTCAGCCATTTAAACTCACTGGGTGACATTGGGCAAGTCAGTCGCAGAGGATGACAATAGAAAACCCCTTCTGAAGAAATTTGACCAGAAAACCCCGTCATAGGGTTGCCATAAGTTGGAAGTGACATGAAGATGCACAACAATAACAAGGATTTGTTCTCACCTGCAGCTAGGCACTGTCATCTATAGGCAAAGCAATGTGAGCTGTTCATTGGATTTGGGGCCACAAGTGTGTTTGGGTGATACATTTGGGCAGAAGCCAACCAAGTACAACCTGTCCTAAATGTATGACTCTCCATAGGCATAAGCAGGTGGTAGATGGCGTTTCACATTCCTCTGTGTTGTAGGTGTTACCAGTGCTCTTGTCCATGCTCTGCACCCCTCTTGTTTAGGCTGTTAGACTGCCTCTTTCTTTGCCATGTCTCATGTTGATTTAGAACATTACTCCTAAACTTACCCTTTGCTCACATAATTTGGTTTTTGGCAGCCCAAGATGTTCTGCCATCACGCTTCTAGTCCTTCTTTTTAAATTACTGTTAATAACTCTTCCCTTGTCTCACTGTTCATTCTCCATCAGCACTTTGTTTCTTCCCGTACTCACACTTGCACTTTCTGTTATGTTGTCCAAGTTGTGTTCTGGAGCACTTTTGCCCCCCTCTCTTGGACTCCTCAGCAAAATCATCTTAAGAAAAACCTGTCCACACTCACTCTTACATCATCTTACTTAATACCCCCATTTATTCCTCTCCCCTTTATGGAGCTCTGCTCCAAAAGACAGATTCTAGCTCACAGTCTGCTCCTTTTGATAAAACACGCAGCGCCAAGTTGGGTTAAGGCAGAACCTTTCGCCTTGGTGTCAACAGGACAGTTGTGAGTCTGCTCTTTCTCCATCTCATCTCAACCAATCCCATGTTGATTTTAATGGTAAATACGTGGTGCTCAGTCCTACCACCATCATCATGGCCTCTACAGAAGCATGCACAAGAGTCCATTGAGACTCTTGTTTTCTTCCTTGGATCGTCACATACCTAGATTGTTTTGGGTTCCCCACCACCGCCACTTAGGAGAGAAAATACTGTGATTGTTTAAAGTCTTTAAAATGTATGTGTGAAGCAAGAGCAGAGAATATGAGAAAGACGTCAGTGCCCTGTACTGTTTATCCTCCATTTGCCATCTCCCAATCTCCCATTGGTTTCTCGTCTGATTATTACTGGTTTCTAGAGTCTCTAAGCCAAATCTTAAGTGTAATAAATTATATAGAATAAACAGAAATGGCCATACTTTCTTTTAGAATGGCAGAATATTGATTGTTAAGGACAGAATTTCTGTTTGCATGGTACAGCATATGGTTCCCCCAACCCAAGTCAACTTGGTAATTCAGTAGGAAAGGATGATGCCCAAAGGATAGCGCTAGTCAAGAGATTTCTTCTTGCTTGTAGTGCTGGGGTATTTATGTGTGAGGAAGGAGGCAATTGTCATCAGAGCAGAGCTCAGAAAAATTACTATTTTGGACCACAACTTCCACAATAATCCATTTACCGTGGCTATGCTGGCTAGGAGATTATGGCTGGTAAAATCCATCATCATCATCATCATCATCAACAACAACAACCACCCAAACTCATTACTGTTCTTCTGATACTGGTCACTAGTCCAGACCTTCCCTTTTTTCAACAGTGCATCATTCAAGTAGTCTATACATCTACAGCTGTAAGAAAGCAGAAGTTTTATTGCGTAACCTAAATTAATAGGAGCAGCCATGGCATTTTGCTTCCATTTCAACAAGATCTGGTGGTTAGATTTTGTCTGGAGGCTTTCTCAGAACTCTTGCATTTCCTGTTCTGTCCTTTGAAAGTGTGATTAGTTCCTTACAATTTCTGTGAAGGGCAGTAAACATCTACATAAGCAGTTTATCCACCAGCTTATCCTTGGAATTACTGCAGAACATAGCTGTTGCAATAGCATTCATGCTACGGCCAAAATAAATCACTATTACAGTACCACCTGAAGACTCAGCATTTCTAATGGGCTGCTAAAAAATAATCCCATGGAGGTGGCTACTGTGGATGGCAGAGCTTTCTGGTCCTTTGTGTACTTTTCAAAAGACAGTATCCTCTATTGTTAATTCATAGCCAGCACTTTTTGTTAGGTCGGCTGAGGAGCAGCCACAGTTGTAATTGCCTCTCTCCACACATATTTGCATTATAGAAACAAGATATTCTCCTGCTGTTTAGAAAATCTATTTGGTGTTCTCTTTCTAATGTGAGGAAAAATATCACCTGCAAAAGACAGCCTGTGACTTCAGTCAGACAAGTCTCAGCACGTATTTGTTATATTTCTGTTACTCTAAACAATTTCTCAAGAGCCAGTGTGGTGGTTTGGTTTGAACGTTTGACTATGACTCTGCACATCAGTATTTGAATCCTGGCTTGGCTACTGAGACCCACTATGTGACCTTAAGCAAGTCACACTCTCTCAACTTCCGAGGATGAAAATGCCAAACCCCCTCTGAAGAAACTTGCCAAGAAAACTCCATAGGGTAGTCATAAGTAAGAAACAACTTGAAGGCATACAACAACAACAAACAATTTCTCTGTGATAGCCATAGAAATGCGCTCCAGGTAGAGCTTGAAAAAGTAAAATTTCAAAACTAATTGTATGCTGATGTCAAAGCCTCAACTCTAGATTCCTTCTCAGTGTTATCTGTCAGTGGCTAAGCTAAACAGGTGCTCCTTGTTCAGAAGCATTGCATGCATTCATGGTTTCAATGTACACGATTTGGCTCTTTCAACACATTGGAACCACCATCTAATTTGGTCAGAGAATTAACTGAGTTAGGGAACTGACTGGGATCAGTTTCTCCCCATGCTTTCTCTAGCCCATGATTTCTGGTATCCAAGACAGCCTGGAAGTTCAGTGGGAGTGGGTTCAGCTCACCTCATTCATTGCCTTAAGACAAATACACACCCTACATAATTGAATAGGCATCACATACCTAGAAACAAAGTTGCTGCCGATTTATAATTTGACTACAAGTGTGAGAACCTCAGAGCAAATCTGTGTAGTAGTCATAGGGCACTTTTAAAAACTGCCCAGATTGTAAAAGGAGCTCCAGTATTGGTCATGGGAGGGGGGGGGAAACAATCCCGTTCTGCTCAGGCATTTTAATCTTCCATTTTCACCAATTATCTCCTAATCTTATGCCTATGTAGCATATGAAATAGATATAAAGGTGTTTAAATGTACCACAGATGTTCTAATGGGGATGTAATTCATGATCAAAAAAAGGAATCTTTTTAAAAAATTATTCAGATTTTCCTAACTACTTTTTAAAAAGGAATTGAGAAGTCCAACGTGCTTATCTGTTTTCTAAATGATATGTGAGGAATATGTTTGGAAATGCATGCATGTTAACAAGGTGAAATTTCCCAACTGGGCTGAACAAAATAAAAATAAAATATTGTGTTACTTTTAAAAAGTTACCCTTTCAAGGAAAAAAATTTGGGAATTATGAGCTTAGACAAATGTCAGGTATAAAGAAGTGAATTTCAGAACAGTTCAAAAGAATAATTATGCAGACCTTTGACAGGTTTTCATTCTCTACATCCAGGGCCAAAAGGTACTGGAAAAGCTTCCTGTTCATCCTATTTCAGAAATCTCCACTTTGGTTCTAAAAGAACTTCACCCCCACAAATCCTACTAAAACATATCTGGGTTTAATTGAGTAACTAGTTTTAAAGCTTTCGTTGATTAAACTGCTGGTCCCATTTACATGCCACAACCACCCAACCCTTCCTCTCTTACAGCAAGTTTATGAGAAGAACATTTGGCTTTTCCTAGCTAACTATTTTGCACTTCCAGGGGAACTCAGACCATTTTCCTTCTAGCAATTAAAAACTGTGGGCAAATGAAGTTCACAGCATCCAGATGAAATCTGTAAACTAATCCAGCAGGACATTCTGCACAAGCCCCATATACAAGAGTCCAAGTCAGACAAGGGCATCAGTTAATTCTAACCCTTTAATAGCGTTCTCTCCAGGAACAGATATTCCAGTCGAACTGCTGCAATCCACACTGACAGTGTCAACTCTAGTGCTAACGTATGTCAACAGATATGGAAAACAAAACAATGGCCAACAGATTGGAAGCAATCAATATACATCCTCATCCACAAAAAGGGAGAGACAAGAGACTGCAGCAACTATAGGATCATAGCACTGATCTCCCACGTAAACAAAATCATGCTCAAAATTCTGCAACATAGTCTCCAACCATACATGGAAAGAGATCTCAGAGGTCCAAGCAGGGTTCAGAAAAGGAAGAGGCACGATGGACCACACTGCAAACATACAATGGCTAACGGAGCACACCAGGGAATTCCAAAAGAAAATCAGCATGTGCTTTATAGACTATAGCAATGCCTTTGATTGCATAGATCATGAAAGGCTATGGAACACCCTTAAGGACATGGGAGTGTCAACACATCTCATAGTCCTGATGAGGAATCTGTACTCAGGACAAGAGGCTACTGTCAGAACAGAACACGGGGAAACAGAATGGTTCCCAATTGGCAAGGGAATCAGACAAGGCTGCATCCTATCACCCTACCTATTCAACTTATATGCAGAACATATTGTAAGGAAAGCAGGCTTGAACACAAAAGGAGTGAAAATAGGAAGAAGGAATATCAACAATCTGAGATATGTTGACGACACCATAATACTACTAGCAGAAAACCTCAGAGACCTGGAACACCTACTAAGGAAGATTAAATAAGAAAGTGCAAAAGCAGACTTAGGGCCTTTACAGACTGCCGGAAATAATGCAGCTTGAGTCCACTTTAACTGCCCTGGCCCAATGCTAGGGAATCATGGGAACTGTAGTTTTTTTCTGAGACATTGAGCCTTCTCTGTCAGAGAGCTCTGGTCCCACAATAAACTACATTTCCCATGATTCCCTAGCACTGAGCCAGGGCAGTTAAAGTGGACTCAAGTTGCATTATTTCTGGCAGTCTGTAAAGGCCCTTACTGTTGAATATAAAGAAAACAAAAATAATGACTACGGAGAACTTACATAAATTCAAACTAAACAATGAGGAAATAGAAATGTAAAAGAGTTCTCATATCTGGGATCAAACACTGATAGGAATAGGGACTGCAGCCAGGAAATCAGAAGATTAAGAATGGGTAGGGCAGCTATGAAAGAACTAGAAAAGCTCCTAAAATGCAAAGACGTACAACTCAGCACAAAGGTTAGAATCATACAAGCCATTGTATTCCCCATTACAATGTATGAATGTGAGAGCTGGACAGTCAAGAAAGGAGATAGGAGGAAAAACAATTCCTTTGAGATGTGATGCTGGAGAAGAGTGCTGAGGATCCTGTGGATGGCCAAAAAGACAAACAAATGGGTCCTAGAGCAGATCAATCCAGAAATCTCTCTGGAAGCCAGGATGATAAAAATTAGGCTGGCATACTTTGGACACATCATGAGAAGACATGAATCATTAGAAAAAACAATAATGCTAGGAAAGGTGGAGGGAAGTAGAAAGAGAAGAAGGCCACATGCTAGATGGATGGACTCTATTAAAGAGATCATGAGTATGAGTTTGCAGGAGTTGGGCAGAGCAGAGGACAGGGGGTCTCGGAGATGTCTCATCAGCAGGGTCGCTATGAGTCGAGATCTATGCAAAGGCAGTTAACAACAACAAAAAAAAGTAGCACTGAACTTTTTCTGACTATCATACTACTGTAAGAAGGAGCACCTGAGAGTCTCCTATGAATAAAAAGGCAGATGTCATACCCTTAAAAAAGAAGGCAAAACATCCTATCCTGCAAGAACCTTCGGGAGTTTTCAAAATGATATTTCCCAAAGAGTTATAATGTGTAAATGTACTAAAAGGTAAATTTACACAGAATCCACCCTTATAGTCCTCTGCTTTGTTCAGACATTCAGCTTGACAATGCAACTTATATCAGCCCCACCGAACTTAGTTGCAAGTATTCCCAGATAAATAAATGTGCATAGGATAAAGATGAATTCACACACCATGCAGTCAACATGTGAGACATATTACCATGCTATTGTGGTTGAGCTTAAGGCCAGAACCCTCTTGGGCACTTACAGTGGTA
The DNA here is from genome assembly GCA_026167975.1 of Phrynosoma blainvillii. Taxonomy (NCBI): domain Eukaryota; kingdom Metazoa; phylum Chordata; class Lepidosauria; order Squamata; family Phrynosomatidae; genus Phrynosoma; species Phrynosoma blainvillii. The sequence continues at coordinate 105,856,193 of JANUYF010000005.1, read as the reverse complement.
ACCCCAGCATACTTTTCCAGATGTTCAGCAAGGAAGTATTCTATGCTTCTTTGTGCAACAGCAGCCAGGGGGACCTGGATGTAACCATTTTGAGCCAATGATTAGTTGATACACCCAGGCAACCTCTGGTTACTATGAAGCAACTAGAGAAAGAGCAGGCAGGAACTCAGGATAACTAGGCTGCCAGAGATTTAGACTCTGCTAACAGTAGAGAAGGAACTAGGCCCATAATATATTTCTGAATCTTTAACTCATGACAACTAAACTAATAGGCATGACAGCTAAATAGAGCTTTTATGTGGCAATACTAGTTTACTTTCCTGGTAGGTCAGTATTTTAAGAATGTTACCTTAGTTCAAATAGCCATCTGAACTGTACCCTACTGTTTTCTAGACTGCAGTTTTTTATTCAAACCACCTAGTAGACTTCGTAATGAAAATGTTTATTCCACCAACAACATGTTTTGAAGAGCATTCTTTGACTACAAAATTAATTGGTTTTCTTAACCAAGGTGACATGCCAGTTGTCCAGACAACATAAAGCAAAATGTTGAGTGCCCCAGCACATCCATGATAGTCTCTAGTCCATGCGGGCTTTCAGTGTCCGAGTAGTTATCTTGTCCTTCTCACTGAGGAAGAAAGAAAAAGGGGAGAAATAAGATGAAGTGCCACACTCAATATAAATCTTTAATTTTACTTCTTGAAAACACACCATCAAACACACAGTCTACTCAGTAAAATGTGGGTGAATCTAGCCAGATTAATTAAATTCTGCCACCACCACCCCCCGCTGCCATTTATATTCTCACTTACTTTCTCTGGTTTCTAAACCCATACTCGTTCAGGAGAGAGGACTATTATTTGCTTTACTCCATCTGCATAAGGAGTGTCAATAGCTCACCCTTACTTTTGGCAGGAGAATCTCTCTCTCTGCAACTAAACCATGGAGTCTGAGCCACACAGATGTTTAGTCCTTAGCAAATTCAGAAGACTCGCCCATACACACTCAAATTGTACTTACATTACATGGACTACTACACCCATGCCTGACACTGCATCCCTGTCAACTGCATTAAGCATGGCTTGGCCTATGGTTTCAAAGAGGTGATCTGGTTCCTGCAATGAAAGGGAGAACAAGAAGAATCTGAGTTTTCTAGCAGACTTCCTTCCTCAAAAGTATGTGTTCTGTCTAGGATTTTCTTGGTCAGAAGGGATTAAAGTGTGTTGCTTCTTTGAAAAGTCTGGAAATCTGATATGAAGGGAGAATTACAACACACTCCATAGAAAACATGATTAGGGCTCGAGCCACACCTGTAAGTCCCATCTGTAAGCCCCACCTTGATATTTTCTATTTATGACATTTTTATAACTTCTTGTTAAAAGAACAAACAGCTAGTGTACATAATTAAAAACAAGTTATAAAGCAAATGATACAATAAAAGAAAGAAAAATCAAAACAGCTAGCAAATTATCAAAATCATTTAAAGGCTGGTGTGACATTTGGAGACATGTGTTCTAAAGCAGGATATTAAGTGTGTTCAAGTGAACACGCCAAGATATTTTACTGCAATCAGATATGCTTTGTTTTTGAAATACATTTACCTTAACATACTTAGGCCCAACATCCTGTTAGTGACATGTAAAAGTGTAAGTCCATTTCATGTTTGTGCTTTTTTTAATCATTGGTAGTCTCTTTTTTGATCACTGGTATTCTCTTCTCCCCTCTGAAACAAACAACTTCACACACACCCCACCAACAGTCACTATCTGCTGCAGCCCCCCACCTATGCCTATTCAATGGCTGGTGGAGAGCAGCGAGATCAGAGCATCTTAGCTGAATGCAAACTGATGACTCTGGAGGACCCTAGCAAATCTCAGCAGATGATTACATCAGTCTGAGTCTGGCTATGGGGACATTGCCAAATACTTCTCCATTCGCCCAGCTCTCCACCAGCCAGAGAATGACCAAGGCAGGGAGGCTGCAGTGGCTAAACGGTGAGTTCAGGGGGGCTGAAAGGACAGATGTAGTGTAGGTCCACCTGTGGAACATTTATGCTAGGCTGTGAAGTACAGGCCTTAGAATCCTGCTTCAGATGTTAATAACATACCACACACTCAAAAATCTGTATCTGGGATACAGATATTGGGCAGGATTTGCATGTGCATGGGTTCACAGCCCAATTCAAATGTTCTCTTATAATTACTTGACTAGGACTTCTTTTACAGTGCTGATTCTTCACTCTAGTTGAAGGCAACTTAATCAAAAACAATTTCACAAAATCTAATGTAGAGGTGCTGAAGTCACAAACAAAATACCTAGGAGTTAACTTTGATACACTTTTGGACAATTCTATATTCCTCTTACCATGTCTGGCTCCCAGAGGGATTCACACATGCCATACATCTGCTCTGCACATGTCCCACTGACCACAAAGTCATCTGTTGTCATCGGACAACCAATCAAGTCTAAGGAGCAAACGAAGGGTTCATATGTGACTGGATCTAAGCCAGCTATCACGGGTTCTGTGTAGTAAGGTCCAAACCTGGAAACAAGAAGAAAAGGGTATCACTTTAGGACAACATCTGCCAAATGATGGCATAGGTATAATTGCAATAAAAACATATTGGCTGAATCTTGTTGGTAACTCTTGAACAGAGTAGATCCATTGAATCAACTGCTGAATGGCAAATCAACATGTAGGTAAATCCAACTGATTCAATGGGCTTCTTCTAGCAAGGAGTAACAATAGGAGTTAGGCCACAAAGATTATTATAAAGCTAATTTGGGTGGGGGGAGACTAGAGACTGAGAGGCAGGAGAGTACATTCCATTAATTTTCCCTTGGAATAATTACATATTATTATTTTTAAATTTTATCTGCTTTCCAAACATTTGGGAGTAAGATAGTTTCCCCCAATCCGGATGCAGCCTGAAAAAGTTGTTTAAAGCTATAGCAAGCACAACTTGTTCTGTGGGCATTGGCTGCTGCATAGCCCTGCATTTAGGCAGAGGGCAACCCTTCCAAATCAAGGATCACATAATTCCCAGATGGCATCTGAACAGATTTACACCTTAAGGTGAGACTGCAGAAGCCAGTCTCAAGTGTAGCTAGTCTAGGATTTATCTTTAGTTCAGTCTTGACTCATCATATTAGAGCAGCAAATCAGTTATTGAGGAGACACTTCAAGGAGTGGCAAACACAAACCATTTGTATCACATTAACATTAGCTGAAACATCATTATTTTAGATACCAGCTAACTGCCCAGAGATCTTGGACACTTGACCCTTTACCGTTTCTCATACAGGAGGTTGGACACCATACTCATCAAGGTCTGTGGTTTGATTTGTCTGCCTTCTTTCAGTTCATAGAGATTCAGTCGAAACTTGAGCCTCTGAGCACTGTGGGAAGAGACAAAAAAATTAGTATTAAATCCATTTCATGCTTTTATTCTATTCTTTCCTTTGTCAATCCCAAAATAAACTGATGGTATATTTTTCAAAGAAAGATATGCTGGGATTTCACACAAACTTTATCATAAATGAACTATAAGTCCATGTAGACCCTTTGTTCTTGCCCACTACCATGGCTAATAAACATTAGGATGAATATACTTGTTGTCTAAACCAAGTGCTGCTGCTACCAAATGAGCCAAGAAAGGTAAACTAAGAACTCTGGACCCTGAATACCGACTTGGAAGGTGAGCAAATATCCACTTCCTTCCATTTCCCAGTTCAGATACATTAATTAACCTTTCTTTGTCTATCAGCTATGGGGATGTGGGAAATTAGCTCATATACAGTAAATCAGGATCCTCCAAGTTCCTGGTTTATCATTCTGTACAAAGGCAGTCATGTGCAACTGTGTCCCATGGCATGGCATGGCACATACCTGTTTAGTGCAGAATCTGAGATTAGTGTAGCAACCCCATGATTGTTGCTTCATGAATATTTTAAAAGACCAAATTAAGAGTCCTAGTTTTTCACAACAAAGCTCAAAAACATGGAACTGGACATTAAGAAAGAAGGAAGTTGTATGCAAATTTACAGACTTCTCATATTGCACCTTGATTTTCTTTTGGGGGGGGGGGGGGGAATGAAGCTACAAATGTGTCCATTATGGAAAGAAGCATTCCTAAACTATGTTTGTGTTTGATTTGATGTGAATTACAATGCAAATTTACATTGTTCTAAGAATAAACAAATGCAGTGAAATTCTTATGGTAACTTGGGTTTTTTATTTTAGAAAAAGGAAGCTAAGCTTCTGAATATTTAGATGCTGAATACAGACTCAAACAGAGTCTACTGAGGATTGCTAAAAAGTGGGCAGACTTTAGGCATGAAGTGATTCACATTCTTTCACAAGAAAATTCACATCTAGTTGACCATTTTTCTTTATTTCAATAGCTCAGTTCAGGTAGGAAAAGTTATTTATTGCTACTATTGTTAAACAACTGGGACTCAGAAAATTTGCCAATCAACTGCAAATTACCCAGAGATCTTCTGGTAGCTATATATCTACCTTCTACCAATTTATGATCTGTAACATGCCATTCCATCTGTCTTATTTCAGTGCATTTCTAGATGCTATGTGGGGGGAAGCTTCATCCCCTACTCATAGTTGATAGAGACAGCTGCAAAACTGGAGCTGACTTTGTGAGAAATTTGAGATAAGAAAACAGCAATCTTGTCACGTGTACAAGGCCACAAATATTAGCAACATCCCAAGGGCAATTTCCTAGCTCTGCACCACAGGAGGCCTTATTCAATGCAAACTTACACTGTCTGTACATCTGTAGCAAGCCCAGCTAAGCCAATGAATAGCCTGTCTCCCATTGGGAAAATTTTCTGGAAGTCTGTAGTCACCATCTGAGCTTGAATGCCAAACCTCCGATCAGCAGCAATGGCCACACAGTTTTTCCCTTTCATGGCCATTACGGCCCCACCATTATAGGACATAATAGACTGTAAAAAGAGATGGGAGAAAGACTGGTTAAGTGAAATTGTACAATTTTTGCAATATTTACTCAGTAAAGTAGATATTTTTTAAAAAACTGGTACATCTCAAACAAATATATCCTGTTGAAAGTAACCACTGAAGAGTCATAATTCACAGATGGGTGACATCAAGATTGGTACATCACTCATTTCAGCAGGGTTTATGATTCCAGAGGCGTCCGTGTATTCCCAAGACTCCTGTGCCTTCTTTTATCTTTGTTGATAGCCAAAAACAGTAAACAATAACAACAGTGCTCATATTTCAAATGTGTCTGGTCATGTAATTTCCAGTTTTGTTTATACAATGAGTTAATTTTTCCATGCTCTGCAAATTCCAAATTTTGTCATATCATTTAGATCAGGGGTAGGCAACCTTTCCCCTTTAAGGGCCGAGGGACTTCAGCTCCCAGAATCCCAGGAGCTATTGGCCAACATGGGACTATTGGTCAACATGGCTGAGGCTTCTGGAAGCTGAAGTCCCCCGGCCCTTAAAGGGGAAAGGTTGCCTACCCCTGATTTACATAATGAGCACGCATTCCTGTCCTTCCACCTACAACCTATGGTCAGTTGGCACACAAACATTAAGCAGAGCAATTTTTTTATCAGGAAGAGTGGTGCTTCCTTTTAATATGTTTAAGAGTGACAATACAGAATTGAAGTAAGTTTACCTATAATTTGGGGGTTCATTTTCTTCATTTATTCAGAATTGGCACAGAGTTTGGCAATTCCATCACTGATGCAAGTAGGTTTCTCAAGTACTGCATCCTTTCTGATATTTAAGAGACATGTTTCCATCTATATGTGCAAACGCAAGTGGGCTTGAATACCATCTAAATAGTATCTTGAGTGTATTTTCCCAAGTATGAGTTGGAATAATTTTTACAGAGAGGGAATTCCATACATGGGTATGTACAGCTTTGTCACAGCTTGTACAGAATGGAGATTTTTGAAACTACACAAGCTTATGCAATATGAAGGTAAACACCATACATATGAATAAACACTAACAGGATTTCTTCTTCTTTCTGTTATTTGTGTTTTACAGCCTATACACACATGTACAGATAGGACTTTGGAGCAAGCAAATTAGACAATGATCACAACATCCTGTTCCAAAATTTGACAACTTTCTGGCTTTCTTCTGCTTTTCCTTCTGTGCGAGATAAAGAGTTGCAGGACAGCATACAAAATCCACCCAATTGGATGGAGACAAAGTGAACTGGAATATTGTCTTCATGAGCCAGCAGGGAAAAATAAATATTTTGCATAGCATACACACACACATATAGAGGTAATGATGTTGGTTCTTGTATTACTCTTTTAAAATATAATACTATATTTGTAAAAAAAAATGCTTCTGAGAGTAAGTGTGAGAAATCAATGTGTGTATGTTACACAACACACAAATACACACTCCAGCACTCCCATATCCTAGAATGTCTATGATGAAACGTCAGTGAAATGCTTTGTAAGAACAGGTAGTCCCTAAGTCAAACTTCCCCTGGTAAGAATTCACCTTAGACAAGTATGCTGTAGTGGTCTAAGTGCTGGACCAGGCAGCTGGGAGAATTCATCTTAGACAAGTATGCTGTAGTGGTCTGAGGGATGGAATAGACAGCTGAGAGACTAGGGTTCAAATCCCTGCTCAGGTATGGAAACCAACTGGGTGACCTCTGGCAAATCACAATTTCTCAGCCTAAGAGGAAGGCATGGCAAACCTCCACTGGATAAATCTTGCCAAGAAAACCCTATCGTAGGTTTACCAGGTTGGAGTTGACTTGAAGGTACATAATAACAACAAAGCCACTATTATTTCACTCCACACCACTACAAAACAATTTATTGTTATTAGGCTAATAAGGATCAATAGTAGCACCTCAAACTGAGCACAAACTGCTAACCAGTGAAGCTAGCACAGAATTGCTGATGTATGCACTGCCTTGATCCCAACAAAATCTAGCATTAATTTAAGATACAACACCAGCAGAACCCTGCAGCAATCTTATTTCCTGTGGGAGACACTGCACAAGTGCAAAAATAGCAGAGAACTGTGCCTTCACAACTACAGGAAATACTCTCAAATATACTCTAGCTTGTTTCTGACTTAAATGGTTTACATGTGTTGCTCTCAGCACTCTGCTGTTGGGCCAGACTGATGATTTAACTGTCATTAGCTAAACAGTATATTAAAGGAGCAAAGTATGCTCTGCAATGTGAGCAAGAGTATCCAGGATTTACTATAACCTGAATTACTTTACCATTCTTCAGCGAAATTGGGGTGTCAGTTGTCAACCTATCAATGGGGGGGAAACTCAAGAGACATCAGAAATCCTGGAAGATCCAGAAGCCTCCATAACAGGTGCTCCACCTCTGTGGAGTTCAGAAGCAGTTGACAGTTCAAAACAAACCAGGTGATAATCTGTCCATGATTTTAAAAAGTTGTAATATCCCAGATAAACTTACATACATACATAAAAGCTACAGTGGGCCCTTGATATCCGCTGGGGTTTGGTTCCAGGACCCCCGTGAATATCAAAATCCGTGGATACTCAAGTCCCATTAGAAACAATGGCATAGTAAAATGGTGTCCCTTAAATAAAAAGCAAAATCAAAGTTTGCTTTTGGGAATTTATACTTTTTTGGAATATTTTCAAGCCATGGATGCTTGAACCCATGGATAAAGAATCTGTGGATATGGAGGACCAACTGCAATTGAATACACAACCACCCTGATTATTCCTCCTAAGCAGATAATGATGGCATTAAATTGCAATATAAACATGGAACATGACTGAGTCTTGGGTGCATCTACACTCTTGAAATAGTGCAGTTTGACACCACTTTAAGTGCTGTAGCTCCATTTAGGATCAAACATCGATCAGAACTTCCTTCTTTGGAGGTTTTTAAACAGACTGGATGGCCATCTGTCAGGGATCCTTTGATTGTGAGTTCCTGCATGGCAGGGGGTTGGACTGGATGGCCCTTGGGGTTTCTTCCAACTGGAGAAAGCAGTCAAGAAATCAGAAGACTAGGAATGGGAAGGGTAAGCTATGAAAGAACTAGACAAGAACCTAAAGAGTAAAGATATACAAATGAATACTAAAGTTAGAATCGTCCAAGCCAGGGGTAGGTAACCTAAGGCCCAGGGGCCAGATACGGCCCCCTGAGGGCTTTGGACTGGCCCCAGGCCGGTCTTGCCGCTACCACCCCCCCCACCGCCACTGCCGCCCGCCATGATGATATTGTTATTGTTGTTATTACTTGTTCTTGGGATTTTCTTGGCAAAATCTCCACAGGGGGTTTGCCATGGCTTTTCTGGGGCTAAGAGAGTGTGCATGCATGTTTTTTAATTTTTATTTATTTATTTATTGTGCTTCGCCCCCCCCCAATTGTCTGAGGGACAGCAACCCGGCCCCCGGCTCAAAAAGGCTGCCTACCCCTGGTCCAAGCCATCATATTCCTCATAACCATGTATGGATACGAAAGTTGGACAGGGAAGCAAGCAGATAAGAGGAGCATCAACTCATTTGCGATGTGGTATTGGAAAAGAGTGCTGAGGATAACTTAAGACAGCCAAGATGACAAACAAATGGGTCCTCGGACACAAATCAAGCCTGAACTTTCCTTGGAGACCAAGATGATCAAATTGAGGCTGTTGTAATTTGGCCACATCATAAGAAGGCACGACTCACTGGGAAAGACAATAATGCTAGGAAAGGTGGAGGGGAAAAGAAAGAGAGGAAGACTACATGGCTGAGACTCAAGAGATCACTACACTACACTGTTATAGTGCTGCCATTCCACTTCCCCTGCTCTGGCTTCCTGTTGCATTCTGGGATTTGTAGTTCAATGAGGCCTAACAGCTCTCTGTCTGAGAATTCTAAATGCCTTTCCCTGAACTGCAAATCCCAGAATACCACAGGAGGCAGCCAGAGCAGTAAAAGCAGAATAACAGCACTATAAGAGTGTAGTGAAGGTAATCTCCTCAGTCAGGAATCTCATGGGTATGAACAAGAGGAAGAAGAAGCAATCAATGAATGCTGAGTAATAACTACAATGAAGTCTTCACCCAGAGCTACTTTCACTATTGCCTCCATGAAAGGAGCCGTGCCAAAGCAGGGTTGACCAGACATGTCCTCCTTTTCCAGGGCATCTCCTCCATTTCAGCCTTCTTCTGTCCAGGAGGAATCCCCAAACATCCTCCATTTTGAGCATGGCTAAGAAGCATTAATTTCTGAGTAGTTTTAGCTGTCCTCCATTTTGCTTGGCCTTGTCCTCCTTGGCGGTTGTGACCTCTAGTCACCCATCACTAGGGGGGTGCGGGAAGGTGTGGACCATACCAAGTGACACCCTAAGGGGGGGTGACACCACTTCTCAAACACCTCCCTTTGGGCATGAATGGCCTGTGGCATTCATCTGCTTCCCTTTAAAATGCTTTAAGAGATGGTGGGAACAGGGTGAAGATCAATGGGAAGAGAAAGGAGAGGCCCCAGGATTTTTTAAAATTCAAATTTCAAAATTTTAAATTAAAAAAAATTAAATTTGGACAGAATTCACATTTTACCTCTTCTTGTTGTTGTTGTTAACTGCCCTCCAGTCGATCTCGACTCATGGTGACCCTTTGGGTGAAATATCTCCCAAGACCCTGTCCTCCATTGCTTAATTCCTGCAACCCCTTAATCTCCTGTGACCTCCTTAATAAAGTCCATCCATCTGGCATGTGGCCTTCCTCTCTTCCTACTTCCCTCCACCTTCCCCAGCATTATTGTTTTTTCCAAAGAGTCCTCTCTTCTCATGATGTGTCCAAAATACAACAGCCTCAGATTCTTGGCTCCCAAGGATATCTCTGGCTTGATCTGCTCTAGGAACCACTTGTTTGTCCTTTTGGCTGTCCATGGGATCCTCAGCACTCTTCTCCAGAGCCACATTATCTCAAAGGAATTGATTTTCTTCCTATCATCTTTCTTAACTGTCCAGCTCTCACATCCATACATGGTAATAGGGAATACAGTGGCCTGTATGATTCTAACTTTTGTGCTGAGTTGTCTGTCTTTGCATTTTAGGATCTTTTCTACCATAGTTCTTTCATAGCCACCCTCCCCATTCTTAGTCTTCTTCTCATTTCCTGAATGCAGTCCCCATTTCTATCAATGTTTGATCCCAGGTATGGCATTCTTTTACTATTTCTATTTCTTCATTGTCTAGGTTGAACTTGTGAAGGTCCTCAGTGGTCATTATTTTTGTTTTCTTTATGTTCAGCATTAAGCCTGCCTTTGCACTTTCTTCTTTGATTTTTCCTTAGTAGGTCTTCCAGGTCTATGAGGTTTTCTGCTAGTATTATGGTGTCATCTGCATATCTTAGATCAGGGGTAGGCAACCTTTCCCCTTTAAGGGCCAAGGGACTTCAGCTCCCAGAATCCCAGGAGCTATTGGCCAACATGGGACTATTGGCCAACATGGCTGAGGCTTCTGGGAGCTGAAGTCCCTCGGCCCTTAAAGGGGAAAGGTTGCCTACCCCTGTCTTAGATTGTTGATATTCCTTCCTCCTATTTTCACTCCTCCTCCTACATCCACCAAAATATTCCTGATGCAAAAACATGGGGACTTCTTGAGGAATCCCTTGTCCTCTGCATACAAAGAGGAATGTGACCTCATAGGAATGAAAGCATTTTGGATTGCAAGAGGGGGGTCCTTGTTGAGATGCAAATGGACGTTAAATTTCCTGGACTTTCCCTATAGCCACAGGGCCTGAAGGAAGAGGAGCCTGCCTGCAAAAGATACCCTCCCCACCATATACCATCTTAACTAAAGGCTGAAACATCAAAATGCAGGCATCTGACTAACATCTTCAATTGTTTTTCTCCTGTTTGCCTGATGAAGAAGCCAGTGGAGCTTCGAAAGCTTGCAACAAGTATAAATTGTGCATTTTGGTTGGCCAATAAAGGTATCACTGTTTGGTGGATTTTTGTTTGAATTTGCTAAATGGCCAACACAGCTACCCCTGCATGATTAGTGCAATAAAGCATGACTAAGGCCCTGAACAGGCTGCCAGAAATAATCCATCTTTAACTGCCTTGGCTCATTGCTAGGGAATCATGGGAACTGTAGTTTATTGTGGCACCAGAGCTCTCTGAAGGAGAAGGCTCAATGTCTCAGAAAAAAACTACAAATCCCATGATTCCCTAGCATTGAGCCAGGGCAGTTAAAGTGGTCTCAAACTGGATTGTTTCTGGCAGTCTGTTCAGGCCCTAAGGATCCTGTATGGTGTGGGATGGGAGAAGGAGGAAGAGGAGAAGGTCAATGGAAGCGGGGGTGACACCATGAAAGACCGCACCGGGTGACACCAACCCTAGGGACGCCATTGCCCCCAATAGGCCTGCTTGACCCGGCCTCCCGCTCCCCACAAGGGCCAACCAGACGCCCAGGAGAAGCCCACAGGAGCAGAAGACCACCACCAGCCCAGGCGGAATGGCAGCAGTCAAGGGGAGCCATGTTGCCCAGCCCAGTCCTCCCCTCTCGGCACTTTTAATCCCCCCTTCGCCCCTCAGGACCCACCATGATGAAGCCTGGAAGAAAAAGCCCTCTCCTCACGCAGCGCCTTCGTCTTCCTTCCGCGCCCAAGGCTAAGGCCCACCTCTTCCGGCAAACACCCAGTCGCCCCTTGCCATTGGACAAGGCTGCCCTGCCAATCAAAGCTCGGCCAATCCGAACAGTGGCCCGATAAGGAAGTGAAGAGTCATGGTCCGTAGCCGTAGAGATATACACTAGAAGACAACTATCTCACTATCTAGATGGTACAGTTCCGGGTATAGTTCCGAACGCCATTTTCAGAACGCAATCTGAGAGATGCATCGATCAGTGATCTCTCAAAACTGTGTTCTATAAGGGATTTTGGACTTCAGCTCCCACAATCCCAGACTATTGGCCAACATGGCTGAGGCTTCTGGGAGCTGAAGTCCAAAAAATCTCTTGAAGGGCACAGTTTGGGGATGGAATTTCAGGAGGTACAATAAAAAAGCTAGCCTAGCATAGTGGTTTCAGTGTTGGACTAGGACTTTGGAGTCCAGGGTTCGAGTCCCAGCTCTGCCATGGAAACTCACTGGGTGACCTTGGGGAGTCACACTCTCTCAGCCTCAAAGGATGGCAATGGCAAACCCCCTCTGAAGAAACTTGCCAAGAAAACCCTGTGATAGTATAGCCTTAGGGTCTCCATAAGTCAGAAATGACTTGAAGGGCACACAAGAACAGCAAGATAAAACAGTGGCTTGTGTCTTTAGGGGACCAGTCATAAATCATGGCTCTATTACTTTATTACTGCCATCTATTTTTGCAAAATTCTGTTACAGGAGTAATAAGGCAGTAATAAAACAGTAACAAAGCAAGTACTTTGGGGGAAGAAAGGACAAACGTTTGAAATAAGAGATTTGAAACTTGAATTAGAGTTGAGGGAATCTTCTTCTTTTGGGAATTTTAAAGGGGAAAAAGGGGGAAATTTTGATAAAATAGAAAGGTCTTAATGTCAGGAGAACGTGGGAAATGTGGCGGGACATTGGGCTTTGCAGACTGCCAGAAATAGTGCAAATTGAGTCCACTTTTAGGGTTAGGGTTATGCTAGGGAATCATGGGAATTGTATTTTTTCTGAGACATTGAGCCTTCTCTGTCAGAGAGCTCTGGTGCCACAATAAAATACAGTTCCCATGATTCCCTAACCCTAACCCTAAAAGTGGACTCAATTTGCACTATTTCTAGCAGTCTACAAAGGCCCATTATTACTTTTTTGGAATTTTTGTGTCATAATGTTGAAATGAGTCAATGAACTAAGAATTTTTGTATTTGTAAGAAGAATTCTGATATGATCTCTGTAAGCTTGTAAATTAGTAAAACAATAAAAATATAAAATTAATAATAATAAGACATCACTCTTTTTTTTCCCTGAATAAATTAGAGTCTAATTGCTCAATTTAGATCTGCATGTAATGCACTGAGGTAAAATCTTATTTTATTATTTTAAAGTTCGATTTGTTTGCCCTCAATATTGTATGTGGACCAATCTGTGATTCAAAAATAAGAAATTAGATTTCTTGGTCTTCAAATATGATACTACTTTTGTAGAGAGTGCGGACATTAATCAAACATTTCTTAGGGCTGTGGGGCATAGAAAAAGTTGAGAACCACTGGTATAAAACATTGAAATTGAAGTAATCGTGTGTTTTAGATCTTATTTTCATGGTGTAGGGGGAGGAAATAATTTTGTGGGTTTTTAAACTCAGCATCATATTATGCATACTGCTGCTAATAGTCTACAGCTGCATCTATACAGTAGAAATAATGCAGTTTGACATCACATTAATTGCATGGCTCCATTCTACAGAGCCCTAGGATTTGTAGGTTTGTGAGGCACCAGCATTCTGGTGGAGAAGGCTGAAGACCTTATAAAACTACAAATCCCCATGTTCCATAGGATGGAGCTACAGCACTTTAAGTGGTGTCAAACTGCATTATTTCTACAGTGTAGATGCACCCTACGAAAGCTTATACTGCAACGTCTTTCACACAGTTCAATCTCAAAGGTGCTACAGGATCCCTTGGCATCTTAGCTGCCTGATGTCCCTTATTTGAGGGGTAGAAAGCTTGTCCCTTATCAGACTGGCAAGTGTCCCTTATTATAAGGTATGTCCCTGTTTGGGGATTGAAAAGCTTTTTCTTTTATATGGACTAAACAAAGAATATTCTGTCTTTTTGGGTGAGGATCTTTCATAAAGACAGAAACATGTGCATCATGAGACTCATAAGAATGGACCATGTGTTAATTTTACAAAGAAATACATGCCTTGCTTAACTGAAATTGATGCTTTAATTTGGTATTTAAGTACACAACAAATTTGCAAAATGCAAATAGAGATACAGAGGTATTCCAATTATAGACAGATAATGTGTATTTGTTTATAATCAGACAGAGGATGTGATTCATTATTTGATCTTCTGCCCCCTTTATTCTTCACCTAGACAAAGATTTATATCACCCATTATTCAGATATATATAGACTGTACACCTAAGGAAATAGTGGTGGAATTGTTAGCTGATATGCAACTATTACATGCTCAGTAACACAATTTGCATTGGCTGCCAAAAAACTGTGTGCTTGTTATACTAAGGAACATGCCACAATATAGACATGAACTTCACACTTGTAATTTGTTGGTTATACAGGGTTTTGTTAAAATAGCTTTAAAGCTGTGTCTAACATTCTTAAAACTATTATTTTAGTTCTGAATATATTTCATTCTGTTTCTATTTTATTCTATGGACTTTATCACACAGGAGGCCTCCTGTCATTAAATTGCTATTACATCCTGTGAATATCGTGCAATAATATTCATGTGACATCATCTGACAATCATCCCGTTATTGCACGATATTTGTGTGACATCATCTGAAAATCATCCCCTTATTGCATGATGTTCACAGGATTTAATAGCGATTTAATATCAAGAGGAAGACGCTTGCCTCCCGTGTGATAAAGTCTTATGTATTGTAAAGGCCATTGGCTATATACAATAAAATTTATGATGATATACAAAATGCAAATAGCTGTTTCCTGAATGTCAAACCCAAATATCATGAATGCAGGCTATCTTTTATTACTATTTTGAAAGCCTGGCAACATCAGTACATACATACACACACACTGCTGCCTAATCCTAAACAGGGTTGATGGTGTGCTTTTTCTGAACTAAATCAGAATATTCTAGCTTCTTTTTGCTCCAGTTTTTAGTCCCGAAGCATAGCTTCAATCTGGTTTCCACCTGCTTTGGAGGCATGCAAAATCTAAACAACCTGCCTTCAAAGGGGGGGGGGGGACACTTTATTTGGCTCGTCTGTTTCACCCCTCAGTCACAACTCACAAGTAATTTAACAGTTTAGTGTTCAGGATTTAATCTATCATCCAATGAAGTTTATCTTTCATTTTGGCTGCAGACAACATCTTTTAATTCTTCTTTGATAATGGCTGTGAGTTGGTTATGAGTCCAATACCAGCCAAGGGCTCAAGCTCAACTCAGGCTTGCATCCTTCCGAGGTCACTAAAATGAGTTCCCAACTTGTTGGGGGCAGTTAGCTTACACATTGTAAACTGCTTAGGGACTGCTTAAGTGCACTGATAAGCGGTATAAAAATATACTTGCTATATTGCTATAATGGTCATGGATAGTGATTCTGGTTCCTAGTCTATTAGGCTTAATAGTACAAATCATAGAATCACCCTTCTCTGGACTTAGAGTTGCCCTCCTCTGGACACGTTCCAGTTTTTCAACATCCTTTTTGAATTGTGGTGCCCAGAACTGAACACAGTATTCCAGGTGGGGCCTGACCAAAGCAGAATACACTGGCATTATTACTTCCCTTGATCTAGATCAGGGGTAGGCAACCTTTCCCCTTTAAGGGCCGAGGGACTTCAGCTCCCAGAAGCCTCAGCCATGTTGGCCAATAGTCCCATGTTGGCCAATAGCTCCTGGGATACTGGGAGCTGAAGTCCCTCGGCCCTTAAAGGGGAAAGGTTGCCTACCCCTGATCTAGATACTATACTTCTATTAATGCAACTTAAAATTGCATTGGCCTTTTTAGCTGCTGCATCACACTGTTGACTCATGTTCAACTTATGGTCTACTAGGACTCCTAGATCCCTTTCACACATAGTCTCATTAAGCCAGGTGTCACCCATCTTATATCTATGCATTTCATTTTTTAAATTTTTATTTTATTTTATTTTATTTTTTGCCCTAAGTGCAGTACCTTATATTTCTCTATGTTGAAATTCATTTTGTTACCTTTGGCCCAGCTTTCTAATCTATTAAGATCATTTTGAATTTTCATCCTGTCCTCTGGGGTATTAGCTATTCCTCCTAATTTGGTGTCATCTGCAAATTTGAGAAGCATGCCCCCTATTCCTTCATCCAAATTGTTGATAAAGATGTTGAAGAGCACTGGGCCCAGGACAGAACCCTGTGGCACCCCACTGGTCACTTCTCTCTAGGATTAAGAGAAGCCATTGCTGAGCATGCTTTGGGTTCAGTCAGTCAACCAGTTACTAATCCACCTAATAGTTGTATTGTCTAGCCCACATTGTACTATCTTGTTTGCAAGAATATCATGGGGGACCTTGTCAAAAGCCTTACTGAAATCAAGATATGCTATGTCTACCAGATTCCCTTCATCTAGCAAACTGATAATTTAATAAAAAAAAAAAGATATCAGATTAGTCTGGCATGGCTTGTTTTTGAGAAACCCATGTTGACTTTTAGAGATTATGGCATTCCCTTCTAAATGTTCAGATTCTCTGTTTAATGAACTGTTCTAGAATCTTTCCTGGTATTGATGTCAGACTAACTGGGCAATAATTGTTGGGATCTTCTTTTTCCCCTTTTTTGAAGATGGGGACAATGTTTGCCTTCCTCCAGTCTGCTGGGACTTCTCCTGTTCTCCATGAGTTCTCAAAGATTATTGCCAGTGGCTCTGAGATTACATTTGCCAATTCTTTTAATATCCTTGGATGTAGTTCATCTGGTCCTGGAGACTTAAATTCATTTAGGTTAACCAGGTATTCCTGTACTTCCTCTTTACTTATTTTGTGCTGCATTTCCCCTATTGTGTCCTCTGCTCCATTTTCCTCAGGTTGATCACCCTTTTCCTTTTGTGAGAAGACTGAGGCAAAGAAAGTGTTAAGTAGTTCTGCCTTTTCTCTGTCCCCTGTTAGAATTTCTCCATCTTCTCTGCGCAGTGGCCCTACCATTTCCTTCTTCTTTCTTTTGCTACGGACATACCCAAAAAAGGCCTTTTTATTGTGCTTAACCGCTCTAGCAAGCCTGAGCTCATTCTGTGCTTTGGCTTTCCTGACTTTACCCCTACATGTGCGAGCTATTTGTTTGAATTCCTCTTTAGTGATTTCGCCCCTTTTCCATTTCTTATACATCTCCAGTTCAGTTGAAAGTTCTTTTGTTATCCAATCTGGTTTCTTGAGACATCTCTCATTTTTCCTTCTCATTGGAACAGTTTGAGATTGTGCCTTCAGTATCTCCCTTTTGAGAAGCTCCCATCCATCCTGAACTCCCTTTTCCTTTAGTATTCCTGACCATGGGATCACTCCCAGTGTTTCCCTATGTTTATTGAAATCAGCTCTCCTAGTCTAGAATGAGTGTTTAACTATGCCTAGCTTCTCCTTTCCACTGTATAAGAAACTCCAGGAGAACATGACCACTCCCACCTAAGGATCCCCTCACTTGCACCCCATTTACCAGGTCATCCCTGTTGGTTAGAATCAGATCTAAAATAGCTGATCCCCTTGTTGCCTCTTCCACCTTTTGGACAAAGAAATTGTCTTCGAGGCAAGTGAGGAATTTGCTAGACCTTGAAGTATTGGCTGAGTTTGACTTCCAGCAAATATCAGGATAGTTCAAGTCACCCATCGCTACTACATCTCTCCTTTCTGAGTGTGTGGTCATCTGTTCTAGAAAGGCATCATCCAGTTCCTCACTCTGACTTGGAGGTCTGTAGTAGATTTATTCTTTGCTGTTGTTAATGATGTTTTGTGCCTTCAAGTCTCATGGGGTTTTCTTTACATGGTCTTTAAATTCTACATGGATGTTCTTCAGGTTGTATTTTAGTGTGATGATTGATTCAGTGTATGTCTTTAGTTTTACTCTAATTTTTGATATTAGTAGTTTACGGTCTGTGCCACAATCAGCTCCTGTGCTTCTAGTTTCTGAGAAAATGGAGCCTCTCCATCTTCTCCTTCCAATTATGTAGTCTGTTTGACTTTTGTATTGGTCCTTAGATGATATCCACATATGTAGATATCTCTTTGGTTGCCTGAAGAAACTGTTAGCCTCACAAAATTTGATAAGCCATTCCCCTTCTTCATTCCTTCATTCTAAGCCAAATTTTCCAGCACTTGTTTGGTTCTGCTCTGTTCCTTACTTTTGTGTTCCAGCACTTACAATTATCAACATTTCCTGTTTTATTATGTGATCCTTCTTTCAATTCCCTCCCCCTTTTAACTCTGTAGTTGGAGCATAATCTTGGATAATAGTTATATTGATAGTTTCCCCTGATGTCTTATTGATATTATTAAATGGGACTTTGCATAATGACTGCTTTTGCTACATCTTTCCTCACTATGAATGCTGCTCTGTTTCTTATTTAATTTTCATTTCCTGAGTAAAACACTGTGTAATTTCTTGATTTAAAATGTCCTATTCCTGTCCGTTTTAGCTTACTCACCCTAAGTATTGCAATGCTTATATATTCCATATTTTGTTTCACAATGTCTAACTTTTCCTAATTCATGCTTCTCACATTCTCTGCTCCTATAATAGGTGTTATGGAGCGTCAGACTTTCCTTTTATTTCTGAGCACATCAACAGCTGAACATCCTTTTGACTTGTGTCCAGTTTTCATTAGCCCCAGCACTGCTTATATTTGTTGACTGCTTTTCCCCAGTAGGTTGTTGAGTGCCTTCTGACCCAGGAGTTTCATCTTCTGACACTATCTCTTGTTTCATTTTGGATTGTCTCGTCATATCATTTTCATGTTAAAAGACATTCAAAAGTGGTTTACGTGTTCTTCCATCTGCAAGGTGCTAATAAGTGTTAACAAAGGAGTTTATCACATGGAGTTTATCCTGTGCAGAAACAGGATATAAATCCCGGAAAAATCCCGCAAAAGTGGGATCATTTTCAGACGATGTTGGGGGCATTGAGCATTAACCCGACATTAACCTGCAAAGAAAGTGGACAAAATCGGCCACTTTTTACTTTCGGGATTCTCCTGAAAGTAAAAAGCGGCTGGTTTTGTCAACTTTCTGTGCAGATTAATGTCAGGTTAATGCTCAATGCCCCCAATGTCATCTGAAAATCATCTTGCATTTGTGGGATTTTTCCAAGATTTAAATCCTGTTTCTGCATGGAATTTGGGCACTTAGCCTCCCGTGTGATAAACTCCTATGATGCCACTGCTGTTGTCTCTGAGCGATCCTCTGCCAATGTCACCCCTCCAGTACTGCTGCTGCCCAGTAGTAGTTTAGCAGATTTAGTCTGTCTCCTTTGCAAAAGGCTGTCTGATGTGGAAGACCCTACCGGTAGCGGTGTTACTATCATCATTGCCTCTTGACTCACAAGAGTCCCACCACCACAGAAATGTAGTGTCGAAAAATGTGGCAAAAAACAAAACAAAACAAAACCAAAACAAAAAAAAAAACAGGGGGGAAACACAGAAAACTCTTATACTACATGATTACAGCAGCCAGAGTAACTTATGCCAGAAAATGACAGGAGGAGGAGATACTTGAACTATCAGAATGGAAATGGAAGATGTATGACTATACGGAGAACGATAAACTAACACAACTGCTTAGAAATGCCCCTATAGAAAAAAATTGAAAAAGAATGGGAAAAGATGGGAAATGATCTGAATTCATCCTACATTCAATATTCAATGTATTCTTCATATATATGTGTGTGTGTGTGTATTTTACTATAATAGTGGTATAGTGAGAATAGGTGTTCTGTGAGGTATAAAATGTATAAGGTTAATTATAGAAAAAGAAATGTAAAACTAGGTAATAGAAAGATTGATTCAAGAATATAAGATCTCCTCAAGAGATACATGGTAGTTTAATGAAAAAGAAGTCAGAGATCTTATATTAAAGGGAAAATATTTGATAGGATAGAGGACATAAAAGGAAATGAAAATTAAAGGGAACTAGTTTTGTAAGAAAAGATTCCAGAGTATTATTATTATTATTATTATTAAGTATTTATACCCCACTCTTCAGCCAAAAGGCTATCAGAGAGGCTTACAAATGGATTAATTAGACGGTTCTCTATAGAGTAGAGGACAGGAAGTATATTGTGTGTATCTGTTTGCTTGTTTTTTAAATTATTAGATAGGATTTGTTTTATATGTGTTTGTAAGTCTATTTGTGAGGTATGCAATTGTGTAGATATGGTAACTGTGTAGTTGGAATATATATCTGGAGATGTCTCATC